>OX465296.1:52892740-54092740 GCA_949987735.1 Leucophora obtusa
AAGAATTTAGTGGAATATGAATTTACGTCATATGTAAAGATTTTGCAAATCCGATTAAGGGATTTTACTAGATTTTCAAAATAGGAAAATAAGTGAAGTTTTCACTTTAATTGCAGTTATATCCTAGATCCTTTATCTAATCAAAATAAATTGATATGTTTCCAAAAGCCCAAAGTCTATATTTTTAAACCATATTAAAAATTATCCATTGTTCAGTCAGGTGTATGAATAAATAAGAAATTTTAACAAAAAAACTATATTTTTGCTAAAAGTTAAATTTGCAAATATTTCAAAACCTAGAGCTAATTTTAAAATTTGGTGTTCACAATCGTGATGTTCATCCTAAAATCTATCAGAATTGATATATCGCATGCCCGATGCATTTTTAGTGTTGTACTGTGTTATAATTATATTTGAATTTAATCTACAACAAAATCAATTGATATACAACAAGAAAACCGACTGAGATTGCTACATGGAATTCTTGGAAACTCAGCTTACTACAAATATATCGCTAAAATCTGAAGATGAAATGGATAGTTCATTTGCATATTTAAACAACACATCAATTTCTGCGGCAGATAATTCTACTCCAGAAATCCAATGGAAAATAAACAAATACACTATTCCAACATACATTAAATAAAAGGTTAAAACAAAAGGAAAATAAGAAAGAAATAGCTAACTTTTAGGACACCCGAAGTTAAGGCCAACCTCAAGAAATGAACAAATGATCTTAAGGTTATGCTCAATAAAGAAAGAGAGGACAAGTGTGAAAGGTATCTTAAAAACTTATCTACAACAAACTACTCGTTATTTAAAGTCACAAAGAAAATCAATAATAAATCCTTCTCGCCTTATTGAAATTTGTTCGATTTTAATTCTCTGTAATTTACTTGTATGATCTCAAATCTAACAAAAAAAACATTCAATTACCAATTAAAAGATCAACTATACATACCTGCATACATCTCAACACACTAGATATAGTGAAAAATATAATTTAATATAGCTAATTGCTTCATGTTAACATGGATTTATGCTATAGGTTAAAAATAATTAGAATATGCATTTAAAATTAACGGTTGTCGTTCAGGAAATCTGTGATTCATAAGCTGATGATCAGAGGTGAATAGAACCAGCTATACTCTATAATTTACTTGTATTATCTCAAATCTAACAAAAAATATTCATTTACGAATTAAAAGATAAAATATACAGTTGCGAGCATAAAAAATGCAACACTACGCTAAATCATCTAAGTATGCTTTTATTTCTTCTAATGGTTTCTAATTGAGTTTATCTTTCGTTATTATATTCGTTGATGTGTAGTTTCATATTTTAAGTGGTTTGATTTGCATTTATTTACGTGAATTAGTTTTTACTAACTTTTTTTTGAAACTAGTGCCTACTTTGTGCGAGCGAAAAAAAATGCAACGAAAGAATAATTTGTATCAGGTAAGTATAAAAATTCAATTTATTCACGAAATTTGAACTGAATTAACCAAAATTAACTAAAATGCTTATTCTTTACAAAAAACAACTATCAAGTGATAGCCTTGCTGCTATCATTACAGCGCTTTGGGAAGCCACCCTTTACCTGAGATCGGAACTATGTTTCAAGGAAACAAGTCCACTGTGCCACGAATTGCAACTCGGCATTAGGCTCGCGGTTATATTCATAGGAAAATTGGAAGTGGAAGATCCCGAAAAATAATTAAAAGACAGGACAGAAATATGATCTCTATTGTTAAAGCGACCCCAATAAGACCGCCGTAGATGTTCTGCAGTAAAGTGAATACAAAGAAGCGCCTCGATTTTAGAAAGCGTCATAGGCACTGGGAAAAAGAACAATGGGCAAAGGTTTTATTTAGTGACGAAACAAAATAAAATTTATTTGGATCCGATGGATTGAAGTTCATCCGCAGACCATCAAATAAACGGCAATCTCCCAGATACTAGAAACAACGCTTTAAACACGGCGGAGGAACTCTTATGCTGTGGGGTATGAAATCGTTGTCTTAAATATAACACACTAGTTTAAATTTTTATTTTGAGGTGCATTCTTCCGTGAAGATGTTGGACCAGAAGTTAAAATTGAAGACAGAATAAACACAGAAGGTTACTATAAAAGCACATCATTCCTAACATGCAGGAAAAATGGCTGCTGGAAGCATATTCCAATACGACGATGACACCATAGTCCCTTAGCTAGGCCATTTCTAAGTAACAATGATGTGGAAGTTTTACAGTGGCGAGCACAGTCACCCGATTTAAACCCCATAGAGAATCTATCGGAGCTTGTAGACAGCGAAATACGAAGAAAAAGCGTTCAAATTTAAGGGATTTCGAAATTGTTTTCAAACAGGTGTATCAAGGCATACCTTCAAAAAATTGGTTGCGCTCGTGGATTCTATGCCTTCACGAATGAAAGCAGTAATTAAAAATAATGGCTATTTCACTAAATAATAAAAATCTAATTAATATGCTGAATTTTTTAACAAATAAAATCGATTAAATGTAAAATACATAAAAGTTGCATTTTTTTTGCTCGCACAAAATAGGCACTAGTTTCATAAAAAAGTTCGTAAAAACTAATTCACATAAATAATTGCAAATCAAACCACTTAAAATATGAAACTACACATCAACGAATATAATAACAAAAGATAAGCGCAATTAAAAAACCATTAGAAGAAATCAAAGCATACTTAGATGATTTAGCGTAGTGTTGCATTTTTTATGCTCGCAACTGTACATACCTTCATACATCTCAACACATTAGATACAGTGAAAAATATAATTTGTTTGTTTAATTGTTCCTTATCAAAATGGTTGTAGGTTAAAAATAATTAGAATATGCATTTAAAAATTAAAATCAACGCTTCGTTTTCGTTTAAGAAACCTGTAATTCATAAGCTCTGATGATCAGAGTTGAATAGAAAAGCTGCAATACTTTAAGAATTAAAGTTCATAGCAAAAACAGTAATAACAGAAGATAAAAATAGCATTGTTAAAATTTCGTTGATGTTAGTCTAATTGAGTTGTGTTTACATTTGTTGAAACAGTCAATATAAGTAGTAGATCATTATCAGTTATTGACACATAAAGTCATGGAAACTGAAGATGGGTCTGTAGCGGGACCCGAAGTTACGTATTCTATACTGCCGGCCTTATTTTATTTATTTTTATTTTGTTTACTATAGACCAACACTCACGGGATGCCCCCTATTTCAAATTTTATTTTCCGTAATTTAGTTTTATGATTTCAAATCTAACAAAAAACATTCATTTAATAATGAAATCATTCACAATCCGCCTATACAAAAAACTGATCTCTCTTGAGCACTTGCAGACTTTGAAAAATCTACAGTACTCGCTGAACATTTCCGTAGAATCTCCACCAATCCTGTAGACGAAAAAAAAGTATTACTGACAAATATCTCAAATACTCTACCCTGCCAAATTAAAAAAGAAAACTACAGAAAATAAAATTCAAAGCGCAATCTATCAAATCAAATATAAATAACAGTAGATCTCCGAGTTATGACCAAATTACGGGAAAACTTTTGAAAGTACTGCCGAGAAATGCATTGGTATACATAAGAAATATTTTCAATGTAATAATAAATATGAAATACAAGGTGGCGCAAATGTCATCACCCTATCGGAAGATGCTATAATTTTTGCAAATGGCGGTAGATGTCAGTTCTGGAATAATTGTTAAAATGTTTCCATAATAATTCGTCGGCGGTGTTGTATATACTGCATGACCTACAATCGAAATTCTGAGGGCTGCATGTCTGGGTTGCTTAATCTCTCGTTTTGGTGATTTGCCCTGGCCGGCAAGATCGCCCGATTTAAACGTTCTAGACACCTGTTTGTGGGGTTTCTTGAAGTCACGAGACTATGTCAACAAGCCTCAGACTCTTGAAGTCCCCAAAGAGAATATCCGTGAGGAATGCGTGAACTTATCGGCGGAAGTTCTGGCAAGAGTGATGGAAAATGCCATAAATCGCGCCCGTGTGTTATCAAATCTGACGGTGGCCATTTGGCCAATATCATTTTTTCTACTGAATGAGAAAAAAATTTTGACAAGTAAATACAATCCAAAAGCAGAACTAAAGTTTTTCATTTATTTAAAAACTTATAGTCAAAAAACATCGGATGACAACTTTTGCGCCACCTTATACTTTTCTAATGTATGGAAAGTTGCAGAAATAATAGCCAATGGAGATGCACCAAAGGCTGCTTCATACTGACCAATAAGCCTGCTACCATTAATTTCAAACTCTTCTCTTTGCATATTGTCGCTGCGACTCAGAAATTAGTTATTTGTTTTCAAAAATTATTTGTGAGGCACCTAAATTGGGTCTTTGTTTTGTATCTGGGCTATGCTTTTTCGATGTAACTCTTTTATAAATGGAAAGTTTAGAGTTTTGTTTATATATTTATGAAGAAATAATTTATAAAAAGTTTCGCGATATACTACAAAAAATCTGTTTTGTAGGACTCCTCACAAAAAAGTTTTTCGACAAACAGCTATTTTCTTAGGCGCAGTGACGATATACTCAAGGAAAGAAATCTAATCCCGGATCACCAATTTAGTTTCAGACGTATGTACTCTACCACTCAACAAATCCGCAAAGTAACAAACAAAATTTCAACTCACATTGATAATAAGAACTACTGTGTGGGTACCTACCTCGACGTAGCCACAGCTTTCGATAGTGTTTGGCTTTTACATGAAGTTGAAAAATTACTACCTAAAAACATTTTTCTAATATTGCGAAGCTACCTAGAGAACAGGCAATTTTATGTCAAATACAAATACCAGTATCCCAAAATAATGGCAATGAAAGCTGGAGTTTCTCAGGGAAGTGTCCTCGGTGCAATACCTTACCTTTTGTTTACTTCCGATATCCCAACTCCCGAGAAAATCATGATAATATTGTTGCTTTTGCCGATGATACAGTGCTTTTGTCAGCTAACTCAAATATCAGAATGGCATTTTGAAATCTCCAACAATTATTAACCAGTACACTAACTGGTTCCAAATTTGGAGAATAGAGGTAATCAGCGATAAAATAATCCAATCCAACCAATAATGAAAAATAACTCACCAATTCTCTCAGATACTAAAACTAAATATCTAGAGGTGTTTCTTGTCTCCAAATTTTTATGGAAAAATCATATTGTTCAAAAGAAGAATGAACAAAAAACAAATTCAGGCAAGTATACTAGGGAGAGTATCCATGCTGTCAACACAAAAGAAATTGTTTATTTACAACACAATAAAATCTCCATTTGGAAGTACGGTATATAACTATGGGGAACTGCAAGCAATTCAAATATAAAAATTATAAAATGTAAACTTAAAAAAAGTCAGCAAAAAATATTGCTGTGTCAGCAAATATTGTCAGGAGCATGTTTGCAAAAAAAATTCGTAATTTCAGCAAAAGTAGTTTGCTGAAAAACAATGAGCTGATTTTTACCAAAACAATTGTAATCTCAGCTAAAGTTTTCCTAACACTTAGTCGATTGGAAATGAAAAATATGCATTTGTTGAGTATTAGTATACTGAAAAAACTCATAAAATTTGTAGAAAAATATGCATAAAACTTTTTGTTGAGTATTAGTATACTGAAAAAACCCATAAATTTTGTAGATAAAGGGTTTTTCAATAAGAGCGCTACAAAAGTTTTTTTAAATAAAACAAAAACGGTTATGGATATCAATGAAATTATTTATTCCTGTGAATGCACGTTTGACGCCATTATGTATGGAAATCGATCTCTTTTGCATGGCCACCACGGGCACGCTTGCAGAAGTCCAGACGCTGAACCCAATTTTCGACGGTTTTCAAGTATAAATCGGCCGATACTGCTGCAATTTCACGTTCGATATTCGTACGAAGTTCAGCAACCGTCGCTGGCTTGTTGGCATATACCATAGATTTGACGTAGCTCCACAGGAAATAGTCCAACGGCGTCAAATCGCACGACCGAGGCCAGTCAAATCGACTGGACCATTTCGTGAGATAACACGTTCTCCAAACTTGGTTTGCAATAAATTGATTGTGACATTCGCTATGTGGCTTGTGGCGCCGTCCTGTTGGAACCACATGTCCTCCAAGCCCATATAATCCAATTGGGGCCAAAAATATTCGGTTATCATTGAACGGTAGCGATTCCCATTCACAGTAACGTGCCGGTGTTGATCATCACGGAAGAAATACGGCCCAATGACGCCGCCGGCCCATAAACCACACCATGGAGTACGTGTGGATTGCTGTCTGACCAATAACGCGTATTTTGTTTATTGACGAAGCCATTCAGCCAGAAATGAGCCTCATCGCTGAAGATGATTTTTCGATGAAAATCCGAATCATTTTCAAGTTGTTGCTCAGCCCAATTCACGAACATACGACGCTTCTGGTGGTCAAGCGGCTTCAGTTCTTGCGTCAATTCGCCACAACGACGTCACAGAGATGCCCAACGCTTGAGAACGACTTGTGAGAGACACATTTGGGCTTTCTTCAACTGAAGCCTCAGCGGCAGCAATATTCTCGACACTACGGGCACTTCTTTGTCTCACTGGTACGGGAACATTTTGTACTGTGCCTGTGGATTCAAATTTTTCCACTAGACGCTCAATTGTTGATCTACTAGGACGATTATGACGACCATAGATTGGACGTAGCGCTCTTAACGTTGAGGCCACTGACTCCGAATTAAGGTAGTAAATTTTAATAATTTCGAATCGTTGTTGGCTCGTATATCTTTCCATTATGAAATGGCAATCCTTACTGAAGAGAAATGTCAAAAGAGCGGCAAGGAATATGGCGTCGTTTACTGTCCTTGTCTTTCTACTTTTGTAGTGTCCCTGTTGAAAAACCTTTTAAATTGTACTTTAGTTAATATATTTGCTGAAAATTTTGGTTTTAAATTGTGTTTTTGTGATTCTTTCGAACATTATTGAGGAAACTTCGTAAAATATAAAAATGTCTAGACTTGCACATTAGTACACATTTCTAAATAACACATATAACAAATATAAACTACGGCTTTTATATTATAAAAACATTTTTCTTAAAAAAGCGAAAGTGAACACAAAAAATTATTTCACATTTTATCTTGATTTTTATTAAATTTAAATATTTTATTTTGTCTATAATTTAAATCATATTTTTTATCTTATTAGGAGTTTTCATATAAATTCGTATTTTATTCGTAAACCTGGTATGTTTATGAGTTTTATATCAAACTCCATATATAAACGAGTAAAAAGGTTAAAGTCGGGCATGCCGATTATACAATACCCTACACCAGTCTGGGTAAAAGCCAACTAATGTTTGGATCCGAAATTCGAATGGGTTAAAATGGGGCTTGTGTCAAAATTTTCTATGCGAGTCAGCGCACCAAATTTCATTAAAATATCTTAATATTTGCGAATTGCAGTTTGTAACCAAGCTAATTTTGGGGGGACCCTTATATGGGCACTAGGTATAAACATGGACCGATGTTCACCAAAATCAATAAGCTTCTTCCTTGGGCCAAAATAGGTCCGTGTACCAAATTTCATCAAAATATCTTAATATTTGCGACCGCAATCGTATAAACAATATAATTTTGGGGAAACCCTTATATGGGCACTAGGTCTAAACATGGACCGGAGTTAACCAAAATCAATAGACTTCGTCCTTGGGCTGACATAGGTCGGTGTACCAAATTTCATCAAAATATCTTAATATTTGCGACCTGCAGCGTATAACCAATATAATTTTGGTAGGACCCTTATATGGGCACTAGGTCTAAACATGGACCGATGTTCACCAAAATCAATAGGCTTCGTCCTTGGGCCAACTTAGCTCTGTGTACCAAATTTCATCAAATATCTTATAATATCCTGACCACATAGGGGTGTAGGGTATAAAAATGTGGTTTGTATTTATATAAGGTTTACCAGGAATTTACGTGTTTTTCGGGAAACCCCTATTTTGTTATATTTTCTTTTGGCGTCCTTTTGTTTTATGTATGAAACACAGATACAAAAATCTTTCACGGTTGTATTTATTACATGTCTTACAACTAGGGTTCCCACATGGCCTTGAATCGCCTTGATTGTCAAGTTTATTTAGGTCTTGTCAAGTGCCAAGGTCAAATTTATTTTGTCAAGTTAAATTGAATTTTTGTCGTATCAGTAGTTAAAAAAAACATGTAAAATTACAAAACTGATGAAATTTATTAGTGTTTTAATTTTTTTGAGTAGCATTTATTTCTAAACAATAAGAAAAGAAAGCCTGCAGGAAGTCGTTGAAATTTTCAAACTTTAGGCCAAAAAAAATATATAAATTTTTCATAATTCTCGCAACGCTATTTTAAAATTTTAGCATATTTTCTTTTCTGAAACGTAAAAAACCAAAATTTTTTTTCATAAATTTATTAAATTGATGATATATTATCAAAATAAAATGGCGCTTAAGGTATATCTTTGGTTTGGAGAGCGTGAGTAGAGATTTAGGAAAGACGGTTTTCCTTAAAAATCGGTAAACAATAATTTTACTGGGAGAAGAAAAACCTTAAGTGCTATTTTATTTTGATTATATATCATCCATTTAATAAATTTATAAAAAAAAGTTTTGGTTTTTTATGTTTCAGAAAAAAAAATATGTTAAAATTTCAAATTGACGATTCGAAAACTATGGAAAGTTTATATATTTTTTTGGCCTAAAGTTTGAAAATGTCAACGACTTCTTGCAGACTTCATCTTTTTCTTCTTATTATACAGGAATAATTGCTACAAAAAAAAAATAAAACACTAATCAATTTCGTCAGTTTTGTAATTTTACGTGTTTTTTTTTATTTGGTCAATTTAACACCTATGTCCAAACTTCAATGGCTGGTAACACTATCGAGTTTGTCCCCGAAAATTCCAAAAAAAAACAGAAATTTTTTTTATGAATCTTAATAAAATGGCGAGTGTATTCAAAAATTATAAATTTTTGTATTAAGAATCACCCTACTGCACACATATTAGGTTATTCCAATTATTCGACGTAGGCGGTTAACCGGTTAATGCATTATTCGAAAAATCACTAAAATTGGTTAACCGGTTATTCGGGTCGGTTAATCGATAAAATTGGCGATTAATCGATTAATCGTTTAATGCAAAATTAATGTATTTCCTTAATTTTTTATCAATAAAAACACAAAGAGCTGACTGGTTTTGTTAAATATCAAAGTAACATATAAACTCGAAATATTTACAAAAGTTTTTACAGCTCAGAGGTTGAAAAGTTTCGGAGTCTAAAATTTTTTAAATTAAAACTTTTCTTGTACTAATAGGAAAATGTCTGTAAAAATTTTGCTAAGGCTACTAAAATTTCATTGAAACTGGCAGTAATAACTGATATAATTACCAGATATTTGTTTTGCCAAACATTAGTAACCCAACAAACAATTCGTTCCGTTTACGCACCGTTTTCGGTCCGTCATAAACGGAATCCAACTCCGTATACGTACCGTTTTCTGGATGCGTATACGAACCAGAAAACGGAACATAAGGAACATCGAAACTGAATCGAATCCATTGAAAATCCGTCAATGACGGGCCGTTTACGGACCGTTATGTCGTGTTAAAAACTGACAAGTCCGTTTGAAGTCCGTCAATGACGGACCGTTTACGTTATGTCATGTAAAAAACGGACTAGTCCGCTGAAAGTCCGTCAATGCCGGACCGTTTCCGGACCGTTATGTCGTGTAAATAACGGAGTGGCTCCGTTTTTAGAATGCCGTTTCGGATTTTTATAGCTACCTAAATTGATACATTACTAACTTTAATATTGTATGATTTTTAATAGATTTATTAAATTATTTATTAATTTTATTAAAAACTATGTTTACAGCCGGTGCAATTAACTTCATTAATCGGCAAAATTCAAAACGGCAAAATCAAAATTCGCAAAATTGACCCATAACTAGATCCAATGTATATCTACAAGCAAAAGAAACTATTTATTAATTGAGGTTTAATTAAATTTATTCACGATTGAGGGTTTTCATACGATGACACTTCGCAAACGTTTTTACTAAAACGGTTTAAGCGGGGTTTACATTACGTCATAAGTCATAGAACCTGGCCAAAAAGAGATGCAGGTAGCCAAAATCCTATAGTATAAACACGTTATGACTGATAAGTACAGTTTGAAATTTTGAGTTTTTTTTTTTAAATATTTCATAACATTATAAGAATTCGATGTTAACATCTCTTTTCATCTGGTTGCATTTGATAGTGTAAACACATATACAATATTTTTTTTGACAATCACATCAGACGTAAAATCAGATAAATAAATCAGTTAATGTAAACCCAGCTTTAGGATTCGAGTACCATAAAATAATTATTTTGCCTAATTGCATTGGGTTACACAAACTATCGTGAAAAAAACATAAAATTTCATAAACACTTACTATTTAATAATTCTGTGTGAATTGAAGTAATTTGGCTACTGCGGCAACGGCCAAGACAAGATGCTCGTTTTTGCGACATCCAGAAACTTTTAAACGACTTTACCCGTATTAAATTATTTAAATAATTCTATTTTGAAGACAAAAATTCATTAATATACTGAAGAAAGACGACACCGTTAGCTCCGGAGTTCAAACTGATGAAAATTGGTGAAGTCCGTATTTAACGGTGCAGAAACGGATATACCAAAACGGATTCAAAACGTACTATATTCGAAAATCCGAAAGTACGGTCCGTTACTGTTCCGTATACGTACAAGCTTTGACGGATACCTGTTTTACGGACCGATAAGGTTCCATAAAAGCCGGATTGATGATTCCGTACATGCCGGAGAGTCCGTAAAAATGTTTCTTGGGAAGTTAAGAACAGCAAACCTAAAACTGTTACATATCGATAACTTAATGTAGATTTTTTATTTTATTAGAAACAAATTTTAAAAATCTGAAAAATTTCAGATGCAAAATTTCTTTGAATGTAAGTTTTAATCAATACAGTCACAATAAAATTTAATATTGCATTTTAAAAATTTTATATCTAAATTTTGAAGAATTTATTAAGATTCTTCCTTCTCCCCTGAAGAAATAAAAAACGACTTAGAGCCTTTTTACAGTGAGCCATCAATATAAAAAAAATTCGTTCCATTTGAGTTAAATTTCAGTTAATGAAAATCCCAATTTGTGCTGTGAAATTCGGGATAAAATTTTGGTGACTTCGGCAGTCTCTTTTTCGTTTTGTAAGGGCCATTAACAATAAAAAAAATAACCTAAATTTTGAGGGAAATTACGCAGAGAGAATTTAGAAGACGAGTTTTAATGAAAATTTACAGTAATCTAATGAAGTTTTCTTCCCAAAGTGAATGAGAAATTTCTTAAATTTTATGAAAAACTTCATTATTTTTATGAAGCTCATGTTGTGGAATTGATGTGGTTTTGAACCGATTAAGCACACTTTGTTACACGTTTTTACAGAATTAATATGTCAACTGTGTGACGGTTTTAATAACAAATGTAAACTTGTCTAATAGACATTGAAATATAATTTAAACTAGTTTTAATTTTTAAAAGAATAAAAACAGAAATGAAACATTTTCTATTTTATTTCCTAAAGCCTGTTCCAGCCAAACACGTCGTGTGTTTTAAAAAGTTTTAAAATCCACCTTTATTTTGGCCTTTCGCGATGTTTTTTTTAAAGCTTTTTAACAAATAGAAACTTTGATATTTTGTTAAAATATTTGGAAAAAAATTTTATTAAAATTTAGGGGTCCCTTAAAATATATGACGTGTCTCGATGGTGCAACGTCGACTTGCTTGAATTCCTCCAAAAAAAAAACCTATCTAAAGGCTTAAGGATCTCTTTCACTCGATTTTTAAAGAATTTTATGGTATTTTAGTTAGCATTTGGTTTTTTAAGCTTTTCTTGGAATTTTTTAGTCAAGGCTAAGAAAATGATGAAGTTTTGGGAGAAAATAATGGAAAAATTCCATATTAAAAATATAACCGGTTAATCGACCTATTTTAACCGATTATTTGGGTCGAATAATTATTTCAGTTTTAAATTATTTGTTTCGACATTAACCGAAATAGAGGCGATTAATCGAGGAATCGGTTAATCGATTAACCGAATTGGAAACACTACCACATATGCACATTGAATTTTTTTTATTGTCAAGTTTTTTTTTTAAATCAAGTTTTTTTTTGCGAAGTGTCAAGTTATTAGACTTTTGCGATGTGGCAACCCTACTTACAAGAGCTGTGTTTAAGTAGCATATTCTCTGTCCGCACTTCATTAAATGTCTAATCTGCGACATCTATACCCAGTGTAGAAACGGTAATGACATATCATTATTTTTAGTACTACCAGTAATGACACCCACTTACCTTCTGCATTATTTTAAAACATATAGTAATGAGTTACTGAAAATGACTTATTTTTATCATTATTTCAAATAGAAAATAATTTTATAAATAAAAAAATACAATAAAAAATATATTTTTTATATAATTTATTTTATTGAAAATCTATTTTTAGACTCATTATTTTTGTCAGTATTAGTAAGCACATAGGTAACGATATATTTTTTGATTTTTCGTATGCTGGTGTGTAACCATAACTCATTATTTTTCGCGACATCGCCATATAAAGATAATATGAAATGTAATAATAAAAGTAACTAGTTACCATTACCAAGTATGTAGTTACATAACCACATATCTGGTAATGATTTTCTACACTGGGTATCTTGTCAGTCTGGTTGAAAATTAGATTAGTGCTAAAAAGATATAACGAAAACTTTTGCTGAAAACATAATGCCAGCAAAAAAGGCGCTGAAAACTAGTATACTTGACAAACAAAACGTTTTACTAAGTTTTCTACTAACTTATTTTTTTACTGTGTATACAATCTAAGATACTAAGCCATATATAATTTCATCTAATTAGATATCGGCCTTTATAATATTAGATATGGTATATATGATTATATATGGTATCATTTAAACAATATATAACTATATATGGTGCCAGATAAAATATATATTATCATATATAGTGGCATTTAAACAATATATGGTCATATATGGTCCGTCATGAACAAAATCTTTAATGCAGTTGCAGATATGATAATATATGCTACTAAATATCGTGCCATATATATTTATATATGGTGTTATTTAAGCAATATATTAGCATGTATGGTGCCATTTAAACCATATATTATTATATATGGTGCCATTTAAACAATATAAGGCCATATATTATACCTCATGATCAAAATGTTTAATACAGTTCCAGATATGATAATATATGATTCTATATATAGTGCCGTATATATTTATATATGGTGTTATTTAAGTAATATATTACTATATATGGTGCCATTTAAACCATATATTATCATATATGGTGCCATTTCAACAATATATGGTCATATATGGTACCTTATGAACAACATTTTTAGTACAGTTCAAGATATGATAATATATGCTACCATATATAGTACCATATACTTTGATATATCGTATTATTTAAACAACCCGAGTAAAAATAGTTACATAAAAAAAATTTATCCGGTAGCATATCTTTTTTTATTTGGCATCGTACTAAATTATATAAAATTTCATCCGGAAAATGGATTAATCAAATAGTATATAAACGAATAAAAAATATATTTGAATTGATATAATTTCATCCAATTTTATCGGAGTTTTGGTTTTATTCAACTGCATTAAATTTTGTTTTTTTTTATATATGAATATGTAGTGTAGGAAAACAACCAATTAATTAACTGAGAGAATTATCTGAATGATATTAATAAATTTTTGTATAAAACCGATGAATTTTCACTGGGCCTCGGCCACTGAAACTTTTTATTGAATTAATGGAATTTTTCACAAAATGTTGTGAAAATGTTCATTTTATTTATTAAAAGTTTCATTCACTTAATGAAAAAGTTTCATTAAAACTAGGTTCATAAATTATATGAAGCTTTTACATCTAGTTTAAGAAAATTTTTCATTTACCTTGTGAAGAAAACTTTATTATTTATTATTTTACGCAAAAGTATATGGCTCTAATGCATAAGCTTTTCTTAATTTTGCATTAAGGTATACATTTGCCAATGCATTAATTTTACTTATTAAACGTTTATTAAAAAATGCTATGCATAATCGTAAAATAACTGTTTGTTAATTTCTCGTTTTATTCTGGCAACACCCTAATTTAACGGGTCTCCACTTTCAAATAAATTGTTAGTGATTCATAAAGTTAGCAAACGATTGGCTCGTTAATCGTAGGTGAATAATATTGTTTTGAAGATTTTAAAAATAAAAATAATTTATAATAAATCAAAACATGATGAAAAAAATGTTTATACATAACAAAGAAGTAATAATGGAAAACTAACATTTTAAAGAAAGTTTAATAGTACGAAAACTGAATGTATTCGAATGACGATTATGTTTCGATTAAATCAACAATTTATTTTATATTTTATTTGTACACCAATTTGAGAAAATTTTATGAAAAAAGGCTTAAATGGTGCAATTGTTCCAGATTTTTTTAATTTGTTGGATATAAAATATTGGAGTTTATATATTCTTGGGTGGATGACCCTTAAAAAAGTCTTTAAATAGATAAAAACTCTCTATTTATGATTTCAACTGAGACATTTGTTTTCCTAATTTTATGAAATGCTTATTTTAGGATTTACCCTACTTTAACAGATTATTAATTTTGTCCTTATTAAACGAATTATGCATGCTGTTTTTGTCAAATATGCTTAAAAACGTGTAATTAAACTGTTAAGAAAATTTATTCATTACACCGTATAATTGTATTTAAATCAACATACATGTTCGATTCGAGATAGTAAATAATTTTATCTAAAATATTTTTGGTCTTGGGTCACATTTAGCTTTATAAAATGTTGTTCGAAGCAATATACAAATTTATCTTCAACGAGATATAATTTGATCAAGTATATGTATTTGTATATGGCATATAAAATGATATAAAAGAAAAGATATTTTCGGATATGAATATATAAGGCAACGAATAAGAAAATTTTGAAAATCGGAATCGCAGATAAACTCAAATCTAATTTTATACGTTGTTATTCACTCTCTAATATGAATAGATATAATTGGATCAAACCTAACTTCATTGAATCTAATCGTTTTTTCACGGGTAGTCATGTATGTGATTAAGTTATATCTGTATAAATATACAGTTTCATCCGAAGAATGGCCCGATATATTTTTATCAATTGTTTATCAATTTTTATCTAAATGTATCAGTTTAGATCTGACCTGATTAAATTATGTGTTTAATAAATTATGTGTTTTTGACCTGATACAATTTTATTGGTTTGATCGTAATTGCTTCAATTTTATATAAATAAAATATAATTGTATCCGACATTTACCTTATACAATTGTGTCAAAGTTTCAAACTGATATCAGGTTAAAATTGGGTTATAACTATATAATTTTGTATACAAATATATATATTTGGACCTAAACCGATACCATGTGATATAAACCAATAAAATTGTATCAGGTCAAAAATCTGATACAATTTCATCTGATTAACACATAATATAATCAGGTCAGATCTAAAATGATGCAATTAGATAAAAACTGATAAACAACTGATACAATTTTATCGGGCCATTTTTCGGATCAAATGGTATATGGATGACTCTAAGTTATATATTACCATATAAAGCTCCATATTGTTTTTTTTTAATAGGGAACATACCATATATGGTGCCATTTACACAATATATGGTCATATATGGCAACTCATCAGCAACTACAATATTAACTGTATTTCATAAGCTATTAATTGTATTTCAAAAATTTTAATGTATTTCAGAAATTTATTAGTTGTATTTCAGAAATAATCAAATCTATTTCAGAACTTGTTGATTGTTTATAATAGTTAATAGAGAAAAATTTCTAAATTACATTTCATAATTTCTGAAATACAATTGATAGTTTCTGGAATACAGTTTGATAATTTCTGAAATACAGTTGTGAATTTTGGAAATACAATTAATAATTTCTGAAATACAATTGATAAAACTGAAATTCAATTGACTAGTTCTGAAATACAATTCATAAATCTGAAAAATAATTGATAAGTTCTGAAATACAATTGATAAAACTGAAATTCAATTGATTATTTCTGAAATACAATTGATAACTCTTAAAAACAATAGATACAATTGGAAATGGTGTAGAGCGTTAAAAAGATGCAAATAAAATTATTTTTTTTAAAAAATTCAAATTAATAAAAAAAAATATAATTTTATAAAAACATTTATAGAAAATAAAATTATAATTTTATAAAAAGAAAATCTTTTTATAAAAAAAAAAAAATGCATAGCCGTGAACGGTATCGAACTCGAGACCTTCTGAGTTTAAACCTTATTTTAACAAAATATTGTAATTTTTATAAAATCCGTGCTCTGCTAGTGTATTACTTTGTGAACTGTTGTCAATATCTGTCTGGGATTTTATTTAATCCCAAATAAATGGAGATCTTACGTAGTACCCAAATATAATGCGGGATCTAATTTTATCTGTCATTTTTCTGGATAGTTTTAGATGTCAATCCTCAAATATATTGCTGTTTCTAATTCGATCTGCCATTTTAATACCGAAATAATTTCAATTTATGGGATAAATTAAGATCTTACCAAATCCCCAAATATATAACTGGATTTAATTCGATCTGCACTTTATCGGAAAAGTTAAGATTTACGCAATCCCGAAATATATTACTGGATCTAATTTTTGATCTGTCATTTTTTGGATATATTTAGAGCTTACTTAATCCCCAAATATATTGCTGGATCTAATTCGATCTGCCATTTTTCGGATCAAATTAGATCTGAGTTTATCCACAAATATATTGCTGGATTTATTTCCATCTGCCATTTTTCGGATCAATTTAGATCTAAGTTTATCCCCAAATATATTGCTGGATCTAATTCGATCTGTCACTTTTCCGGATCAAATTAGATCTAAGTTTATCCACAAATATATTGCTAGATCTAATTCGATCTGCCAAAATTGAGATCAAATTAGATCTAAGTTTATCCACAAATAAATAACTGGATCTAATTCGATCATTGGATACACCCAATTTTAAGATGTAATTGGATCAGCTAGATATTACAGCAGATCTTAAACAATATCAAATTGGATATGATTATATATTGCGCGAGATAAATTTTTTTTACTCGGGGACTATTGTTAACGCAGAATAGTATATCTCTGATGAGGACCTCCATCCTTACACTTCATTCGAATACTAAACTAAGAACTCTACCAGACTTCGGTGCCCAGAAGACTTAAGCGTTATACTCCTACAGGACGACTTGCCCGCTTAATTTGAAGTGAAAAATTATTTTTTGTTTTCTTTCTTAACTTAATTGAAATACTCTAATATTAAACATAAGTATCTGAAGTAGTTATTGAAGATATTCTAACGCCCATTAACTGTAATACTAATTATTTATTGTCAATTTTTTGACAGGTGTAATAAAAACTGTGAAATACAATAAAGAAAAAGAACTAAATTTTAAATTAATTAAATCCTTAATCTGACCCAAAGTTCAATGTGTTTTCAAAATTTTTCTTCTAAACCTAAACTATTTCCATGAATCTTGGTCAGTTTATTCAAAACGGTATAAATTTTAAATTTAGTAAGTTTCGCAGAATCCGAAGATTCACTTTATGAAAAAATCATGTTTAAAAATAATTTTCAAAATTTTACGACTAAAAATCGTATTTGCTAATAACCGCTGTTTCAAAAAGTTATTAAAAACGCGTTTATTCGAGCGAGATATTCAATAGAATTTTGAAATTAAGGGGGTAATTTTGTAAAACGCAAGACTTTGCGTTGCGTTGCGTTGATTTGTGCACACAGAAAAGTTCTGCAGTTACAACATGACAGTTATTTGTGTAGTAATGCAGTTGTATTTATTTTAACTACAATTGTAGTTAATTTACTTAGAGCAAAAATTTTCAATGTTTTTGACAGTTATTTTTTTAAACAAACTGCAAAAACTACTACATTGTGGTAACATTTATTTTATGCAGTTATTTTGAATTTTGTTACAAATACTTCAATTTTCAAGTGTGTCTGTGTACGAAGCAGACAAGAATGTGTGTACGAATCGCTTGTTTAGAAATTTCTAGTGAAAGAATATGAGAAGAACATGTTTTCTCTTGTCTTAATCGTAAAACAATGCTGAAGAGTGAAGACGCGTAATAACGAAAAGGTTATATATTTTATTAAATTATTAAAATAATAAGGTAAGTTTTAAATTATAAAATATAAATTTATTTATGGAAATATTAAAAAATATTGTATTTATTTTCTTTCAGTTCTTTTATATTTTTATCCCTTTTACCTGGAGTAAAAAAAGAAGCCTAAAATATTTCATCTCTCACAGACGGACATCTAGAACAATATCTTAATAGTGAACAATAAAAGTGATATTTAATAAGTGTAAATTTTGATTTCTCAATTTTAAATTTATTATAGAATAAAATTAAGTTAAGAGTATTTACATAAATTTGATTTTATTAAATTAATAATTTCTAAAATAATTTTTGTTTATGTTATTTCAACTTCATTTGCAGTTGTTTGTACAGTTTTATAATAATTTGAATGTACATATGTTGTTTTAATTGCATTTGTAGTTGTTTTTACTACATTTGTCAGTTGATTTTTAACAGTTAAAAAGAACTTAATATTGCAGTTAATTTAAATGCAAATGTAGTCTACACATTTTTAACTGCAAATGCAGTTATTTTAACTGTCATTTGCAGTTGATTTTACCTACATAATTCCCTGAGTGTGTATAAATTGTTATTGTTACAAAAACAATTTATAAGTGAAATCAACGTTTTACAAAATAACCCCCTAAACTTTGTATTTTTGGAATACCAGAAAACGGTGTAATAGTGCCGTATCGTTAGCTGAAATGCAAAACCACGTAACTAACATTTTTACTATTTTACAGGAGAAACAAAAAATGTTATATATTGAAAAATAAATGGAGTTTTGGTAATCAAATATCGCAGATTTTCTAAATATAGACTGATTAATTCATTTCTGGAATAAAAGTAATAATTTATTAATGTTTCAAAGAGTTAAGTTAGTTATGCGCTTTTGAACTCGTATTTTCTTAATCAAAAACACGTAACTACAATGAATTTTTTTTAAGTTTCAAGGAAAATTTTGTTTTGCATTCATAAAATGTAGAATAAAAGAAGTTGTTCTCTTGTTATTTAATATATCGCTTTATATATTTATTATTTTTTTTTAAATATGAAAATAAAAAATTATTTACAAAAGCAAAAGATAATTAACAACAATAACTACAATACAAATAAAAGAAAAAATTAAACCTTTACTTCTCAAATGGAATTTCATTGTAATAATAATGACAATCGGGTGGAAGAAATGGTTTAAGGTCCTGAAGATGTTGCCATTTTTTGCTTGAAATTTTTATTCTTTGTAAATGCAACTTCAAAGTTTCAAACGCTTTTAATTTATTTCCAATTCTTTGTGGAAATTCCTTAAACTCATCTGTTGCACTTAATTTAAAATAAATTACTCCAGAGGGATCATACGCTAATAAACGCATCATATTGACTGTGGGATCTCCAAAAAGAATTTCAAACTATAATCACTATAATTATGAGAAAATAGGACTACTAGGGGAGGGGAGCCTAGTAGCACTATCCGCTAGTGAAATATAAAAATTCAAATCCTACTATGAATAAATAAAATCCAATAGAAATAAATATGTGTTAGTTACAATTTTCAAGCAACAAGTATGTAGTTACGTGCTTTCGATTTTCGCTAATAATATGTCTAATTTTTATTATATGACAGTAAAAATTGGAGAAGACGTGGACCTCGTTTATATGCATCATAATCGATCAAAAAACCGATTTTCAATTTTTTGTTAGTTACGTGGTTTTGCATTTCAGCTAACGGTATATAAAAACAGCTGTAACATATGTGAACCATATATGGAATATAAGGTCCCCATATAACATTACATACCTACATACTAAATAGAAATATATTTATACCTATAATATAGTATATTCGATTAAATAAATTAAATAAAATGTAGTATTCATTATTTTATATTATATTTTGTTTGGCATAATGGTGGCCTGCACACTATATTCGCAGAAAAAAATAAAAAAATAAAATGTTACATGAAAAACTGAAAACGATTTACTAAAGAAGGTATACTTATTTTTTAAAAAAGAATACAAGCCACTGATAAACATTATTTTCAGGGGTATGGCATCACCAAAAACAAAAGTTATAACGACATCAGGGTTATGGCATCACCAAAAAAATAAATTATAAAAATATAGTTATCACTAGATGGCACTTTGTTCAAAAAATGGACAATTTTGTTTTTTTATTTAAATTTAAATAATAACAAACAACAAAGCAAAAAACAAATGGATATTTCAAATTTTATTATTTGAATATATTCCGCGCTTGTTTTTTCCTTCTTTTGAGCAGTTTTCAGCAGTTTTTAAGTTTTTAAATATAGGCTCAGCTGATACTAAACTGATACTAAATAGTTACTCAGGTAATACTAAATTTCAGCGCCCTCTACCGGTGAGTAGTGTAAGTTTTGATTTCCTATCTCTATAATTAATAGTCTCTGAACGACATCGTTATCACTAGATGGCACTTTGTTCAAAAAATTGACAATTTTATTTTTTTATTTAAATTGAAATAATAACAAACAAAGAAGCAAAAAAAAAAGGAATTCTGAAATTTTATTATTTGAACTTATTTGGCGCTTGATTTTTTCTTATTTTGCGCAGTTTTCAGCAATTTTTGAGTTTTTAAATATAGGCTCAGCTGATACTAAAGTGATACTAAATAGTTGCTCAGGTGATACTAAATTTCAGCGCCTTCTGCCGGTGAGTAGTGTAAGTTTTGATTTCCTATATCTATAATTAATAGTCTCTGATTATTTTATTTAATCACAGGCGTAAAGAAATGACAATCAAAAACAAAGCCTGGCCAGATCTTATCCAGTCGAGCTGTCACCAAAATAAAAATGTACAAAGAAATTTTGTTTGAAGAATTACTAAGTAAGAAGACCAAATTTTAAGCATAAGATATTTTATTATAATTTAAAATCAAAACCAAATTGGATTTCATTACATATGGTTCCCCAGACGTGTATAGATATGGTACAATCAGATCTTCTGAGATCTAGTATTATTTGATCTTTTTGACACGGGAGTGTCAGCTATGCTTAACAGCTAGTCTCGTGACTGAAGAATCGATAAAAAAAAACTACTCCATTGCCCTCAAAGTACCTATCCCGTGACTGCACAATGTAGGACTTGTATAATTAGTCATTTCTGTCGGTTAAGCAGTGTCAATCATACTTTAATGACTGGCCCTATGACTGGTGCAACGAGGGCTTACCACTTAACTAGATAAGTGTGTATAAAAAACTCCAAAAGTAAGACTTTACTCTTTGCAAACTGTTCCATATTTTTAAAAGATTTACATATTACTACATTTTTAATCGCTTATCGGTGGCGTATTTTTCACGAAATTCAGAAGAAAGATTGGTCGGTTTCCCAGTAACCATTTTTTTTTCATTTTATTTTTATAATATATGTAAGTAGTTGCGCCCTCGGGTGACATTAAAAGTTATAAAAGTTTAAATTTAAATGCTTTGTACACACTTAGAAGTTTAATGTTTTTGAAAACTTTTATATGTATTATTTGATAAGACAAATCACTGTGAAAAAATTGCAAAAACATTAAAAAACTTTCTTCGAACTTTCTTTTAAGCCTTTTTAATATTTGTATTTTCAACCATATTGACAAGATTGTTTCTGAAGGTTTGTTTTTCTAAAATATTTATCCAAATTTCGTTACGTCCGTGTTGCATTTTTTAATATTTTTTTTAAAAAGTGCTTAATGAATTTTTCTTTTTAAGTCATTGAATGGTAACCATGGGAAAACAATTTTAGGAATTTTTAAATTTATATTAATAGCTACTTATGCTTTCTTTTCTGGCAAAAATTTTGCCTTTTGCACTTTGCCTTCAAAACGCCTTTTTTGTTCTTTTCTAAACTGATGGTAAAGCCGGCATGCCACTAGCTTTTTTTCTTGACTTTTTTTTTTGGATTTTCATTTGCTTTTTTTTAACATTTTTTTAAACAATCACTAACTTTTTCATATAGGGTGTGGACAAATCGACAAACGGACATCGTGAAACCAATCAAAAAGTAATACTGAGTCTAATATTATTGATGTCACAAATTTTAGCACAAACTCAATATACCCTCTCCATGTAGCGGTGTGGGTATAATAAAGAAGTACCATGTTTTTAAACAATCTATTAACCTCCTAAATATCGGAGATGGCAAAAAAATCCGGTAAACCTAATCCAATATCCGAGTTTCATCCAAATTCGGAGAAAATTGGCGATTACTGATTCATTTTTAAAATTGACAATTATTCATAACTAAACTGTTTTTTGGGTGGCAGTGTAATAGGTGGGTAGATATTTTTCTCGAAATTTTAACGAAAACCAAGTAGATTATTGTCGCATTTAGTCTAAAATTCACATAGTGAAAATTTGGACCAAATCGGATTCTCTAATATGCACTTTGAGGTCAAAATTTCCGAAATTTGGGACAAATACAATCCAATAGCGATTGTGTCTCCTAGTTATATATGCTTCTTAGTTTTTTTTTAAAGAGAAGCAACACTCAGGAAATTCTTCCTATTAACGCGGATTTTTTTTAACAAAGTTGCCACACAAACTTAAAAATTCCAAAAAAGGCAAGAAAAACACATTTGCTCGGGGATATAAAATTTATTTGACCAAAATTCACAAAAAAGGGCCACGATAAGGACTAGAGTTTTTTGTTGCCTACATAAGAAAAAAAAAACCCGAATCGAAATCGGTTAACCAGCCTTGGCTGTACAGTGGCAGCCGATTTCGAACTCAGGGTTGTGGGAAAACGCGTTTAAAGTTTAAAATTAATTTTACGCTAAGAAAACAGCAAAATTTCAAAAAACCGTGTATGAACAAAATTTATACCTCGCAGTTTTCTACATGTGCACTAAATTTGGGAAGAATCGGATAAAGAGTATTTTATATATTAACCCAAATATTCTTAAAAACGATGGTAGAGAATTTATTAGACATTTCCTTTTGGTCAAAATGTTTTCACTTCGTACATTTTCTAATTTTTTTTATTTGTTTTTATTTTTTATATACATTAATTACTTTTATGGCTTATAAAAAGCTATCAGTACTTGCCTCATATAACGTGCCTTCGCCCACCATCGAGGAATCGTCATTGGCTTTTCTTTAAAGACTGTGTGCAATTCTTGCATCTTAGGATGAAGTTTTTTTCTTTTTTTTCTGCTGTATTATGCGAAATAAGAAATATAATAAAGACAATGATAAAAAGCGCTCCCCAAAAATTTTGTGTACAAATTTAATTCATAAAATATTACTTTGTGGCCAAAATATATTTTACAAAAAAACATGTGGAAATTTTATTTCTTCGAATTCTTTATTGATATTTTTTGAGATTATACTGAAGAGTATGCTCTATCCAAATAAAATTTTTTCTAGAGTCGATAACCCCCTTAATTAACGTGTTGCTTCCTTTGAAAAGGGGAAAGAGGAGAAGTGAAAGGTGGTGAAATATGAAGGGCTTCAAATATGGCAACACTGTAATTGCGCGAGATGTTGCTTAGAACAGTTGTTGCGCGCCATCTGTTGAAAATTTGGCGAACTTTGTTAAAGGTTTTTTGTTTATAGCCCTGTTATATTTTACTTTGGTGGGGTTAAGTGCTATGGGAACACCGAAGGATATCACTACATTTGCTAGATCTGTCAAAACAACAGAGTAATAGTTTGGAAGATGGCAAAGCAAATGGTAGTACATTTTTTATACTACACTAAACAGACGAGAACAAGAAATTCTTATTGTACCACCTTTTAGTGTATCGATCGACTCAGAGCCACTTTTTCTTTCGATTTAAATTAGTCCATATGTCTGTCTGTCCCCAGCAAAAACAGACATTAACGAGTAATCAACCGAGTAAGTAGCACACAAAGGATTTCACTACTTACCAGGCTATTTACTGGCTTAATTATTTTTATTTGCGATGTCCAAAAATTCATGGGTGGTCGCTACCCTCTCGCTTACAAAAAAGTGCGAATAACGAGTTACAAGCATGGTTACCCATAGTGAAAGAATAAGTAGTTTATCACAAAGATAGACTAAGTGGTTACTCAGAAGTTAGGAAAAAAGTGGTTAATCTACATTGTGAAATAATTGGTCATATTAGAAAAATAACATTTTGCCTCGGAAAATTTTCTATTCAGTTGGAAAAATGTTCGAAGCAATTTAATAAATAAAATATTAATATAGAAAATATCGTATATATATCTTCTTCTGTAACTTAAGCACCGTAAGTTGTTTTTCACAGGGAAAATTTTCACTCAAATTTTAAATAGTAACTTAAATTCTGAAAATGATTCTTTTTTATGTAATTAGAAAGCAACAATCACATTAAACACAAAATGTCACTTTTTCACAAGAAAAATAATAGTCTTGTATTTTAATTATGCGTCGAAACAAAGTCTACACAATTTTCACGTGAAACTTATTGTCGTGAAAAATAACAGTATAACAGTTTTTTCACGTGAAACTCAAACAACTTACGGTGCTTTATCAGTAAATCATTATTTTGTATTTCAAAGTAATGCAAAAGGTTCATTACCATGTTTTTACTGGGTCTGTCCATGTATTTCGGTGCGCTCTCTATAAGCCGCAAATATTAAGTTATGTTGATGAAATTTGGTACACCGACTTAGGTCGGCCAGGGACGAAGCCTATAGATTTTGGTTAAAATCGGTAGACGTTCAGACCAGTGGCCATATAAAGCTCCCATCACGATTGACTTTTGACTGACCAGTGCCTGTATAAATGTCCCCCAAAAATGGGAATTTTTTCCCGCTGCAGGTTGCAAATATTAAGATATTTTAATGAAATTATGTACACTCAGATCGGCCGAAAGACGAAGACTTGGTTTAAATTGGTCCATGTTTGGACTTAGTGCCCATACAAATACGAAGATATTTTAATTAAATTTTGTACATTGCGTCACATGGGCTGATGGGCAAAGCTCATTCATTGATTTCATTTAAAGTTGATTAATGTTTAGACAAAGTGCCCTTAGTAGTTGGCTTTCATTTTGACTACATTTTTTATAATATCAACACAGAAAGAAAATTGGTTGGAATTTTATTGGAACCCTCGCAATTTTTTCGCTATCCAATAATTTTAATACAAGATTGTATACAAGATTAACTGAAACACTGGCTTTTCTAATCAATATTGAAAAAATACTAACTTCTACATTAACTTCAGTATCAATAACCATACCCAGCAAAAAAAATTGCAAGTAGTGCTTTACAAACTACTTCTTTCAATGCTTCACAAGTATCCGTTAATGTATATTTACTGCTTTTTTAGAAGTTATTCTGAACAACTTCCAAAAATCACTTCTTTCATTGCTTCCAAAGTATCCGTTAGTATATTTGTACAGCTTTTTTAGAATTACTTCTGAACAACATCCAAAAAATCACTTAAGTATTGCTTCTAAAGAGTAATTGCTCTAAAAGTGATAGTAAAAAGTGATTTTGGTATCATTTGGGATTTCCAAACAGAGGGTCCCGGTTTCGGTTCCCAGCGGGACCAATATTTTTTTTATTTTTTTTAATTTTTTTTTTTATTCTATTAGTTTTTTTTAATATGTATTTATAATTAATTGGTTTAAATTTAATATTTTTTTAATTTTTACATTTTTAAAAATATGTATATATAAAAAAAATGGTGAGAAATTGCTTTAAATGCACCTGCGAAAATAGTACTGAAAACAATATTGAATTGGAGTGCACCTTTTACATTTGTTTAATAAGTACTTTTAATGAAGAGAATAAGGAACAATATCTCGCTGTAACAAAGTGGTGTTTTTATGCCAGTCAACTTGACTAGACTAGCAATCGTGAGGTCGCAAGTTCGATACCCGGTAGGGGCAATAAAAAAACTTTTGTAAAACAAAAAAAAAATATAATTTATTTTGTGATGAATTTTTTTTTTAACTTTTAATTGGTGAAAATGAGCTTCCTTTGCACTCGTTCAAAAAGTACTGAAAAAATGTTGAAGAGGGTGTACTCCTCTCCTATGACAACTCAATGTTAAAGTCATTAGTGTTTATGTTAAAAAAGAAGTACATCTAGATCATCAATTGTAGTGCTTTTTCTACTGCTTCGGCATCTCTTTTTTTGCTGAGTAAGAACAAAAAATAACTAAAATATCGGCAGAAAAATTCTAGTACCATTTTTGTTTCAATAAAATCTATCGCTCTATACAAAGTATTAGTTTTGCCAATCAATTTAAATTTTTTTGTCAACTTCAGTGCAATCAACCACAAATTTCAAGTATTTTGGTAATTATTATAACATATTGCGATTAGGAACAGAAATTTTAATTATTATAATAAAATTTTGGAATGTATCATATTTTTTCATACATACTTGTATACGAGTACTTTAATATATATTCAAAGGCAGACAAGAATTAAAATTATTTGTCTATAGTGCAGGAGGTAGAGACGCAGCCTGATAGCCTTAGAAATCTGAGTTCCAATCCCAGCAGAGGCAATATATTATTTTTTTAAAAAACTTTTTATTGCTTCAAATTAAAAGACACGATTAATTTTCTGTTGTTGATATAGTTTTATTCATAAACAAAAAATTAAAACTTTCATCCTGCAAAATTCACATTTGGAATTTGCATGAACAAATTTCCCCTAGAGGGAAAGTAATGGACTGACAAACGGAAGTACGCGATATAAAATTTTCTTAATTTTGAAATAAACTATGTGGAACGTGTTATAACTATGTATTAAACTTTTACACTCAGAAAAGTTCTGCAGTTACTATATGACAGTTATTTGTGTAGTAATGCTGTTGTAGTTATTTTAACTACAATTGCATTTAATTTACTTATAACAAAATTTTTCTATGTTTTTGGCAGTTATTTTTTTAAACAAACTTCAAAAACTACTACATTGTAATAACATTTATTTTATGCAGTTATTTTGAATTTTGTTACAAATACTTTAATTTTCAAGTGTGTATGTGTACGAAGCAAAGAAGAATGTGTGTACGATGCATTTTTTTTTAGAAATTTCTAGTGAAAGAATATGAGAAGAACATGTTTTCTCTTGTCTTAGTCATAAAACAACGCTAAAGAGTGAAGACGCGTAATACGGAAAAAGGTTATATATTTTCTTGAATTACTAAAATAATAAGGTAAGTTTTATAAAATAAATTTATTTACGGGAATATTAAAATATATTGTATTTTCTTTCACTTCTTTTTTATTTTTATCCATTTCTACTCTTTTTTTTTTTTACAATTAGATGTTTTCATTTTTCGGATATGATTATATATAATATCAAAAGTGATATAATTTTTTTTAGTAGGGTAGTTATAATGGATAAGTAAAAATGTTTGAATTTACTTCTCAAAACGCATTTTTTTGAAATTGAACATATATATACGAAAAACTAGAATCTACATTATAGCCTAGAGAGGACCCCATAAAGACAATCTGATGATAGTGAGCGGTGTCACTTGAAAATGCATTAATTGTCAACCATTGGTTCTAGGAAAGTTTTTCTCTATTGGTTGTAAAATAAAAATTGTAAATTCTATTTAGAATTTGTAATATTTGATCTTAAACCGAACAAAAATAGCACTCAGTTAAAAATAACTTCACATTACAAATGCAGTTATTTTAACTGTCATTTGCAGTTGATTTTACCTACATAATTCCCTGAGTGTAATCCATAAACATTAAAGCAATCAATTACGATAATACAACAAAAAATTCAAAACTTTTAAATACGATATTAAAAATGATTAAAAGTGTTTCGATATTTTTCGGCATTCCTGTTAGTTTTGTTTTTAGAGCAATTTTTCCTAAGCGATATTTTCAACTATATTCCTAATATTTAAAATTGAAGGCGGCTCTGGATCCAAAACATTGGCCATGTAGAATTACATACAAATCGCTTAGTGAATACACCCAGAAAACAGTCCCAATCGTGGCAACCGAATTTGTTGCCAATTGAATTTAGGCGGTTGCGAAAATTATCTTTATGTTACAATAAATTATATTTTTAGTAGTGAAAGTCAATATTCAGTTGTCTAATTCATTACTATTTTCCTCATAAATATAATATAATAAAATTTTATTGAAATTATAAATCTTTTCTGATATTTCAGGTATTAACCCTTCCACTGATATTAGAATACCTGTAATTGTAGTTACCACTTTCGAATACACTGCATGCAAAATCTTCACTTTTAAAAATTATAGAGCTCTGACCAACAATTCTACACTCAAAAAAATAGGTTAGTAGAAAAATTAGTAAAACATCTTGTATATCAAGTGTACTAGTTTTCAGCAATTCAGCAAAAAATGGAATTTCAGCAAAAGTTTTAGTTATATTTTTTTAAGCACTAAACTAATGTTTTACAATACTAATTTATTTTGCTACAAAAATTGTGCTGATAACCGCATTTATAGCATGGACGACAACCAGATAGACAAGATGTAGATGTCGCAGCTTGTCGGATGTAGTACAGACAACGGAAATGATAATTAAAAAAAATAATTCTACACAATTTCTATATTTAAATTTTCAGCAAATAAATTAACTAAAGTGAAATTTCTCTATAAATTTTTTTTTTAGTTTTTTTTAGTCTACTAATATTCAGCAAAGAGTTTAGTGATTTCAGCAAGGATTTTTTTTAATTTGCAATCGACTAAGTGTTAGCAAAATTTTTGCTGAGATTACTATTTTTTTTTTTGGTAAAAATTAGCTTGCTGATTTTCAGCAAACACTTTTTGCTGAAATTACCAAATTTTTTCCAAGCACGCTCCTGAGTAAAAATTTGCTGACACAGCAACATTTTTTGCTGACTTTACTGACTTTTTTTTGAGTGTACGCCAATGTAAAAAGCTTTATTTTACAAAACCAGTAAGCACATGTTTTTGCGCGAAATGTCAAACTTCAAACGATTGTAGAGGTCTATAAGTACACTCCAAAAACAGCTAACAATTACGCATCGTTTAAGAGCTAATAGTTAACGCGATTGGCACATTTGCGAAATATCGGGACACATTAATGAACATGATGGTCTCTATGGAAAATTGAATAGAGGTTCCTGGACGAAAATAATATCACAGGATATTTAGGCGGCTGTTTTCAGCCAATCACACGGAATTTAAAATTTCGAAAATTTGCTATTTCTACCAAATTTTAATATTAATAGACTAATTTTAAAATAAATTATTATATAATAATTTATTTTAAAAAATATATGTTTATTTTCTACACGAAATAAAACGAAAAAAATAATTCGGATGTGGATCACGGAACAGCAAACAAATTCGGAATGAACTTCGAAATCACTTTAGAATTCTTTTCTGTGGATTCGGAACTCAGACTCAGCGCTGAATGTATTGAAATTATACTGAGCAGTTTAGAAACTTATAAGAAAGGACTTTAAAAATTAAAATATCTATATGAAAATATCAATTAAAAGCTCAGCCGCAATAAGGTCTGCAAAATTACTTTTATCGCGGAAAATTTGTCTAATTTTAGACAAATTTTCCGCGATAAAAGTAGTTTTGCAGACTATTTGAAATATGAAATTTGATGTTTTATAATTGCAATAATGCCACCACTTTCTAAAGAGAACTGATGATGGGGAACTGGAAAATCCCCAAAACGATTATCTTAATTACTGAAGGTGTAGAATATTTTGAAAGCTAAAACTCTGTGAAATATTTGTTAGGAGAATATCCTGACGAAGAAATATGGCAGTTTTTGAGAAAAATACTTATTACACCGCGTTACACACATTCTATGACCCAAATATACTTTTTCGGAAAGGGGAGAAAAAATAAAAATACACGTGTATCGTCGATTTTCATGTGCACGTCAGAATTTTTTTTTTTATATATAAAGTGAAAGACTGGATCAATTTTTAACCCTTTTTCCGTGATCCAATCGAGCTGAATTTTTGCAGGCAGACTAGTGGAAATGTCTGTATCACGTCAAATTTTTTAAAAAATAGATTTTTTATCAATTCTCAGATTTTCCTGAATTTTTTTTGAAAAAAAAAATTTTTTTTGACGTGTACATAAAATTCGCCGATACACGTGTATTTTTATTTTTTCTCCCCTTTCCGAAAAAGTATATTTGGTTCATAGGACAGAACAAGAGCTCGTTTTTGTAACGCGGTGTTATCTTATGTCATATATTTTTTAATAATTAAAGAACAAAAATTGCCAAAAAATTTTAAAAATAATTTAAAAAAAAATTTTAAAATCGAAATTAATTTTGGGAGGGGCTCGGCTCCGGGAGGCCCGTGGGGGGCAAAAAACGGGGGACATAGTAATATGTAAGTGTGGGTGCTCAAATTAAAGAAAATTGTCTCACGATTCCAAAAATGTTATTTTTTTATATCCATAAAACGTAGCCCTAACTAAACCCATTTTTCGACCAATAGGAGGGGTCGAAAAAAGTAAAATATTAATATGAACGAAAATGGTACACAAATGAAAGGAACTTTGCTCACGATTTCAAAAATTAGGTTTTTTTTACTAATGCGTTGGACGTGAATCGAATTAGAGGCAATTATAAAATTTTAGACCTTCGAAAAATTAAAAAAGTCTAAAATCACATTATTTCAGTTTTGGTAAAACCCTGTAAATGTCCATTTTTTGTTGTTTATTTTGAAAATTTGGAACACAAAGGTAGCTGGAAGTGGAAATGACAAAAGGAGTCAACGTTTTATTGAGGAGAAATGCAATTTCAGAACTGGTATAGTTAAATTGTGTTGCAGCCAAAATTTTATTTTCTTTTTTTTAATGTTAGGTATACACTCAAAAAATAAGTTAGTAGAAAAATTAGTAAAACACTTTAGTATCTTAAAATGTCTTTAGTACGATACTAACCTTAGTAAAAAATGTATTTATTGCAATAACTTTTGCAAATGGAAACTTTTTTGCTTGAAATTTTGCAACAACAGTTTTTAGAGGTGACCCCATATTATACTAAAAGTTGGACTTTGGAGACAACTTGGAAAGCTATGCTGCTATACAAAATTTTTGAAAAACGCGATTTTAACGTATAGGCCTAGAGTTGTCAAAACCGGTTTCCGAATTATTCGATAAGCCGGTTTTTCCTATATTTCCGGGTTTTTTAAACCGGTTTTTGAAAAAAGGCGGTTTTCGAATTATTCGAGAAACCGGTTTTTTCGTGTCGAATAATTCGCCATTTTCGAAAATTTATAAGGTGAAAATTTCTAATAAATTTTCTTCATTTGTTCAATAATTATGCAAAATATTTAAGTGCCTAATAATTTGGAAACCTTATAACACATTTATAAAACGAAATTTGTATGGACAATTTATGTCACTTAAAAATTTTCAAAGTGATTATACATATGGCCTTTAATGTTTGATTCCCTCCTTTAGGTAGGGTTTATTGACTTTGTCGTTGCTATGATGTACATTAGTGGACTATTATCGAATAAAATTTATTTTTTCGAAACAAAAATGTTGAAATTCTTGCAAGAGACTGTGTTGTTTTTGCAGATTTCTACATTTTCTCTCTATCTTAAATAAGTCACAATTTTTTGACAAAAAGTTTAGTAGGAAAGATCTAAAAATTTATCCTAAAATGCATATAAACTCATGTTTTCCACTTCCTCAATAAATAAAAGGAGTTTATTTTCTTATTTTTTAGCTTTTCTCCCCCGTGACAAAACTTTTTGCGATTTAAAACCGTAAAATTGTAATACAAATTTTAAAAGTCACAAATTGTTTCACATTAATTGGAAGACTACAATCTTCATAAGGCCAAAGTTATTTTTTGCGACATTTTCAAAGTAGACAGGACTACTAAATTAATGCAAAAAAACTTCCACCGCAATTTTGTAACAATTCCAGAGCAAGTGAAAAATCATTTCTGTTTTTGTGGACGTTAATAGCTTTTTTCGCAAAAATTACGATCAAAATTCTGCGCATTTAGATCAGTCCGAAAGTGTTTTTATTTAGAAAAAAAAACAGCGCCTTTAGAAATAATAACTTTTAGTTTTAAAGGTGGATTCGCACTAATGGAATAATTTACGCCGCGAGTTGCTTTCATGAAAGGAAAAAAAAATAGAATGTTTCAAGATTTTTAGCAATTTGTTGCAAGTTTTATAAGAAAATTTGCATATATAGCAATACAAAATATTTATTTACAAAAAACCGGAAAAACCGGTTATCGAACCGGTTTTGAAAGAAAAAACCCGAAAATCGGTTTTTCAAAAAGGCGGTTTTTAGAAGTATTCGAAAACCGGTTTTTTAAATAGGACGAATACTTGACAGCTCTATATAGGCCGCTATAGATGAATACATTTTTTTTATTGCAATATTTTCCTTTTAATTGCTTCCTTACTAAAGCAATACATTTATTGAGGTCAATTGTACATTCGGCGACTAAAGTCGCTAAAATAGCAAAAAAACATAAAAACCTATATAAAACGCTAAGTAGTGGTTTAAATATTAAGATTAGCACATCGCATTTATATCGTAAATATGGCTACAGGTCCTGTGCTTACATTTTAACACAAAAAAAATTCATATTAATTGAATTTGAAAAATTTTTTATATAAAAAACTGAATGGACAACCGCCAAACTTTAACTCTTTGACTACCCTTGTACACTACAGTGTACACATCTTTAAAAGAATATATAAAATTTAATAGAGCAAAAAAAACTTTATAGTTTTTACAAATAAGTTTACTAGGATCTTGGACTTCAAATAAAAATCATTCTATGTATAAGCAGTTCAACATGGAAATAGAGTCGCGATATTTGTTAACGAAGTCTAATTTTTTGAAGATATCATAATCTCCGTTAAAAGGGGGGTTTGGTGTTTCTCCTAAAGTAATGAAATTTGGCATATAGCTTCGTTTCATGACGAGATGAAAACCAACCAAAGGATTTTTGTCTACTCGGGACTCAGAAGATTGAAAAATCGATTTTCGAAAGTCATTTTTGGTGGGTAGGAGAGGGAAGGGGCAAAATATGTTGCATATTTTTTTCTATTTTAAGGACCCTTAACAAGAATCTGAAGTCAAAATAACGATACATCCGCAAACAAAAAGTCGGTAGTGAAAGGGTTAAAGAGAGGGAAGGGGCAAAATATGTTGCATATTTTTTTCTAATTTAAGGACCCTTAACAAGAATCTGAAGTCAAAATAACGATACATCCGCAAACAAAAAGTCGGTAGTGAAAGGGTTAAAGACATTTAACGAAAAATCTGTACCATTGATCGAAAAATAAAGTACGCCATTGTAATCAACATGTCCGAAATATATAGAACTGATGGTCAGATCTCCATTAATTTTTTGAGTGTCATGCAGTGATATTGACAATTTTTTAATAAATTTGATAGCTACAACCGATGGTTGCTTCCAATGCACACAATTATTAAGCAAATATTAATTTTAAAATTGATTGGAAACACAAATAATTGGATAATAGGATTGTTTATAAGTTCATTTTCCTTATTTTTAATTCTTAATACGATATTTTTGGTTAAGTAATCTATTTTAGGTAATTCCAAATAAATTAATATCCGAGCAAATTAATTTTAATGGTTTTGATCGAATACCAACCAATCTTTATACTATGTGGACATAGGGATATCTTCCTTGTTAATTTATTATGTCATTAACATTGTCAATAATTTTTTTTTAATTTTTTTGGAAATTTTTTGTGTTTTGTCTGATTGCTTTGTTTGTGTTACCAATATTTCTCATTATCATTATGGTATAAAAGTTGTTAAAATTTTAGCCAACAAATTTCAATAACCACCTATTTTTGTTGTTGTTACAATTTTTTAATACATGTGTCTGATAGTTGGACTACTAAATACTGCCTCACCCGGGTGTACAACTGCCTTTTCTGTTTAGACAAGTAGTCTGTTTCAAATCGGGCTTATCTCGAAAGACTCTCGTATTTTTAAATAGTACTTATTAACAAACAAGTGTTTGTTTATTTTTATATATTTTCGCAAACAAACAAAACAAATTGTACCAAGTGTTAATATATTCCAAATTGTATAAAAATAATAATGTCTGGCGGTGAGGTGGTGTAGGATCAAGTTAAGTGTGTTCAATTGATATTCACACTTATATGTGATTATAATAGTTTTGTTATTAAGTAAAATTTATTCACGCTTGTACAAATATTTACCATAATATATTTTTGTATTTATCTTTACAATCAATGCAAAAATTAACCCACTTTCGTCCACTGTTTGATTTTTCGAACAAGAACTTTAAGTTAACAATAACTATCACAGCGGTGATAACTTCCCCTGCCTCTTCGGAATGAAGTTTTACTGAAAGGTGAGATCACAAGAAATGTTCTGCTTGATTATGTATTTGCACTGAACCAAAAACAGCTGTGAAATCAACTAAAATCCATATTAAATTGATGAATGGATGATCACTATACAACTAACAAAACCTGTCCATCAATTTAACGCACTGTTTAGTAGATTTATATTTTGACTTTAACTATTTTATGTAGTATTATTTTGACGAAATATCGTCAAATGTATTAATAAAAATTAGTTGTCTTAACAATTATATATAATTAAATTGCATAATGATTTTGTTGTTTTACCAATGCATTTTATTAATTTCAACAATGCAATTTATTTAATTAATTAATTTTTTATCGATTTATTACTAATTTTTAGACTTATATTTCATTATATTTTATATTTCACCAATTTCAAATTTTTTTAAGCAATATACATACAATGCCTTTTTTATAATGAATTTGATAAAATAAAAAAATAATGAAATATAAAATTGAAATTATAATATAGCTCATACTAAAAACTCTTTATTTAAAACACATGTACCATTTTATATACAAAAACAAATAACTTTATTTAAATTAATAATTCAAATATTAATTTAAATAAACTTATATAACTTTCATTAATAGTTTGCCTTAAACAAAAAAACAAAAAGATAGATAATAATAGAAATTTAAATGTACGATTTAATTGAGAACGTTCAAAATTATATAAATTTATTTAAATTAAAATTAATAAATCTTCAATTTGCAATTCACTTCAAGTCACTGAATTTGCTAATTTCTATACTTTGAAAAACAAAAACACTTAATGTCAATTTATTGATATTTCCAACAATTAAAAATACACATGCTAGCACGAGTAATGACGCGACAAAACTTACCTCACTAAACTTTTTTCCACAGATTTAATACTTTTTTTTTTCAAATTGTAGAAAAATTATATCAAATTTAAGTTGAAATTCAGAAAATAACAATTGAAATGCCGAATTTCCATTTGAATTTCAGAAAACATCAATTGAAATTCAGAATTTCCATTTGAAATTCAGAAAACATCAATTGAAATTCGGATTTTCCATTTGAAATTCAGAAAATATCAATTGAAATTCAGAAAATATCATTTGAAATTCGGAAAATGTGAATTGAAATTCAGAAGATATCATTTGAAATTCAGAAAATATCATTTGAAATTTAGAAAATATCAATTGATATTCAGAAAATATCATTTGAAATTCAGAAAATATCAATTGAAATTCAGAAAATATCAATTGAAATTCAGAAAATATCAATTGAAATTTAGAAATTGTCATTTGAAATTCAGAAAATATCAATTGAAATTCAGAAAATATCATTTGAAATTCAGAAAATATTAAGTGAAATTCGGAAAATATCATTTGAAATTCAGAAAATATCATTTGAAATTCAGAAAATATCATTTGAAATTCAGAAAATATCAATTGAAATTCAGAAAACATGAATTGAAATTCAGAAAAATGTAAACAGAATTTTTTATAGAATCCGGCCAGGTAGATAATATTATACCCTATAAAAAATTTATATATGGATTTTATCAAAATAGGTTTGATTAACAAGTGGGAGTAAAATTCATTTTACTTACGCGAGTGAGAATTATTTAAAATTTGTGTGCATCAATGATTTTAGGTAGACTAATTTCTTTCTTGTTACGAATTATAGCTCCAAAATGTAAGGCTGAAATTTAAATCCAAATAATAGTCTTTAATATCAGCGTTACGTTTTAATATCTAATTGAGCCATAATTCGTTACAAGAAAGAAATTAGTCTACATAAAATCTTTGAGGCACACAAATTTTAAATATTTTTCACTTGCGTGAGTAAAATGAATTTTACTTATTTTGATAAACCCCATATATTAATTTTTATAGGGGATAACATTATCTACCTGGACGGATTCTTTTAAAAAATGTGTTTACATTTTTCTGCATTTCAATTGATGTTTTCTGAATTTCAATTGATATATTCTGAATTTCAAATGATATTTTCTGAATTTCAATTGATATTTTCTGAATTTCAAATGACGATTTCTGAAATTCAAGTGATATTTTCTGAATTTCAAATGACGATTTCTGAATTTCAATTGATATTTTCTGAACTTCAAATCAACATTTCTGAATTTCAATTGATATTTTCTGAATTTCAAATGACGATTTCTGAATTTCAATTGATATTTTCTGAATTTCAAATGATGTTTTCTGAATTTCAATTGATATTTTCTGAATTTCAAATGACGATTTCTGAATTTCAAATGACGGTTTCTGAATTTCAATTGATATTTTCTGAATTTCAATTGATGTTTTCTGAATTTCAATTGATATTTTTTGAAATTGAAATGACGATTTCTAAATTTCAATTGATACTTTCTGAATTTAAAATGATATTTGCTGAATTTCAAATGGCAATTTCTGAATTTCAATTGATATTTTCTGAATTTCAAATGACGGTTTCTGAATTTCAATTGATATTTTCTGAATTTCAAATGATATTTTCTGAATTTCAATTGATATTTTCTGAATTTCAAGTGACAATTTCAGAATTTCAATTGATATTTTCTGAATTTCAAATGATTTTTTATGAATTTCAAATGGAAATTCTGAATTTCAATTGATCTTTTTCTGAATTTCAAATGGAAATTCTGAATTTCAATTGATATTTTCTGAATTTCCAATGGAAATTCTGAATTTCAATTGATATTTTCTGAATTTCAAATGACGATTTCTGAATTTCAAATGACGGTTTCTGAATTTCAATTGATATTTTCTGAATTTCAATTGATGTTTTCTGAATTTCAATTGATATTTTTTGAAATTGAAATGACGATTTCTAAATTTCAATTGATACTTTCTGAATTTAAAATGATATTTGCTGAATTTCAAATGGCAATTTCTGAATTTCAATTGATATTTTCTGAATTTCAAATGACGGTTTCTGAATTTCAATTGATATTTTCTGAATTTCAAATGATATTTTCTGAATTTCAATTGATATTTTCTGAATTTCAAGTGACAATTTCAGAATTTCAATTGATATTTTCTGAATTTCAAATGATTTTTTATGAATTTCAAATGGAAATTCTGAATTTCAATTGATCTTTTTCTGAATTTCAAATGGAAATTCTGAATTTCAATTGATATTTTCTGAATTTCCAATGGAAATTCTGAATTTCAATTGATATTTTCTGAATTACAATTGCAAAAGGTGTAGAATTTGGCATTACAGTTCACAGTTCATTTCAATCAATTTTATTTTTGAACTACACCTTTTGCAATTGTAATTCAGAAAATATTTTTATAGGGTATAACATTATATACCTGGCCGGATTCTATAAAAAATTCTGTTTACATTTTTCTGAATTTCAATTCATGTTTTCTGAATTTCAATTGATATTTTCTGAATTTCAAATGATATTTTCTGAATTTCAAATGATATTTTCTGAATTTCAAATGATATTTTCCGAATTTCAATTGATATTTTCTGAATTTCAAATGATATTTTCTGAATTTCAATTGATATTTTCTGAATTTCAAATGACGATTTCTGAATTTCAATTGACATTTTCTGAATTTCAAATAATGATTTCTGAATTTCAATTGATATTTTCAGAATTTTCAGAATTTCAAATGACAATTTCTGAATTTCAATTGATATTTTCTGAATTTCAAATGATGTTTTCTGAATTTCAATTGATATTTTCTGAATTTGTGTGAATTTGTGTTAGAATTAGGAAAATTGAATAGATTTCGATAATTTTTAACACCAAGCTGCTAATAACAAACAATATGACTAAAAAGCAACTGATAAGTGCGTCTTTGTGACGAGAACGTGATTAAAATAGACACATGTATCAAGAGGCCATCAAATTAAAAACCGAGCTAGATTTGCAAAACACTTTGAGGGTTTTGTTTTAGCAACAGTGTACTTTCATTTCGCGTTTGAAACATTGATTCTGACCGCAATGATCATTTTGCAGGATCTTTTAAAACCGCAGTTTAGTTTTGTTAAATACATATACTACAAGAACCTTATTGGGACAAATCCGAATTTATATATCGTCGGCTTGCCTGCAAGTAGTGCTATGTGTTTTTTTAACTAGTTTTGAGGAGAGTGAAAAAACTGTTAAAAAATAGCCTTTTAAGATATTTTATTGACATCATATGCCTAATGATTCACGACCTCATTTACTAAAATCATCATTAAGGCATATGATGTCAATAAAATTTTTTTGAACAGTTTTTTCGCTCTCCTGAAAATCTATTAAAAAACGCATAGCACTACTTGCAGACAATCCGACGATATGTATTTAATTTACAGTCACTTCCAGAATAAATTTCTTGTTTCTCCTAAAGATGCTTTTTCATGGACAGTTCATAACTTTAATTTTTAAAAAAATTATGAAAATCCAACATTATAATGCTTAGCTTAGGTAGAAACAAAAATTTTTAAATGATGAGTTATGCCAAATTATCACCCTATAGTAACAGCTTGTGCCTGCAAGCAGGAAACCTGTAATTTTTAAGGAAAACCGAAGGTTACCCGGTGAAAAATGTCCATATATGAACATTTATGATTCAACCATACACTCAAAATAGTTTGTAGTTTAAATTAACTGAAAATGTAATTTAAAATAAATGAAAAATCACTTGAAAACCGGTCTACTGACTTTTCATTTAAATCAAAAGAACTTTTCATTTATTTTTAAATGTTAATAAATAAACTACAAAATCCTTAAAAAATAATGATTTTTCATTTATTTCGATTTTTTAAATATCAAAAAATTAACTACAAAATCCGTAAAAATGAATGATATTTAGTTTATTTCATTTTTTTAACTGACCTAGAAATCGAAAAGGAATTCTTTTTTTTAACAAAACATTTTAAATGAAAATATTAACTGTAACAGAAAATCCGTATTTATATGTAATTTATTTTTTAAATAAACGACAAAAACAGTTAAAAAATATATTTCTTTGTATTTTAACTGAATATTCATTTAAAAATAAATGTACGGATAACTTTTTAAATAAACTACAGTCAGTTACTGTAATAATATTTTCAGTGTATATGTATGGATCCGAAAAATGAGGTAACACCTAAGTATATGTTCATATATGGACATATATGAACATATACATTTATTAAATATATGCGAACGTTGCTGTCCTTTATTATAAGGTTGTACGATAGATATAAATTTATGTATGACATTCAAATTAGGCGCTACATATGTTCCTTTTTTTATTCATGGCATTAAATATAATTCCATATTTATCCAAATATGAGTTCCTTTTACATATATGGAAAAATGTATCCTTCGAAATATGTTCATATACAAGTCCCTTTTGCATAAATTGAATAAATTATACTTTCATATTTGTCCATATATGAGTGCCATTTCCATATATGAAATAACAGATGCTTCCATATATGTATGTCTGTATATGAAATTTTTTCCATATATGGAATCACATATACTTCCATATATGTTCATATAAAATCCATATATGTTCATAAAAAATCCATATTTGTTCATATGTGTCCATATATAAACCATATATGAACATGTTTGAGCGTATATGAACATTTTTCACCGGGTAATTTATAATTTTATGTTTATCTTATAATAAATATGACAAAACTATTAGTACACTCATACAAATAAGTCCGTAAAAATAGCAGAAAAAGTTACTAAAAATTAGTTAAAAATGATGCTGCAGAAAAAACTGCTAATATTAGCAGAATCAGTTTGCTAAATATTAATAAAATGAAAACAACAAAAAAACTGTTCAATTTACAGAATTTTAGTAATATTTGAGCTAAATTGTTGTTAATTGCAAATAACAATTTAACCTGCTAAAATTAGCAAAAAAAATTGCTGAATAGTAGTTTAATAAAAATAGCAAAAAAAAACTGTTAAATTTACAGAATTTTAGTAATATTTGAGCTAAATTTTTGTTAATTGCAAATACCAATTTAACTTGCTGAAATCAGCAAAAAAAATTGCTAAATAATAGTAGAATGAAAATAGCAAAAAAAAAAACTGTTAAATCTACAAAATTTTTGCTAAAATTTTCTGAAATCAACAAAACTTTTGCAGATTACTAGTGGACTGGAAAAAGGTAAAAAAAGGAGCAAATGAAATGAAAATTAATAAATAAAAAATAAATGTATATTCAAAAACATTCTTGGGACGAATGTGTCAATTAATTGAAATTTTTTCAATTGGCATTGTTCAATGCCTAAATGCCCATTTATAATTGATGAAAGAAGTATTTGTTTTCATGTTTTAATAAAAGAATTAATTAAGAAAAAAAATTAAAAATTCGCGTATTTCTTATATTTTTTTTATATTACAATGCTTTTTCTTCAATTATGTGTACATTTCATTACCATTGTTTTCGTCAATGCAAATTGAAAAAAAATTTCATTGGCATTGAATGGTGATGAAATTTTTTGGCATTGACATTGAGATAAAGTAATGCCAATTATATTTCAATGCCAATGAAAATTTCCCAAGAATGATTTTTTGTAAAAGTGGTAATATTTATAGACAATACTATGTTAACCCATGATACAACCATACATGCATTAGAACAACAAACAACAACAAAAAATGTAAACGGCTACTTTTGATACATAGCGAAAGCATACGAAAAAATCCCTGAACTGTCATAAGAAAACCCTGAACTGTCAAACTCTCCCTAATGCATTTACCTAGTATGGTTGTATCATGATGTTAACCATAACAAAATGTATTAAAGAGACCCTTCTTTTGATGTTCATTGTTTGCTGATCGGATATGTACTTCCGAATTTATTTGAGTTTCCATTTTCACCTCTAAAGCTCCACCCAGAGGAAAGAAGGTGTGGCCGATTAAAAATATTGTATTCTTTAAATAAGCTTAAAAAGTACAATATTGGGGGGAAAAAAATTGGGGTATCCCCGTAAACTCCACTTGCTCCCCAGAGATACTTTAAATCACAATTTTCATATTAAAATGGTTCGTCCAAAATAAACCTTGATCTTTGAAAATTAATGTATTACGATAAACAGAAACTTTTCTCATAAATTTTAATAATTTAGATATTTTATGAGTAGAACAAATTTTCAACCATTTCAATTTAGCTTTATTTAAAAACTTTTTGCATTATTTTTGGCGAGTTAAAAATATGCAGTAATTTTTATGAGTCATTTAACATTCTGTTCATAAGAGCTCCAAAATTGGTGGTTTAGTTTACAAAAAATTTGTAAAATTAGCAAATCTTCTGTTAAAAATTAGTATCTAAAATTCAGCAAAATACTGTAAAGTTAGCAAATTTATTGTTAAAAATTAGTAACTAAATTCAGCAAAAAAAAATAGCAAAAAAGTTTGTAAGTTAGTAATGTGAGGGTAGCAAAAAAATTAACTAAAAATTAAATTTAAACTAAAAATTAGTTAAAAGTTTGTTAAGTTGAAGTACTAACAGTTTTACTAACTTTTCTACAAACTTTTTTCTATGAGTGTAGTAACAATAAAAAATAGCCGCTTATCAATTAAAAGTTGGGAAAAAAAATTTCTGTTTCCTATTTGCAGTCACATTTTATAAATTTTTTCTCAGTAAAAGATAGGATTGCATTCTATTTATTTTCTAACCTCTTTGATTATGCCTACACTCATACAAATAAGTCCGTAAAAATAGCAGAAAAAGTTACTAAAAATTAGTTAAAAATGATGCTGCAGAAAAAACTGCTAATATTAGCAGAATCAGTTTGCTAAATATTAATAAAATGAAAACAGCAAAAAAAAACTGTTAAATTTACAGAATTTTAGTAATATTTGAGCTAAATTGTTGTTAATTGCAAATAACAATTTGACCTGCTAAAATTAGCAAAAAAAATTGCTGAATAGTAGTATAATAAAAATAGCAAAAAAAAAACTGTTAAATTTACAGAATTTTAGTAATATTTGAGCTAAATTTTTGTTAATTGCAAATAACAATTTAACTTGCTGAAATCAGCAAAAAAATTGCTAAATAATAGTAAAATGAAAATAGCAAAAAAAAACTGTTAAATCTACAAAATTTTTGCTAAAATTTTCTGAAATCAACAAAACTTTTGCAGATTACTAGTGGACTGGAAAAAGGTAAAAAAGGAGCAAATGAAATGAAAATTAATAAATAAAAAATAATGTGTATTTAAAAACATACTTGGGACCAGTTTATTGAATGTGTCAATTAATTGAAATTTTTTTCAATTGGCATTGTTCAATGCCTAAATGCCCATTTATAATTGATGAAAGAAGTATTTTTCATGTTTTAATAAAAGAATAAATTAAGAGAAAAAAATAAAAATTCGCGTATTAATTTTTTTTTATATTACCATTGTTTTGATCAATGCAAATTGAAAAAAATTTCATTGCCATTGAATGGTGATGAAATTTTTTGGCATTGACATTGAGATAAAGTAATGCCAATTATATTTCAATGCCAATGAAAATTTCCCAAGAATGATTTTTTGTAAAAGTGGTAATATTTATAGACAATAATATGTTAATCCATGATACAACCATACTAGGTAAATAGATGCATTAGAACAACAAAAAATGAAATCGGCTACTTTTGATATATAGCGAAAGCATACGAAAAAATCCCTGAACTCTCATAATAAAACCCTGAACTTTCAAACTCTCCCTAATGCATCTACCTAGTATGGTTGTATCATGATGTTCACCATAACAAAATGTATTTCAGAGACCCTTCTTTTGATTTTCATTGTTTGCTGATCGGATATGTACTTCCGAATTTATTTGAGTTTCCATTTTCACCTATAAAGTTCCACCCACAGGAAAGAAGGTGAGGCCGATTAAAAATATTGTATTCTTTAAATAAGCTTAAAATGTACAATATTGGGGGAAAAAAATTAGGGTCATCCCCGTAAACTCCACTTGCTCCCCAGAGATACTTTTAATCACAATATTCATATTAAAATGGTTCGTAATTTTTTACGTATGTTTAGTGTCCTATGTTTGAGTATGCTAACAGATGGAAAACCCAAAAGAAAATCGTTGTTAAAGCAAAAAAAAAATTTTAACAACTCTGTTTTTTATTAGGTCGATACAGTTAGCACACCCCTTGTGAATAACCTAAATGTATTACGATAAATAGAAACTTTTCTCAAAAATTTTAATAATTTAGATACCCAAGTAAAAAAAAATTAATATGGAACCATATGAAGTTTTATGTAATTATATATAACCTTACATATAATGACACATAATTATATTCGAAAAAAAAACATTTAATTGTATCAAATTGTATCGAATTGTATACAATTTGATACAATTAGATACAATTACATCAAATTTGATACAATTGGATCCGAATTTTGTCCTCTTCCAATTGTATAAAGTTATATCTGATTTAATAAAATTATACAAAAAAATATATAGTTTGATACAATTGTATCAAACAATATCGAGTTATATCTCGCACGATTTATAAAATTATATATGATTTCATTAAATTCTATAAAATTCAATGAATATTATTTAATAGGATTTTATATAGTTTGCTGAAGTTGTATAAAACCATGTACAGTAATAGACGTTGAGCAATCGTAGTGAAAAATTTGATGTTAGGCCTTTACCTAAATATGCTTCTTAAAATAGTACCTACGAACTGCTTAAATTGGATCATATTTTTATGTTACTTTTGTCAGATATTAGGTACAGGCAAGCGTATTTAATAACAGCTAAATATAAAAAAGTGTTTTTTTAATAAATTTATTTTTTTTCTTCTTAAACAAAAACTAAATATAAATGATTTAAAGAACTTGTTAGTAAAACTTAAGATCAACATATTAAATCATATTATTTTTTTTAACAAATTTGAGTTTCATTCATTTCAAAGTTTCGAATATTATTAACCCATCTGGATGATTTCTGCTATCTGAAACAATTTTAGAAAATTTTAATTAATAAAAAGGATTAAATACAATATAAACTAACTTTTTAGTTATAGCGTCGGAACCAAAAACACAGGTCGCATTTTAATATGATAAATAGAAAATCATATATGTATTAATACATCATAAATATCGATACATATAGTAAAAAAAACCTCAAAGAATTTATTAAAGTGCGACCTATCGGATTTATTTTACCGTTTAGTTAACCATTATAAAATATGACCCCGGGGCCCGGAAGGGTATTGCCCCGTTTGTAAAATCAGCTTAGCAGTATGACCAATTATTGATGTGATAATGACCGAAATTTATTTAAGCACAGAGATTATTTAATAGAAAACCTAAACCCGGCTGAAGAAAATGCATTTTTAACCATTAAGCATTAAACACATAGAAGACTGCAGCTACACGACTACAGCCTGTCAAAAATAAAATACACACGTTTATATGAAAACGATTATTTTGACACCAACACAGCTACACGTCTACACGACTACTTTTGCCGCTGTAGTCAACTTAGGATAATTTCTATTTTTGTTGGCTACGAAACAAAAATAGTGTTGACAATATAACAAAATATGTAAAACAGGACAATTTTTCCCGCTTGAGGCGAAATAAAATCGCTAGTTCTGACTAGAAAATCACCGTTTTGGGAACACTGAAGAAACAGCTGTTTATATTTTACAATTGTTTGAAGGTTTCATTAATTTATATTTGGAAATAACTTTATTGTGATATTTTGTAAAAAAAAATGGATCTTACAAAATTAACAAAATATTCCTCAGCCATTATTTTAGAAGCACAAACCAAAAAAGATTAACATTTATCAAAATGTCAAATATTTAGGATTATCTGTTTACATGTTGCTGTCGTTTTCAAAAAAATTAAGTAGCTGACTACACGACTACAATTGCAGCCATCAGCATTTGTAGTCGTGTAGTCGTGTAGCTGCAGTCGTCTATGTGTTTAATGCTTGAATGGTAACCGAAACGATTCTGTTATCGATAAGGGCAACGCTATTTTACATTATTTTGATAACGCTATTTTTAGGGTAACGCAATTTCAAAATTATTTTAATTTTTTGCATTAAAAAATACAAAAATAGTTTTTTCTGTATTTTCATATATTTAGTTTGAATATTGTAGTCCAAATTCCTATTAGATTTTTTGTTTGAAAAAGGTTGACCATTTTCATGATGGACAATACAATTGTTTCGTGGGCATCACCCCAGCTCATCAGTTGTCCGCAATAAGAAAATGATGATTGGAACCCACAAATCGAGAAATTATATAAGGTACAAAAACTCAACGGGACTAGAATTTTGTACTTTTGTATATAAACTATCTGATTTGGTAAAATTTAGTCATAAATCAACACTTTTTGAAAAGCAACAATGATACCTAAAAGTACCTTTGGATACTTGTGTGTTCATTGTTAATAACATTTGTAAAAACAATTAGATTATCCCTATTACATTTTGTGAGTATTAGGTAAGAAATTTAAATATTTTCTTTTTTTTTAATTGGTATTTTTAACGTTTTTTAAAAACTGTTATTTCGCAACACAAATAGCTCAGATTTGCATGCTTCTTTGGCAGTTGAAAGAAAATATCCCATTTTTAATAGTACAAATAAAAACGGATTAATTTTCTGTATAAGATCAGACAATATATTTTTTAAAGTGCGTACTGAACTCAGAATTCTCCCTCACTTAAATATTTTTTTAAATGTCTATCGAAATCAATATACATATTACTTTTATTACGCCGCTCTCCTATATTTTCAAATATTTTTTGAAAAAAGTGCTTCGAAAAAAATTCAAAAATAGTTTTTTAAAATCATTATATGGCAACCCTGAAAGTGAAATTTTTGTAACTTTTTAAATATCGTTTATAGTCAAGGCCTCAAAGTATCACATGCTTTCTACACCATTGGAATTTCGATTTCCTATTGAAAGTTATAGGCTCTTAAAAGCAGATGTGACTTTAAAGTCACATTAGTATGAAATGGGTTAACAAAAGATATGCATGCATGGTTTTCGTTATACTCACTTTTCTCAATTGTATTTATCATGTTTTGCTTTACTGAGGTGATGTGAATTAACAATATGCTTATTTATTGTCATTGCATTCGAAAGCATAAAATCAGGCGGCTTTCATCGCCTCTTTCGAACATTAACCAACGAGCATATAATTTAAAAGAGGTACCAACTCTCCCTACCTCTGTTAAGTCACTCTCTTCTTAATTTGTATCGAAAAATTAAGCCATAAAGGCTCCATTAGTCTTTGCGTTCCGTGACGTTTCTGTAATGTGCCGTGCCGGATGGCTCTTTTGGGTAGTTAGTCTTTTCCTTAACAACGTAGCAGCTGTTTAATGTTGTTTTTCTTAGCAGAGATCTGCGCCAATCAGAATAATAGGTTGCGGTGGCTAAATAAAAAAATTGCAGCGGCGGCATAAAGCTGGCTGTGAGCCAAAAGCTGATCGGCTAGCCAACTTTAAGTTGACACATACAAAGCATCGGCTTAACGGTAAAAAAAAGAAAATTAAATAAAATGTATACATACTAATTTTAGATTTTTATCTTGTAAAAAAAAATTTTCACGGCGGCGGTGACAAAAATTAGACGGCGGCTCGGCTTAGCCGGTTTAAGCCATTCATCGCAGATCTCAAAACAGCAGCTGTCAACTCACTGTCACTTAACGGATAACAAAAATTATGTTTTCAACAGGTTCATCCGGCACGGCACATTACATTACAGACAAACTAAAGGCTGAGTTACCCAACCGTAAATGTATCTGTAACGAATCAGCTGTTTCGAAACCACAAAAAGAAATGTATACGAATGGTTACTAACACGTAAATGTAAACGTACTTGCCGGATCATTCTGTTGAAATCAGAATTTTCTATCCGGCATCGAAACAGCTGAATGATTTTAGTCGGAAAAAATATGAAATGAATAAAGAAAATTGATTCAAACAACAAATAAGGAATAGAAATTAACAAATAAAAGGAAAAATTTAGAATAAAATATAAAACCACATGAAATAAATGCTAAATAGTAATGTCGTTTACGGTAATCTATAAGTGTACATTTTAGCTATGGCACGGTACAGTTACATCACATTTACATTTACGGTCCCATAATCCGCCCTTAACGACTCAAATGCTTTTTCATAGAACAAAAACAAATCAGCTGCTTCGTCACGGCACGTTACGTACAAACTAATTATACCTTAAGTGTACTTTTTAGCTACGGCACGGTACAGTTACATCACATATACGTTTACGGTCCCATAATCCGCCCTTAAGAATTACACATGTCTGCAAAGGCTAAAAACCGCCTGCATTAACAGTTTGTATCGAAAAATGTTAGCCTTTGCAGACATGTGTAATTCTTATGGCTAAATTTTTCGATACAAATTAAGAAGAGAGCTACTTAACAGAGGTATTAAGAGTTGGTACCTCTTTTAAATTATATGCTCGTTGATAAAATAACAGTACAACACATGATTTTCGGAATCAATTCTGAGAATTGCACATGAAAGTAGCCCCAAAAATAAGCAATGCTGCATCATTCATTTTGTCAAGTTGGCTGCATTACAAATTTAATGGCCATACGAATTTTTTGGCTCCAGGCGGATTTTAAGCACTTTTTCTACTTTCGAACTGAATTAATAAATTTCTAATTAAAACTAGAATAGCTGGACATAAATCAGATCAGAAATATAGACATATTAATTCACAAAAGACAGCATTATCTTCTCATTGTTCAAATTTAAGTCACTATCCTGACTTTGAAAATGTATCAGTTTTAAATACAGAACATAATTATAAACGTCGGTATATATTAGAAATGTTACAGATAATTAATACACCAACAACAAATAGAATTAACTTTAAAGCAGATATTGAAAATGTAGCTCAGAATTATAGATATTTAATACAAAAGAAATAACACACATTACATTAATTTATAACACATTATATTAATACATTTTTTATTGTTAATTATTGTTATTTTTGTTTGTTATACTTTTATACCAAAAACTTTGTTTGCTGGTATAAATGTATACATACAATTTATATTTGACAAATGCTTTTCAAATTTTTTCAAGCTTTGAAATTGTTTATAAATTTTTTCAATTAATTGTTATTTCCTGAAGATGCTACACATTGGAGTAGCGAAATATCGAAAATAAAAAACTTTTTATAAATAAAAACCAAACCTTAAACTCAAGAAAATAGTAGAGTTAAAAATTAAAACTCCAAACTTTACATTTATAAAAGAATTACATCCAAAAAACCTCGCCAAGACACAAAATAAAGAACTTATTTAGGTGCCCCAATGGATTTGCCGTGTTATATTGAAAACAAATAGCTCATTTCTGAGGTGCACCGACGTATACTTAAAATTTTAATAAACCGTTTACAAAATCCAATTCCGTATCCAATCCGTGTCTAATTTTGTAATGGAAATAAAAATTATATTCATTGCAATTACTTGAATGAAATGGAAATGAAAAATCATTTCATTACCAATAATAAAAGCAAGATTATTTAAATTCTTTTCATTACAATTGTGTGTATGTAATGGTGGTAATGAAAATGAATAGAATTTCAAATAAAAAAACCAGATTTTTTTCTAATAACTTTACCTGGTATTGTGATGCCAGGGTCCTAAAATCTGGTTCCATATTTAACTCGGCTCTAATAACTTGCTACTACAGTGCTAATACTTTTGCCTAACTGGATGTAGTATTCATTTAGTTAAATCACAAGATTTCGTAGATTCAGCAAATGGCGTGTTCCACCAACATTGACGTCTCCTTAGCTCTTTGCCACATGTTTGTGGAGGCACCAGTAAAAAGTTGCTTATTTGCGACTTTGGGGCTGATTGTGGTTGGCATTGTTGATGTCGAAAAATACGCCTGCATACAAAATGTTATTTTTTATTTTGAAATTTACAAGGAAATACAACTCACGGCAAATCCATTGCAATTTAGAGGATATATAAAGTGAATTTTTAGTAAAAACTCGTACTTGTCCATATCGACGATGCCAACCGCAACAAGCCTGTTTATGTTTTTTATTGTTTAACGTTTTGCAACTTTTAGTTTTTTATAATTTTTTTCACAAAATTCTTATATTTCACTTTTTTTCCTTTAAAATAAGAAACAACAAGCCACCAACAAGCTATCAAGAAAATGACAACCAAAAACAGTGTTGCCAGATTTGGGCATTTAGAATATGGCCGTACACTATGCAATAATATTCTTGTGCAACTTTTGGTATTGTAGAAAAAATTGTGTGTATGTCATATTGGAATATTGTACAATATATTGGAAAAAATCAAAACGGATTTGATTCTTATTCCGCAACTATGAAAAGTGAAAATATTTTGTAATGTGTAGGTCAAATATTTTGTAATGTGTATTGTATTTTGTAATGTTTGTATGGAAGAAACAAGTTGTGCCATATCTTGTGCAAGAGTATTGTACATCTTATTGTACGGTATAGGGCAAAACGACGGTAATATTGGCAATAATATTTGCAATAACATTGCAGTGTATGGGCAGCTTTATGCTGCCTACATACGAAGGAACATTCGTCAGAACATGTTTCATTTTTGTTTACATTTTTTAATACAGACGATGCCACACACAACAAAACCTTAAACGAAACATCAGTTCTGGTTGTTTGCCGAACTAATCCCATCAAATATACGCGGAAGATAATCAAATTTAATTAATTTGTTAATTGTTAAATTTTCATATGCTGCTGTTTTTTTAGTCTTATTTTTTTAGCTATCACATTTTATATCCCATAATTCTCGCAAATTTTTATATATATTTATAAAATAATCCAATTTTCATTATTTGTAATTGTCGCCATTTTCGTCTCTCTTATTTACTTTACTGCGCAAATTACAAAAGCACATCACAGCACGACTGATCTCAATGAACTAACACAGCAGTAAACATCGATACACACGATTGGAAACACAAAATATGAAAAAATTTTGATATTTGAGCCATAAAAGTTTAAACACGAATTTCAACACGAAACATTGATACAGACGATGGAATATTCGTTAGAACATGCCCATATTCTGACGAATGTTCCTTCGTGTGTAGGCAGCTTTAGAAATAATAAAACCAAGTACTATCCATGGTTCTCTTATAAAAACTGAGCAGGGATGAATGGGGGAAAAGTTTTTAGTTGATCTGTTATTTTAAGTAAATGAATGTTATTTTAGTTTGACTCAAGATCATAAATTAATATCACTTTCTGTTTAAATTATTTCCAAATCAAAGAAAGATGATACAATTTTTACAAGTAAATTACAAAGAATAAAAATTATTGAAAAAATTCGATAAGACCAGCAAGGCAGAATGCGCATTTTCGGCTTTCGCTACAAAGCCATCATCAGTGCCTTTCGCCTTTGAGTGGGTTAATATTTTGATGATCGTCTACTTATATGAATGTTATAATAATTATATATCATATAATTTAATAATATACATTTAAATTTAAATTTGACGGTTCGTTGTAATTCAAACATCTGTGTTTATCATACACAGAGTTGAATAGAATCAGCTGAGATATCTTAAGAATTAAGGTTCAAAGCAAAAAAGAGTAATAATAACAAAAGGATAAAAATAGCATTGTTAAATTTCGTTGATGTTAGTCTAAGTTGAGTTGTTGATAACAAACTCGATTTGCTTTCAACATTCATATAAGTAGACGATTATCAAAATATTAACCCACTCAAAGGCGCAAGGCACTGATGATGGCTTTGTAGCGAAAGCCGAAAATGCGCATTCTGCCTTGCTGGTCTTATCGAATTTTTTCAACAATTTTTATTCTTTGTAATTTACTTGTAAAAATTGTATCATCTTTCTTTGATTTGGAAATAATTTAAACAGAAAGTGATATTAATTTATGATCTTGAGTCAAACTAAAATAACATTAATTTACTGAGCAGGGATTTTATGAGTTATGTTATAAAATTTTAAAATTGTGTTAACAGTTGTAATTTTAATTAATTATTCTTCATGTTTCTAAATTATTTTAATAAAATTTTACGTTTCCTTTTTGTTGTTTCCCAATAAACCAAAAAACGATACGATACGCTATCATCTTAAATATCCGAAAATGATACTCAAAAATTTCCATAATGCACCAAAAGTTCAATCAGGTTGATCGTGGTTTTTTTTCTTCAACATCTGCAAGTTTCATCAAAATTGAAGAGGTATGCTTTGCATAAATTCCTTGTAAGAAAATATTATTGGTCTGTACCCACATAACATATATGTAGTTATAAAGAGAATTGTAAGAGATTTTATACAATAACATCTTAAATGAAATGAAGAATATTATAGATATAGAACTACATGTAGTTATGTATACTTTTATATGCGACACTGTGCAATTATATCTAAAAATAAATATCAAATTTTGTAGATATGGATCGACATATGATTCAATATAACTATATGTAGAGACATGTTAAATTATATATAAATTCACATATAATTATATCTTGCATATCTAAATATATATAGCATATATAATTGTGTGTGGTCCAATATATAATAATATAAAGCCACATACGGAAATACATATATAAATATTTTTAAAGGAAAAAATGTAATATATAATTATATCAAAATGTATATGCTTAAACGTAAAAGTATATATGGTCATATATAACTATTTATAACTACATGCAATTATATCAAATAATATATGATTATATCAAATATGTTAAAAATATGCAGTAATTTTTATGAGTCATTTAACATTCTGTTTATAAGCGCTCCAAAATTAGTGGTTTAGTTTACAAAAAATTTGTAAAATTAAAAATGAGTAACTAAAATTCAGCAAAATACTGTAAAGTTAGCAAATTTATTGTTAAAAATTAGTAACTAAATTCAGCAAAAAAAAATAGCAAAAAAATTTGTAAGTTAGTAATGTGGAGGTAGCAAAAAACTTAACTAAAAATTAAATTTTAACTAAAAATTAGTTAAAAATTCGTTAAGTTGAAGTACTAACAGTTTTACTAACTTTTCTACAAACTTTTTTCTATGAGTGTAGCACACATAACTATTCAAGATTTTTACGAAAAAAAACCCATAAAAACAGTTTCTATGGCCACCAAAAAGCTTAAAAACATTTTTAGAAAGCAGTTTTCGCAATTGGATTTAGAGTCTATTTTATTTATGAAAACTTAAGAAACTTGACCATTTGGTATTTAATTTCAACAAAAAATAAATATTTTTTATTACATTTTTTAAAAAAATTTGTTGCTTGTGTTACGTTTGAAAATTTGTCAAATCATTTCGGGGGGGGGGCTCGAGCCCCCAAGCCGAAAATTCTTAAAATTTTCCCGTAGTAAATCGCTTATATTCAAAATAAATTTTTATATTGAAAATCTGTCAGATTTTTCTTTCAGTTGCAATTTAAAATAGATAATTTCTTATATTTTCCCAAAAATGCGGTTAACAAAATTTAGTATCTTCTATAGAAAATGGCTTGGTAACTGGCGTTTTCATAGAAACATATTCTCTAACGGACTCTGCTCCTGTTTTGCTTTTTTATATTTAACAATTTTATTTGTATTAAATATTTTTGTTTTTATTTTTTACATATAAATTAGTTCTAAACATAGCTGTTTATTTTAAATAAAAGTATCAATTAAAAATAAATTTTTTTGTAATTGTATTTTTTTTTTCGTTAAATATCAATCAGATTTAAACTATTTTATATTTATAAAAGAAAATTTCAAATAAATTCTGTTCCTTAAAAAAATAATCGTGAAACGGAAAATTTTTATTGCTATTTTAAATTTATGTTTTTTAAATAAAAAAAATAATAATTTTAATTGACATCCCAGTGTAGAAACGGTAATGACATATCATTATTTTTTGGACTACCAGTAATGACACCTTCTTACCTTCTGCATTATTTTAAAACATATAATAATGAGTTACTGATAATGACTTATTTTTATCATTATTTCAAATAGAAAACAATTTTCTAGATTTTTTTGAAAATTTTCTGAAATCTATTTTTAGACTCAATATTTTTTGTATGTTGGCGAGTAAGCTTACTTGTGTGCAGCAGGTCAAATATGTTTTTATATATTAAATATTACTATTGACTGGCAATCTGTAGACCCAGGTTCGATTCCCGCACCAGCAAATTTTACAAAAAAAAAACCATCAAAAAAATATTTTTTATATAATTTATTTTTTCGAAAATCTATTTTTAGACTCATTATTTTTGTCAGTACTGGTAGGCACATAGGTAACGATATATTTTTTGGTTTTTCGTATGCTGGTGTGTAACCATAACTCATTATTTTTCGCGACATCGCCATATAAAGGTAATAAGAAATGTAATAACAAAAGTAACTAGTTACCATTACCAAGTATGTAGTTACATAACCACATATCTAGTAATGATTTTCTACACTGGAATAGTTCGAATACAAATTAGATATTTTTTATTTTTATTTTATTTTTTTATCTTCAAATAAAATTCAAAAAATTTTTATTTGAGTTTCGTAAAAATTAAATAATTTTAATATAAATAATATTCGGCAAATAAAATAATAAATTAAATTATTTATTTGGGTTTCCGAAAAATAAAATATTTTTTTTGAAATTTTTATTTGTACCTGAAAATTTCTAACAAAATTATTTCATATTTTTATTTGAACTAGAAAAACATGAAATATTTTGAATATATTTTTTAATTGATACAAAACTGTTTCAACTACTTTTGTTGCTAGGATTTAATTGATTCAAAATGTAAAAATTTTTTTTATAAATTAAACCAAAAAATTACAATCTTTGTTAATTTCTTGGATTTATAGTTTTATAAGTATTTACTCATTTTGTGAATTTGTGTAAGCGGAAAAAGTAAGGTTGCGTTTTTAAATGTTCTTAAAGTTACGTATTGGATACGCGATTGATATACATATATCGTTGGCTTAGTCGGCAAACCTGTCAAGTCCGTTTTTTTTTAATTTTTCAGGAGACACAAAAAACTGTCTAACTTTTTTTGGGTTAACTTTTTTTAAATCTGTAAACGCAGTTTTCTTGTTTAACCACAAAAAATCATATAATTCCAAAATAAAAGTTTGCAGACTTATAGGCTCTTTTTGGACTTAGCAGATTTGCTCTTTATAATTTTCTATTTTAAATGTGGACTTATCAGATTTTCTTTCAACTTTGTGGACTTAGCAGATTTTCTTTTTTTTATTTTATTTTATTTTTATTTATGTCAGCAGAATTCATGACAATCGCCTAATAAAATTTATAAATTAACAATGTTTTTCCTGAAAAAATTTATAAGTAATAGTTACCCAGCCAACATTTTTCTGAGCGCTCAGAAATTATGACTCATAAAAGACTCTGAAAGACGAACATTTTCAGACTGCTCAAATCTTAGAGTCATAAATGAAACATAATAGACTCTTATTTATCAGCGTATTCAAAATTTTTTCAATGCTCATAAATTTGTCACAAATGCCTCATAAATGGCTCAGAAAATTCAAAATTTTGTAGGAATGTTTATAATTTGGAGTCTTTTATGAGTCATACAAGTGCGCTCAAAAGAGGCTTCATCGGTGAAGAAAAACACCCTCATATATCTATGATTTCAGAAGGTCTAAGGGCTCTTTTATGAGTCTTTTCGGACTCCAATTGTACACTGGGTACCTTAAAAGTTAAAATAACTAAATAATTATTTAGTTAATCTTTAAATAAACAAAAGTCGCATTTAATTCTATTGAAGAAATTTGTTGAAACAAAATGTGTGTTGTTTTCAGCTGGACTTAGCATGTGGTTTTCGATGTTTTGTTTGTTTTTTTGGACTTGACAGAATTGTTTACCACTTCATAACAACAAGAAAAAACAACATAATGGCATTTTTTTTTTGAAAATGATGTTTTGAGTTACACTTGCATACTACATCAAAAACTCAATTTGCATAGAAATTGGACTTGACAGATTTGACGACTAAGCCAACGATATATAAAAATGTTTTGAAACTACCCAGCAAAAAAGTTTTAGTATTTTGGAAGCAGTAAAAATACGAAGCGCTTAAAAACGCGCTACAAATTCTGCTTTACAGAGTTGCGCCACTTCATGCGTATACAATACACAAAAAAGTTTGCAATTTGATTGTATACCCTGCAAAACTGCCTTAAACGAAGCAAATCGTAAGCAAGTTATTTAAAAAATTATAGTGCTACGCTATTCCCTTACGACGAAGCAGGTTGTAAGGGAGTAAAATAAAATGTAAGTTATCCAAAGATTAATGCACACGAAATTTGAGTCATATATCTCAATCATTAAACCCTTCTTTAGTAGAGTTTAATGTATAGACGCCACATAAACATGAGTCAGTCTGCATTTTGAAGTCGGCAAATGAATGCATTTATTTTCATAAGAAGTCGCGTTTAAATGCGCTCAATGAAAATCATGAATTTACTGCATCTTTTCAGCAGCAAAAAAAGAACTTTTTCCAAAAAAAAGTGCATGAATTTATTTGCGGTTAAATGCACTTACGAAAAACATGAATTTACTGCAATTTTTCAGCAGCGAATAATGCGCTTTTTCTCACAAAACAACGTGCTTCCAAGCGGGCCCTTTGTATGGAAAAATCATGCCTTCCGTAAGCAGCTTTGTAAGGGATTAATTTTATTTATTCCCTTACAAAGCTGCATCCAGCGAAGCAGGTTTTTTGCTGGGTATTAGCATTGCTGTTTACTTGTTGACTTAGTGGAAGATTGTTCCAAAGACGAGCGGCATGTTTGAAAAAAAAATTTTTTTTCCAACTTAGGGATCGCCTTTTTTATTTTTCCTTATATCTTTGGCATTTACAATCGGATCTTAAAATATGATACATCGATGTTTTTCTCTCGAGGGGACCAATGTTATTTCTAAGGGCCATTGACCTCAAGTATCCCGTTCTAGTATTTACCCACCAGATCTCAGATGCTACCACCCTAATGTACAACCCTAATGTCAGAAAATTAAAGCTCGCAAAAATCATTAAATTTTTCCTAAGGAAGTTTTTCGATAAATCCAGCAAAATTTTTTTTTATTTTTTTTTGTTGAGGAACGTAGGGGTCGGCTTTTTAAATGTTTTCATTGGATTTTTCTTTTTTACCAAAACACTGATCTCCTCGAGGCAAAAAATAGATATATCACACTTTAAAATGTAAATGGCGTTCGGTAAAAAAAAATTTTTAAATTGCCTTGCAAAAATACTTTATATTTGAAGGTGTACAGCCAGTAAGGTGGTACGGTCTAATGTCGAGACATATCCCATTTCAAGAGATATTCTATAAAAAAAGAGGAATTTCTAAGTTTTTCTTATGAATACACCCAGAAAACAGATTCGGTGCTGACGACCCTATTTGTTGCCAATCGAATGGTTCAGTTGCATCAAATGAATTTTTCGGTTGCGGCTACCGAATTATTCTTGATACAACTGAAATTCCGTTGCCACAGTCAAATTAGTCCTGTCTCATTTGGTTTTCTGTTGCCACAACTGAAAAATTCGGCTACCACAACCGAACCATGCGATTGGCTATAAATGCGGTTATCAGAACTGAATCTGTTTTCTGGGTGTAGGTTTGTAGTTTTAATTTCAAATTAACACATCTTAACCTCTAGTCGATTTAGTCCCGATTACTGAATGTTCAGCTAGCTACTAACTGGGACTTTAACTGACACATTAGTTGTTGTTTCTCGTATAAAATTTGAATTTAACTGTTGGCTAAATTTAAACTGAACATTAAGTAATCGGGCCTTAAGAGAATACGTGTTTCAGATTTTTTTTTGGAAATTCGCGTTTTACCAGAAATTTGATTGGGAGTCTTTGTTGTAAATAGGGCAATATGGGTATCAAAATTTTAATTAATATGTTAACAAATTTTTAAATATATTAATACTACAAAAATTTTGCATAAATTTCAGTTGATTATGCTGAACAAAATGTTCTTGGTCCGAAAATTGGTCAAATAAGCACCAATAATAATTCAATTTTTTTTAAGTGTGTATCGCTCCATTCTTTGTTGTCAAATAATTCCCTATCTGTCTACAACATAGATGTCAAAGCACTATGACATTTGACGCCATTTCCAAGAATTAAAGCATATTCACATTATGATATTAATTTTCCGCCACCCTGTATGTACATTACATCTAAAAGCTATACTTTTTAAAACATTTTTTTAAATTAAAAAAACTTAACAACAGATCTAATTGAAACATTTCTAATTTAAAATAATACCCTGACCACATAGTGATACCCAGGAAAATTTTCTGTTCCAAAGAATCGGTTGTGCAATAGCTACTTTTCATTCACAACCCCTTCTACTGTCGATTCTAACACCAATTCTTTTTGTTTGAAATTGTTCCAAAAGCAACCCCTTCTATGGCTCCAAAGTGGAACCGGTTGCTCTAGAATCAGTTCTGGAACTAGTTCAGGAACTGATTCTACGTCACCCACACCTTCCGTATAGGATCCCAGGAACTGGTTCCGGAACCAGTTCCATGGAATCAGTTGTAGTGGAACCAGTTGTAGAGTGGGTATGGTTGGCTACCGATTGTAAAAAATTTTCCTGGGTACATTTCATGTTGAAATAAATTTTTATTTGATACATTTCGTTGGCAAAATAAAATTTTATTTGAACAGAATTTAATACTGAATTCAGACTGAGCAAAAACCAGGTGGTTTTTGTACAAAACTAAATCACAAAAGCCAATTCATTTACACTGAATTTTTAGTTTTTCTTAGTCACATCACTTTTTTATTAAACACTTTTCTTTGTGTTTTTATGGTTAAATTAATTAAGAAAAATTATTAACACATTTAAAAATGTATAACAACACACAATTTTAAACTAAAACTGAAATATTTAAAACAAATTAAAAAATATATTTTTGACACTTGCTTTAATTCTATATTATAATAATGTATCGAAAATTAGTTATAAAAGAAATCGGGTGTATCAAAAATACAAATCTCAGATATTTTTACTTGGTTTTTGGCAAAAACCAGGTAGAATCTGGTTTTCAGTTTGTATGAAAATTGTATGGAAAAACTAAATTAATTTTATAGTTTTCGGCTCAAAACCTAAAAATGACCAAAAACTACTAGTTTTTGCCCAGTCTAAATATACTATAAGGAAAATATCTTTTTATTTTATTAGATTTTGGTTTCAAAAAAATTTCAAAATATTTTAATAGAATCAGATTTGAATAAAATATATTTTTATTTTGTTTGAAGGCAAATGAATTATTTATTCGAACATTTTTTTTATATTTTAACAAATTAAAATATTTTAATATAATAATAAAATTTTTAAAGAAATAAATTTTAATTGAAATTTGATGAAGAGATGTTTCAATAAAAAAAAAAATATTTGAGTTCTGCTCAAATAAAAATAACAATTAAAAAAATATTTATTTCTATCTCATAGCAAATAAATATTAAGGTTATTAATATTTTTATTTGAAAACGATCAATTAATTTAAAAATTATTTTAATTTTAAAATTTTTTTTATATTTTAACAAATTAAAATATTTTAATATAATAATAAAATTTTTAAAGAAATAAATTTTAATTGAAATTTGATGAAGAGATGTTTCAATTAAAAAAAAATATTTGAGTTCTGCTCAAATAAAAATAACAATTAAAAAAATATTTATTTCTATCTCATAGCAAATAAATATTAAGGTTATTAATATTTTTATTTGAAAACGATCAATTAATTTAAAAATAATTTTAATTTTTTGGAAACAAATAAAAATTAAAAATTATTTAATTCTTTCTGTAAAATTCAAATAAAAGTAGTTGAAGATAGCAGCTATGGTTTAAATAACCGATATATCGGTTTTATTTACCAAAATATTTAAACTGGTTAATGTTTTGAATATTTAGGTGTAATTGCAAATCACCTTCGGTTACAGTTGCTTTCTTTAATTAGCTTGTAAAAATTGTATCATCTTTCTTTGATTTGAAAATAATTTAAACAGAAAGTGATATTAATTTATGATCTTGAGTTAAACTAAAAATAACATTCATTTACTAAATAACAGATCAACTAAAAACATTTCCCCCATTCATCTCAAACACATTGACACGGTGCAAAAATATAATTTAATAACATACATTTAAATTTAAATTTAACGGTTCGTTGTAATTCAAACATCTGTGTTTATCATACACAGAGTTGAATAGAATCAGCTGAGATATCTTAAGAATTAAGGTTCAAAGCAAAAAAGAGTAATAATAACAAAAGGATAAAAATAGCATTGTTAAATTTCGTTGATTTTAGTCTAAGTTGAGTTGTTGATAACAAACTCGATTTGCTTTCAACAGTCATATAAGTAGACGATTAACAAAATATTAACCCACTCAAAGGCGAAAGGCACTGATGATGGCTTTGTAGCGAAAGCCGAAAATGCGCATTCTGCCTTGCTGGTCTTATCGAATTTTTTCAATAATTTTTATTCTTTGTAATTTACTTGTAAAATTTGTATCATCTTTCTTGGATTTGAAAATAATTTAAACAGAAAGTGATATTAATATATGATCTTGAGTCAAACTAAAAATAACATTCATGTGATCGCAAATATTATTCAAACAATATTAAAATTTATATTTTATATAATATAACAATTGTTTGGGATTTCCCGGACTTTTTTATTTCCCGGGAAATGGGAATAAAAAAATTTCATATATAGGTGGTTTTCATTAAACAAAATTTTTAATGAAAACCACCTATATAAGTAATTTTTGTTAAAAAAAACACTATTTCAGTACTAATTCAGTCTGTGTAGTGAGAATTCAAAGTAAAAATATCAGAATGTTGAACATTTGATTTCACATAAATTACTCTAAGCACTGCCAAATGAATTGCATGATTCCAGCAGAAAGCACCCACTACTGGACTGTCGGAAACAAACCGTTTCATTACATTTGTCCCACTAGATACGGTGGCGACAATGTTATTTTCCAAAGACAAATAAAGCTCTTCTACACTCAAAAAAAAAGTCAGTAAAGTCAGCAAAAAAGTTGCTGTGTCAGCAAATTTTTAGTCAGGAGCGTGCTTGCAAAAAAGTTGGTAATTTCAGCAAAAGGTTTACTGAAAATCAGCGAGCTGATTTTTACCAAAAAAAACTCAAAAAACTTATAGCGTAATTTTACTTTAGTTAATTTATTTGCTGAACATTTAAATATGGAAATGGTGTAGAGTTGTTTTTTTTTTAATCATTTCCGTTGCCTGTACTACATCCAGACAAGCTGCGACATCTACATTTGTTTATCTGTTTTTGTAGCAAAATAAATTAGTAAAACATTAGTTCAAAATTAGTTTAGTGCTAAAAAAATATAACTAAAACTTTTGCTGAAAACGGAAATTCAACAAAAAAATTGCTGAAAACTAGTACACTTGATATACAAGACGTTTTACTAATATTTCTTCTAATTTATTTTTTTTGAGTGTAGTCTTATTTCTACAATTCTTCTTATTTCATCGGCAGTACATCTTCCTGATATATAAACCAACCCCAGGTTATAAAATTAATTATTTCCGTTTATACATATGTTCAAATATCTCTTTTGTGATATTCTTGTCCATTCATCTAAGATTATAGTAAATCTCATATTGTTAGAAATATTGCTCGATATTTCTTTTATCATGATATCTTTTACATGATTGTAGTAATTTAATATAATGTTCTTTACATCGGTTTAATGTTTTTGGCAATGCCAGATTTTTATTATAAAAACTTTCTCGAACACGCAGAAAAAAGAGATTGTTGGATATATTTACAGGCAATTATATATATATTTATAAACTACTATACTTATGTTTGAGGTGTGTTTCCAATTATTTCATTTTTATCGTTATAATACGTATGTCTCCAGGCAAACACTGTAATGTTTGAATGTTAGTCATATTTTCTCACTAAAACAAAAATATATTTGCATTTTTATTTTACATTTTTATGCTTGTGGAGTGCAAATATAATAATAATAAAAATATATATATTTGCCTGCAAACATTTATATATTTGCGAGTAGATGTATTTCATATGATTCAAACATACATATTTTTACAGGCAAAAATATTATATTTGCTGGCAAACATATTATATTAAAAACACGGCTAATATAATTTGACAGTTCTTCCAAACATATATATATCACCAGCAAATATGTTTCCTGCAGGGCGATTTTTTTCAGCGTGAATAAACGAAGATCTATTTATGGTGCGGATTGATACCATTTCAGGAAATGTTTGCCCTACCATATTTAGCTTACACTTTTTTCTTCGGGTACTTTGCTAATTTTAGCTGGAACGTTATTCTTGTTGTTGTTTCCTACAAGAGAAGTTGCATGACCATCAATTTTTCTTTTTTTTTTGTGAACTAAATTTAGATGTCGGATAACCAAATTTTGATACCTCCGTTAACCATTAGTCTTTTAGGGCAAATATTGCACTGCGCTGCATTGTCATTTTTTGTGAAGTATTTCCATACTCCTGACATTTTATTCTTTAATATAAAAGAATATATTAGTTTGAAAGCAGGTGTATTAAAATAAAGTAAACTTACTTGAAAATATCACATTTATTAATGAAAACGTTACTTATAAAATTATTGGCACTTAATATAAAGGAGTATTTTAAATTTAAAGTCGACTTTATTTTTAATCATATCGTTTTGTTCATTTTGTGTATGAAAACCTTACAAAAATATTTATATTTTCAAACATTTTGATTGGATGAAAATAAATTAACCAATAAGAATGCTCCAAAAATAAACCGAGTCAAGGTATACTGCCACCCAATATTTTAACTAAAGTCGACTTTAACTAAAATATACATTTGAAAATTTAGATAATAAGGGCGATTATTTGTAAGAAACAAAACTTTTTTTTCATATTTCTTTTAAACATTTTACCAAGTTTTTAGGTTTTACTAATTAAATTTTGAGTAAATGCTCCTAATTACTTGGCAAAGATATTTTTGTGTGTCAAATAAATTGATTCCCTTTTAAAAGATTTTAGCAATGACATTTTTGTTTTGGAATTTAAAATGTTTTTTATGACTAAAATTAAAAAATTCTATTCCAAACAAAAACAATTTAAAAAATTTAATATTTTTAAAATTACCCGTTTTCCCGGGAAAGATTTTTCATTTTCCCGGGAATTCCCGGCAAACTTTTCCCGGGATTTCCCGGGAATTCCCGAAATCCAAACCCTAAATATAACTGAAAATCTATTTCAAGATTCCTATATATTTTTTCATATTGGCTAATGTAACCAACATTCAGAATCTAGAACGAATTAAGTTTTGATAAAAGCTTATTTGTTTCAATTCGCTTATTACGACTAAAAAAGTATTTCTACTTATAACACCCCAATAAACAATTTTTCTGGAATTCAAGTTGAAATCCAGGGTAATTCCAGTCACATTTTCCAATTTAAAGCCTTGATTTATACTTGATTTACACTGTAATTCAATAGCATACTCCAGCAAAAGGGACACTGGAATTCCAGTCGAACATAACAGTGTAAATATGCTTCATTTCAAGCCTTGAATCACAGTTCAATTAAAGTTCAAACAACATTATAATAACACTTGTTTACAAGTCCTAACTTCAAGCTTAAACCAAGCCATAAAAACATGATTTTGATTATTTTTAGTATAATTTATTTACATTTAAAGATTCTTTTTAACATACATACACATTTTTGGTTTTGGATTCTTGATTTCAGAATAACACCTTTGATGTATCAGTTGTTTCCTTAACTAGTTCCTAGATTCTCTAGAAGGATTATAGGACTTTTCTGAAATAAGAAAAACGAGAATACAAGGACAGAATTTAGCTCTATATATATGCGACTTACCTTTTGAATAAAATCTTTGGAAGAATTTCAGACTTTATTAAAATCTCTACAGGAAAATTGTGAATTTGGATGTTTTTATTTTATTTTTCAATACCCGAGTAAAAATACTTATATATTGTTATATATAATGTGATTGGGTTATATCTGACGGTGAATGGAGTCACATTAAGACACATATCATTATATACAACTACATCTGATATTATTATTTCAATGAATTTTTTGTACGTTAATTGATGTTATTAGATATCCCCACATCTGACTCCATATATAACTACATAAGCCATATAAAACTAATCAAAATATATGTAGTGACCGATATGATTATATATGGTTCGATTCTAAGTTATATAACACTGTATATATCGTCATACTAAAAATATATTCTTGTAATTTTATATAACTTTCTATATAATCTCATACAAATTAATATAAATTAAGAGTTAATTTCTCCACAGCTAAATAATTTTCACGTGATTTTTTGCATATAAAATTATATTAAAAAATGATGCGTACGATTTAGAAGACAAAAAAAGCATTAAAATTTTTATTTTATTGGTTTTTAATTTTTATTCAAAAAATAAAAATTGTTTTTTCGACCTTTTTATTGATTAATTAGAATTTTATTAATTCAGTTCGAGGCCAATTTCCTTATTATGAATTAACATAATAAGTACTTTTTTCAAAAACTGCTATTTTTCTTCATCAGGATATTCTCCTAACAAATACTTCACAGAGTTTTTGCTTTCAAAAACCTCTACACTTTCATAATATTTCTATTGTTGGTTATGTCTTTGCAGAGACTTCGAAAACATATTTTATTGTTTGCTCAATTCGCATTTCGTTGATGTAGTAGACTACGTTTAATATGAAATTTTGATGTTTCAATTTACATTGCACTATTGCCACAACTTTCTAAAGAAAACTGAAGAAGGGGACCTGGAAAATCCCCGAAACGATCGTCTTTTCATTTCTGAAAGTGTAGAGGTTTTTGAAAGCAAAAACTCTGTGAAGTATTTGTTAGTAGAATATCCTGATGAAGAAAATAGCAGTTTCTGAAAAAAGTACTTATTATGTTAATTCATAATAAGGAAATTGGCCTCGAACTGAATTAATAAAATTCTAATTAATCAATAAAAAGGTCGAAAAAACAATTTTTATTTTTTGAATAAAAATTAAAAACCAATAAAATAAAAATTTTAATGCTTTTTTTGTCTTCTAAATCGTACGCATCATTTTTTAATATAATTTTATATGCAAAAAATCACGTGAAAATTATTTAGCTGTGGAGAAATTCCATTTTTCGGATCAAGTTGTATGTCGTTGTATATGGGGACTTGTCAAATAAGATATAATTATATATGACACCATATTAAGATTTTTACTCGGGTACTGACAATAAACGAACAACAAACAAATTATTTCAATTTCTATTAACTTGATTTTGACTGGAAAAAATACTTAAAATAAAGCCAAATTCCTGCAATATTTAAAGCACTTGAATTTTTAATTTTTCTGTGTTTATTGGGACGGTGCTACAGTGAAAATATACTTGTGAAATGTAAGTTGTAGGTCTGGTTGAGTAAATCACTTTTCAGTTTTCAGAATTTTGAATACACCCTCCAAATCTGAAGTTATGGGAAAAAAACGTTTTTTCAACACTTCACGCACTAAAATATTTTTAAATAAATCACTTTTGAACTAAATCACTTTTTTTACTCACTCATAAACGTACTTACAAACAAAAATAAGAAAAAATAGGGTTTCAAATAAAGTATTAGAAAATAAAGGCGCCAAAGTTGAAAAAATTTAAAATTTGAAATGTTTTGGATAATATTTTCACATGGGTTTGTTAAAAGTATAAACTTATAGGTTACCTATTCATCTTTCTGAAACAGTTAAATAAAATCGGTTTAAAAGTGATTTAGGTAAAAAAATTTTAGTCTTCGAAGTGCTGAAAAAAGTTTTTTGCCGATAACTTCAGATTTTGAGGGTGTATTCAAAATTCTGAAAATTCAAAAGTGATTTTCTCAACCAGGCCTACAACTCACACTAAGTCATTTTACAAGTATATTAAATTGTTTCTATTTTGTAGCACCGTGTAATTAATGTTAGAAAATTAACGGTTATAATAACAGTAAATGTCATTCCATAAAAATACCATTTTTGTAATAGTAACGTACTGAGAATAATAAAATGTACTTCGTTAGAAATATGTTTTATAATGAAGCCAACATCAAAAATTGATTTTTTAGCCTCAAAAAAGTAAAAACACCATTTCTTCTACGACAATATACAAGAAAGGACACATTTTGTATGACAGCGCCATCTAGCGTGAGTTTAAGGTAAAAATAAATATCAAAAATGAATTCCTCGACCCCAAAAGCAGTAAGATACCACAACTTTCCGGGATAATAAAAAAAATAAGCATTATTTTATCAAATTTTTTTCTTGTTAGACAGCGTTCCAAAATCACCAACTTCAAAAACGTTTAAAAAAAGATCTCGCACTAAACTAAAAAAACTCTGAGGGTTTTGTTATGGAAAATGTCCACTTTCATTTGCTTTTGGTTTCATCCCATTCCGATTTTGGTTGTTGCACTGAGTTATTAAAGCAACAATTATTCTCATACAGTTACAATTTAAAATTTGTGGTTAACAACTCATAAAAAAAGTTAGTACAAAAGTCCGTTAAACGCGTTCTGATTAAACTGAACTAATTTTTCTGTTATTTTCTCTAAAAAAGTCCCTACAAATAGGTCAAGTCTGCTAAAATAATAGGAAATAGTACATGTATTTGCGCCAGCACAATTTTGACATATTTGTACGGACTGTTTTTTATGAGAGTAACTTTTAACCTGTACAATTTATATTACATTCACATTAAAGAAATTATGATGTACTAGTAAAATTACGCACCCGGAAAACAGTTTCGGTGCTGACAACCGCATTTGTAGCCAATCGAATGGTTTGGTTGTTGTAGCCGAATTTTTCAGTTGCAACAGCAGAAACCCAATTAAGGCAGGGCTAATTTTACTGTGAGAACTCTAGCTAACTTTGAAATTATAAGGCCATGTTCGCTATATGCATCCCAAATTCTATTAGAAATGATGTTTCGCAACTCCAATGTATCGAATTTTTCTTATTTTGTTGTAGGGGAAATTCGGTGTCAATATCTCTAAGATTAAGATAGATGCGAAAAATCCGCAGAAATATTAGTGTTGGTATTATTACGGATTGCAAATTATAAAAACTTTAATAATTTTTATGCATTTTAAGTAGAATTGGGGGTTAATCATTACATTTTGAAATTTATTACACAGGCAATTACATGTAACTGTAATTGAAAAAAATCAATTACAAGGATTTTAAAGGAAAAGTAGCTATTCAATACAACCGATTCTTTGGAAAAGAAAATTTTCCTGTGAAAATTTTGATTTTTTTTTCTTTTTTGCTATATTTCTCTTATTTTCCAAAATATGGGCCGTTTTAAAAAATCGGGAGGGGAAGAAATAGCGCCATCTTAAAACTTCGGATAATGATGGCTCCATCTATCGGTTAAAACCGAAAACATGAAAATTAACAATAAATTTTGTAAGATTCAAAAATTAGCTATAAATAATTGGAAAAATTAGCACTCAAAATTAGTTAAAGTATTGTGGATTTTTAGTATAGTGTTAAATGAAAATAACTAAAATCTATTTTTAAGGCACTATTTCAATTAAAAATTTGTTAAAATTTAGTGAAACGGATTTGATACCCGTTTGACAGATTTTTTTTTACTAACGTATTATTTTAAGTGTACCACATTTATAAAACATTGTTCGCGTACTAAATTTTCAATAATATGTGCTAATTAAGGCCGATGTCTGTATGTCTTGCTGTGTGTCTAAATGTCAGTCAACCTGAAGTTTTTATATTTAGATATTGAATATTATATTCACATACTAATAAATATTATTATTCGTTGTTATATATAAGTATTTTGCATATTGTTATCAATTACATACACTCAAAATAATATGTCGGTTATTTCAACAAAACAACCGTTTACATTTTATTAAATGCTCTACTGTTTTTTGGCTTAAATTTAGTTTGTTAATTTTATCTCATTTTGTGTTAAATTTTACTTTTACCAACTTATTAAATTTATTCATATTATTGAAATTTACCGTCGTTTATTTATATTTACCACTTCGCGAACAGGGTATACTGAGTTTGTGCTGTTGTTGGTAACAACAAAAAAATATTGGACCGCGACCTTAAGACATTTTTGTTGGATGGCGGACCCAAAATTTTTAAAATTGTTTTTATAAAGAACCAAAAACTATTACAGTTGCAACAAAAGAAAAAATTATTTAGTATTTAATTTAAAAAAAAGGAGAAACTACATATGTGAAAACGTTTTCAAATTCTTTATATCTCAGATTGGGAAAAATTCCCTAAGAAGTTCGCCATTAAAAACACACACACACATTTAGCCTGATGACATTTTCCATTTTTAATTAAAATAATTTTTCTTAATCAATATATCTTCGAGAAATATGTCAAAAAATCAATCAAAGACAGATGCAGCAAACAAATTATTGACCCAATAAACACTGAAAAACTAAAAATTCAAGTGCCGTAAAAAATGCTTGAATTCTGCTTTATTTTATGGGTTTTTTTCCAGTGAACATCCAGTTCATACAAATTGAAATAATTTGTTTTTCTATTCTTGTCAATATTGAAAAAATAAACGAACTAAAAATAATTTTTTTATTTAAGAGATATAAAAGGAATCTGAATTTCTTCCTGGGATTCTAATAAATATGTAAGTAATTGACATTTCTTTGAGCCTAAACTTTATTCTAATGTTATTCTTTTCTCCTTAGCTAAGAAAAGCACTACAACGTTTGACGCTGCCAGAAAAAGGAATGGGAAACTCCAAAAAGTTGGATATTAAAAGAAAAATATAAATGTTAATGTATGTATGACAAAATAATTTTATAACTGCAAATAAATTGCATCAAATATTACAATTATCGTGTTTTAATTGGCTTGATTTGAGCTTAAATATAGGGTTGAATACAAGGGTTTTTAATGTGTTGTTTGAACTTGAATTGGACTGTAATTCAAGGCTTGAATTCAAGCATATTTACACTGTTATGTTCGACTGGAATTCCAGTGTCCCTTTTGCTGGAGTATGCTATTGAATTACAGTGTAAATCAAGTATAAATCAAGGCTTGAAATTGGAAAAAGTGACTGGAATTACGGGTTCGGGTCGAAATCCTGTGTATAACAAAATCCTGTTTTCAAAATCCTGCTTTTCGTAATACTGTTTTACAAAATACTGTATAACACAATACTGTTTTGCAAAATCCTGTTTTACTGGGCGGCGAAAATGTTTGTAAAAATAAAGAAAAAAGCGCGCGCTTTTTTGCTTTATTATTACAAATATTTTAATTTGAAGATGAAGATTTGCTTAAACTGTGCGAGGGGTTTGAAAAAAACTACGTTAAGGGCTCATATCACCCAAAGTATTCTGGAACCTTTTGGTCGGTTTACGATGACAGTAAGAACTCCTACCAAATAACTCAAAATAGTGTGTAAGCTTGGCATAGAAGACTGAAAGCTGTTGTTGGGCGTAGAAAGTCAGGATTATACCACCTTATCAGGCAGTTGGGTAATGAGGTTGTGGTAGCTGTAAATACCATTTCAAAACGCACGAATGGAGAAAGACGTTATATAAATTTAAAGAAAAGAAAAGAAAGGCGTACACAAACATTAAAAGAGTTATAAGAAAAAGGTGTCAATTAAGCCATACAGGCTACCTAAAGCGAATTGCAAAAAATCTTGTACTAATTTAAGTTTATAAAATGCATTGAAATTAATTTTTTGTTAATTTTTGAAAATTATATACTTTTGTTGAAGTTATTTTTAATAAAATAAATTTTGTAACCCAGCATTTTTACTTCACAGAATTTAGCAAAACAGTATTGTGAAATCCAGTATTTTGCAAAACAGTATTATGAAAAGCAGGATTTTTAAAATTTTTTTGACCAGTATTTTGTCTAAACAGTATTTTGCGTAACAGTATTATATGTGACAGCCGTAGAGAAAGGGACCTAAGGGTAAAAAAATCTATTTTTTTTTTTTTTGTGGACAACATCTGAGCATCGAATGAGACCGATCCCATGCTCTCCTGACCTTAGGTCCCTTTCTATTTTTCGCGTCACATATACATATCCCTGGAATTACGCTTGATTTCAACTTTAATTCCAGCAAAATTGTTTATTGGGTGAAAATATAAAAAATAATCTATTGTGGACTTATAAAAAAAAATTGCCACAGAAGCACACGTGACCAGGCAGTGTGTTTTCAGAATGGTCAACAAGGAACTAACAGTTGAAATAAAGCCTGAAACTGGCAAAGCGAAAGGACCCAGGAACGAAGCCAAAAAGGTGGAGAAACTATTGAGGGCAGTTCCAAATATTTCTACCCGCCAAGTGGCATGGCGTGTGCAATGTTCGGAAACTTTTGTGCACGGAATTAAAGCTAACATTGAGTTTAAACATATAAAGTTCAGAAAGTTCTGGACAGAAATGCTAAGATGAACCTTGATGCAAAAACACCAGCAAAACTTCTCTGTGTTAGATTTTTAAATTTATTTTTAAAATAAACTATTGAATTAATTCCGCATAATTTGATAATTCTAGTTAGGCCAGTATTCTAGTCAGAACTGAGAACGATTTTTGTCTTAAATATTTCTTGAATTGTAAAGTTTGTTTGAAAATTTCTGACATTTGGCCTTAGTTCCGATAAAAAAAACTGGCTTAAAAATTAGAACTATAGCTAAAAATAAGTTAAAGCACTGATGATTTTTTGTTACATGACGATAACTAAAATCATTGCTTAAAATAGTGTTTTAACAAAAAAACAAAATATCTAAAAATTAGTCAACTAGATTTAAAACCCGGTTCTCAGATTTTTACTGGCGTAGTACTTTAAGTGTATAAAGTATATAGCAGCAAAATCAATTGTAGTATATAAAAAATACGTAGTTATAGTAGTTAGCAAAGTTAAAAATGTTTAATTCTAAAATAGAAAGTTACACCCTTTTACTTTGGTCTTTCGCGCTGTGTTTTGCATTTGCATAAAATATTAAAATATTTGTACCTAAACTATAAAAGATTTTTTACTTAAAAATTTCTTAGCCGGTATTTTCAAAACGGTATTTGATGTAACAATGAAGTAAAAAGCATAAGATCCCAGCAAAATTGTCGGTTGCAAAGAACCGGTTGTAGAACAACTTGTTCTTGCATGCAACCTGTTCTAATTTATGTTTTAGCATCGGTGATTTTTGTTTGAGTTTGTCCCAAAAGCAACAGGTTATGTTTCTCCAAACTAGAACAGGTTGCTTTGGAACCGGTTCTAGAACCAGTTATAGAACCGGTTCTGCGACAGTGGGCCTTCAATTTTGACTTCCAGGAATCAGTTCTAGAACCCGTTCCACGGAACCGATGGTAAAAACACCTATTCTAGAACAGATTCAAAGGCAACCAGTACATAAAAATTTTGTTGGGATATACAGAGAGAATTTATTTCGATGAGTTTTAATGAAATTCTTCATATAATGAATGAAAATTTCTTAAATTTTATGAAAAGGCTTCATTAAATTTATGAGTTTTATTGAAGTGAAACTTTTTCATTGAAACTTTTCATAAAATTTTATAAAAAATGCCATTAATTCAATGAAAAGTTTCAATGAGACTTCGTTGAGTTTATGCAAAAATGCATTAATATCATGCAGATAATTCTCTCGGTGTAGTAAAAGTTGGGCTATAACCAGAAATGAAAAATTTAGGATAATCATGAGAGCTATGCAACGTATTGACTTCAAAATTTTAATGTCAGATTTAAAAAAAAAGCTCAAAAAACACAAAACAAAAATTAAAAAAAGATTCCTTAAACTTACCCGCTTTTTTCTAAATCTTGTTTATTTACGTAGATTTTAATTAAGAGAAAAAATTAAAAATATAATTCTGAAAAAATCTGAATTTCGTTGCAAATATCTGCGCTGGAGGGCATGGTGTGATAATGAAAATGAGGGAAAATCTTATTTGGGTACATTTCTATGGCCATAATAATTTTGATTAGTAAGTATGAACCCAATCATAAATCGCCAGTGGTACAAAAAATCAAGCACTGGCATACCACTGGGTAACCACGGTGTTGAAAATAAATGACTGGGAGAACACTCATTTGGGACGCTTTGCCAGCATTTGCAAAAAGCGTTTTTGGAGTGTTTGTTTTACAAAAATTTCGGTGGTTTATAAAAAAAACCACTGGCAAAGAATTGTCTAAGAGTGATATGCCAAGGTTTGCAACCAGTGGTTATCCAGTGCTAGCCAATGCTACCAGTACACTATAGGTAAAATTACCCCATTTTCTGGCCAAAACTATAAGGAATCACTGAATAAGGATGAAAATCTATACAACGGGGTCTCAAGATTGCTGATTTCGAATCTGAGGTAAAATTTTTCACATTCAAAATGCCGAATCCAATAATTTCAAAATTTCTTCTGATTTTCATTAAAATTAGTATACGGGGTTCTTCAAGGTTGCTGATTTCGAATCTGAGGCAAAACTTTTCAAATTCAAAATGGCGCGCGTAAATTTTAGAATTTCTTCAGATTTACATGAAAATCGGTATACGCCCAGCAAAATCTTTCATTACCCAATAAGTGGTTATATAATAGAAATTCATAGCTCCGCACAACTTATTTTTTGGCCTCTAAACTCATTATTTTTGTTTGGGGTGGTCGTTTTTATAATTAGTCACGCTTACGCGCTCGCTTACAAAAAAATGAGAAATAAGCAGTTTTGAGATTTTGAATAATAAGTGCTTACACACATGCTTACAAAAAGTGGAATTATAAGTGGTTATCCGATTGTTTACTTGATTCTTAAAAATAAGGAGCTAGGCAAATACTATTAGCTTAAGCAAATACATTCAGAAAAAGTTAAGTTTTCTCTAGTGTGTAATTTTAGGACTCGTCATAAAAATTTAAACATAAAACATATTTACATATAATAAATAAAAATGTATAAAATTTAACTGTGTAAAAAGTATTTATTTAAACTATTACGAGTAAGTCATTATTTTATATTTAAAAACAATGAATACAATTGGCCGTTATTAGGAAGTCATTATTTTATATTATAAAATAATGCAAAAGGTAATTATATATCGTTTTTGGTAATGCAGATAGTAATGAGGTGTCATTACCAATATTTTGCTGGGCGGAGGTTTGCAAAGTTGCTGATTTCGAATCTGAGGTAAAATTTTTCAAAATGGCGAATCCAATATGGCGGCGTAAATTTTAAAATTTCTTCTGATTTACATGAAAATTGGTATACGGTGGTTTTTATGGTTGCTGATTTCGAATCTGAAGTAAAATTTTTCAAATTCAAAAGGCGAATCCAATATGGCGGCGTAAATTTTAAAATTTCTTTTGATTTGCATTAAAATTGGTATACAGGGGTTTTCAAGGTTGCTGATTTCGAATCTGAGGTAAAATTATTCAAATTCAAAATGGCGGATCCAATATGGCGGTGTAAATTTTAAAATTTCTTCTGATTTGCTTGGGTAAAAATGTTAACTGTGTAAAATGCAAACTTTTTTTGTCCAAAATCTCAAAAAAGGAAATAAAAAAATATTTTTTTTTAATCTGGGGCATATTATAGCAGAAAATTGAACAAGTAGAAACTTTCGTAGAAACTATTTTTTTTTTAATAAAGCTATTTAAAATTTTGCTTTACATTTCATTATCTAAAGTAATTTCATTTAATTTTTTATTGTTTAATAATGCTATTTAAAATTTCCTCTTTGTTCGTTCAGCTTTTTTAGGATACTCTTTCTTTGGAAGCCCTATTAAAGCTGCAGTTGACTTAGTTTTAATTGCCAAAATAAATTCAGCGTTTAGCCAGAGTTCGTTTTGCATCTGAAATATGTTTATCTTCCTATGAGAACTCTCCCATCTAACTGAGATATTCTTACAAAAAATTCGCACTTTCTCCTTCCCATAAACCGATTCCTCATTCAAAACATTGCCGCATTCAAATTGTAAACAGTAGTATTCTTCTCCTCTTTCTTTTGCTCATCCAACCAAATTTCCGCAAGTTCACTATTTTGCAAGCGGAGGCTGCCTACCAAAAATGATATTTCTCAAAAACCGGAAAAAAAATATTTTTTAATAAAATCTTTCTCTTGAACCATTAAGCACTTACTATCACTTTTGTTTTCAATATTTAGGGCCTGTTTATCTATTACGAAAATATTCTAAACGAAAGAATTTGACAATCACTTTCGTCAAAAACACATGGGAAACAAAAACTAATTTTCGTTACATTGCGTTCGTTTAGAGTATTTTCGTAATACATAAACTAGGGCTTAGTTTAAATTTATGTTTTTTTTAACTATTTAAAGAAATTGAAAAATTCGATCAAATTGCACTGTGTATACTGCGTTCAACACATTGCTCACCTCACAAACACTGACTTTGACCACTTGCTAAGCAGCCCAGTGTAGAAACGGTAATGACACATCTTTATTTTTTGGACTACCAGTAATGACGCCCACTTACCTTCTGTATTATTTTAAAACATATAATAATGAGTTACTGATAATGACTTATTTTTATCATTATTTAAAATAGAAAATAATTTTTTAGATTTTTTTTTAAATTTTTTGAAATCTATTTTTAGACTCAATATTTTTTAAACACTGGTAAGGATATATGTAACCACATATTTTTTGATTTTCTGTATGTTGGCAAGTAAGCTTACTTGTGTGCAGCAGGTTAATTGTGTTTTTATCTATTAAATATTACATGTCGATATAGCTCAGATGGTATAGCTGTTGATTGGGAATTTGTAGGTTCGATTCCCGCACCAGCAAATTTTATTTAAAAAAAATACAATAAAATATATTTTTTTTTATATAATTTATTTTTTTGAAAATCTATTTTTAGACTCATTATTTTTGTCAGTACTGGTAAGCACATAGGTAACGATATATTTTTTGATTTTTCGTATGCTGGTGTGCAACGACAACTCATTATTTTTCGCGACATCGCCATATAAAGGTAATAAGAAATGTAGTAACAAAAGTAACTAGTTACCATTACCAAGTATGTAGTTACATAATTGTTGTTAATTTTTTGCAAAAACAAAACTTGCTGTTATTTGTTTGATGTGTTCTTAATTTAATACCAACAAAAAGAATTCATTCTTGAATGTGCGAAAAATTACTTGTTGCCAAAAAAAATGGGTCAAATTACCTATAGTGCAGTGGTAAAACAACCAATTCACTGGTAGAGCAATGATTTTATAAAAATGCTGACGCTTCTTTAAAAAAGGTTTGTAGTCAGGAGGTTCCGAGTTCAAATCCGGTTGCAAGCAAAAATTGTTTTTAATTTTTCTTTTTTTTGTTCATATTTGTCCATACACAAACTATATTTATTTATTTTATTTATTATTATTTGCGATTTCTATGCACAAGACTTAAAGTCTTTTATTGCAGCATAGAAATTAACTTTGAATAAAAAAGGTTTGATACAAAGATAATTCTTAGATTCTAAATAACTAATTATAATAATAATAATAATAGTAACATCATTATAGGTTGTAGACAAAGTTTTAAAAAATAAAATCAAACACATTAATAAAAAAGAGAGAATAAAAATTATTTGACTGAAATTAACATCAAAAGTTGTTTATTAAGCACCGTAAGTTGTGTTTCACGTGGAAAAATTGTACTCGAACTTTAAATGCCTCAAATTGCAATTTAATTTAAACAAATGAATAATTTTTTAATTTTATAACAAAAACGCAATCAAAATAAACACAAAATGTCACTTTTTCCCAAGAAAAATAATAGGCATGTACATTTAATTTGCGTGAAAACAAACTCTACACAATTTTTACGTGAAACTGATTTTTGTCGTATTTTGCCGTGAAAAATATTTTTTTTTATATGGAGTATAACAGTTTTTTTTCACGTAAAATTCAAACAACTTACGGTGCTTTATACTTAAAAAAAATAAGAATTTTATAAAAAATTGTAAATGTTCTTTTTAAATTGTATTGCGTTACTTTTAAGTTGTGTCGTATGTGGGATATCGTTCCAAAGACGGACGGCATTGATGAAGAAATGCCAATCAGACGTTGTACTACGTTGTTTCAATGTTCCCATTATTTTTCACCTTACAGAGGAGGAAATACAAAGGCGGTTATATAAGTGGTCCGGCCGACGTGTGTAAATAATTTTGTGCAAAAATATTAGAACTCTTATCTTAAGTAAATCATCAAACATCAAAACCTCTTTATGTTATAAACATATCTTGCTATATTATTAAATAGTTTTCTACTATTCAGGGTATCACAGCTTGCAAAAAGTTCACATCCGTATAACAAGGTAGGCATTAAATATGTTTTAGCGAGCAGCATTCTAATTTTAACAGGTGTGTAGTATTGAGTTTAGGGATACCGATCCCGATTCCGAAAATCCCGGGATTTTCGGGATTTACAAATCCCGAAATCCCGGGATTTTTGATGTCATTATTTGCAATATTTTATCACTTTTTGTAATGGTTTTTATTGTTATATTCGACCTAAATCACTTAAATCAAATATCTTATTAAATTTTATTAAAGAACTATTTTTTCCTATGCATAAATAATATATTAAAATAGATTAGAGATTAAATATATTTGAATAAAAAACTTAATAATTTAAAAACGTTTATTCAGTTTTGAAACTTTAAAAAGCGTAATTTAGGTTTATTTAATAATTTAACGGACATGTTTTTATTTATTTTAGTAATGATTTGCTGAAATCATAACTTCATGCAAAATAATTTTTTCGAATATTAGTATATTAAAAACAGCAAATTTTTGTTATAGATTTTAATAAATAATCCAACAATCGACCTTTTTGAAATCGGCAGAGGTATGTGCTCAATATTTCATATTAGTAGACTTAAAAAAAAATCGAATATAACCACTAAATATTTCCGATGACGAATTTTGCAGAGTAGTTGATATTTGCATTCAATTAATTTTAGATTTTTCTGCTATTTTTACGATATATACTTATTTCTATAAGTATAGTTTTCGTTTAAAGCCTAATTCACAATGCTGTAGTACTCCACTCTGAGTGGATTTAGTTCCTTTCTTTTTGGCACTTACATATTTTTCGTATCATGCCATCTCTATTATAGTAAACTCCTCTCTGCAGGTTTGAACACTCTGCAGCATTGTGAATCCGGCTTAATTTGTTTATTTCTTCATACTACAAGAAATAAATAAGTAGATTTATAATGAATTATTTTAATTTTTTGGGTTTATTTCAGATATTTATTTTTAAAATTAAAAATATAATGAAACAATAAAATCCCGAAACCTCGAAAAATCCTGAAATTCCGAAAAATTCCGGGATCCCGATAAATCCCGGGATCCCAGGATTCAAATTTTCAAAATCCCGAATCCCGGGATTTGTAAAAACCAGTCCCGTTCGGCATCCCTAATTGAGTTCGCCAGAGTGTTCTCAGCATAGACTAATTTAACAATTTTTTTGTTCTATTAAATTAATTTTTTTGTTTGTGGAAAACCTCTTTTAAGACCAACTTTTTTTTGCTCTCCCAACGCTGGCATATTAGTTCCAAAAAACTGTTGGCAGTGCTAGCGTTTTAGCACAGCCAGTAGTTCTCCAGCTATTATCACTAATTTATGTGTTCAACCATCAAATATTATATGTCTCGTTAGCTCAGTGGGTAGAGCAATCGTCTGCCAATCTGAAGGCCTGGGTTCAAATCACGGCATGACCAAAAAAATACATATGAACTTTTTTTAAATTTTATTTTGGAAAATATATTTCCAGACCACCTATTTTTTGGTTTTGCCAACGTTTAAAAATTTTGTTTCTCCAGTGCTTTTCCGGCGCTTTTTTAACAGCCGGTCCTTTTGTATAATGATGTTATCATTTTGGGAATGGGAAAGCAGTTTTTGCCAGATTTCGTTTGAAAATTTTTTTCTTAAGAAATATTTAAGAAAAAACTTTATCTTAGTTCTGACTATAAAGCTGCCCCTAAATTTATAAAATATTCAGGTTGCAAAAATTTCACTTTTTACATTCAAAGCTGTTTAAAATGCGATATCCACCATGAAAACAATTATAAGGATTTATATTTTTACAATATACTAATATTTGATCTGAAATGATAAAATAAAATTTCATAACATAGTATAAGACAATACTATTTAACTCACTTTAGACACACTGTTCCATTTTAACCCAGCGAGCAGGTCGAACTCTTAGAGTATAACGCTTAAGTTTTCTGGGCACTAAAGTCTCGTTTTCGTTGGAGTTCTTAGTTCAGTATTCGAATGTAGTGCGAGGCGATTGGTATGTCTTATTCTGGAATTGCGGATAACTTTCTTTACGGTTTTAACCCTAGAAAGATAACGTACGTCTGCGAGACGTATGGATTTTGCATTTTATGCTCTCTTTCTCTCAATCGTTAACATTGAAAGTTCTCACTTTTATTTATCTCAGTCGTTAGCAGTAGCTTGATGGTGGTGGTTGTTTTTCTGCGGTAAGTTGTTTATTTTCTGAGAAATGAGCATAGCATACACCTGTATGTGGAGACCACAAGAATTTAATTTGTGATTCTTGCATATAATGCACTTTGAATTTAATTTTTGTTTATTTGTTTAGTTCAATAATTTTATTAATTTCTAATTGGAGTACAAATTTTTTATTTTTTTTTAGTTTTTAAACAAAACCAAAGTTCTTCAAAGAAGACTTTAAATGTTCTCATTATTTTTAATACATATTTTATTTTAATTTTATATTTAAGTTTTCTGTAACAATAAATAAAAATAAAATGAAATTGAATAAAAAAAATTATCTCAAAAAAAATTGTATCAATATTTGTCTATTTAATGTCCTTAGAAGGATTTAAAGAAGTATACGTCTCACAGACGTATCGTTATCTTTTCAGTACAAAAAAATAACGTTATCTTTCTAGGGTTAATGTTTAAGTCATAATGGAAGTGCACATCAGAGATGTATTATGCTACACTCAAAATAATAAGTTAAAGTACTCGTATGGGGATTTTTAATATTGTGTTAAATGAAGATAACTAAAAGCTATATTTAAATCAGTCTTTCAACTAAAAATTTGTTAAACATTTTTGACAGATTTTTCTACTGACGTATTATTTTAAGTGTACATTGACAATAGTTCTTAGTATTTAGATTATATGCGTTGCATAATTTTTATATTTGAATTAATTTCAGTTCCCCATAGCTCTAAACCGTACTGCCAAATCTAGAATTTGATTGTGTTGTAGACATACTTGAGGCTAAACTAGGGTTGCCATACGTCCTCTTTTCCCCGGACACCGTCCTCTTTTTTAGGGCGTCCGGGGCAGTCCTCCTTCTTTTTCAGTAAGTGTCCGGGGTTGTCCTCCTTTTTGCACTTTTCTCCATAAATTTTCTTTATTGCTTTTAAACTTTTCAATTGTTGGCATCGCTACTTTCTCGCTGTTATCTCAATTGACTTGGCAACACTTACTTTGATTGCCAAAATGTGAAGCTTATCAGTAGTGAGCCAACAATTTTTAAAAAAATTTAACATTGCCTTTGATGACGAAAATGTATTTAATTAATTCCTTGTCATGAAAAATTATATAAAAAACTTAAATTCAATTAATACGACTGATAATAAGTATTGGTGAGATTTTTTTATTATAAATTATGTTTTCTATCAAATGAAAAGATTTGTTGAGTTTTATTTTTGCTTAACAGCACATAAGGCAAACGTAGAACCAAAGTCTTGAAGAATTAATTCCTTTTTGAATGAATTCACTGAATTCGTTCAGTCAATTAAAAAAATAAAATTACGTTCAATGAATTAAAGAAAAAAAAAATACGCTCACTGAGTTAAAAAAAAATTACGTTCACTGAATTAAAAAAAAAGTACGTTCACAGAATTAAAAAAAATACGATCACTGAATCGAAAAAAAGATACGTTCACTTAATTGAAAAACAAAAATTACGTTAAGTGAATTCAAAGCCTGTTTTCTGCCATTCAGTAGAAGAAAACATTTATTTATCAATGAAATTTGTAATACCAGTACTAAGCAATTTTACAGCGTTTTCTAGTAAAAATAAATTATATTTTAAGTGTTAGAGAAACCCGATGTTTTTTGTAACTTGATATTTTAATCATGTAGGTTGATAAACTGCTTTGGGTTTCTCTAACACTTAATATATAATTTGTTTACTCGTATTACAAATTTTATTTATAAATAAAATTGAACGCGTTCACCAGTGAATTAATTCATTTGATTCAATAAAAAGAACTATAGCAATTGAATTCATTCGTAACAAAATAAATCGAACGAAAACAAATAAGAATTAATCCCATTCAATATATGGTGATTTGTGAATTCACCGAATTTTTAATTCAGAATTGAAAAACTGAATTAAGGAATTAATTCTTTGTAGAACTTATATTTTCTTTAATCAAGGCGCAGTGGACCCCAAAAAGAAAAAAATTGATTCCAGAAACTATTTCTGATATTATTAGAGCCAAATATAATTTTGATATGTATTGTCGAGTTTTATGAATATTTGAAGAAATGCGACAGTAATATATTGATTCAAATTGGAAGCGTTGAAAAATATTCATGAAACTCTTGATAATTCGTATCAAGAAATTATAAAAATGTACTTCCCGCAAATGTATGGAAAAAATTTGTTAATCGTTGTTTTTTTTTGTTTATTCAAGTACTATTTACTAATTTTAGTTCAGAATGATTTGTTATCTTTTTTGTGCAGTTTTTTAATCAAGGCCCAGTGCACGCCAGAAAAAAAAATTGAATCCAGAAACTATTTTTAGTTATATTTCGGACATTATTAGAGTCAAATAAAATTTTAATATCAATTTTCAAGAGTTTTAAGAATATTTGAAGAAATGCGATAGCACTTAATATATTGATTCAAATTGGAAGCGTTGAAAAACATTCCTGAAACCCTTTACAATTCGTATCAAGAAATTATAGAGACGTACATTCCTGAAAATATATGCAATGAATTGGTTAATCGTTATGTTTTTTGTATGTTTATTTATGTACATACCACTAATTTAATGTTCAGAATAATTTTTTTGTTTTTTGTGAATTTTTTTAGTGGGAATAAAAATTGTTTTATTCATAAAATAAATTTTTATTTGTATATTTTATCGCGTTGTTGATTTTTATAAAATTAATTTATTAAAAAAAAATTGTCCTCTTTTTTAAGACAAATGTCCTCCTTTTTTAAGGTTGACGTCCTCTTTTTCCCAAAATGGAAATGGCAACCCTAGGCTAAACCAATGACTTATTTTTCATATAAATGGTAATTGTTTATCGTTAACATTTATATGAAAACAAAACGCTGGTGGGTGCTATGGTGTAATGCTTAGCGTGTTGGACTGTTACACACAAGGTTGCAGGTTCGATCCCCATCCAAGGCAACATCAATTTCACTATATCCGGTGGAAATGGTGAGTTATTTATCATTATTGGTTCATAGTTTGTGATCTTCCTACACAATTTTATTTATTATACCCTACACCACTATGTGGTCAGGGTATTATAAGTTTGTGCTGATGTTTGTAACACCAAAAAATATTGGTCGTAGACCCACCTTATAGTATACCGATCGGTTCAGAATTTTTTTTTATTTCGATTTAACGATGTCCGTCTGTCCGTCCGTCCGTCTGTCTGTCCATGCAATCTTGTGCGCACTCTACAGGTCGCAAATATTAAGATATTTTGATGAAATTTGGTACGCAGACCTATGTTGGCCCAAGGACGAACAAGTTTGATTTTGGTGAACATCGGTCCATGTTTAGACCTAGTGCCCATATAAGGGTCCTACCAAAATTATATTGTTTATACGCTGCAGGTCGTAAATATTAAGATATTTTGATGAAATTTGGTACACAGACCTATATTCACCCAATAACGCAGCCTATTGATTTTGGTGAACATCGGTCCATGTTTAGACCTAGTGCCCATATAAGGGTCCTACCAAAATTATACTGTTTATACGCTACAGGTCGTAAATATTAAGATATTTTGATGAAATTTAGTACACAGACCTACATTGGCCCAATAACGCAGCCTCTTGATTTTGGTCAACATCGGTCCATGTTTAGACCTAGTGCCCATATAAGGGTCCTACCAAAATTATACTGTTTATACGCTGCAGGTCGTAAATATTAAGATATTTTGATGAAATTTGGTACACAGACCTACATTGGCCCAATAACGCAGCCTATTGATTTTGGTGAACATCGGTCCATGTTTAGACCTAGTGCCCATATAAGGGTCCTACAAAAATTATATTATTTATACGCTGCAGGTCGTAAATATTAAGATATTTTGATGAAATTTGGTACACAGACCTATATTGGCCAATAACGCAGCCTATTGATTTTGGTGAACATCGGTCCATGTTTAGACCTAGTGCCCATATAAGGGTCCTACCAAAATTATATTATTTATACGCTGCAGGTCGTAAATATTAAGATATTTTGATGAAATTTGGTACACAGACCTATGTTGGCCCAATAACGCAGCCTATTGATTTTGGTGAACATCGGTCCATGTTTAGACCTAGTGCCCATATAAGGGTCCTACCAAAATTATACTGTTTATACGCTGCAGGTCGTAAATATTAAGATATTTTGATGAAATTTGGTACACAGACCTACATTGGCCCAATAACGCAGCCTCTTGATTTTGGTCAACATCGGTCCATGTTTAGACCTTGTGCCCATATAAGGGTCCTACCAAAATTATACTGTTTATACGCTGCAGGTCGCAAATATTAAGATATTTTAATGAAATTTGGTACATAGACCTATGTTGGCCCAAGGACGAAGCCTATTGATTTTGGTGAACATCGGTCCATGTTTAGAACTAGTGCCCATATAAGGGTCCCCCCAAAATTGGCTTGGTTACAAACTGCAGGTCGCAAATATTAAGATATTTTAATGAAATTTGGTGCGCTGACTCACATTATAGAAAATTTTGACACAAGCCCCATTTTAACTCATTCGAATTTCGGATCCAAACAATACAACAGACTGGTGTAGGGTATTGTATAGTCGGCATGCCCGATTTTTACCTTTTTACTCGTTTTTAATAGCGTTGTGATTAACGAAATTTATTTACAATTTTTTTAATTTTCGTTGCATTAATTGATTACTTTACCCAGCAAAATATTGGTAATGACACCTCATTACTACCTGCATTACCAAAAATGATACATCATTACCTTTTGCTTTATTTTATAATATAAAATAATGACTTCCTAATAACGACCTATTGTATTCATTGTTTCTAAATATAAAATAATGACTTACTCGTAATAGTTTAAATAAGTACTTTTTACACAGTTCAAGTTTATAAATTTTTATTTATGATGAATGGAGGAATATTTAGTTGATCTCTTATTTTTATTATTTATTTTTATTTATTATACATTTTTATTGTATATGTTTTATGTTTAAATTTTTATGACGAGTCCTAAAATCACGCACTAGAAAAACTTAAATTTTTGTGAATGTATTTCTTTAAACTAATAGTATTTGTGTAACTCCTTATTTTTAAGAATCAAGTAAGCAATCGGATAACCACTTATAATTCAACTTTTTGTAAGCAGGTGTGTAACCACTTATTTTTTAAAATCTTATAACTACTTATTTCTCATTTTTTCGTAAGCGAGCGGGTAAGCGTGACTACTTATAAAAACGCCCACGCCAAACAAAAATAATGAGTTTAGACGCCAAAAATTAAGTTGTGTGGAGCTATGAATTTCTATTATATAACCACTTATTTGGTAATGAAAGATTTTGCTGGGTAGTGTATACATACAATATTTATATTTTTGTGAAAGCATATTTCTTTTAGATATGCCTAATCGAAAAAATATTCTTCACTTGTCAATTTTTCTTCCCGCAGACCATTACGAGATGCCCTAATTTGGAGTCCAGTTACGTAGCTCCCGGTGGGTCTGGGGGTTTCATCACAACTTTAGCTCAGAATTACGCTTTCTATGGGAGTATGAAATTTCATCTGAATCCGCCCACCTGATAAAAAATGGCTGAATTATTTCCAAAATAGAAGTCATCAAGCCTTTAAATCTTAGCCGGACCTGGTAATTTTGTCGTTTTCGATAAGTTTTAAAGTTATTTCTTATTTTATATAATACAATTAAAAATATTTCCAAATGTCCCAGTCCGCAAGGTTTATTTTTGAAAAGCGTGGTACCTACTTACAAAAACACATATTTTTTCATTTCATAAAAATGTTTAAAGAATTATTTGAAAATATAAAATTTTATCATTTTCTACATTTCTACACTCTGGTAAAATTTCGCCTTATTCGCCTCCACTTTTCATATTATACATTTAATAAAAATAAATTTTAAACTAATAAACGATATTCTCTCAACATATAAAGTTATTAAAAATATTTTTGTTTCTTTATCCAAAAAATCAACAAAATGAAAAATTGATAAATTATGTTTTCATGTAGTGAAAAGGAAAACACATCAAGTGTCAGAAAAACGACACAAAAGCAAATCTTATTCAAGTAGAAAAAAATAGTATACAATAATGCAATATAAAATCTATCCATGCTATCTATCCATCTATTTCTCTATACTAAATACAAAGCAACTAAAAATAATCTAATGTCGAGGGGTGTGATACTCATCGACCGTAACGAAAAAATGAACTATGAAGACAAACCAATATGAAGTCAGAGTTTATAAGAATCAGTTCTTTTTTAAGGCGAAATGCTTAAAACAAACGATGTGAAATATAGGTCCTTAAAATTTGTTATTTGAACTTCGTTTCAATCAAAGAGAATACAGTATGAAGAAATTGGGAGACTCCCTATCAGTCAGAAAAAATTTTTTCTATAATGTGGTTTCAAACAGGAAAATATTCAAACCAATACTAGTGTACTAATAAAAACCAAATATTTATAATACATCAAATGTCATTATGTGAACTTTTTGTATGACTCACACATCAATTGTAACCTGGGATGAAAAAAAGCTCGAGAGAGCCATCCAAAATAATTTAGTTATAAAAATCAAGAATGGAACCTTATATATACCATATCCCACAGTATTAGATTATGCATTTTAAAAAGAACACACATAAAGAATTGCAAAATAATGGCGGGATGCGAAAAAATGCCTTGCCGCTCAAAAAATTAATAAAAAGACTTAATTAGCGATTTACATTTTGCAAATGAATATATCGATAACAAAATTTTCTTTCTGTAAAATTATTAAAAAACCTAATCAGCGATTAGCAATCTGCAAACGAATATAATGCCGCAAAAATTTTTTTTAGCAATTTTTTTTTTGTCAACTAAAGCACCGTAAGTTGTTTTTCACGTGAAAAATTTTAACTCAAACTTTAAAGGCCTTAAATAATTTAAATTCTGAAAATGAATTTTTTTATGCAATTAGCAAACGACAATCACAATAAACACAAAGTGTCACTTTTTCACAAGAAAAATAATAGTCGACTTTGTTTTGACGAAAATTTAATACACAAGACTATTATTTTTCTTGTGAAAAAGTGACACTTTGTGTTTATTGTGATTGTTTCTTGCTAATTGCATTAAAAAAATTTTCATTTTCAGAATTTAAATTATTATTTAAGGCCTCCAAAGTTTTCGCGAAAATTTTGCACGTGAAAAACAACTTACGGTGCTTTATACACCAAACTTTGGTGTAAGGAATTGGTTTATAGTCCCTAGATCATGAATTTTAAAAACTACACTTAAAAAAAAATTAATTAAGTAAACTTAATCAGCGATTTTCATTCTGGAAACAAATATGTTGACGGAAATTTTTTTTTAAATTTTGTTCCCATTTTTTTTTGCAACCTAACACCAAACTTTATTCTATGAAATAGGTATTACAGTCCCTAGATTATAAATTTAAGAAAACCGTGCTTAAAAAATTGCAAAATCACAGCGGAATGCGAAAAAAGGCTTTATGGTGCAGATTAAAATTTTGCAAACGAGTATATTCCTGCAAATTGTTTTTTTGCAAACTAACCACTTTGGTATAAAAAACCCTATGCTCCTTGCAGGAGTAAAAGGAACGAATATATATATAAGCACTTTGGTATAAGTTATGAATATTTAAGTCCCTTTTTTTGTAAAAAAAAGAGAAGCAACACTCAGGAAGTTCTTCCTATTAATTAACGTGTTCATTTGGAAAGGGGATAGGGAAGAAGTGAAAGGTCCCTTGTGTAGTTAAGCAACTTTTAATAATTTATGAAATGCTATTGGAAGTGCTGTATTTAAGTTTAAAGAGCCTGAACTAGCGAGCCTTTTCCATCCCTGATTAACGAATCGGAGTTGTGTTTGTAGGCACATAATATTTTTTTACAAGGCTATTGGTCTCAATGTAACGTTTTACAGAAACAATTTCGAACTACTGTTACAAAATATGTGATAGATAAATCTATAATATCAGTGTATCTGTGTTTAACGAGGGAGTATGTTGAGCGGCATAACATTGTATAATATACATAAGCGGTGATGTTTAGAGGAAATTTAAGTTGTTTTTAGTGTCAGCCATTTTGATATCAGATTTATATCCCAGCAAAATCTTTCATTACCAAATAAGTGGTTATATAATAAAACTAAAATTTTTCACTACTTATAATTCGGCGTCAGTACTAGTTATTTTTGTTAGACGAAGTCGTTTTTATAAACAGCTTACGCACGGCTATTTATTTAATTATCAAGATAATGTTATATTGGTAACTACTTATTTTTTAACCACTAACAAGTATATGAGCAAGGTTTATTATTTAACAACTTGTATCCAATTATTTTTCAACTGCTGATCGGCACACGAATAACTACTTATTTTGGTAACTACTTACTTCATATATTTTTGTAACGCAGCGGGTAAGTGGTTGCATAAATTTTGTGAGTTTGTTCATGCAACGAATATGGACAACTACTTACAAAAACAACCTTCTCGAACAAAAATAATGAGTTTTGACACCGAATTATATGCAGTCGACCCTAATTCTACTGCTTATTATTTAGATATGCAATGAGCACTCATTACTGATATTTTGATGGGATTAAATTTAGTTTGAAGTTTAGTCCTGATTAGACAACAATTGAGCAGTTTTATTTTTGATAAACATTGTTCTGGTCGTGAAACGCATTTCGCACTATTTCCATTTTATGATCTACACAATCGTCCACCAGAGAAAATAATTCGTTTTACTATGAATCTTTTTCACAACACGATTACTCTAAATTATAACACGCATCCTCCTAGACTTCGTACTCTGCGTGCCACTGAAACTGTTGTTTCTTAGAACGTAGCATCGAGGAAGGCCCAAATGAATCCATTCGTCATCGTGCAGAACATATAAAACTGTGTCCGCTCATTTTTTGGAAGATTTTGGGAAAATATTTGGATAGAAAACTGTATTCAGTGATGAAGGTAATTTTTGGTTAAATGGCTACATCAAGACACGCCGTTACATCCAGAAAAAGTTGGCTTTGATACTGCTTGAAAAACGATGTCTGCCAAAACGTTACAGTTATTGCTGACTGCTATAGAAAATCACTAATGACTTTTTCGCTTCTAATTTGAGGAGCCTTAGTGTAGTAGAGCTGTGAGTTCAACAAGGCGGTGCAACACACAGCAGGTTATAATCGATTTATTGTAGTTTTAGACACCATTAAATTATTTGCTCTTTGGCGCTATGACGGACGACATTTGCCGGGTTATTACCGATATACGGCCCAAAGTTCTTCAAAAAGTGGTTTTGAATTGGATTCTTCGGAGGCAGCCGTGACGGCCATATGACAGAATAAAAATGGTTAAGAATTATTTTACAGGTAAAGGTAATTTCATTGCAAATAACACAATTCATCTGTGTTTCATTTCACTTTAATCTATACCTCTTAAAAACAACATTTATATGCATATTTGTAAATTTACAATTGTAATAAAGAATCTACTATATCATAGCTCTGCATTTTCACTATGAAAATGCACTTGTGCATAGTTTTTTAGAAAGACAAACAAAAACATCAAACACACATAATCAATCATTGCCCTAGATTAGTGGAGAACACTGACTCTGAAAAATGAAAATAATTGAACGTCATGATGATCAAACAACAACATCGTCATCAGTAGGTTTAAAAAGAGAAATCGTTAGAAAATATATTATAAAAAATTAACAAAACAACAATTATCTGTCAATGACAGGCTGGCAAACCTACCAAGTGTCATTCGTCTGTCCATCTATCCATCCGTCCGTCGGTTTATTAGTTTGATTATTTGTTTTCATGCCTCAGCCAGTTTTGTCACTTAGAAAAAGGCAAAATTAAAAAAAAAAATGCTGTAAAAGATAAATGTTAAAATATTAAAGGAATTCGCAGTTAAGTGCTGTCAATGTAAAATTTCAATGCATGATTTTGACAATTTTGTATGGTTTTAATTTCAAAACTCATGCTAGCACTTAGACTGTGAATTCCTACATTGGTAGAAATAATTCTAGTGTATGTATAAAAATGTGTGAATAATAAAACGACCACCACTGAGGGAATATAAAATTTATCAAAATTAATGAAATAAAAAAAAAAATTTAACGCTTGCAAAAGTGCAAAAAAATATAATTAATACAAATCATAGAATAATGTACAGTGGAGTTCACTTATAACGAACAACGGTTATGGAGAATTTTTTTTTGTATAAAGAATGATTCTCTTGCTTGAATGACTTTACTTATATATTTCATACAAATTAATATGAACAGTGTACAAAATCGTTACCAGATATGTGGTTATGTTATACATGGTTATATATACATGATAATGGTTATATATACATGATAATGGTAACTAGCATAGCTACTTTTATTACTTTTGTAAGGTGATGTCGCGCAAAATTATGAGTTATGCTTGCACACAACACACAAAAAATCTAAAAATATGTGGTTTCCTATATACTTACCAGTATTGACAAAAATAATGAGTCTAAAATTTGATTTGCAAAAAATTGAGTTTTATAATAAAAATATTTTTTTATTGCAAAATTTCGAACCTGGGATTCCAGATTGCCAGACGATATACATAGAAGATATTCGTTGTGATAACTGAATTTTTTGCCAACCGAATTTTAGTAGTTACACGTATAGGGTGTTTTTTTTAGACGTATAGAACTTCCGATAGCGATAACTGAAAAACAAGCTGTATGCTAATAATGTGTTTTTAATATTTTTTTTCAGTACACTTTGGCAAATCACCATGCAAAGACACCAGAACAACGTTTACAAACCGTGGAAATTTATTTCCAAATTTCGCGCTCTGTTCGCCAAACTTATAGAGTACTTCGTTAAGTTTATGGTGCGCATAATCGTCCATCCAATAATATAAATCGATTCATGACCACATTTACTATTTTGGATAATATTCATCCAAATCGACCCCGTACCGTGAGTACAAAAGAAGCCATCGCAGAGGAATCGAATTTATCGATCCGGCGCCGTTCTCAGTAACTCGGTCTCTGCCCGCCCGCTAATTGAAAAATTTTGAGGAGAGATCTTGGCCTACATCCATATAAGATCCAACTGGTGCAACAAATAAAGCCAGCGGGCCATCAATTGCGTCGTGTGTTCGGTGAATGGGCTGAGAATCAACTTGAAGTTCAACCAGATTTTTATCGTCGAATCATCTTCAGCGATGAGGCTCATTTCTGGCTTAACGGGTATGCAAGCAAGCAAAATTGTCGTTTTTTGGAAAAAGGACAATCCTCATGAGACTCTTGAGACTTTATTATGTCCCGAAAAAATCAATGTTTGGTGCGGTTTATATGCCGAAGGCGCCATCGTCCCATTTGTAATTGTTTTATTCCTCATGTCATTGCAAATCATTTGGAGGAGAAATGATTCCAACAAGACGGTGCAGGGTGCCATACCATTTGGTGGACTACTTTTTGTTGGGGTACGTAAAATCTCTGGTCTATGCTGATACGATTGATCACTTAGAAGCCAATATTCGACGCACTATTGTCGAAATAAGATCGGGTATGCTCGAAAAAGTGGTGCGAAATTGGACCAGCAGGATGGCGTTCATAAGGCGCAGTCGCGGAGGCCATATGCCAGAAATTATTTTTAAATATTAAATATCATAAAATTTGTGAGCTAATAAAGACAAAATTTTGGTCATTCCATTGAATTGTGTTTTATTTTCAAAAATGTTTGCCTTTAAAAAAAACACCCTATACTATCACATTATTCAGTTGTAGCTACCAGCATTTTCAGTTATACCTACTATATAAGAAGAATCATTCATGGAAATAAATATTTAAAAATATCAAAAAAGTTACTAAAAATTAGTTAAAAACGAGTAAAAAGGTTAAAGTCGGGCATGCCGACTATACAATACTCTACACCAGTCTGGTTAAAAGCCAACTAATGTTTGGATCCGAAATTCGAATGGGTTAAAATGGGGCTTGTGTCAAAATTTTCTATAATGTGAGTCAGCGCACCAAATTTCATTAAAATATCTTAATATTTGCGACCTGCAGTTTGTAACCAAGCCAATTTTGGGGGGACCGTTATATGGGCACTAGGCCTAAACATGGACCGATGTTCACCAAAATCAATAGGCTGCGTTATTGGGCCAATATAGGTCTGTGTACCTAATTTCATCAAAATATCTTAATATTTGCGACCTGCAGAGTATAAACAGTATAATTTTGGTAGGACCCTTATATGGGCACTAGGTCTAAACATGGGCCGATGTTCACCAAAATCAATAGGCTGAGTTATTGGGCCAATATAGGTCTGTGTACTAAATTTAATCAAAATATCTTAATATTTGCGACCTGCAGCGTATAAAGAGTATAATTTTGGTAGGACCCTTATATGGGCACTAGGTCTAAACATGGACCGATGTTCACCAAAATCAATAGGCTGCGTTATTGGGCCAATATAGGTCTGTGTCCAAAATTTCATCAAAATATCTTAATATTTGCGACCTGCAGCGTATAAACAGTATAATTTTGGTAGGACCCTTATATGGGCACTAGGTCTAAACATGGACCGATGTTCACCAAAATCAATAAGCTGCGTTACTGGGCCAATATAGGTCTGTGTACCAAATTTCATCAAAATATCTTAATATTTGCGACCTGCAGCGTATAAACAGTATAATTTTGGTAGGACCCTTATATGGGCACTAGGTCTAAACATGGACCGATTTTATCCAAAATCAATAGGCGTCGTCCTTGGGCCGACATAAGTCGGTGTACCAAGTTTCATCAAAATATCTTAATATTTGCGACCTGTAGAGTGCGCACAAGAATGCATGGACAGACAGACAGACAGACGGACATCGTTAAATCGAAATAAAAAAAAATTCTGAGCCGATCGGTATACTATAAGGTGGGTCTAGGACCAATATTATTTGGTGTTACAAACATCAGCACAAACTTATAATACCCTGACCACATAGTGGTGTAGGGTATAATGATGCTGCAGAAAAAACTGTAAAATAAGAACAGCAAAATTAAAACTGTTAAATTTACAGAATTTGATTTATTTAAGTTAACTTTTAGTTAATTGAAAATAGCTAATTTTACCGAAAATTCTACAGCAAATTTTGCTAAATATTAGTGAACTAAAAATAGCAATAATAAACTATTATAACTACAAAATTATTACTATTTTTTTTTTAAGCTAAATTCAGTTAGTTGAATGCAAATAGCTGCCTATTCTGCTAAAATCAGCAGAAATATTTGCTAAAAACTTGTAAACTGCTGTTTTCAAAAGGCTGGATTTTTGTTTGCATTTAAAAAAATCTAAAAAAAACTTCGAAAATTTTAAATTTTTTGGTGATTTTTTAGGCTATTAATTATTTAGCCAAATTTATTGCTGATTTTAGCAGGTTAATTTGCTATTTTCCATTAACAAAAATTTAGCTCAAATATAACTAAAATTCTGTATATTTAACAGTTTTATTTTTGCTGTTCCTATATTACTAATATATGGCAAAAATAATCTGCTAATTTTAGCAGTTTCTTCTGAAGCATAATTTTTAACTCATTTTTAGTAACTTTATGCTATTTATTCCTACACTCAACCAAAAAAGTCTGAAAATTTTGCTGTTATTACGGGAAATTTAACTGTTTTGAGGCCAGCGGTATTTTTGCTAATTTTAGCAACACATGTCTGCTGATCTGTAGTACAATAAAATTAGTAGAAAAATTAGTAGTCTCTACTAAAATTTATGTAAAATGCAATTCAAAATCGATTTGCTAAAATCAGTCAAAAAACTTACTAAATATCATAATTTTAGTACAATGAAATTAGTATAAATAATTAGTTGCAGCTACTAAATTTCAGTAAATTGCTGTAAACTATAATTTAAAATCAATCTGCTGAAATTAGCAAAAAATTGTACTAAAAAATAAAAAAACTGTAAAATCTAAAAAAAAAAAATTTTTTCTTTCGATTGTAACAAGCGTATAATTACTTCATCGTACTTGAAATTTGGAGTCAAAATTGAAAATGGTTCTCCAGTTATTGCCGTTTTATGCATTGGAGATGCAATACAATTTTCTGGGTGTTATTTCTAAACTAAGAATAGCCGTTTTTTCTAATCACTTGGATTTAATAAATCCAAAAAGTATTTCTAAAAGTGCTCAACAGATGGGGTTAGATTCTTCCTATTTTAAAAAAATTTTCTGTCCAACACTTCTTTCACCCTAATTTTTAATACCGAAATCGATGATGAAGGATTTTACTATAACTTTTAATTTATAATTATATTTTACATAAAACAGCGATAAACACTCTGCCTTTTCAGTTTTATCACTTCAATTTATATTTTTACACAATTGAAAAATTCCATTGCAATATTTAATATTCACTAATTGGATTTAATTAAATTACTTACTGTAGAGTGATGTAGTGCCATTTCTCTTTAAGCTATTTTTCCATGTCCGAGATGAAAAATATGTATTTGGTGAGGTGTAGTTTTTTTTTCTAAACATATTTCATAAAAAAAAAATTTAATAAAAACCTTTTATTTGTTAGTTTTTAAATTTTTTTTATTTCTCTTTTAATTTTCATTCGTATTTTTTTCTGACATTAAATTAATAGGCTGTTTCATATATATGAGCTTTTATTGTGGATTTATTAAATCCAGCTTTTTTTTGGATTTAATAAATCCATTTTTTGTATGAAAAATTCTAAATCCAGGTGATTAAAAAACACGCTAAATATATCAATAGTAACAAATATAAACTACCCGAGTAAAAAAAATTATATATAATCATATATGGCATATATTACAATATATAATTATACATGTCGTTATGTATATCCATATATAATTATATATGACGTTTTTTCACAAAATTTTTCCTTATATTATGCCATATATAATTTCATCTAATTAGATATCGGCCTTCATAATATTAGATATGGCATATATAATTATGTATTACATGACATGGTTGATCTTATTGCATATATAGTTATATATAGAACTATATCTTAATATATATGGTGGCATTTCAGCAATATATAATTATACATGGTATCATTTAAAAAATATATAATTATATATGGTGACTAGGGTTTGGGGTTCGGGAATTCCCGGGAAATCCCGGGAAAAGTTTGCCGGGAATTCCCGGGAAAATAATATATTTTTCCCGGGAACACGGGAAATTTTAAAAATATTAAATTTTTTAAATTGTTTTTGTTTCGAATAGGATTTTTTAATTTTAGTCACAAAAAACATTTTAAATACCAAAACAAAAATGTCATTGTTAAAATCTTTTAAAAGGGAATACATTTTTTTGACACATAAATAAAATCTTTGCCAAGTAATTAGGAGCATTTCAACTAATAAAGATTTTTTGCATAACTTATTCAAAATTTAAGTAGTAAAACCTAAAAACTTGGTAAAATGTTTAAAGAAATATGAAAAAAAGCTTTGTTTCTTACAAATAATCGCCCTTACTATCTAAATTTTTCAAATGTATAATTTAGGTAAAGTCGACTTTAGTTAAAATATTGGGCGGCAGTATACCTTGACTTGGTTTATTTTTGGAGCATTCTGATTGGTTAATTTATTTTCAACCAATCAAAATATTTGAAAATATAAATATTTTTGTAAGATTTTCATACACAAAATGAACAAAACCGTTTGATTAAAAATAAAGTCGACTTTAAATTTAAAATACTCCTTTATATTAAGGGTCAATAATTTTATAAGTAACGTTTTCATTAATAAATGTAAAAAGACTGGTTAACGGTGGTATCTAAATTTGGTTATCCGACATCTAAATTTGGTTCACAAAAAATAAAAAATTGATGGCCATGCAACTTTTCTTGAAGAAAACGACACCAAGAATAACGTTTCAGCTAAAATTAGCAAAGTACCCAAAGAAAAAAGTGTAAGCTGAATAGGTATTAAAGGTTTTATGGTAGGGCAAACATTTCCTGAAATGGTATCCAAATTGGCCGCAGTCAATCCGCACCATAACTAGATCTTCGTTTATTCGAGAAAGTTTTTATAAAAAAAACCTGGCATTGCAAAAAAAAGAAATATCGAGCAATATTTCTAACAATAGGAGATTTACTATAATCTTAAATGAATGGACAAGAATATCACAAAAGAGATACTTGACCATATGATAAACGGAAATAATTCATTTTATAACCTGGGGTTGGTTTACATATCAGGAAGATGTAATTCTGAAGAAATAAGAGGAATTGAAGAAATAAGACTAGAAGAGTTTTATTTGTCTTTGGAAAATAACATTGTGGCCACCATATCTAATGGGCTAAGTGTGATGAAACGGTTTGTTTCCGACAGTCGAGTAGTAGGTGCTTTCTGCTGGAATCATGCAATTTATTTCGTTTGGTATGTAGGTTCCTCGACTGGTGTAGACGTCCGTTGAGACGGCATTTTTGGAAATTCTTATCGGGAGGGGCAAAAAGGGGACAAAAAAAGTACCTTTTCCCAAAAAAAGTACATTTTCCCAAAAAAAGTACCTTTTTCCCAAAAAAAGTACCTTTTTCCCAAAAAAGTACCTTTTTCCAAAAAAAGTACCTTTTTCCAAAAAAAGTACCTTTTTCCAAAAAAAAGTACCTTTTTCCAAAAAAAGTACCTTTTTCCAAAAAAAAGTACCTTTTTCCAAAAAAAGTACCTTTTTCCAAAAAAAGTACCTTTTTCCAAAAAAAATTCCTTTTTCAAAAAAAAGTACCTTTTTCCAAAAAAAATTCCATTTTCCAAAAAAATTACCTTTTCAAAAAAACATACATTTTTACAAAAAAATACCTTTTTCAAAAAAAGTACCTTTTCCAAAAAAAAGTACCTTTTCCCAAAAAAAATACTTTTTTCTAAAAAAATGTTTCTTTTCCCAAAAAACATACATTTTTTCAAAAAAATACCTTTTTCAAAAAAAGTACCTTTTCCAAAAAAAGTACCTTTTCCCAAAAAAAAGTACCTTTTTCTAAAAAAATGTTCCTTTTCCAAAAGAAGTACATTTTCCAAAAAAAGTACCTTTTTCCAAAAAACATACATTTTTCCAAAAAAAACCCCTTTTTAAAAAAAAAATACCTTTTCCAAAAAAAGTACAAATAAAGTACTTTGTAAAAACAAAGTATCTTTTTCCAAAAAATTTCGTTTTTCCAAAAAGTACCATTTAAAATAATATATAATTTCAAAAAAACTACTTTTTTTCCTCCCCCCACGGATATCTCCACTAAAACAAGGTTTCTTGATATTCGGCATAGACGTGCGCTAAGACGGGATTTTTGGAAATTCCTACCGGAACGGGCAAAAAGGGGAAAAGTCTCCCCATAAACAGTCTCACAAATTGGAAAAGTGCCTGCCCAAACCACTGGAGGTAAGAAGTTGAAATTTGGTATAAAGGTTCCTCCACTGTAGTAGACATCGACTAGGTTTGTAGTTTTGGAATTCCCTACAGGATATCCCAAAAGGAAACTCGGTATGTGAGTTCCTCCTTCTGTGTAGGCGTCCGCTTAGACGGAATTTTTGAAATTCCTATCGGGAGGGGAAATAAGGTAAAAGTCTCCTCCTGACGGCTTGCCCAATTCCTTTTGACCAACCTAAAATTTTAAATATGTATTCCTTGGAGTAGGACTAACTCACCGGCAACGTAATTTTTCTATTTTGGAACAGGAACATAGTAAAAATGGTGGTTGAAAGGAAAAATGTCCCCACTAACGGCCTGCCCAAACCGCTTAGGCAATGCAGTTGAAATTTGGTATGAATGTTCCTCATCCATCGCAGATAGACGCGAAGATGGAATTTTTGTAAATTCCTAAAGGGAGGGGCAAAAAGAAGAAAAGCCTCACCTTGGGGGCCTGTAAAAACCCCTTCGGCTAGAAACCTGAAGCTTAAAATGTGGGTCCCAGGAGTAAGGGCTAACTTATTAGAAAGATACTTTTTTGAATTTTGGACAGGGTCGTTATAAAATTGGGGCTCAAAAAGGGAAAGTTACCCCTTAACGACCTGTCCAAACTGCTGGAACTAGGAAGCTGAAATTCGGTACTTAGGTTCCTCTTCCAGCCTAATTCCAACCAGGAGGGACAAACTAAGAAAAAATGCCCCCTTGACAGCCTGCTCAAACTGCTGGAAATAGGAAGCTGAAATTCCCTGTCGATGGATTTTCGGAAATTCCTACCGAGAGGGGCACAAATAGTAAAAGTTGGCTAGAAACCTGAAATGTAAAACATATGTTACTTGGAGTATGGGCTCACTTACCGGGAAGGTGCTTTTTGGACAGGGACATTGCAAAAATGAGGATTAATGAAGCGAAAAGTGCCGCTTAAAGGCCTGCCCAAACCGCTGGAGGTAGGAAGTTGAAATTTGGTATTAAAGTTCCTCCTCTATTGTAGACATCCGCTAAGATGAGATTTTTGGAAATTTCTACAGGTAGGGTCAAAAACAGGAAAAGTCTCCCCCTTAACGGCCTGGCCAAACTGCTGGAACAAGGGAGCTTAAATTCGGTATTTCGGTTCCTTCTCCAACGTTGACGTCCCCTAAGATGGTATTTTTGGAAATTCATACCGGGAGGGGTAAATAGGGAAAAAAACTTCCTCCTTGACGGCCTGGCCAAACTGCTGGATATAGAGACCTAAAATCATGTATGTAGTAGGTTCCTCCTCCAACGCAGATGTCCTCTAAGACGGAATTTTTGGAAATCCCTACCGGGAGGGGTAAAAACGGAATAATTCTCCCCCTTGATGGCCTAACCGAACCCTTCGGCTAGAAACCTGTAATATATAATATGTTTTCCTTGGAGTATGGGCTAACTTATCGACAAGGCATTTCTAGGACTTTGGACAGGAACGTGGTAAAAATGGTGGTTCAAAAGGGGAAAATTGCCCCCCCCCCTTTAACGTCTGCGTCTTTAGCTAGAAACCTAAAACTTAAAGAACAAGTGTGTATGAAACACTAAAATTAAGAAACTAAATAGGAAACGAGTGGAATTGAAACACTACACAAGTGGAATGAAATGGATATAAACGTTGAACGAGTGGAATTGAAATTTTAGACAATGAAAATGGATTGGAAGAGGGAATTAACTGTTCAAACACAATCCACGGAATATGAAACTTATGTAGCATTGAAACATACTCTCCAAAAAGTTAAACAAATTTTCTAAAAGAGAAAAAACCTTAGAAAAGGAATGGAACTTATATATTCCGATATTTAAACTTCATGTAACGAAGCACCGGTGGAAGAAACCGACGCAGTAAATTTTCCAACTGAATTTGTGATTTTACTTGAATTGCCAGGTCTACCTTTACATAAACTGGAATTAAAAAAAAAAAAACTTTAAGGAACGCTAACAACCCTGCTTTACGTTATTTATTTTCATTCAAAACACAAATGAACAAAACTACTTACGGGTCTATCTACCTAAGTTCGCACTTTACCAAATTATCTTAACATACACACGTATATTGCAATTTATTATGGATTCATTACTAACAATCCACTTTCATGAGAAAAAGTGATCAAATATTTATTTATTTAATTATTTATTTTAAACCCATTGTTGTGCAGAATTATTTATTTGTAGTGACTGGGTGAAGGCTTTTACTATATAAAAACTGTACTTTAAATAAAAAGCGAATTTAAAAAATTTGTTGGGAGGGGAGGGGCGCAGCCCCCCCCTAAACTTTAAGGCGCGCTAACAACGTAGCGGGCTGCGCCCGCTAGTATATTTATATATGGTGGTATTTAAGCAATATATTATCATATACATTCAAACCATATATTATCATATATGGTGCCATTCAAACCATATATTATCATATATGGTACCATTTAAACCATATATTATTATATATGGTGCCATTTAAACAATATATGGCCATATATGGTAACTCGTGATCAAAATTTTTAATACAGTTCCAGATATGATAATATATGATACTATATATAGTGCCATATATATTTATACATGGTGTTATTTAAGTAATATATTACTATATATGGTGCCAATTTAAACCATATATTATCATATATGGTGCCATTTCAACAATATATGTTCATATATGGGACCTCATGAACAACATTTTTAATACAGTTTCAGATATAATAATATATGCTACTATATATGATGCAATATATATTGATATATGGTATCATTTAAACAATATATTACCATATGTGGTGACATTTAAACCATACATTATGATATATGGTGCCATTTCAACAACATTTTTAATACAGTTCCAGATATGATAATATATGCTACCATATATAGTACCATATACTTTGATATATCGTATCATTTAAACAACCCGAATAAAAATAGTTGCATATAGTCATATATGTGATTAAGTTATATCTGTATAAATATACAGTTTCATCCGAAGAATGGCCCGATATATTTTTATCAATTGTTTATAAATTTTTATCTAATTGTATCAGTTTAGATCCGACCTGATTAAATTATGTGTTAATCAGATGAAATTGTATCCGATTTTTGACTTGATGCAATTTTATCCGTTTATATGTAATGGTGTCAGGTTTGATCGTAATTGGTTCAATTTTATATAAATAAAATATAATTGTATCCGACATTTACCTTATACAATTGTATTAAAGTTTTAAACTGATATCAGGTCAAAATTGGGATATAACTATATAATTTTGTATACAAATATATCTATTTGGACCTAAACTGATACCATGTGATATAAACCAATAAAATTGTATCAGGTCAAAAATCAGATACAATTTCATCTGATTAACACATAATGTAATCAGGTCAGATCTAAACTGATACAATAAGTTAAAAACTGATAAACAACTGATACAATTTTATCGGGCCATTTTTCGGATCAAATGGTACATGGATGACTCTAAGTTATATATTACCATATAAAGCTCCATATTATTTTTTTTTAATATATGGTGCCATTTAAACAGTATATTGTCATATATGGTGCCATTTAAACAATATATGGTCATAAATGGTAACTCAACTACAATATTAACTGTATTTCAGAAGCTATTAATTGCATTTCACAAATTTTAAATGTATTTCAGAAATTATGGAATGTATTTCATAAATTATTAATTGTATTTCAGAAATAATCAAATCTATTTCAAAAATTGTTGATTGTTTATCATAGTTAATAGAGAAAAAATTCTAAATTACATTTCATAACTTCTGAAATACAATTGATAATTTCTGAAATACAGTTTGATAATTTCGGAAATACAAATAATAATTTCTGAAACAGAATTGATAAAACTGAACTTCAATTGACTAGTTCTGAAATACAATTCATAAATCTGAAAAATAATTGATAAGTTCTGAAATACAATTGATAAAACTGAAATTCAATTGATTATTTCTGAAATACAATTAATAAATCTTAAAAACAATTAATACAATTGAAATGGTGTAGAGCGTTAAAAAGATGTAAATAAAATTATTTTATTCAAAGATTTCAATTTAATAAAAAAATAAATATATACCCGAGTAAAAATAGTTATATATTGTTATATATAATGTGATTGGGTTATATCTGACGGTGAATGGAGTCACATTAACACACATATCATTATTTACAACTACATCTGATATTATTTTTTCAATGAATTTTCGTACGGTAATTGATGTTATCACATATCCCCAAATGTGACTCCATATATAACTACATAAGCCATATAAAACTAATCAAAATATATGTAGTGACTGATATGATTATATATGGTTTGATACTAAGTTATATAACACTGTATGTATCGTCATACTAAAAATATATTCTTGCAATTTTATATAACTTTCTATATGATCTCATATAAATTAAGAGTTAATTTCTCCACAGCCATATAATTTTCACGTGATTTTTTTGCATATAAAATTATATTAAAAAATGATGCGTACGATTTAGAAGACAAAAGCATTAAAATTTTTACTTTATGTTATAAAATTTGGGCCTTTAAAATTGTTCAAGCTATAGAAATTTCAATAACAATTTAATAGCCGGTATGCATAAAAAGTATACCTACTATTAGACAAAATTATATAAAATCAATGTTTTTATATCGAATTAGATGTAATTTGATGTCCTGGATATGGACAAATCTCGGATCAAACTGTATCAAATTATATATAATTTGATATAATTAGACACAAGAAGATGACCCATTTTTCGGATCTAGTTGTATGTCGTTGTATATGGGGACTTATCAAATAAGATATAATTATATATGACACCATATTAAAATTTTTACCCGGGTAATTTTATAAAAAAATTTATAGAAAAAAAAATTTTAATTTTATATAAAGAAATTCATTTTGTAAAAAAAATGCATATCGAACTCGAGACCTTCTGAGTTTAAAACTTATTTTAACAAAATCTTGTAATTTTTATAAAATCAGAGCTCTGCCAGTGTATTATTTTTTGAACAGTTGGCAATATATGTCTGGGATCTTATTTAATCCCAAATAAATGGAGATCTTACGTAGTACCAAATATAATGCGGCATATAATTTTATCTGTCATTTTTATGGATAGTTTTAGATGTCAATCCCCAAATATATTGCTGTTTCTAATTCTATCTGCCATTTTAATACCTAAATAAATTGCTGGATCTAATTCGATCTGCAATTTATGGGAAAAATTAAGATTTTACCAAATCACTAAATATATCACTGGATTCAATTCGATCTGCAACTTATTGAAAAAGTTAAGATCTTACGCAATCCCGAAATATATTACTGGATCTAATTTCATCTGTTATTTTTTTCATAAATTTAGATCTTACGTAATCCCCAAATATAATCCTCGATCTTATTCGATCTGCCGTTTTCCAGATAAAGTTAGATACAACTTAATCCTAAAATATATATGTGACCTTCTCCGAGAAAAGGGACCTAGTGTGTGAAAATTAAGTTTTGAGAAGACCGCATTTAAAGTTTCATAACGCATTATCACTTTAAACACACCTTCAGTTGGGAGATGCGATTTGGTATGGTTAGGTGCCTCAACTCATTTCATCTTATTCTACACCCTTTTAGGTACCAGAATCCACTCTTAAGTCCAAACCCGTTTTTTGACACACTAGGTCCCTTTTCTCGGAGAAGGTCACATATACCTAGATCTACTTTTTCGTATAAATTTAGATCCAAGTTTATCCCCATATATATTGTTGGATCTAATTCGATCTGCCATTTTTCTGATAAATTTAGATCCAAATTTATCCCCAAATATATTGCTGGATCTAATTTGATCTGCCAATGTTCGGATCAATTTATATCCAAGTTTATCCCCAAATATATTGCTGGATCTAATTCGATCAGGCATTTTTCTGATAAAGTTAGATCCAAGTTTATCCCTAAATATATTACTGGATCTAATTCGATCTGTCATTTTTCGTATCAAATTAGATCTAAGTTCATCCAAAAATATATAGCTGGATCTAATTCGATCTGCCATTTTTCGGATCAAATTAGGTCTTACTAAATCCCAAAATATATTGCTGGATCTAATTTGATCTGCCATTTTTCAGATCAATTTATATCTAAGTTTATCCACAAATATATTGCTGGATCTAATTCGATGTGCCATTTTTCGGATCAAATTAGATCTAAGTTTATCCCCAAATATATTGCTAGATCTAATTCGATCTGCCACTTTTTCGGATCAAATTAGATCTAAGTTTATCCACAAATATATTGCTGGATCTAATTCGATCTGCCAAAATTGAGATCAAATTAGATATAAGCTTATCCACAAATATATAGCTGGATCTAATTGGATCCGCCATTTTTCGGATCAAATTAGATCTAAAAATATCCCCAAATATATAGCTGGATCCGCCAATTTTCGGATCAAAATAGATCTAGGTTTATCCCCAAAGATATCATTGGACCTCCCAATTTTGAGATAAAACTTGATCTTAGTTTATCCCCATATATACAATGGGATCTAATACGATATCATTGGATACACCCAATTTTGAGATCTAATTGGATCAGCTAGATATTACAGCAGATCTTAAACAATATCAAATTGGATATGATTAGATATTGCGCGAGATCAATTTTTTTTACTCGGGTAAACAAGAATTGTAAAAAATTAAAAAAAAAATATTTTTAAATTAGTATATTTTTCTGCTAAATTTAGCAATCGGTTTTGAAAAATTAGTAAAATGTTTTGCTGAAATCAGCAGCGAAAATTAGTAAAAAAAAATCAGTAATTTGTAATAAGAGAATAGCAAAAATGATTACTAAAAATAACAATTGTACTAATAATCAGTATAAAAATAGTATAGTGCGATTGGAAACTGTTTACAAATTTTTTTACAAACTTTTTTATATGAGCGTATGGGTGTATAAAAGGTTGGTTCAACCGAATTAATTTGGTTGACCTGATCCTTTTCAGTATTCAATAGGTCCAACCGAATTTTTTAGAAATTTCTATTGAATTAAGTATAACACTGTTTCCAGTTATTTTTTATTAAATAGTATAAATATAAAATAAACCGATAAATAAATAAAAAAAAACCCCTTCAATTTAACGAATGTTTTGCGAAAATTTGTTTTGTTTTCATAAAAAATGTCGCAATGTATTTTTTTCGCAGAACATTAAATCTTACAGGGTTCTTAGAACATTCTCTTATCGGAAAGCCTTGATACTCTGAAAAATTGTTTCAGTAGAAAAGTCTTCAGAAATTGACACTTCTCTAAATAGAAAAGTCCAGAAAACCCCAGGAATTTCCAAATTTGAGAGATTCAACGATTTTATCTTACTGAGAGCAATTGCAGTTCTACGAATATTTCTAAAAGAGAAACCCAAATTTTTTGACGATTAGGTTATTCAAAGGGGTGTGCTATCTGTTGTATCGTTGTATCGTCCTAACAAAAAACAGAGTTGTTAAAATTTTTATTTCGCTTTAACAACGATTTTCTATTGGCTGTTCTTTCTGTTAGTACACTCAAACCTAGAACACTAAACATACTTAAAAATGTTGTATCGTGCTATAATTTAAATTTTAAAACTCTGGTTTTTGTTCGGACGATACAACGATACAATAAATAGCACACCGCTTATGAACCTTGATGTTTTTCTCTTCAGCAGAATTTGATGCCAATTTCTTTTTCTTCATTTCCTTGCCGTTTTGAACTAACTGGTGATCATTTTATATCGATGGTTAATGATTTGTGCCAGTGTTCTTGCAGTGGTTTCCTTTACAGAAATACCATTTGGTAAAAAAAATTTAAAATAAAATTGGAACAGATGATATTGAGTACACTCAGATAAAAAAGTTAGTAAAAAAAATTTGTAAACTGTTTCCAATGGAACTTTAATATTTTTATACTGATTTTTAGTACAATTTTTTTTAGTAATCATTTTTGCTATTCTCTTATTACAAATTACGAATTTTTTTACTGATTCTCGCTGCTGATTTCAGCAAAACATTTTACTAATTTTTCAAAATCGGGTGCTAAATTTAGCAGAAAAATATACTAATTAAAAAATAATTTTTTTTTGATTTTTTAAAATTCTTGTTTAGTTTATATTTGTTACTATTGATATATTCTTAGTTTGGAAATAACACTCATTGTCAGAAAATTTTATTGTATATCCAATGCATAAAAAGGTAATAACTGGAGAACACTTTGCAATTTTGACCCCAAATTTTAAGTACGATGAATCGAAAGAAAAAAAGTTTTGTTTTTATAAATTTTTTGTTTTTAGATTTTACAGTTAGGTTGTTCACAAGGGGTGTGCTATCTGTTGTATCGTCCTAACAAAAAACAAAGTTGTTAAAATTTTTATTTGAGTTTAACAACAATTTTCTATTCGGTTTTCTATCTGTTGAGTGTCCTAATCATGGGACACTAAACATACGTAAAAATGTTGTATCGTGCTATTCTCAAATGTTGTATTTTTTCAATTTAATTTTTAACAACTCTGTTTTTTATTAGGACGATACAACGAATAGCACACCCCTTGTGAACAACCTAATTGTAAGTTATTGAATAAAATATTTTATTTTTTTACCATTTTCATAATTTATCTCATATTAACCCTACAATGGTCTGGAGTAACTGTATCGTCCTAACAAAAAACGGAGTTGTTAAATTTTTTATTTGAGTTTTACAACGATTTTCTATTTGTTTTTCTATCTGTTAGCACACTCAAACATAGGACACTAAACATACGTAAAAATGTTGTATCGTGCTATTCTCAAATGTTGTATTTCTTCAATTTAATTTTCAACAACTCTATTTTTTGTTAGGACGATACAACGATACAACAAATAGCACACCCCTTGTGAAAAACCTTAATCTTATACTCTAGTTTCATTTCCAAGATCTACATATATTCAGACATAAATTTGTTTCTCTTTTGCATTATGCTAACCTAGTCCCAGGTATTGCCAAAAATGGGATTTTTTCTTTTAAATTTGCAAAATTCTAATTTGGGTTTTTTAAAATTTTGTACACCAAAATATTAAAAAAAAATACATAGAGTATTTTTAAATACACATTAAAAAATAATTTTAGTAAAAATTACACATATCCGTCTTTTAACGTAGCAGTGACGGCGTTTTAAATTTGAAAATTTTAGAGAAAACTGTGATTTTTTCATATTTTGTATTTTTAGCTAGCTGTAACAAAATCACTTCCGATTTTTTTTTCAATGCTGTTGCAAGAGATTGTTTTGGGAAAATTTTTTTTACCAAGGACAAAAGTGAAATTTTGAAAATTTTCTATTTTTCCTGAAAGTATAACAAAACATATTGTTGTTTCTTGCGGAATTTTGTGAAAATTGTTCAAATAACTCTGTTAACACGAAATTTTATATATAGTAATAAAAAAACAGAAATTATTTTTGTCCATATATGAATATGGTTCAACCATATATGTATGGATCCGAAAAATGAGGTAACACCTAAGTATATGTTCATGTATGGACATATATGAACATATACATTTATTAAATATATGCAAATACATGCGAACGTTGCTGCCCTTTGTTATAAGGTTGTACTATATATGTGAAGCGAAAAATAGAAAGGGACCTAAGGTCAGGAGAGCATGGGATCGGTCTCATTCGATGCTCAGATGTTGCCCACAAAAAAAAAAAAAAAATTGATTTTTTTACCCTTAGGTCCCTTTTCTCTATGCGCTGTCACATATATAAATTTAAGTATGACATTCAAATTAGGCGCTACATATGTTCCTTCTTTTATTCATGGCATTAAATATAATTCCATATTTATCCATATGAGCTCCTTTTACACATATGGAAAAATGTATTCTTCCAAATATGATCATATACAAGTCCCTTTTGTATAAATTGAATAACATATACTTCCATATTTGTCCATATATGAGTGCCTTTTCTATATAGAGCAATTCCATATGAAAGCGATCACCTTTTGGACGACCCCTCTCCGATTCTAAAATAAATAGTCTCAATCGATTGCCCAGCTAAAAATAATGTACCTACATATTTTTTTTTTTTTTATAGTGACTGGTTTAGTGGTGGTGTACACCACTGTCATGTGACAAAATTGAAGAATTCTTCATAAGGGACCTCATTGAAAGTTGTTTTAAAAACTACTAAAGCGATCGCAACGAGTGATAGCTCGTAGGAAAGGTATTGAATCAGGCTTTAATTGAAAAATAAAATTTTCCTAATTTTTCTCAGAAATTTACCTTTTTTCCCATGAAAATTAAATTTTCTGATTTTTTTGGATTCCTCATAATTTTTGCTTTAAGAATCAGCAATAAAAAAATGGGCCCTGACTCCTTGTTTGGACAGGAGAGGAGCATTTAAGAGACCACCTTGTTCTCATTGTTTTTATATTTTTTATAATTGAATTATTTGTAAGTATTTAACATTGTTTTATTTTATTATTAAAAATACATTTAAAAAATTATTTTACAGTTAAAAATACATTTATGAAGAAAAAATCTTTCTTATTTTGCTGCTTATACTTAATTACAATATTTATTAAAAATTTCAATTGTCTTGGCATCATTATAAAATTAAAGTAACTTTAAATTTAGCACGTCGGCAGACGAAGAGTACCGCTTTACATTATTTGACATATCAGAAATATTTGGTATGAAGCAATGAAACTTTTGCGTTCCAGTTATAATTTTGACATTATTATATCTGTTTTGAATTCGTCGCTCCATGGCATCGTGTTCTTTTTGAGTGCATAAAACTGTGTTAATGAATCCACGAAAACAAATGTTGTACATTTAAGATCTGGTCAGTATATGGCCTTTGCAAACTTGCCTTAGTCGCCATGCGTTTTAGGGTTCCCCCTAACGCATCGCATGGGCCCTTACCGTGGGACGTCGCAAAAAAGTGCCACTCGACCTTGCAGTTTTGTTCTTCTTCAATTATGCAAAGATTGTAAAAATTTTTTTTATTCTTGTACTGAGAAGCCGCGCCGTCTGAGAAAAACGTTACTTTGTCGATTGCATCGAATTTTGATCTTAAGAATTCAAACAGTTTCATTTGAAATAAATAAACGGACACATAATTATGAGCTAAACTCTCCGCGACAACAACAAGGCTTACGGTCTGTAGTTCGTTATCTTCGTTTTTGAAATAAATGCAAAAAGGATGCACCGTGCACTGGTCGTTTGCCCAGTGATAAGCCTGAATTTCATCCTGAACGAGAAAAGTGTAATTCTCGGCAAAGTCGCTTATCACAATGAATTAATTTTGGGCTAATTTCTCCTTACTTTCCTTTAGAAATTTCGATTGCATCTCGGATATGAAATGGTGCGCCTTCAGTTCATTCAACTTGAATCCGAATTCCTCGATGAATTCCGGAATCTGCTTTACCACGGTCTCAAGGGAACATCTGCCGCTGCTAATTATCCACTGTTTGAAATGCACCTCCTGAATTAACAGCTGTTCAAACTTTTCCGCCAAATATTGCTCTAGCTCGTCAATCTTCGGACAATTGTCGCATTTGGACAGATGACAATTTTCCGTGGGGTATGCGCACAACGACTTCGACAGGAGGTCCCTATATGTTTCAATTTCACCGTGAAATACTTTCAATTTCTTGCATGGAAAGAACATTAATTTGATGTTTTGATGAAACATGCAAACGCAGACTGAATGCGTTCCGTGCCTGTCTAATGCCAGCACGCATTCTTTTGGTCGTAGGATGGCAAACTTAGAAAATCCCACTTTTTCTGCTGGGTATTTCTCTTTGAACTGATGGTATGCTTCGGATAGATTACATAATAATCTGCGCTGCTTGTGTACTTTTTCTCCATCTTCACGTGTGATAACATAGTCACGTGTACCTGGGCAGGCGCGGCTGTTGTCATCATTGCAGTAAAAATCTTGAATCAATTTCACCGTTGCTTCGCTGAGGGTCCTTGAGCCAAATTTATTGTTGGGAGTCGCCAATATGCCCTTCTGTCGAAGTAATTCTTTGCTTCTTCTCGCGATGTAAAAAGATGTTTGAAACTGTTCAGAAATCTTGCGTATAGACCATGATTGAGGCAGCACAGATAAAATGAGATATTTCTCCGGAAAAGTGGTCGCTAAATTGAATTTTCTTTTCAACTGCTCAATCATTTGTTTGCCGTCATCAACGTCATCTGCTTGACTGCATCATCAAATATTGTCGCGATTGCACTCATAACCTTGCCTTTTTCCTCTTTTCTGTATTTTTCACTTCGCAACTTTCTTTTTGTAATAGGCGATTCACCTAAAGTGGTAATAGCCTCATTCAAAGGACTCAAAGACATATTGACCATCGGAATGTCTGCCTCACTATCAGATGAAACATTTTGTTCAATTGTCATTTCACTCTCGGATTGTGGTTGCATTTGTTTCAATGCATTTGCTTGTTGAGACAAATCGATTTTACACTTGGGGTAAATGAATTCTGCTTCTTCACCGTATTATATTTAATTCATTCATGTATCGCTTCGAAACACCAGTTAATTTTAATACTTTTATATTTTTCGAACGATGTCCACTCTTGTTAAACGGATTGCAGCAAAATTTATTCATTTTACTTTAAATTGTCTTTACAGCTTTACTCTTTACTTTACAAAAAAAACACTTTAACACTTTCACGTTTAGTATTCAACTAAAATTTGACTCAGAGTGTGTGAAGTATTTATATTTATTTTTTGGTAAAAAATAGGTAAAAAAAAAATAAGCGATATTTGCTTTTCTTTAATAGGAAAATTTGCGTGAACTACTAGTCATAAAATGTTTTTTAAAGAGGGACTTAATTGGTTACTGCCAATAAGCCGACCACAGGTCATAAAATGTTTTGTAAATTTTTTAAATTACCAGGTAATAAATATTTCGCCATATTTATGGAAAATCCGTGTTTTATGACTTGTTTCTCCACGTGTCATTTTAGGCGAAATATTTATTACCTGGTAATTTAAAAAATTTACAAAACATTTTATGACCTGTAGCCTCAGTCGGGTTTGGTGTGCCATTACATGCCACTGCTGCTATTATCCATGGATTTATGGCCGATCTTGTGAAGGCAGGCAGACCATATTCACTACACACTCAACTTGGGGCTCTTAAAAAAAATTGATTTTTTCTTCATAAATGTATTTTTAACTGTAAAATAATTTTTAAAATGTATTTTTAATAATAAAATAAAATAATGTTAAATAATTACAAATAATTCAATTATAAAAAATATAAAAACAATGAGAACAAGGTGGTCTCTAAAATGCTCCTCTCCTGTCCAAACAAGGAGTCGGGGCCCATTTTTTTATTGCTGATTCTTAAAGCAAAAATTATGAGGAATCCAAAAAAAAAAATTAGCCGGAAAATTTAGGAGCTTCTGTGGAAAATCGGAAAATTTAATTTTCATGGGAAAATTTAGTTTTCATGGGAAAAAAGGTAAATTTCTGAGAAAAATTAGGAAAATTTTATTTTTCAATTAAAGCCTGATTCAATACCTTTCCAACGAGCTATCACTCGTTGCGATCGCTTTCAATGAGGTCCCTTATGAAGAATTCTTAATTTTGTCACATGACAGTGATGTACACCACCACTAAACCAGTCACTATAAAAAAAAAAAAAATATGTAGGTACATTATTTTTTGCTGGGCAATCGATTGAGACTATTTATTTTAAAATCGGAGAGGGGTCGTCCAAAAATTTGCCAATTTTGATCGTTTTCATATGGAATTGCTCTATATGAAATAACATATACCTCCATATATGTCTATATATGAAATCTTTTTGCATATATGGAATCACATATACTTCCATATATGTGCTTGAGAGAATGGTGTCAAAATGGCCAATATTTAGGTTAAATAACGCTGGTTGGCTGAAAAATTTATGTAGAGTGTAGTACTCCAGCATTTTGAATCTGGCTTGAATGTGGCTTTATAAAAAATTTTCTTCACAAATTATGTAAATACAACAAAAATACATATATGAAAATTTATACTCATGTTAAAGAATATATAAAGATTGCATTTTCATTGCTTCGTTAATATAAAGCATAAGTAGTGGAAAGTAGCTATATTTGAATACTTTGATTTTGGTTATATCAACCTTTATAAATAGTAAAAATAGAGCATTAGAAGATTAATATCGCTTAAGTAATTCATAAAATTAAAGTACAGTTTAAATAATTTAGTCTGATTTCACTTGAATTTTTATAGTGCTTACTGGTTAAAGTTTAAATCATAACTTGTCGGAGTAGCTACCTGTCTATAGCACTGTAGTAATAAGGAGTACTCCAGCATTATGAATCTGGCTCAAGAATTCATTAAAATAAGTTTTGAAGCATACACTCAAAAATATTTGTCGGTATAAACAACAAAAAAATAACATTTTCTGATTTTTATTTGCAAACTAAGAATACATATGTGACAGCGCATAGAGAAAGGGACCTAAGGGTAAAAAAAATCAATTTTTTTTTTGTGGACAACATCTGAGCATCGAATGAGACCGATCCCATGCTCTCCTGACCTTAGGTCCCTTTCTATCCTTAGGTACCTTTCTATTTTGCGCGTCACATATATGAATAATAACAAATATAAACTAAATAAGAATTTTTAAAAACGAAACGATTTTTTTTAAATAACCAACAAAACTAATTGTTTACTGCAAAAACACTCTTTCGATAGTCTTTTGTTACACTCATAGAAATAAATCTTTAAAAATAGCAGAAAAAATTACTAAAAGTTAATTAAAAATGATGCTGCAGAAAAAACTGCTGAAATTAGCAGAATTTTTTGCTAATACTAGTAAAATAAGAACAGCAAAATTAAAACTGGTAAATTTACAGAATTCTAGTTATATTTAAGTTAAATTTTATTTAATTGAAAAAAAAAATTGTATTGTAAAATGTGCAGAAAATTTTGCTAAATATTTGTAGACTAAAAATAGAAAAAATATACTGTTATATCTACAAAATTTTTGCTATTTTTAAGCTAAATTTAGTTGAATGCAAATAGCAGTCTATTCTGCTGAAATCAGCAGAATATTTGATAAAAAAAATAATAAACTGCTGTGTTCAAAAGGCTCAATTTTTATTTGCATTTAAAAAAATCAAAAAAAAACTTTGAAAATTTAATTTATTTTTTGTCGTTTTTTAGGCTACGAATTATTTAGAAAAATTTTCTGCTGATTTTAGCTGGTTAATTTGCTATTTTCCATTAACAAAAATTAAACTCAAATATAACTAAAATTCTGTGTATATAACAGAATTATTTTTGTTTTTCCTATATTACTAATATGTATATAGTAAAAATAATCTGCTAACTTTTGCAGTTTTTCTGCAGCATCATTTTAAATTAATTTTTAGTAGTTTTAACTAAATTTTTTACAGACTTTTTTCTATTAGTGTATACTATTACAATAAAAATAACTGCTTTTAACAACTGTTGTGAAATACAGCACTTTGCACTAGTTATTTTTTTTTATAACTGTCATAATCATGGTTGGCAAACACTGACCCTAAAATATAAATAACAATTTAAAACTTTTTTACTAACCTTATAAATCGGTTGCCAACCCTAGTCATAATAGTTGTTTTGTATTTTTCATAGAAAAACAATTGTAAAAAGAGTTAAAGTGACAACTGCTAATTACTACACAAAGAACTGTCACGCAGTAACTGTCAAAATTTTTTAAGTGCTCAAAATTTTAAGACTGCATAAGTTGGAATCTGCACAAAATGAGACCTGAGTGTACTTTTACAATGTTTATTTTACTAAATTAATTTTTTTTTAATGAAATTCGAAATAAAAATAAAAAAAAGTTTATTTAAACCATAAAATTAACAAAATCTTTTTGAAACTGGTTTTTCATTGATATCTATGAGTTTGTGAAAACTTTGATATCCCGAGTAAAAAAAATTGATCTCGCGCAATATCTAATCATATCCAATTTGATATTGTTTAAGATCTGCTGTAATATCTAGCTGATCCAATTAGATCTCAAAATTGGGTGTATCCAATGATATCGTATTAGATCCCATTTTATATATGGGGATAAACTAAGATCAAGTTATATCTCAAAATTGGGAGGTCCAATGATATCTTTGGGGATAAACCTAGATCTAATTTGATCCGAAAAATGGCGGATCGAATTAGATCCAGTTATAAATTTGTGGATAAACTTAGATCTAATTTGATCCAAAAAATGGCGGATCGAATTATATAGAGCTATATATTTGTGGATAAACTTAGATCTAATTTGATCTCAATTTTGGCAGATCGAATTAGATCTAGCAATATATTTGTGGATAAACTTCGATCTAATTTGATCCGAAAAAGTGGCAGATCGAATTAGATCCAGCAATATATTTGGAGATAAACTTAGATCTAAATTGATACGAAAAATGGCGGATGGAATTAGATCCAGCAATATATTTGTGTATAAACTTAGATCTAATTTGATCCGAAAAATGGCAGATCGAATTAGATCCAGCAATATATTTGGGGATTAAGTAAGATCTAAATTTATCCAAAAAATTACAGATCAAATTAGCTCCAGTAATATATTTCGGGATTGCGTAAGATTTTAACTTTTCCGATAAATTGCAGATCGAATTAAATCCAGTGATATATTTGGAGATTTGGTAGGATCTTAATTTATACCATAAATTGCAGATCGAATCCGGTATTAAAATGGCAGATCGAATTAGAAACAGCAATATATTTGGGGATTGACATCTAAAACTACCCGAGTAAAAAAAATTATATATAATGATATGTGGCATATATTACAATATATAATTAGACATGTGGTTATGTATATCCATATATAATTATATATGAGGTTTTTTCCTAAAAATTTTCCTTATATTATGCCATATATAATTTCATCTAATTAGATATCGGCCTTCATAATATTAGATATGGCATATATAATTATATATTACATAACATGGTTGATTTTATTGCATATATAGTTATATATAGAACTATATCTTAATATATATGGTGGCATTTTAGCAATATATAATTATATATGGTATCATTTAAGCAATATATAATTATATATGGTGACAGTTAAACTAGATATTATCATATATGGTGCCATTTAAACAATATATGGTCATATATGGTACCTCATAAACCAAATCTTTAATTCAGTTCCATATATGATAATATATGGTACTATATATAGTGCGATATATATTTATATATGGTGTTATTTAAGCAATATATTATCATATATGGTGCCATTCAAACCATATATTATCATATATGGTGCCATTCAAACCATATATTATCATATATGGTACCATTTAAATCATATGTTATCATATATGGTGCAATTTCAACAATATATGCCCATATATGGTACCTCATGAACAATATTTTCAATACAGTTCCACATATGATAATATATGCTACCATATATAGTGCCATATATATTTATATATGGTGTTATTTAAGCAATATATTACCATACATTGTGCAATTTAAACCATATATTGTCATATATGGTGCCATTTCAACAATATATGCTCATATATGGTACCTGATGAACGACATTTTTAATACAGATGCAGATATGATAATATATGCTACCATATATAGTCCCATATATATTGATATATGGTGTCATTTAAACAATATTAATATATAGACATATATGGTATCATTTAAAAAATATATTGTCATATATGGCACAATTTAAACAATATATGGTCAAATTTGGTACCACATCAACATTTTGAATACAATTCCATATATGGTTTAATTTGAATAATGTAAAACTATGTATGGCGCTATAAAAAATATTATCAGATATGTTACTTCATTAACAATATTTATAATACAGTGTCATATATTGTAATATATATATATCATTCAATATATATTGATGTATGGTAATGGTACAATAATTCCAATATCAGTTGAGATACAATTTGTGGGTCCATATCAACAATTTGTTCACGTACATTTAACATATATATTTGTACATTTAAGTTATAATTTATAAACACTTTATAAAGTTAAATAGTTCCATAAACCTCGTCTAACTGTATAGAATGTTTATGAATATACGATTTAATATATAATAATTACAACTACAAATTGGTGCCATTATCTAAAATTTAATTTAATGTTAACTTATAATAAAATAAAAATGTATTTCCTAAAAATAAAAATATAGTGTTAAATAATGTTAATATACAATAGGTTTAAGTTTAACATCCCAGACAGAAAAATATAATCGGCACAATGCTGGCAAACCGTTGGCGATGGTCGGTTATGCGTTGGCAGAACGTTGCATTAACTATCTTGGCAAAAAAATAGATTTCAGAAAACATTTTTCAAAAAATTGAGAAAACTTTTTTAATATTTGCTTTTAAAAACATGAAATTTAACCCAGTCCACCAGATTGTCAGCCAAGACCTCTACACTCTAATCTAACGAGACTTGTTATAGATGTGTGATAGCTACAAATTAGATGAATGATAAAAGCATTTCGAGCTAACTTATAAGCATCGAAAAAAGGTATTCCAGAAATCATTAAATGTATTTTAGAAAATTTTAATTGTATATCACAAAATATTATTTGCACTTCAGAAACTACAATATTACGCAAATTTAATTATTTATTTATTTAGTTGTGTCCAGAAATAATGAAATCTATTTCAGAATTTCATAGCTAATAGAGAAAAGTTTCTCAAATACATTTCATAATTTCGGAAATACAATTGATAATTTCTGAAATACTGTTTGATAATTTCTGAAATACAGTTGTGAATTTCCTAAATACAATTAATAATTTCTGAAATACAATTGATAAAACTGAACTTCAATTGACTAGTTCTGAAATACAATTCATAAATGTGAAAAATAATTGATGAGTTCTGAAACACAATTGATAAAACTGAAATTCAATTGATTATTTCTGAAATACTATTGATAAATCTTAAAACAATTAATACAATTGGAAATGGTGTAGAGCGTCAAAAAGATGTAAATAAAATTATTTTATTCAAAGATTTCAATTTAATAAAAAAATAAATATATAATTTTATAAAAAAATTTATAGAAAAAAAATTTTAATTTTATAAAAAGAAATTCATTTTGTAAAAGAAATGCATATTGAACTCGTTACCTTCTGAGTTTAAACCTTATTTTAACAAAATATTGTAATTTTTATACAATCAGTGCTCTGCCAGTCTATTATTTTTTGAACAGTTGGCAATATATGTCTGGGATCTTATTTAATCCCAAATAAATGGAGATCTTACGTAGTACCCAAATATAATGCGGCATCTAATTTTATCTGTCATTTTTATGGATACTTTTAGATGTCAATCCCCAAATATATTGCTGTTTCTAATTCGATCTGCCATTTTAATACCGAAATAAATTGCTGGATCTAATTCGATCTGCCATTTTTCTGATAAATTTAGATCCAAGTTTATCCCCAAATATATTGTTGGATCTAATTTGATCTGCCATTTTTCAGATCAATTTATATCTAAATTTATCCACAAATATATTGCTGGATCTAATTCGATGTGCCATTTTTCGGATCAAATTAGATCTAAGTTTATCCCCAAATATATAGCTACATCTAATTCGATCTGCCACTTTTTCGGATCAAATTAGATATACGTTTATCCACAAATATATTGCCGGATCTAATTTGATCTGCCAAAATTGAGATCAAATTAGATCTAAGTTTATCCCCAAATATATAGCTGGATCTAATTGGATCCGCCATTTTTCGGATCAAATTAGATCTAAAAATATCCGCAAATATATAGCTGGATCCGCCAATTTTCGGATCAAAATAGATCTAGGTTTATCCCCAAAGATATCACTGGACCTCCCAATTTTGAGATATAACTTGATCTTAATTTATCCCCATATATACAATGGGATCTAATACGATATGATTGGATACACCCAATTTTGAGATCTAATTGGATCAGCTAGATATTACAGCAGATCTTAAACAATATCAAATTGGATATAATTAGATATTGCGCGAGATAAATTTTTTTTACTCGGGTATCCAGAAAAATGACAGATAAAATTAGCTCCCGCATTATATTTGGGTACTACGTAAGATATCCATTTATATGGGATTAAATAAGATTCCAGACAGATATTGACAACTGTTCAAGAAATAATACACTGGCAGAGCACTGATTTTATAAAAGTTACAATATTTTGTTAAAATAAGGTTTAAACTCAGAAGGTCTCGAATTCGATACCGTTCACGGCTATGCATTTTTTTTATAAAAAGAATTTCTTTTTATAAAATTATAATTTTATTTTCTATAAATGACTTTATAAAATTATATTTTTTTTATTAAATTGAATTTAAAAAAAAAAATTTTTATTTACATCTTTTTAACGCTCTACACCATTTCCAGTTGTATCAATTGTTTTTAAGATTTATCAATTGTATTTCAGAAATAATCAATTGAAATTCAGTTTCATAAATTGTATTTCAGAACTTATCAATTATTTTTCAGATTTATGAATTGTATTTCAGAACTAGTCAATTGAATTTCAGTTTTATCAATTGTATTTCAGAAATTATTAATTGTATTTCCGAAATTCACAACTGTATTTCAAAAATTATCAAACTGTATTTCAGAAATTATCAATTGTATTTCAGAAATTATGAAATGTAATATAGAAAGTTTTCTCTATTAACTATGATAAACAATCAACAAGTTCTGAAATAGATTTGATTATTTCTGAAATACATTTAAAATTTCTGAAATACAATTAATAGCTTCTGAAATACAGTTAATATTGTAGTTGCTGATGAGTTACCATATATGACCATATATTGTTTAAATGGCACCATATATGACAATATATTGTTTAAATGGCACCATATATGGTATGTTCCCTATTAAAAAAACAATATGGAGCTTTATATGGTAACATAAACTTAGAGTCATCCATGTACCATTTGATCCGAAAAATGGCCCGATAAAATTGTATCAGTTGTTTATCAGTTTTTATCTAATTGCATCAGTTTATATCTGACCTGATTAAATTATGTGTTAATCAGATGAAATTGTATCTGATTTTTGACCTGATACAATTTAATTGGTTTATATCACATGGTATCAGTTTAGGTCCAAATAGATATATTTGTATACAAAATTATATAGTTATATCCCAATTTTGACCTGATATCAGTTTAAAACTTTGATACAATTGTATAAGGTAAATGTCGGATACAATTATATTTTATTTATATAAAATTGAACCAATTACGATCAAACCGATAAAATTGTATCAGGTCAAAAATCTGATACAATTTCATCTGATTAACACATAATTTAATAAGGTCAGACCTAAACTGATACATTTAGATAAAAATTGATAAACAATTGCCTAAATGTAGTTGATGTTGTTGAAGGTTTTATGGCAGTGAAATCAGATGCAATAGGCCTCGATGACATAAACCCCAAATTTGTCAAAATGATCTTGCCATGGATAATTCGATTTGTTACATATCTTTTTAATTCAATAATTACGACCAATATTTTTCCAATGCAGTGGAAACATGCCAAAATTGTTCCGGTGCCAACGGCAGGAAATGAATATCGTCCGATCGCAATTCTTCCTTATTTTTCTAAAGTTTTTGAACATTTATTGCACAGGCAAATATAAAAAAAAATTTTTTTGCCGAACGTAGGGGTCGCTTTTTTCAATTTTTCGTTATAGCTTCGGTATTTAAAGTCGGATTCTAAAGTGTGATGTATCGAATTTTTTGCCTCGAGGAGACCAATGAAAAAAAATTTAAAAAGGCGACCCCTACGTTCGGCAACCAATACATAAAAAAAATTTCTACTGGGTTTATCGAAAAACTTCCTTAGCAAAAGTTTAATGATTTTTTGCGAGCATTAATTTTCTGACATTAGGGTGTTAGCAACTGAGATCTGGTGGGTAACTACTAGAACGGGATACTTGAGCTTAATGGCCCTTAGAGCAAAACACTGGTCTCCTCGAGAGAAAAACATCGATGTAAAATACTTTAAGATCCTACTGTAAATGCCAAAGGTATAACAAAAAATGTAAAATGGGGACCCCTACGTTCGGCAAAAAAAAACAAACAAATTTTTTTTTAAACTCCTTGCAAAAATACTTCATATTGGACGGTGTACGGCGCATTTTTTTTTTTTTTGCCTGTAAGGTGGTACGCTCTAATCCCCCTATTACTATACGCCTGAATACTTTCCACGCTCCTTAGAAGAACTTCTAAAAGAGCAGTAAAATAACAATAACTGAAACTTGGGAAGCAATGAAAGAAATGATAATCAAAGAATAACTACCATTTATTTTAGCTGGGTACTTGACTAATTAAATTAAGATTTGAGTAGGCTATTATCTCTTTATCTTATGGCCATAAATATGTAGATTTTTAATATTTATAAATAAAGGTGCTTACAAACGATTTATGGCAAAAAAGTTTAATTACCATATTCCACGGTTGGAAAATTGAAAACAAAAATAAAAAACTTGACAAAAACTAAATCAAGTCCAAAATTTCCCAAAAAGTACCTGGTTTGGCAAGCAATTTATTCTTGTGGAATAAAATCGAAACCTTTCCTTAAAATTGGTACAATAAATGGTAGAACTTATCGGGAAGAATCTTTTCGGCTAAAGCAAAAGGGCTCAGAAAAAAACCAAAGCCAAAAAAGTGGAGACGCTATTGAGGGCGATTCCAAATATTTCTGGCCGCGAAATGGCATGGTGCGTGCAATATTTTGTACTCGCAGTTAAAGCTAAAGTTCGGCTTAATACATCCAAAGTTCCGGACAGAAATGCTAAAAAGAATGTTGATGCACAAAAACGAGCAAAACTCTGTGTTTTTTAGTGGCGCACTTTTAACAAATTCCGTTTTTAAATTTTGCTTTGAATTTCAACAAAAACATTTGTTGATATGGCAACATCGTTTGTTAAAATTTGCTTTGAATTTCAACAAATGTGTCTGTTGCATACATGGGAATTTTACATTGACATTGAAATTTCATTACCATTAGTTCATACTAATGACAATGAAAAAAATTTCATTACCATTTAATGGTAATGAAATATTTTTCATTAGCAAAATCATTACGAATGGTAATGAATTTACACTAATGTATAAAAAAACTAATTACAATTGATTAAAAACCATTTGTTTACAAAAAAATTCAGACAAACGAAAACGAACAACGGGTTTGGCCGGGGAAGTTATAAAACATAATTTTTTAAGGAGGATCCATTTTATTCCGTTAAACTTTATATGGATACAAATAACAATGGAATGGGAAGTAATATTTAATTTCAAATGAGCATGAGCCTGAATGAGCATATTCCATCTTCGATTTACTCCATTTCTACTTTTTTCTGTCAATTGCAATTATTTTTTTTAATTTATTCATTATCAATGGTAATGAAATTTAAAATCATAGTCATTAATCAATGAAATTAAATTTTAGAATCATTACCATTAATTAAAGAAATGGTAATGAAAATAATTTCATTACAGTTAATATCAATGCAATGGTAATGAAATCATCAATTAATTAGTCCACCTAATTAATTGGTCCCATGTATGGTTTGTTGGCTATCTAACTGAAATAAATTCAACATTCAAGTAACAAATATGCTTTATGTTTATATGAAATTTTATGAAAATATTAAAATTCCAAATAAAACTGTAATTTTTCAAATAATTTTTGTTAAAATACCAAAGAGGTAAATATTAACCCCTAAATTCGTAAATGCTTTGTAAAATTATAGGAGGTTTATTAAACAGATTTTGTATGAAAATGACGTTTTGTAAACCTGCAATAACTTTACAAAGCATTTATGAATTGAGTGGTAAATTTTTTTTTTGTGTATTTAAAAAATTGTAATTTAAAAAATCTATTTTGACCAAATTCTTACTAAATATATTTATTATTACACTAATAGAAAAATAAATCGCGTTTAAACATTTTAGTTAGAACCACTAAACATTATTTAAAAATTACTTTGCAGAAAAACTATTTCTTGTCTACTAATATGCTCCAAAAATTTTTTACAGATTTTATTAAGGTAATTTGTTATTTTTAATTAACTAAAAGTTAACTTAAATATAAGTAAAATTTTGTAAATTAAATTTTTTATCTTACTAGTATTTAGCAAAAAAAATCTGCTAATATCAGTAGTTTCTTCTGCAAGGTCATTTTTAATTAATTTTTAGTAGCTTTTTCTGCTATTTTTGCAGCTTTACTTCTTTCTTAATAATATTTCTTATTAATATTTTTTATAAAAAACGCACTTTAAACAAAAATAACTTTATATATTTTTCTAATGTTGTATATTTTTGTCAATAAGAAATTAAAGAAATGAAGATAACAACACTTTACTGAACAATACTGCTAAATGTCAGCTGTCTTGTATAACAACTGATAGCAGAGGGGATAGAGCCTCTGCTTGAAATGCCAACAAGTGTGTGTTTAAACCAGGGTTACCGCTGAGAATTTTGAAAAAGTAGCACAAAAAGTCGTTTTTTCAAAATAAAGTCGCACAAAAACGTCATTTTTCAAAAAAAAAGTAGCACACTTTTTTTAACGGTTTTTATTTAAACAAAACACATCCAAGGAAAAGAAATAACAATTTAAACAAAAAAAATAAGAAATCCACCGAAAAAATTATTATTTTGAAAATTTGTTTCTGTGTTTTTTACAAGTTCATTAATGGGAAATCAGTCTTCTATTTCGGTATCTAGCAAATTCGGAGTTGATAGCATCGAGTCACAGGTTTTGACTTAACTTATTGGTTAAATTAATTTTCATTAAAAATGCGTTCTTATTGCATTGAACTAATTTTTATGTTATTTTATCTTAAAATTTAGGATTAAACTAATATTTTTGTATGGATTAAACTTCAAAAATCTTACTACACTAAGAGAATTATCTGCATGATATCAATGAATTTTTGCATTAGATCTATGAATTGTCACTGGAATTCGTCCATTGAAACTTTTCATTAAATTAATGCATTTTTTCATAAAAGTTAATAAAAAATTTCATATTATTTATTAAAAATTTAATACGACTAATGAAAAAGTTTCATTAAAAATATTTTCATTAAAGCTATGAAGCTTTTTCATAGAGTTTAAAAAGATTTTCATTCCTATTGTGAAGAACACTTCATTAGTTTAGTGAAAAAATTTCATTAAAACTCGTCCAAGGAATTCTCTCTGTGTATTTTAAAACGATAGCACATTAACACTTAAACTTTGAATTCCTTTATTATATTTTCATGGCTCTGCTATCAGGGTCACATATGGGTGGCGCTATTTCCCATATTTTTAATTTCATAATCAGAAAATACCTTATTTCTCGTAAGCTAAGCGAGATACAGCACAGTGGCCAAAAATTCGTCCCTCCGTACCTATAAATTTATCCTTAAACTGCATTTACACACGAGAGAAAACTGCTAGAGATAGAGCAAAAAACACCTATAATTTGCTTAAATCATTCACAATAGAGGTATTTCAAAGTGTATTTTGCTATATCTCCAGTAGTTTTTTTTCGCATGCAAAAGTGTCTTTATAATCTACAACTCTCAATAATAAATATGGTGATATCTTGGGTTGGATCCGGAGTGTCCAAAAATCCATATTTTAAGCGATATTTTACTAGAAATTTTTTACACCAAGTAAAATTTCTCTTGAATTTAGCCTAAATTTTTTACTTAAATTGTCCATATATTTAGCAGCTTGCTAAAATTTAGTCTACACGTGTGAAAAAGGAAATCTATACCTTATCTGTTAGATCTAATTAAATATCATTCTATATAATTATTTTATTACTGACTTTACAAAAAGGGGGAAAAAGTCGCACAAAGTTAGGAAAAGTGGCAAAATTAGGCTAGTTTGAAAAAGTCGCACATAAAGTCAAAGGCCGTCAAAAAGGTTGCAAATTGCAACTTAAGTCGCACAACGGTAACACTGGTTCAAACTCCACACGCCTCATGATGATTTTTTTAAAATTACCCAGCCAACAAATTTCTGAGTGTTCATAAATAATGACTCTTAATTGAGTTAGAAATATGAGCCATTTCTGAGCCCTCTTTATTCGGAATCCAAAATGTATCATATTTTATTCTTTTTTATGAGCCTTTCAAATATTATACTCTAAAAGTACACTTATTTCAGACCAATTTTTGAATATTCGTAAAAGATTCAAAAATGAATCCGAAACAAGAAGGAAATTTTTTTAAAAGGGAAATTTAAAATGACATGCTCAAAAATTGCACATATTTTGGAGTGTTTTCAGAAGACTCTATAATGAGTCAAAAAAGAATCAAAAATATTAATTTTGAAGAATCTTTTTAGAAAACTCTAAAAAGGCTCATAAATATGTACGATATTTGAGCCTTAGTTTTTGTTTCAATTTTCATTTAAATATTGTCAAATAATTTTGGATTTTTTTCTTATATTGTTTTGTTTAAATTTTCCGGAAAATATCGCTTAAAACTTATAAAATCACGCGTGTAATACCTTTGTGCATAAACAAAAAAGTTCAACAATTTGCGAAATTGAAGGAAAACAATTTCATTGAATTTTATATAATATTTATATCGTTATTCACGAGTAATTGGGAGAGCTATTCAAGACACAGTATTTTTCTTCAGAGGACTAACTTATCAAGCAACCAATTACAATTGTATCAAGATTTGTGTGTTATTTGTTAATATTTTATAGTTACATACTATATGTTAATTGAGGTTATTAATTTGTGTTTGAAGTTGTATTTTATTTAATTGTTAGTTGACAAAATATGTACGTTTAAATAAATTTTGTTTTGCGAAATCTCTTTTTGACCCTGTTTTTATGCATTTTAGAACGCCTATTTTAGTACTAAAAATATGCAAAATTTATTAAAATTTGTGTCCAAAATTAGTCCAATATGACTCAGAAAAGGCTCATAAAAGACTCTAAAAAATTAATCTTAAATGACTCCAAAAACACTCAGTAAAAAGAGGGAAATTTCCCCTCCAAAGGCTCAGAATTATGAGTCTTTAAAGAGTCATAAAAGAATGCTCAGAAAGAGGCTTCATGTGCAAAGAAAAACACCTCATATTTTTATGATTTCAGAAGGACATAGGACTCTTTTATGAGTCTTTTCGGACTCCAGTTGTACACTGGGTAAATTAAAATAAAAATAATTGAAAAAGAACTTCTTTATCATTGGTACAAATCGTTGGCTTAGTCGGCAAACCTGTCAAGTCCAATTTTTATGCAAATTGAGTTACAAAAAAAAATGGCATTATGTTGTTTTTTCTTGTTGTTATGCAGTGGTAAGCAACTCTGTCAAGTCCAAAAAAACAAAAAAAAAAACATCGAAAACCATATGCTAAGTCCAGCTGAAAACAACACACATTTTGTTTCAACAAATTTCTTCAATAGAATTAAATGCGACTTTTGTTTATTTAAATATTAACTAAATAATTATTTAGTTATTTTAACTTTTAAGGTACCCAGTGTACAATTGGAGTCCGAAAAGACTCATAAAAGAGCCCTTAGACCTTCTGAAATCATAGATATATGAGGGTGTTTTTCTTCACCGATGAAGCCTCTTTTGAGCGCATTTGTATGACTCATAAAAGACTCCAAATTATGAGCATTGCTGGAAAATTTTGAATTTTCTGAGCCATTTATGAGTCATTTGTGACAAATTTTTGAGTAATTTATGAGCATTGAAAAAATTTTGAATACGCTCATAAATAAGAGTCTATTATGTTTCATTTATGACTCGAAGATTTGAGAACTCTGAAAATGTTCGTCTTTCAGAGTCTTTTATGAGTCATAATTTCTGAGCGCTCAGAAACATGTTGGCTGGGTAACTATTACTTATTAATTTTTTCAGAAAAAACATTGGGTGCGTTCGGCAGATACAATTTGACAGTCAACAGTTCTACAACAGTTGTGCAACTATCTGCTGAACGGCCTGATCACTAACCGCTCAGTCTCAGCGCTGTCATATTTTGGTAGCGTAAAAAATGTTTGCTACTTTTGATCAAATAGTGATACTTTTGTTGTTGTTGATTTTAAAAAATTTTTGTTTTGTATGATTACAAATAAAAACATACAAATTAAATCAAAAACAAAATTTAAAAAATCAAAGGAAAATATATAAAAAATGTATTTAAAAATAAAACATCGTTCAGCAGAGTAAGTAATCACAAAGCGCTACAAGTCAACGGTATCAGTTTAAGGTTTCTCTGCCGAATGCTACCATTGTTAATTTATAAATTTTATTAGGCGATTGTGAAAAATTAAAAAAAACGGACTTGACAGGTTTGCCGACTAAGCCAACGAAATATACATCATTTGTTTTTAAAAAGAACAACTTCCTTCCTATGAACAGGCAATGTTAAATTCATCGGTTAAAAACCCAAATTATAACAACTTCCTATTTAACAGTTGCAGTGCTTTAACTACTTCCTTTTCCTCAACTTTTTTGCTGGGTACGGGGTCTTAAAACACCTTAATAGATATACCTGATTTTACTATTTAGTAAACCCAAAACCCCTAACTAAATTGCAGTATATCTTACAGAGTCAGTCATTCTTCTATATATAAAAGAATAACGTGAGTGAATGACTGACTGACTGACTCAACATCGCCCAGCCCAAACCGCTGAAGCTAGGAAGTGTAAATTTGGTACGCTGGTTCCTCTTTAGGCGTAGACGTCCGCTAAGACGGGATTTTTGGAAATTCTTACCGGAACGGGCAAAAAGTGGGAAAGTCTCCCCCTTGACGGCCTCCCAAAAACCCTTTGGCTAGAAAGCTGAAATTTAAGATATGTGTCCCTTGGAGCAAGGGCTAACTTTTCTGGAAAGTACTTTCTAGAATTTTGGACAGGGACGTTGTAAAACTGGCGGCTCAAAAGGGGAAAAGTGCCCCTCTAAACGGCCTGCCCAAACCGCTGGAGGTAGGAAGTTGAAATTTGGTATAAAGGTTCCTCCACTATCGTAGACAATTACCAAGACGGGATTTTTGGAAATTTTTACAGGGAGGGGCAAAAAGGGGATAAAGTCTCCCTCTTGACGGCCTGCTCAAACTGCTGGAGCTATGAAGTTGGAATTTGGTATGTAGGTTCCTCGACCGGTGTAGACGTCCGTTGAGACGGCATTTTTGGAAATTCTTATCGGGAGGGGCAAAAAGGGGACAAAAAAGTACCTTTTTCCAAAAACGTGCCTTATTCCAAAAAAGTACCTTTTTCAAAAAAAGTACCTTTTTCAAAAAAAGTACCGTTTTCCAAAAAAGTACCGTTTTCCAAAAAAAGGTACCTTTTTCAAAAAAGTACTTTTTTCCAAAAAAAAGTACCTTTTCCCAAAAAAGTACCTTCTTCCAAAAAAATACCTTTTCCCAAAAAAGTACCTTTTTCAAAAAAAATTTACCTTTTCCAAAATAAGTACCTGTTCCAAAAAAAAGTACCTTTTCCAAAAAAGTACCTTTTTTAAAAAAAATATACAGTTTTCCAAAAAATTACCTTTTTCAAAAAAAGTATCTTCTTCCAATAAAGTACTTTGTAAAAAAAAGTATCTTTTTCCAATAAATTTCGCTTTTTCCAAAAAGTACCATTTAAAAAAATACCATTAAAAAAAATATAATTTCACAAAAAGTACTTTTTTTCTTCCCCCGCGGATATCTCCACTAAAACAAGGTTTCTTGATATTCGGCATAGATGTCCGCTAAGACGGAATTTTTGGAAATTCCTACCGGAACGGGCAAAAAGGGGAAAAGTCTACCCATAGACTGTCTCACAAATTGGAAAAGTGCCCCCCTTAACTGCCTACCCAAACCCCCGGAGGTAATAAGTTTAAATTTGGTATAAAGGTTCCTCCACTGACGTAGACATCGACTAAGTTTGTACTTTTGGAATTCCCTACAGGATATCCCAAAAGAGGAATGTTTCCCCCTTGACGGCCTACCCAAACTGCTGAAACTATGTAGCCGAAATTCGGTATGTGAGTTCCTCCTTCTGTGTAGGCGTCCGCTTAGACGGAATTTTTGAAATTCCTATCGGGAGGGAGATAGAGGGAAAAGTATTCTCCTTGACGGCCTGCCCAATCCCTTCTGGCCAACCTAAAACTTGAAATATGTATTCCCTGGAGTAGGACTAACTCACTGGCAACGTAATTTTTCTATTTTGGAACAGAAACATAGTAAAAATGTGGGTTGAAAGGGAAAAATGTCCCCAATAACGGCCTGCCTAAACCGCTGAGGCTATAAAGTTGAAATTTGGTATGAATGTTCCTCATCCTTCGCAGACAGCCGCGAAGATGGAATTTTTGTAAATTCCTAAAGGGAGGGGCAAAAAGAAGAAAAGCCTAACCTTGGTGGCCTGCAAAAACCCCTTCGGCTAGAAACCTGAAATTTAAAATATGGGTCCCTGGAGTATGGGCTAACTTATTAGAAAGATACTGGATATAAAATGGGGACTCAAAAAGGGAAAGTGGCCCCTTAACGACCTGTCCAAACTGCTGGAACTAGGAACTAATTCCAACCGGGAGGGACAAAAAAAGAAAAAATGTCCCCCTTGACGGAAATTCCTACCGAGAGGGGCACAAATAGTAAAAGTTGGCTAGAAACCTGAAATGTAAAACATGTGTACCTTGGAGTATGGGCTCGCTTATGGGGAAGGAGCTTTTTGGAATTTTGAACAGGGACATTGCAAAAATGGGGATTAATGAAGCAAAAAGTGCCCCTTAAAGGCAAACCGCTGGAGGTAGGAAGTTGAAATTTGGTATCAAAGTTCCTCCTCTATTATAGACATCCGTTAAGATGGAATTTTTGGAAATTCCTACCGGGAGTGGTAAAAACGGAATAATTTTCCCCCTTGATGGCGTAACCAAACCCTTCGGCTAGAAACCTGTAATCTATAATATGTTTTCCTTGGAGTATGGGCTAACTTATCGACAAGGCATTTTTAGGACTTTGGACAGGAACGTGGTAAAATGGTGGTTCAAAAGGAGAGGTTAAAAGTTAAAAGAGGAATGGAACGGAGCAAGTGCAAAGAAATGGAATGGAAAGAGAAGCGACTGATATCAATATCGATACACCAGATAGTAAGAACAAAATGGAATGAAACGGGGATAGAGTGGAATTGGAATAACAGATAATGGGAACGAAATGCAATGGAATGGTGAATGAAATGGAATCTTGGAAGGAGTTGCATTGGAACACTAAAATTGTTAAACAAAATGGAATGGGGAATGAGTGAAATTGAAAGATAAGATAACAGGGGGAAATGGAATGGAATTTGACTGACTCAAACTGCCGGAGTTTGGTACTTGAAATTTCGCATGCGATTGAGGCAAGCTTATATATATTTGGGATTTTTACTGGGAGGAACAAAAAGGGGTGTAGAAACCCTTTTAATTACCTGTTCAAACACTATCAACGGAATATGAAACTTATGTAGCATAGCAACATACTCTCCAAAAAGTTGAAAAAATTTTCTAAAAGAGAAAAAGAATGGAACTTATATATTCTGATATTTAAACTGCATGTAACGAAGCACCGGTGGAAGAAACTGACGCAGTAAATTTTCCAACTGAATTTGCGAATTTACTTGAATTGCCAGGTCTACCTTTACATAAACTGGAATTAAAAAAACTTTAAGTCACGCTAACAACGTAGCGGCCTTTGACCGCTATCTTTAATATTATAAATCGCTTGCCAACCCTACTTTACGTTATTTATTTTCATTCAAAACACAAATGAACAAAACTACTTGCGGGTCTATCTACCTAAGTTCACACTTTACCAAATTATCTTGACATACACACGTATATTGCAATTTGTAATGGATTCATTACTAACAATCCACTTTCATGAGAAAAAGTGGTCAATGTTTATTTATTTTAAACCCATTGCTGTGTCAGAATTATTTATTTGTGGTGGCTGGGTGAAGGGTTTTGTTATAAAAACTGTACTTTAAATAAAAAATAACTAATATTTTGTGCTCGAAAAAAAGAACTTTTATTTCTGCTTAAAAAAATAAAAGTCAAAAAAATAACTTTTATTTTTGCTGGAAAAAATAAAAGTCAAAAAATAACTTTTATTTTTGCTCAAAAAAATAAAAGTCAAAAAATAACTTTTATTTTTGATCAAAAAAATTAAAGTCAAAAATTGTTCGAATAATTCAAAATATCTAAGTTTTGAATAACGAACAATTCGAATAATTTAATACTATTAATCGAAATTGGTAAAAATTACAAAAATGGTGAAAAAATTAATTTTTTTTTATTAAAGTAAATGTGGTAAAATCCCAAAACTTATGTAACAAATTGTGGAAAATAATTTCATTCTGAACTAAGGGGACGACTTTTCGGCATTTTTAGAAATATTTGTCAGCTTTAACTCAATGAGAATTTCTTGTTTTCATCTAGGAGCGGTAAGAAACATCGTAAATATCAAAGGAAAACAACAACAAAAAAATCATCACAGTTTGCCTTGACATCTTCCAAAATACGACTCTGTTGATATGACAGATCTAGCAATGTAGTTGTATCTATTTGTATTTTGGTTTTTTTGAAATTCGCGATTGTTCGCGTTTTATCAGAAATTCAATATGGTGGAGAAAATATGTTTAAAATAGGGCGATGTGGATATAAAAACTTTTTTTTTTTTTTTTTTTTTTTTTTTTAAGAGAAGCAACATTCAGGAAATTCTTCTAATTAACGTGTTGCTTCCTTTGGAAAGGGGATAGAGAAGAAGTGAAAGGTGGTGAAAGATGAAGGGCTTCAAATATGGCAACACTGTAATTGGGCGAGATGTTGAATTTTAGAACAGTTGTTGCGCACCATCTGATGGTGAGTTGGCGAACTTTGTTGAAGCTTTTTAGTTCATAACCCTGTGATATTATTTTACTTCGGTGGCGTTAAGTGTTATGGGAACACCGAAGGAGAACGCTGTGATATGTACGAGGGATAGATAAAACTCATACATATTATTAATTTTTTATAAATTGATGTTGCCTTGGTTGGGGCTCGAACCCGCAACCTCACGTGTAACAGTCCAACGCGCTAACCATTACACCACAATAATCACTAATTGTATATAGTTTAGAATTTTGGTAATTTAATACATTTTTCACGGTGCTCTGAACCAAATTTTGATAAAATTTGGAGCTACCCCAATTCAATAAGAAAATTTTATAAAATTTTTTGTAAGTTTATTATTAAATAAAATATTTTATTAAAATACGCGTGTCTGTAATTTTTTTAAGAAAAATCTAAATATATGCTGGCCCGAAAAAAAGATATTCCGCCAAAATAGCGCGTGCTGAATTTCTTTCTGTTAAGTTGCATTTTTAGCTTACATCAACTAGATACTGAATTCAAATGCAGATTGCAGTAACTGAAAAATTTTAACAAAATTTGGTCCACAGCATCACGCAAAATATATGAAATTTGCAAAATTCCGAACTATATCCACTCAGCGATGATTTACTTGTCAAAAGAAAAGTTTTCGTATTCATATTGCCATATTTAGAACACATTTTTCCTCCACATTGAATTTCTGATAAAACGCGAAAAATCGAGAATTTCAAAATTCAGAATGTTTGACATTTCAATAACAAACATCTCCGTACAAAAGAGTCAAAAATTTGATTTTGTATAGAATATCCTTGAAAATAGGACATGTCTGGATACACTTGAACATGTTATATATCCCACTGGACGCGCCTGAAAAAACCTTTTATATGATACCCATATTGAGTATGTTGTCTACAGCTAAAATGCAAATTTCGTACAAAAACTAAAAAAAATACCTTTTTTAAAAATGGTCCGTCCAGCTCGTGAGATCTCGTTGCTAGGTCCAAAATATTTTGGGAATCATCATAAAGCAAACCAAGGTTTATTTTGAGGGGGGCACTTTTTTTGTGAGTCGGTCTAATGTATATTATTTTACAGAAAAGGTTTTCGATTAATCGATTATTTTGTAAATTTTATTCGATTAATCGGTTGAGAAAAAAACCCCAATAATTATTTGCACGATTAATCGATTAAAATAAAAAGTCGATAAATTGAATACCCTACTAAATAACGACTAATTTTTATTTATAAAAAATATATGGAAAATTTTCTACAATTTTTGTAAAAATCCGCATATGAACCCATATGTATGGCCATATATGAACATTTTATTCCGGGTATTTATTCCTAAAGAGGCAATATTGATCTGATGACCGCAGCCGATGGTAGCAGTCAGCAAAGAAACCTTAAACTAATACCGGTGATTTGTAGTAAAGATGAGCGATATTTTCATACCGGTGATTTAATCACAGTTATTGATAAATCACTGGTAACGGCAGTGATCAAATATTTCAAGTCGTTCTTTTAATATTTTTGTACTATTCATTCTTGCAAACTTTATTGTGCACAGTAATACATGTTTTTTTTTTCAATTACAGTGACTTGCTTTCACACTCTTCTGAATAAAATGTCTCCTTCTATCATGTTTTTGTTAACGGTCGCAACTATTCTTCTTTTAAGGCCCAGTTTTTAGGAAGTGGATTATCTTTAAACCTAGTTTAACGCAGTTTGTAACTGCTTTTAAAATGTGGTGTATTTTGTTTTATTTCAATAAAGAAATAAATTATACTCCAGAAAAAGTTTTTCCGGCAAATTTTTGTTAATAAACTTTGAAATTACTGACAAAATTCGTTTTCGGTTTAATTAAACCAAGTTTAACTGACATCTTAAAAACTCGCCATAAATATTTTTTCATTTATCAGAAAATCGCAGTCTTTTCCATAGAAAAACCGTGATCACGATCACAGTTTAAAAGAACAACGATTTGCAAATCACATTCACTGAGAACAATGTTACTGAAAAATCGCCGGATCGCCCATCTCTATTACAAACCCGTGATCACGGTCACTGTTTAAAAGAACGGTGATTTGAAAATCACGATCACTGGTAGCAGCGTTATTCAAAAATCACCGGATCGCTCATCTCTAATTTGTAGCGCTTTGTGTTTACTAACACTACTAAAAGATGTTTCTTTTTGTTTTTTTTTGTAAATGCATTTTTTCTGAGCCCTCAGGCTGAATGGTTCAGGTCATTCAGCAGATAGTTGTAAAACAGTTGTTTATAGCACATTGCCAAAGCATTTTAAAATTTGTTTTTCCAACGTTATAAAATAAAAGCCTGAGATAGTAAATCATGGTTATCATTTGGGTTGTTGGCACAATCCTATAAAATTTTAAACCAAAATGTTCTATGAACGTTTATTTGATGGTTGAAAACGAATTATAAAAATTTTTAACGCATCTCAAAGCTATCAAATAACACAATCACATCGTAAATCATGATAACCTGTAAATCTGAATGTTCTGAAAACGATTGAGTTTACCTCCTTTTAAAATACTATTTTATATGGGTAGTGTCATGAACCTCTTTTATCTTTATTAAATATTTGTGAATAGTAATGTTTAATTATTTAAGCAAATATTTAAGAGTGTACCATTAAAAAATGTCAAAAATGTCGCCTGGTCACTTGTGCGAGTATTTCTGTTGCAATTTTTACATAACCAATTATAAATTAGTTTGAATGGTTTCAATATTTTCTTTTGTGCAATTGTCTTTGATTCTCCATTGTAAACTAATAAACCACTCGAATTTCACAAACCGATTAATTTTATAGTCTGATATATTTTGATCAATAACCTCAAACCAACTAAATTAAAATTAATAAAACTGCATATTAATTACAATATTAATTGCAATTCGATATACACAAATTGCCTGCACTTGAACGTAAAAAATATACGTCAGTGTGGCAACATTTGCGAAAAAGGTGACAAGGAGAAGATAAGAAGATAAACAAAAATATCTAAAGTAGAATGTTTGTATGTCCGTTTGATCACTTCTGAGAGTAAAAACAATAACAGAAAGCTGAATAGGAAAGAAAACTAAGAATTAGCCACATTATAAACAATGCCTTGCGTGGGTGAGATGGCTAAGCTGTCGATCTCTAGTATAGTTACGATTCCTACAACCGACAGGTTGTTGAAAAAAATGATCATAAATACAGATAAAAATATTTTGCAAATACAAATTAACTTTTTGTAAATACAATTAAACTTTTAAGATGAATGGGGGAATATTTAGTTGATCTCTTATTTTTAAGTAAATGAATGTTCTTTTTAGTTTGACTCTAGATCATAAATTAATATCACTTTCTGTTTAAATTATTTTCAAATCAAAGAAAGATGATACAATTTTTACAAGTAAATTACAAAGAATAAAAATATATTTGAAAGAATTCGATAAGACCAGCAATACAGAATACGTATCTTCGGCTTTCGCTACAAAGCCATCATCAGTGTATTTCGTCTTGTGTGGGCTAATATTTTTAATGTTGTCTATTTATGTGACCGCTGAAAGAAAATCGAGTTTCGTATCAACAACTCAACTTAGACTAACATCAGCCGAAAATACGTATTCTGTATTGCTGGTCTTATCGAATTCTTTCAAATATATTTTTATTCTTTGTAATTTACTTGTAAAAATTGTATCATCTTTCTTTGAATTGAAAATAATTTAAACAGAAAGTGATATTAATTTATGATCTAGAGTCAAACTAAAAAGAACATTCATTTACTTAAACTTTTAATTGAAATTGCGCCTACAATTGATTTTGTAAATACAAACAACATATTTGTTACTTGATTGTTGAATTTATTTCAATTAAATATCCAATAAACACATTTGTTGAAATTAAAAGCAAAATTTAAAAATCGAATTTTGTTGATTTTAATTTATTTTTTAATTAAAAAAAAAACGCCTTGAAAAAAATACATATTTGTTTCAAAATAATATCTTTTATTTCCCAGCAAAATCTTTCATTGCCAAATAAGTGGTTATATAATAGAAATTCATAGCTCCGCACAACTTATTTTTTGGCGTCTAAACTCATTATTTTTGTTTGGCGTGGTCGTTTTTATAAGTAGTCACGCTTACCCGCTCGCTTACGAAAAAATGAGAAATAAGTAGTTATAAAGGCACATCTACACGAGATAGAAAATTGCTAGAGATAGAGCAAAAAACACCTCTAAATAGCTTAAATCATTCACAATAAAGCTAATTAGAGGTGTTTTTTGCTCTATCTTTAGAAGTTTTCTCTCTCGTGTAGATGTGCCTTAAGATTTTAAATAATAAGTGGTTACACACATGCTTACAAAAAGTTTAATTATAAGTGGTTATCCGATTGCTTACTTGATTCTTAAAAATAAGGAGTTAGGCAAATACTATTAGCCTAACGAAATACATTCAGAAAAATTTAAGTTTTCTCTAGTGTGTAATTTTAGGACTCGCCATAAAAATTTAAACATAAAACATATTTACATATAATAAAAAAATTTAACTGTGTAAAAAGTACTTATTTAAACTAATACGAGTAAGTCATTATTTTATATTTAGAAACAATGAATACAATAGGCCGTTATTAGGAAGTCATTATTTTATATTATAAAATAATGCAAAAGGTAATGATATATCATTTTTGGTAATGCAGATAAGTTCTATCGGGATAAAAATTGTAACACCGAGTTTTGCTCGTTTTTTGGTATCAACGTTCTTAGCATTTCTGTCCGGAACTTAAGATGTATTAAATCCAACTTTAGCTTTTACTCTGCGCACAAAAGTTTCCGAGTCTTTTGCTTTACACGTTCCAGGCTATCTTTTAATTGTTAGGTACTTGTTGAACCACTCTGGAAACACATTGTCTGGTCATTCGTACTTATGTTGCAATTTTTGTATGAATCCCCAATCGATGACTTTGACTAGTTTCCATAATTTTTTTGTGCACTTGTCTTTGATTCTCCATTCTAAACTAATAAGCCTCTCGAATTGTCGATCAAGAAAATTATTTTTATTTAATTAACGAGTGTGTATAACAACAGAGTTGTATCGTTCATGAACGAACTAGTAGTCCAATTGAATCATTCACCATATTAATGATGTTTAGGGCTTGCCTAAATAAAAACACGGTTCTTTGTTCGTTTTAATTTAAATTTAGCTTAAGTTTTATTTATTTTTAATTTTTAGTATAATTTTAATTTGTGTAAGATTTTTAGTTTTTAATTTCTAATTGTTGTAATTTGTATTGTAATTGTTAATAGTAATTTTGTTTTTATTGTAATGTGCCACTGTTTTTTCACTGTTCACTATGTGTTTCTTTATTTTGTGTGTTTTTTGTTCAATTGTTAAAGTTAGAGTGTTTTTTAAAATAATTTGGTTTACGTATTGATGCTTTGGAATGCATCAATACGCATTCTTCTTAACAACAATAACAATATGTAAAAGCAAATTCAGCTAAACCGTTGATTACAGTGCAGTTGATTAGTTTAGTGGCACACTAATGGGCATTAGTTTAGGGGCATCTCTAAACATTCTCCCCCCCATGATTGGTGCAATGGTGATGTCATCTTTTGGGTTTACAAGTTGAAGCATTTGATTGTTCTGAGTTTCTTGGGGCTTCTTTTGTAGACATCATTCCTTTTAGATTTGTGATGAAGGCTTCGAAGAAGGTCATGTTAGTTTGTGTATAACACGACTATTTTTGTAATAGGTCTAGTGCATATTCCATTAGCTGTTCGTATGTCAACTACTCGACTGTTTTGATCGGGTCCTAAGTAGGTTTTAACAATACGGCCTAATTTCCATTCGTTGGGTGGAAGATTATTGTCTTTGATGACGACCAGATCATTGACTTTAACGTTTTCTCGTTGATTTTTCCATTTATATCTGCGATGAAGTTCAGTTAAATATTCAGATTTCCATCTTTGGCAAAAAGATTGATAGATGACCTTGATGCGTTTCCAGCGGTTGATTAACGTCAAATTTTCAGTGCATAATTCAGGTTCGGCTGGGGTCATTAATGGAGCGCCAATGAGAAAGTGTCCAGGGGTCAATGGAGATAGGTCATTAGGGTCATCGCTAGCAGGACTTAAAGGTCTAGAGTTTAAACAGGACTCAATTCGAGTCAAAATTGTAGACAGCTCTTCAAAAGTAAATTTCATATTGGGAATCATTTTTCTTAAATGGGTTTTGAAAGATTTTACGCCTGCCTCCCAAAGTCCGCCCATGTGAGGGGCACCGGGAGGAATAAATTTCCAGTCAAGATTTTGATGGCTATAATGATGAATCACCTGGGTTTTCAGATTTTTTATAAACTCTAGGCGGTCTTTTTTAATAAGTTCTGCTGCACCAACGAAATTTGTTCCATTATCGGAATAGATTAAAGCGGGGCATCCTCGTCTTCCAATAAAACGTGCAAATGCGGCTAAAAAAGCTTGAGAAGACAGATCACTTACTGCTTCGAGATGTACAGCTTTTGTAGTAAAACACACGAAAATGCAGACGTATCCCTTTGTGATGAGACATGCTCGGCCAGTGAAATTTCGTATGTCAAAGGGGCCTGCGTAATCGACTCCCGTAGTTTCGAAAGGTCGGGAGATATTTGTTCTTTCCGGCGGCAATGAAGCCATGATTTGATTTTGTGTCTGTTTTTTGTATAAGACACAAGTTTTGCAATTGTGTATCACACTTTTAACTAGGGGCCTCAATCTAAATATCCAGAATTCAGTTCTTAGAACTCGAATCATGAGTTGATTTCCACCATGTAACGTAATTTTATGGGTAAATTCGGTAATCAATCGAGTGAATTTAGAGTTATGAGGCAGCAAAATTGGATGACGTTCGTTATACGTTAGGGCTGGCGATTGAACAAGACGCCCATTTGCTCGAATGATACCTTGTCCATCTATGAACGGATTTAGGGTCAAAAGGCTGCTGCTGGATGAAATTTTGACTTTTTGTGATAACTTTTGATAGTCATCTGAAAAACAATGCTTCTGAGTCAAAATTATAAGGCGATTTTTGACCTCTCTAATTTCATCCGGTGTGATGTCTATCGAGGAAATTCGAAGATGAGACCGATTTGCGCCCGTATTTCGCCATAATCGTAAAACGTATGCGATTACCCTATAAGCACGGGGTAGTGATGAAAAGCGTACCAGTGGGTCTTCATAAACGGTGTTTATTAAAACTTTTGTAGGTTTTGCTTCAACTTTTGTATCTGTCGGAGAAATTGGTATGGGCCATTGATTTTTTTGTAATTTTAACCAGGGAGGTCCAAACCACCATAAGTTATGGGTTTCCAATTCTTTTGGTGTACACCCGCGGCTAGCGACATCTGCTGGATTTTCTTTGGATTCGACATGTTGCCAATTTTGAGTTCCAACTTTTTCCGATATTTCAGAAACTCGATTTCCCACAAATGTATTCCACGAACAAGGCGGTTTATTTAACCAGGCGAGTACAATTGTAGAGTCAGTCCAAAAAAAGGCATTAAAATTTTGTACCTGAAGATTTGGTAAGATTCCAAAGGTTAAATTTGCTAACAATAGGGCTCCACATAGCTCTAAACGGGGTAAAGATACTTTCTTGATAGGGGCAACACGGGTTTTGGCAGCCAAAAGAAAAGTGCGAACGGAGTTTTGAAGTTGAATTCTGATGTATAATGTTGCAGAATAAGCTTTTTCTGAGGCGTCGCAAAATCCATGGATCTCCACGTCACAAGAGGGGCTATAGTGAATCCAACGTGGTATCTTCAGGGTATTGATTAAAGGACAATTTTGTACGAATTTTTGCCATTTCATGTAGGTGAGAGTTTTCAAGATGTCATCCCAGTCGATTTTATCTAACCAAATTTGTTGCATGATTAATTTGGCATCGACAATGATTGGGGCCAGCCATCCGCATGGGTCAAAGAATTTTGCAATTGTTGATAACACTTCGCGTTTAGTGTACGATTGTTTTATTTCGACTTCTGGGGCTGTGAAAGTGAAAGAGTCTGAAGAAATGTTCCACTTTATCCCAAGGGTCTTTGTTCCAGCATTTTCGGATAAGTTTAACCAATCAAGAGGTAATAGTGTCTCGTTTGGCAAATCCTGGATGACTCGTGGGTCGTTTGAAGTCCATTTCATCAGGTCAAAACCGGCAGATTTTAGAACACTAGATAGTTCTTTTCGGGATTCAATGGCATCGTTTAAAGTGTGCCCTCCGGCTAAGACGTCATCTACGTACATATTTTGCTTCAAAATATGTGATGCTAAGGGGTGTGTATGTTTGAAATCTTCTGCTATTTGGAGCAGCGTTCTAATGGCCAGGAACGGGGCACAATTAACTCCAAACGTCACTGTTAGGAGTTCAAAATCTTCAATTGGATCATTTGGAGATTTCCTAAATAATATCCTTTGATATTTGGTTTGAGTGGGGTGAACTAGTATTTGCCGATACATTTTTGTGATGTCGGCATTGAAGACAAATCGGAAGAATCTCCACTTCAGTATTTGGAGCACTAGGTCCTGTTGAAGTATGGGTCCTGGATGTAAAATGTCGTTCAAACTTCTCTTATTTGAAGACGGGCTGGAGGCGTTGAAAACTACTCTAAGTTTTGTGGTTAGCCTATCAGGTTTTATTACTGCGTGATGCGGCAGGTAATAATTTGGGGTACTATTTATATCCAGGGGAGAAACTTTCCGCATATGTCCCAGCTCAAGGTATTCCAAAATTACCTGATCATACTGTTTCTTAATGTCAGGCTTTTGGCTAAGAATCCGTTCCATTCTTAAAAATTGGGCCATGGCGATATTCCTTGAATTCCCTAACTCTTTATCATTTTTAAAGGGCAGGGTAACTAAGTATCTTCCATTTTGGATTCTACGGGTTGTAGATTGGAAGTTATTTTCGCATAATGTGTCCTCTTCTGACCTCAAAATCTTTTTTGGGGTTTCCTCCACCTCCCAAAAGCGTGTGAGAATTTGGTCAACGGACTTTGTATTGACTAGCGATGTAGCACTCGTTAATTGAGTCGATGTATTTGCTGGTCCCCCTACTACCCAGCCAAATACTGTTTTTTGCGCCAACAATGATCCTACATTACGCATAGGTGTTTTGCGGCAAAATATTAATGGGCCTATATCGAGGCCGATTACTAAGTCAACAGGCCGACTCTGAGAGAAATGAGGGTCTGCAAGTTCCAATTCTGCAGTCTCACTAAGTTGTGGAGGAATCAATGTTTGTGTTGGCAAAAGTAGAGACATGTTCTTTACTACTTGTGCCCAGACCTCTAACTTGAAATTAGGGTCAATTCTGGAGCAGAGGTTAAACAAACAGGCTTTTGTAGAATTACCCGAACCATCAGTCATACCGCTAAACTGAATTGGGTTTTGTGTCGAAGGCAACTTCAATCTGTTTCTTAACTTGTCTGATATGAATGTTGTTTGTGATCCAGGATCGATGATCGCTCTTGCCTGGTATCTTTCGCCTCTAGTTTCGATTTCTACTATTGCAGTGAACAGTAAAGTTTCAATATTGCTTGGGGGTTTTGCACGAAGGGTCAGTGTTGTAGTCGTGGGGATTGCAAAATTTGAAGCGGACTGTAAGTTATAAGAGAGGGCTGCGGCGCTTGTGCTTGGACGCACCGTACCGTTGTCGTAAATCGGGGCTGTAGATTGTTGTTCTGTCCCTTTGTGCAACAAAGTATTATGTTTTTGGCGACAGATTCTACAACTGTATTTGCTTTTGCAATCTTTTGCGCTGTGACTAACACCAAGACAATTGTAACAAGCATTTGTGATCCTTACGATTTGAATTTTGTCATTCACGTTTTTTCCCAAAAATTTTGGGCAAATTCTTAAGGCATGCGACTCTTTACAATGTGGGCAAGTGAGGTTAGGGTCATTTCGTGAGCCCTTGTTTGGTTTCGCATTATTCTTTGGTCTTGACCCGTTTTCAATTTGTGCTGTATTTATTTGTAATGAGTGAGTTTTCTTTGCCCTGTTAAAAGATTTGTCCTCAGATTGAGATTGTACACCTGGTAATTTTGTAGCCTTAATATTGACACTTGAATGAAGTGTCTTAAATTTCTTTGTTAAAAATTTGTCAAATTGGGTCCACGTTGGAATCTCCGCACAGTCCTCAAGAGAATTTTCAAATTCTTCTACAAATGGTCGCGGCAGTTTAATTTGGCAAATGAAAACCATAATTGGGTCCCAACAACAATAACTAATGTCTAAAGTTCGAAGGGTCTCTAACACCCCATTAGCAGCGCTTTGTAGTTTCTGAACAGATGCAGCGGAGTCCATTGAAACGTTTGGAAGATCAAAAAGAATTCGAAGTTGTGCATTAACTTGTTCTCTTTTATTATCGAATCTATTCAATAATCTTTCCCACGCGATATCGAAGCCTGCATTGGTCATAGGGACGTTTCCTAGAACTGTGGAAGCGTCGCCACCAATTTTCTGTTTTAGGTAGATAAGTTTTTCCACCTTCCCCATTTTTTCACTCCTTATGCATATAGCAGTGAAGAGATCTCTGAAAGTGGGCCATTTTGTGGGGTCACCAAGGAATGGGTCCATATCGCATACGGGCAATCTCATATAAGAGACAGAATTATTATCTAATCTGGGAGATTCGTTGACCGATTGTTTTTCCGAGTTGTTTCCTGTTACGTTTGTGTCTGACAGTGCTTGAATTTCAGCATTTATGGAAGCAGCACAACTTTTATATGCAGTGAGGGCCTTTTTGTACCGATCCCTAAGTTTGCTTTTATCAATAGGCTTTTCGTCTGGTCCCTGCTTTAAATCACGGCATTCTTCATAGGATCTTTTAACTTGGGTCCAAAGAGAGTCGAGTTCTACGCGAAGAATTTCCAAAGCATGAACACTATCTTCGGCCCTGGTTTCCGAATGAACGCTTTCAAAATCTAATAAGTCATCTGTACAGTTCACAAATTTCTCTAGAGGCATTTTGAATTTGATGGCTTAGAAAAGGTAGGGGCAGACAAAAAAGGCGATAAACTTGGGTAAAGGGGCTAAAACTTTCAATGAAAGGAAATTTTTTCCCAATAAAATGTCTTCAGAAGGTTTATAAAAAGTCGGCAAATTTTTTATTTTCAGGAACGATTTAATTTAGATGGGTGAAAAAGTACCTGCTAGCGATATAATGGGGTCTTCTAACAAATTGGGAAAAAATTTTCAATCCCGATTTGTTATTATAAATGTCCCCGGAAAATTGACAAAATGTCGACAAGCGGCAACTCTATTTTTTATTTCAACAAAAGCAGTAGCAACAAGTCGGTTAGTAACACTAACAAGAAACAAGCAAGTTTTTTTTTCTTTTATTTTCGAGGAATGTATGCTGTATTGAAAGAACTGTATTCGTTTGTTCTTCTCCCCTTGTTATTTTCAGTACAATGTATTTTTCTTGTTTACTTACTTGCTTTGTTGACGATGACGTTGTTTTCTGTTGTGGCTCTGTTGCAGTCGCTGTCGATGATGCTGCTGATCTGTTTTACGTTGTGTTTTGTTGCAGCTGGCCTGATATTGTCGCTGTTTTTCACTACACTTTTTTGTTGTTGTTGTTTTTTAAATTTTTTGTTGTTCACCAAGGGCAAATTAAGGTGACCTCTTAGCAAAGGTTTAAAAGGCTTAATTTGTTACACAAATATGTAGGTCAGTTTTTTTTGTTTTTAAAGTTATAAATTTTTTTTTAAATTTTAATTTAATTTTTTCCCATACACTATTACACTCACTTTGATAATCACTTTTTACACTCACTTTTACTATCCGGTTCGTGAGGACCAAAATGTTTAGGGCTTGCCTAAATAAAAAACACGGTCCTTTTTTTAGTTTAAAATTTAAGTTTAAATTTTATTTATTTTTAATTTTTAGTATAATTTTAATTTGTGTAAGATTTTTAGTTTTTAATTTCTAATTGTTGTAATTTGTATTGTAATTGTTAATAGTAATTTTGTTTTTATTGTAATGTGCCACTGTTTTTTCACTGTTCACTATGTGTTTCTTTATTTTGTGTGTTTTTTGTTCAATTGTTAAAGTTAGAGTGTTTTTTAAAATAATTTGGTTTACGTATTGATGCTTTGGAATGCATCAATACGCATTCTTCTTAACAACAATAACAATATGTAAAAGCAAATTCAGCTAAACCGTTGATTACAGTGCAGTTGATTAGTTTAGTGGCACACTAATGGGCATTAGTTTAGGGGCATCTCTAAACAAATGATATGAACTGATCGTCATTGTTTGATGATGCAACAATTGTTTGTATCTATTTCCAATAAATTGGAAACTTGTCATATCAACAAAATAGTTAATTGATTCAATTAAAAATGTTGAAATGGAAATAAAATTTTAACAATTATTTTTGTCACTTAAAATTTGGTGATATTTTTATCTGTGTAGAGACAGTCAGAGAATAAAATATAAAGAATAATACAATTTAATGGAAAATCACTGATGAAGCCTGTCCATAATAAAAAAAGGCAGAAACTAGATCTAGTCTGATTTGCAAATTAATAATGTGTTTATAACTTTTGAAGAAAAATTATTTATTCTTCTTCTTAACCTCAAACCTACTAAATTAAAATTAATAAAACTGTATATTAAATACAATATTAATTGCTGTTGGTCTATATGACGCGTTTGAAAAACAACACTTTACTAAAAATTATATTAATTAAAGGTGGAAAAAATTATTAAGGAAATTGTGTGTTACTCTTTCTAATGGCACTCTCCTTATGCAGATATTTATTTAATAAACATTTGTGAAAAAATACGTACTTTAGGCACAATTAATATGACGACCACCACATATTTGAATGTGGAAAAAAATTTCATGAAATATAAGTTTGTTATAAAACTTTATAATGACTTGGTGAACCAATTAAAAGTTAAAACACTTTTATATTTAGGTATAAAAGGCATGAAAACATAAATTAATGACATTACATGTATGAAAACGGCAGACACGCCTTTCACATTTGTTTATGCATTTTTAGCTTACATACATATATGTTTGGTAAATTATTTTCTTTTACATTCAATATTTTACTTTATTCTAGAAATAACAATCAAACTGAAACAATCAAATCGAAAACTATTAGGAAAAATAACAGCTGTTTTTGACAGTTTCTTAATAGTGTTAAAAAAAAAATGACAACACACAGTGACATTTAAAAAGAAATTGACAAACATTTGCCTAATGACGCCCTTAATTAAGACTCTGGACGAAAAAAAACTGGCTGTTATACAACTAAAGAGTTATGGACATATTAACATGAAAAAAATCTTAAATAGTTAACACCTTTGATTTCAAACAATTTAGGAAAATGACACAAGTCAACTAACTATTTATAACATATCCAACGTCTATGACAGCTGAAATCTTGAATGAGTATTTGTAATATAGGTAATTACAACATAACATCATTTCAAAAGAAGATATTCCCTTCCATAATGGAAACTGAATGAATGAAGTTTAGGGAAGAACATCTCACATGTTTAGGGAAATTTTTAGGAATTTAGTATGTTTGTTATTTTAAAACAGGATGAAGAGTTAACAAAAACGATTATTACAACAGACACAATCATTCATTCATTTACTTACACACACACCCTCAAAAGGTAATTTCCGGTTTTCGCTGAAAATAACAATACAAATTTTTAACATACTTATTGCTAATCCTTTGAGCAGTATTAGTACGAGTGTATTAGGGAATTGCAATTGTTTTATTGTGTATGGAATTTGTGAAAGAAACGTCAAAAACAACACAAACAGCTGAAAATCCTTTGATATACTCGCTTTATTTTCAAACCTTTTTTGTTTCATTCATAAACTATTTTGCCTGTAGATATTACTTTTTGGTTAGTAATTTTCCATTCATCGTGGTATGGAATTTTGGGAATGACTTGAATGAAAACGAAAACAATAAATAAAAATGCAAATTTGCCTTTTTATGTGTTTTATAAAAAATACTTATACCCTTAGCAACAGCAGAGTATCAATCTAAAAGATCATACTGAAATGATAAAATTTCACATGCCCTTTATTTATAATAATACTTTGCACATGCTATTGAATGAAGTGGCATCGGCTAATAAAGTTCCTTCTTGAAATTAAAAGGGAATGCAGCAAACAGAGTGGTGAGTTTGCTGAAGGACAAAAAAAGTATTTGGACATATGATCCTTTTCATTAAAAATAAGAAATATTTTGAATTTTTAATTGAGCATTCTTGGTATAGTATATATGTCAGAAGTTTTATAGGTTACCATGCCACATATTACTGTAATCAGGCTTTTGAAGAACGTCTGTTGTCAAGGCCATACTTTGAAGGACATTCATAATGCAGCTGATTCCTTTTTGTGCTTTGTTATTTGCGGAACAAAACAACTGCACTTAAAAATTATGCAAGGTCATTAAGGGATGGACAAAGGTACTATGTGGTAGCAACATTAAAGTATAATTTTTCAATTAATTGCTTTAAGGAAAATTAAAGGCAAAATAGCGTAACATAACTTTTAAAATATTTTTGTAATTCTTGTTCGCTCAGTATATCCAACGATTTAACACCTTTGTCAATTTGAAAAAATCGTTTTTCGTATGGTAGGAAGATTCCATACACAACCGAAATAAGGAATTGGCTTTGATGGACTACGAAAAGAGGGACAGAACAACTCAAACAAAAATTTGCAGTCATATATTGTTTATGTTTATTATCATGTCTGCAGGATTTAAGATAGTTTACAACCCCTGTATATAAAAGAATAACGTGACTGACTTACTCAAAATGGGCAAGCTCAAACCGCTTTGGCTGGAACCCTAAAATTTAAAATCCCGAGTAAAAAAAATTATATAGGAAATTATAAAAATTAATATGGACTAATATGATTATATATAGTCAAATGTGGCACTATATCTTTGTGGATATAATTCTGTATAGCTTTGAGTTTTTCAAAAATTTCTTATATGATGTCATATATAGATCAGTATAAATATACATGTCCCCATATATATTAATATATACCATATTTAGTTACATATGCTATAACAATTTTAATACAGCGTCATATATAATTAAAAATGGCGCAATGTAAAAAAAAAATTATATGTTTTTCTGAGATATATTTACGTATGTATGTACAATGTATGATTTCTAGTATCCGACCGAACAGTTCGGCCAAAAAGTGAAAATTCGTCGATTTTCTGTTATTTGAAAGCATTAGGGAGAAACTTTCATACTGCTAAAATATTTGTTGAGCCGATCTAATTCGATTTTGTGTATCAGATTTAAAGAAAACACGGTAGTTTAGCCGTAAAGTTAACTGTTCGGCCGCCGAACTTTTTTCAATTTGGCCAAACTTTCGGCGGCCGAACAGTGAATTTGTTGCTTAACCTCAGACTTTTCCTTAAATTTTATACTCAAAATGCACTCTAATCGGCCCAACAAACATTTTTCCATAAGCAAAATTTATCCCTAATGCTTCAACATACCAAATAACAACCATATACATTTTAATGATTTCAAAATATAAAAGCGTACTCATTATAACTCCTAAATTCCTTGTAAACCTTGTATAAATACAAGCCATATTTTTTATGTATGGAATTTGACATTAAACTCATAAACATACCAGGTTTACACAGTTTACAGGTAGAATACAAGTTTATATGAGAAAGCTTAAAATGATTGGTTACAATTATGTACAACTACTTCTAAATACTTATGTGTAAATTCATAAATGCTTTATAAAGTTATAGGAGGCTTATGAAACAAATTTTTTATGGAAATTTGTTTTGTAAACCTCCTAAATTTTATAAAACATTTATGAATTTACACATTAAAGTTTTATTTAAATTTTGAATTCTTAGCTTAAGGGTGTTATTTTTTTAGTACTTTTAAATAGTTTTTGTTTTGAGCCTGAAATATAATGCGTTATATAATTATGTCTTTCTACATCAAATTAGATATGATTATATCGGGTCAAAATCCGGATAAGATTCTATATGATTTAATATATTTAGACCTTATCCGATATAATTTTATCCAGCATTTTTCGGATCATAGCATATCTCCAATTACTAAATTAGAAATCATTACATATGACATCATATTATTTTTTTTACTCGGGATATGTGTTCCTTGGAGTATGGCTATCGGGAAGATAATTTTTTGAATTTTGGATAGGGACGTTGTAGAAATGGGGGTTCAAAAGGGGAAAAGTGCCCCCCTAAACGGCCTGAGCAAACTTCTGGAGCTAGAACGTACCACAAATAAAAAGTTCGCCGTACAACGACGCATCTAAATTATTATTTGTAAAAAAAAAATTTTCTGCCGAACGTAGGGGTTGCCTTTTTAAATTTTTCGTTATATCTTCGGCATTTAAAATCGGATCTTAAAGTGTGATACATCGATGTTTTTGTCTCGAGGGGACCAATGTTTTTCTCTGAGCGCCATTGACCTCAAGAATCCCGTTCTAGTATTTACCCACCAGATCTCAGTTGCTACAACCCTAATGTATCCCCTAATATCAGAAAATTAAAGCTCGCGAAAAATCATAAAACTTTTGCTAAGGAAGTTTTTCGATAATTCTATCAGAATTTTTTTTATATTTTTTTGGTTGCCGAACGTAGCGGTCGCCTTTCTAAATTGTTTTCATTAGATTTTTCCTTTATAGCAAAACACTGGTCTCCTCTAGGCAAAAAAATAATTTAAAATCTGACTTTAAATGACGAAAAATTACAAAAGGCGACCCCTACGTTCGACAAAAAAATTTTTTTTGGATTTGCCCTGTAAAAATAGTTTTTATTTGAAGGTGTACCGTGCACTCTTTTTTTTTTGCCTGCAAGGTGGCCTAATATGCATTGATCTTATCATTTTGACGCAATTCGAAATGTACAATTTTAATATTTTGATTTATAAATTTAACTAACGGAAAACAAATGTAATCAAATAATTTATATATAAACAAGTTTTGAGCAACAAGTTTTTTAGGTAACGGTACTATTCAATACTCTTTGTATTTTTGTAGAAACAGAACAAAATGTAAGTGACCTTATCTTTTTGACGAGCACCTTATGGTTTATTGTTTGAAATGGAAAATTTGTTTTTTAAATATTCGAAAATAAAGAAAAAACGCTTTAGTATTTAAGCAGTATTTATAGAAAGATTCTAGAAAAAGAAGATCTCAGCTTTTATATGTCATTACACCCCCCAGTTTCTTTGGAAGAAATGGATTTTTTTTTTTGGAAAACGTTAACCCGTGCCGAAAGTTCGACGAAAATGGCCCATTTTGAAAAAAAATGTATTACTTTTAAAAATTGCCAAAATTTGATATTTCGACAAAACGATTCAGACACGGAATTTTGACTTCATCGGATATCAGTAAATCACTTTAGCTTGGAATCCAAAATTACGTGATTTTTTTAAATTAATTTTAAAGATTTTTTAAAACGCCTAATTTGGAGATGTCTATTGCTATTTGTACCACATAATAATTAATATTAAAAAAAAAAAAAAATTGGAAAAATGATAATTCGAGTTTGTATTTGGAGCGACTGCTTTCCAAGACATTTTACAAAAGTTGCTTATTTTGTCAAAAATTTAACAAAATTTTAATGTTTTAATTTAATAAATCCACTTTTCGTACGAAAAGTTCTAAATCCAGGTGATTAAAAAAAACGCTAATTGTTAAAAAAACAATTTGTATGGTAAACAACGCAACGCAAGGCGTTTTACAAAATAACCCCCTAAACTTCACATAGATAACGCACCCAGAAAAAAAAAATCGTTGTAGCAACCGAATTTGTTGCCAATCGAATTTATGCGGTCCCACGTACTATCAAATAATTTGATATTCGTTTCCGTCCTAGCAACCGAATTTTGTTAACAACAACTGAATATTAGCACTACTTTCGTTGTTCTGAGGACCAAAATTATTAGTTGACAGAATGGAAAACAATCAAAAATCGTCCCATATAGACGATTACTTTTTGAAAATGATGAATATTATTTTTAACAATAAATTGATTGAAAACACAAATTATAAATATTTTAATAATTTGATTTATTTAACTCCCCAGTGTAGAAATTGTAATGACATATCATTATTTTTTGGACTAGCAGTAATGACACCCACTTACCTTCTGCATTATTTTAAAACATATAATAAGGAGTTACTGATAATGCCTTATTTTTATCATTATTTCAAATAGAAAATAATTTTCTAGATTTTTTTGAAATCTATTTTTAGACTCAATATTTTTTAAACCCTGGTAAGGATATATGTAACCACATATTTTTTGATTTTTTGTATGTTGGCGAGTAAGCTTACTTGTGTGCAGCATATATGTCGATATAGCTCAGATGGTAGAGCTATTGACTGGCAATCTGTAGACCAGAGATACAAGCCAGCCGATCTCAGCCGGTTAGCCGCCGCCAGCCGACACCTTTGCCAAGCCGATTCAGCCGCCGACAACAACCGGCGGAGCCGACAGCCGACAGCAAAATGAAAAAATATTTAGGCACTAAACATCAATAAATTTTGACGAAGTTAGTTCTGCTTACTATTACCTCTGAGTATATAATCTGTGTTTAATTTCAAGAAAATCTGTTGGCTAGTTTTTGAGTTGTAGAGATATTTGTAAAACGTATCCTGTCGTTATCCTGTGAGTCCTCGAGAAAAATTTTTAACTGATTTTACAATTAGAGGCTCTAAACTAGCTTTGTTTTTATCGGTAATGTACGCCAGATCGTAAATGTATTTTTGGCAATTTTTCAAATATTTTTTTCTTTTTTAAAAAGTTAATTTTTTCAAATTTTCGAAATTTTCACTTTACATGCTTCTCGCTTGAAACCCGTTCCTTATACAAAAAAAGTAGGCAGTTAAGTTTTTTATGGATATAGTACAACTTGTTTAATAAAATATTGTTATTTAGCCAGAAACTATTTAAAATCTGAAGACCGCCAAAAGGCGGCCTTGGGCTAATATGAATTTGATTTAAAAAAATTATTGCTTTATCTACATTAAGTCAATTAGTATTAATAATAAGAATTTTATCTATAGGATTTTATAAGTTAGCCTTTTTTCATTTTTTAACTCATGCTTTATTTGAAGCTTTATTGTTTATATGTGCTGGGTCAATTATTCATAATATAAATAATTCTCAGGATATTCGATTAATAGGAAGATTAAGAATAATAATACCTTTTACTTCTTCTTGTTTTAATGAAGCTAATTTAGCTTTATGTGGAATACCTTTTTTGTCAGGATTTTATTCAAAGGATTTAATGAGGGTTAATTTTAAATAAACAAAAATTTAGAAAAGTTTTTTGACGATATTGTAATGCCATTTCTGTTAAGTTTCACAACCCCGTTTATAGAATCTAATCATTTTTCAATCCCATTCCAGTAGGGTTTTCATAAAGACTACGATAGTTTATAATTATTAAACAAGGTTGGTTACCGAAACGAATAACGGTAAGGTAACGGTATCGAATTTCGTTTGTTTCGGTAATGGTAACGGTATTTAGGACTGTTTCGGTAACGGTATGCTGTTATCGAATCAACGATACCGGTACGTACCGGAATTATAAACTGCCTCAAAAACATCTAAAAACAAATAAAAAATTAGCATATTTGTCAATTTAAGTGTTAAAAATACAGATTATAAGCTTTAAATTCAATGCTGGTAGTAACTAAAATTATTATCTATAATTTTTTTTTTTGGAAAAAAACCCAAGATTATTATTATAAAGTTAAAAAATTGGCATTTTTATAAAAATTCACAAATACCGGTAACTACCAATAAAAATAACGGTATCGGTAACGATAGCGGTATTTTGAAAATTTTTAGAGGTAGAGGTATTGGTAACGGTATTTAGCGATAATGGTAACCGTTAACCAACCTTGTTATTAATTTTTTGAATTTGTTTTTTTAGTCAAACGTGTTAAATTGAATGAATTTGAATTTAAAAAAGGAATTAATTTAAATCAAAACAAACCCGATTCTATTGTTAATAAATTCATTCGAAAACGAATTAACTCTTCAAAGCTCTATTAGTTCACTTAAATTAAAACGGCAGTAAAAAATTCTGTGACACGGGATTCAAATCGATTGAAATCAGGGTTGGCAGGTAATGCCTCTAAAATACCGTTATCGATTTAAAACTCTTCCAACTGACTACCGTTATTCTTAAAATGCCGTTACCGAAATAAATTAAATAGCGTTACCCTTAAAATACCGTTACCGAAATAATCTAAAATAGTGTTACCGCACCGATTCGGTTACCATTCATGATTGAAAACACATTTAAACAAAGATTTTAGTTATCTTCATTTAACACATTAACCCTTTCACTACCGACTTTTTGTTTGCGGATGTATCGTTATTTTGCCTTCAGATTCTTGTTAAGAGTCCTCAAATTAGAAAAAAATATTTAACATATTTTGCCCCCTACCCACTAAAAATGACGTTCAAAAATCGATTTTTTTCAAACTTCTGAGCCCCGTTTTACCCCTTAAACAAAAATCCTATGGTTGGTTTTCTTCTCGTCATAAAACGAAGCTATATGCCAAATTTCAATTATCTATCTTCATTAGTTTAGGAGAAACACCAAAACCCCATTTTCACGGAGATTATGATATATTAAAAATATTTGACTTCTTTAACAAATATCGCGACCATATTGCCATGTTGAACTGCTTATACATATAATGATTTTTATTTGAATTCCAAGATCCTAATAAACTTATTTGCAAAAAGGTTAAAGTTTTTTTTGCACTATTAAATTTTAAATATTCTTTTAAAGATGTGTACTATTAATGAAAATCCTCAGTACTTTAAATAACACTGTGGAACAAATTCAGGTTAGCAAAAGTTAGGTCGATTCCGAGAGTGAGGGGGGAAAATAGAACCGTATCGCGGCGTTTGTTTATGTTAGTTCGAATTTTTTTTTTAATCGACCTTCGAACTTTGCAGTCAAATGCCGATTTTCAGCATACTTTTTATATGGTTTTTTGGCTATAACTCGTCGACTAATTGATATTTTTTAAATCTGTAAAAGCCAAATTGTTGCTAGAGACCTGTGCAACAAAAATTGATTTAGAAAATTTTGCTTATGAAGCAAAATGTTGGAAAAATTATTTTTTTTTTCATGCTTTTTGAAAATATTTTCCACAAAACTAAGTCTTTTTTGCTTTCTGTTTGATCTATAATATGCTTCTCAGTTTCTTCTTTGTCTTCCCCTTCTTCCTTTTCTTCAAAGGTGTTTTTATACCAAAGATTGTTACAATAAGTGCAAAATTCAACAAATGTATTTATAATTTTAACAACGACATTGTGAAATTTAAGATCAATTTTTATAAATTCGATATTTTTGCGTGTATGTATCTGTCTAAATTCTTGGAAAATTTGCATTTTAGCCGACGTTAGCCGATTAGCCGCCGCCAGTCGACACTATTTTTTTTAGCCAGCCGCCGCCGATGCGTTTGCGGCTCATCTCCAAAAATCAATCGCCGCCGACCATTTTAGCCATTAGCCGCCGCCAGCCGACAGAATGGACCGGCTTGTATCTCTGCTGTAGACCCAGGTTCGATTTCCGCACCAGCAAATTTTATTTAATAAAAAAAATAAAATAAAAAACATTTTTTTATATAACTTATTTTTTTGAAAATCTATTTTTAGACTCATTATTTTTATCAGTACTGGTAATCACATAGGTAACAATATATTTTTTTGATTTTTCGTATGCTAGTTTGTAACCATAACTCATTATTTTTCACGACATCACCATATAAAGGTAATAAGAAATGTAATAACAAAAGTAACTAGTTACCATTACCAAGTATGTAGTTACATAACCACATATTTGGTAATGATTTTCTACACTGGGTTATTAATTCTGCAATCATTTTTAAAGTAGCTATAAAGTTATATGGAAAATAATTCACTGATTCTAGTGTTATAATAATTTCGATATTTTGCATATTTTTCTTTTAAAATTTCAGAAAAAGGAAATTCATTTAATTGTAAGATATGTATAACAATTGATGCATAAAAGATGCAAAAAACCCAAGTCATATGAACACTAGTTTTTTTATATTCAAAACACAAAATGTCCTTGAAAATAACAAATTTTTATAATTTTGCTTCCACTTAGAAAAAAATATTACTTTGATGGATAAGATTTGCATTTTTTTCTGATTGATGTTAATATATTTGGTGATTAGAAAAAATCTTTATTAATTGTATACCTTCCCTACACACAAAAAATATACCATAAAAAAATTTAACAAACTCGTTTGTTTGATATAAAAGTTAAATACAATAACCCTTTGAATTTGATTCAAACATTAGCGGTATTCAGTGTTTGGTGCGTTTTAGGTTGCAACTGTTTGCTATTGCAATAATTTTGTCATTGACAGTGAGCCATATTTTAAGCAACTTTGCAATGCAGATGCAAATTAGGTAACAGCTGATATACAGAATTACTCGTCGTTGTGAAATTGTTTTAAAATGCTTATGAAAAATTACAGACTTCTATTAAAAACTTACCTCTATGTTTTCTGTCTCCCCCAAATAGTCTAGAACAATCTTTATTTCTTCTAGTCCACTTTTTGTTGGGTTTTTCTATTTTTAATTTTTTATTTATAGTTGCCGGCTCCATACCTTTAATTTTGTTTGAAGATTCTAAATTATTTTTTACAAATGTCAGCTGTTTGAGTATCAGTGATGCAAACGCAATAAACGTAGCATTGCAAACAAAAGCTACAATATTTTGCATTTGCACTTTCGCAAGACCATATGCATCAAACACTGAACTCCCTTATTATGTTTATCACTATTGCAACTTTTAAAAATAACACTCAACCAAATGCATTTGATAAACAAATAATTGAATAATTTTCATTTCAATAAACATAATACTTGAATCAAAGTAAAAATCAATTTTTTATTAATTTTGGCCGTTATTTTGATTTTTTTCAAAGGTATGCTATGTTTTGTTTTTCTTTTTGTAAATTTGTCTATTATTTTTGAAGTTTCATATTTTAGTCGCTCTTTAGATTTTGATGCGGTTGCACATGTGTGAACCGCAAAAGTTAAATGAAATTATGAAGTTATTAAGTAATATGAAAGATTCAGAATTTTATTGCACCTTTTATAAATTTTGTTGTTTTTTTATTTTTCAATAAATAAATTTAAATTAAATTTAACATGTTTTTTATTAAAAAAATTATTAAAACTTTTTGTTAAATCAACATATTCTTTCATTAAAAATCACAAAAATTCAATAGTTGTGTTTTATCAAATCAACAACTTTCTTTATTGACAGAAAAACAAAATAATTCCAATAACGTGCTTACAATTTTCATTATCAATTCTGCAAAAATCGTCATCACAGGAAATTCAAAAATTTTTTTTTATTGAATCTGCCATTTTCGTATTCAAATATGAAAATTATTTTTTGTATGTATTTTCAAACAAACAAAACAAAATAAACTCCATTGGTCATAAAGAATATTGTTGTTTTAATTAAACATCACACATCACATCGACTGGACCATTTCGTGAGATAACACGTTCTCCAAACTTGGTTTGCAATAAATTGATTGTGACATTCGCTGTGTGGCTTGTGGCGCCGTCCTGTTGGAACCACATGTCCTCCAAGTCCATATCATCCAATTGGGACCAAAAATATTCGGTTATCATTGAACGGTAGCGATTCCCATTCACAGTAATGTGCCGGTCTTGATCATCACGGAAGAAGTACCTACGGCCCAATGACGCCGCCGGCCCATAAAGCGCACCAAACCGTAATTTTTTCGGGATGCAATGATGACTCATGGAGTACGTGTGGATTGCTGTCTGACCAATAACGCAAATTTTGTTTATTGACGAAGCCATTCATTATGACGACCATAAATTGGACGTAGCGCTTTTAACGTTGAGGCCACTGACTCCGAATGTCGGTAGTAAATTTTAATAATTTCGACTCATTGTTGGCTCGTATATCTTTCCATCATGAAATGGCAAACCTTACTGAAGAGAAATGTCAAAAGAGCGGCAAGAAATATGGCGTCGTTTGCTGTCCTTGTCTTTCTACTTTTGTAGCGTCCCTGTTGAAGAACCCTTTATATTAATATGAAAACCCGAATTTTAATTTTTTTTTATTTTTTATTAATTTGTACACAGCACAAGTTTAATTTTATTTTTTCAATTATTTTTTTAAATTTGATTGCGACACAAAATTCAGCTTTAGTAAAATTTTTACATATTTATGCAAGGTTGGCAACCGATACCGTTATAATACCGTTATCCGTTTGAAAACCCTTTCAAATTGACAACCGATACCGATACCAATACCGAAATTCCTGATTTCAAAAAATACCGGTATTCAAAAACCTTTTCCCTTAATACCGGTGTCGTACCGGTATGGAATCGGTTTTAAAAAAATTGTTTTTTTTTACGTTTTTAGCAAAAATACAAATTTTTTTAATATAAAATTTCCAACATTGTTAAACAATTAAACTTTTTTATTCATTGTTAATAGAAAATCGTGTTACAAATTCAAAGTGCGGTTATCAGCCTTTAATTTGCATTGGCAACATTGTTTTTAATTTATTTAACTTCATAAATATTCAACAATTATTTTAATTTTTGCATTAAAAAATACAAAAATTGTTTTTTCGGACTTTCTATATTTTCATATATTTAGTTAGAATATTCTTCCACCTCAAGTCCATATACGAAAGTACAAAATTCTCATCCCGTTGGTTTTTTGTACCTTATGTAATGTCTCGGTTTGAGTAGGAAAGTTATCATTTTCTTAGCGGACAACTGAAGAGTAGAGTGATGTCTACGAAACAATTGTATTGTCTATCATGAAAATGATCAACCCTTTTTGAAACAACAAATAAAAATCTAATATGACAATATCATATTAGAATTTGGACTTGAGGTGGAAGAATATTCTAACTAAATATATTCATAAATATTCTCTAACTTGTGACAAATTTATATATATATACAGTTGGGCATCGATTAACCGGGATGGTCGGGACCGGAAGCATTCTGGATAATCGATTTTTCCGGTTAACTGAGGTAAAATTTAGTACGTTTTTAATATAAATGTTTATTTAATTTAATCAATATACACACTTACAAAATATAATGTTAATAAGTTTTTAATTACTATATATGGTCGACTGGCCTGCAAAATGTCACATGTGTTTTTTAATAGATTTTCAGGAGAGCGAAAAAACTGTTACAAAATCTACTTTTAAGATATTTTATTGGCATCATATGCCTTAATGATGATTTTACTAAATGAGGTCGTGAACACTTAAAAAAAGGCCTGTTTCCTCTCCATTGTAGATTTGCCCATTTATAAGATTTTCCTTTAATATGTATTCTTCCAACTGATTTACAAAAATTGTGGCAGATACATAATCGGCAGATATTTTTTCTCCTCCAGCCTTGAGTGTATGAATTCCATGTCGTTTTTCAAAGTTCTGTAACCGGCCTGGAAAATATTCACATGCTAAGCTTATATTTAATTTTGAATGGAAGAACTTAGCCTTTTCCATTATGATTAAACTGGAAATTGCGGTCCCTTTAAAACGATCTTGTCGGAACCATTCGTATGTCGCAAAATTGACTTTTGGCTCTAATGCACTTTTTAAAGTTTTTCGATTTTGGAAGCCAGTAACTGAATCACTTTCTGCACAATATTTTAATATTTTATCTTTATTTTTTATTAAAGCACCGTAAGTTTTTTCGATTTCACGTAAAAGAACTGTTATACTCCATGTAAAAAATTGATTTTTCTCGATAATGGGTTGCACGTGAAAATTGTGTAGAGTTTGTTTTCACGCAAATTTAATGTACAATACTGTTATTTTTCTTGGGAAAAGTGACATTTTGTATTTATTGTGTCTTTGTTATTAAATTAAAAAAAATTTTAATTTTATAAATTAAATTGCAATTTAAAGCCTTTAAAGTTCTAGCGAAATTTTTCCACGTGAAAAACAACTTACGGTGCTTAAGTCATAAACTGTTTGTTTGCCCACTCCATATTTTTGTGATAGTGTTTGAACAGAAACATGTTTTTTTAAATAGTCGTTGACTAAATCAATTTTTTATTGAATAGTTAATACTTTTCTTTGCCTTTTACTCGATTTTATTGCTATCGATACCATTCTAAAATTACACATCAACACTCCTTACTACTTAAATTTCAAATGCAACTAAATACCAGAGGAAAAACATGCAAACAAGAGAATTCCCTTATTTCGCTTTAGACACATATTAATCTTAGTGTTGCTACCACGTTGAAACCAAATTTCGGCAAAATAAATAGATGTTTTTCAATCACGGATAATTGATGTAATCACTAGGGTTTGGGATTTCCCGGACTTTTTTATTTCCCGGGAAACGGGAATGAAAAAATTTGAACAAAATTGTTAATGAAAACCACCTATATAAGTAATTTTTGTTAAAAAAAAAAAACACTATTTCAGTACAAATTCAGTCTGTGTAGTGAGAATTCAAAGTAATAATATCAGAATGTTGAACATTTGATTTCACATAAATTACTCTAAGCTCTGCCAAATGAATTGCATGATTCCAGCAGAAAGCACCCACTACTAGACTGTCGGAAACAAACCGTTTCATCACACTTGGCCCATTAGATATGGTGGCCACAATGTTATTTTCCAAAGACAAATAAAACTCTTCTAGTCTTATTTCTACAATTCTTCTTATTTCATCAGCATTACATCTTCCTGATATATAAACCAACCCCAGGTTATAAAATGAATTATTTCCTTATACATATGTTCAAATATCTCTTTTGTGATATTCTTGTCCATTCATCTAAGAATATAGTAAATCTCCTATTGTTAGAAATATTGCTCAATATTTGTTTTATCATGATATCTTTTACATGATTGTAGTAATTTAATATAATGTTCTTTACATCGGTTTCATCTTTTTTGCAATGCCAGGTTTTTATTATAAAAACTTTCTCGAATAAACGAAGATCTAGTTATGGTGCGGATTGACTGCTGCTAATTTGGATACCATTTCAGGAAATGTTTGCCCTACCATAAAACCTTTAATGCCTATTCAGCTTACACTTTTTTCTTCGGGTACTTTGCTAATTTTAGCTGAAACGTTATTCTTGTTGTTGTTTTCTTCAAGAGGAGTTGCATGACCATCAATTTTTTTTTTTTTTTTTGTGAAGCAAATTTAGATGTCGGATAACCAAATTTAGATACCACCGTTAACCATTAGTCTTTCTTTTCATATTTATTAATGAAAACGTTACTTATAAAATTATTGACCCTTAATATAAAGGAGTATTTTAAATTTAAAGTCGACTTTATTTTTAATCAAACGGTTTTGTTCATTTTGTGTAGAAAACCTTACAAAAATATTTATATTTTCAAATATTTTGATTGGTTAAAAATAAATTAACCAATCAGAATGCTCCAAAAATAAACCAAGTCAAGGTATACTGCCACCCAATATTTTAACTAAAGTCGACTTTACCTAAATTATACATTTGAAAAATTTAGATAGTAAGGGCGATTATTTGTAAGAAACAAAGCTATTTTTTCATATTTCTTTTAAACATTTTACCAAGTTTTTAGGTTTTACTACTTAAATTTTGAATAAGTTATGCGAAAAATCTTTATAAGTTGAAATGCTCCTAATTACTTGGCAAAGATTTTATTTCTGTGTCAAATAAATGTATTCCCTTTTAAAAGATTTTAACAATGACATTTTTGTTTTGGTATTTAAAATGTTTTTTATGACTAAAATTAAAAAATCCTATTCGAAACAAAAACAATTTAAAAAATTTAATATTTTAAAATTTCCCGTTTTCACGGGAAAAATATATTATTTTCCCGGGAATTCCCGAGATTTCCCGGGAATTCCCGAACCCCAAACCCTAGTAATCACGGTTAATCGATTGAAATAAAAAAATCTTCCTTTCCTTATAGATCCCGGATAATTGATGTTCCCGGTTAATTGAATCACGGATAATCGATGCCCATCTGTATATTATGTCCTATGGTGCCATTAGGAACAAAGGGCCACAAATTTACAAATTTGTAAATAAAATTTAATATATAAACTGGTTTCTTAAACCTTTAATTGAATTTACAGTTTCTTTTAGAGATTAATTTTATAAACTTATTTTTTTTATTTTATTATATGATATGATACAAATATAAAATATTTGTAGTGAATCAACTTGTGTTCCTAATAGATTTAAAAAAATGTTTTTGGTTAAAAATAAAACACTTAGAAATTTTTAATAACTTATTGTTTTTTGTTCATATTATAAAAACATATTCATAAACTATAGTTATCCTTTATAAAAATTTAATAAAATTGAGTTTTTCATAATTAAGAACGTTTTTTTATATTTTTGTAAATTTTTTCAATAATACCGGTATTAATGTTTCGGTATCGGTTATACCGATACCGATGTGATTAAAATACCGTTACCGATACCGATACCGAAACAAATAAAAAATCGACACCAATACCGATACCTATACCGTTATTCGTTTCGGTTGCTAACCTTGTATTTATGTATATACAAAATTTTTGTTTTGGTATTTACAACAAATTTTTGGTTCGAACAATATCCCTTTAGTGAACAATACCAAAATCGGGTTAAAGTTAAGTTTTTTTGTTTTGTAACCAAAATATAATTCTAAATGCAAACTGTATTGTATACTGACAACTGCCAATCAGGTCTAATAATAAAAAGCACATATTCAGTTTAAAATATGGAACTACTTTTTTCGTTGCAGGTAGCTTCATTTTATTACAATTATCTTATATTTGTGATCAATGTTAAAAATCTATTGCAGCTTTAAATCTCTAAGGATTATAAAAGAAATTCTAATAGCCTTACCGATTTTTCTCTGTTGGGCCCTATTTCTAACCAATCTTTGTTCTGTGTGCAGTTTTAAGAGAATAAAAATTCCCCAGTGGAATAGTTCCATAATACTGGAAGCTAAACTGAAGAAATATTGGGAAAAAATATTTCCATTGGAAAAGTTTTAATCAGCGATATCGCGATTCCTCTATTTGAAATTTAGACTTCATATTCATAATTATGGCCAAAATATTTAATAGATCTGATGTGTCGCTTTTCATTAGATTAAATTTGATTTTTTTATATTTAAAAATTTTACATTTTTGTTGACCTATAACTAGGGTTTTTCTTTTCCTGGATTTTTTCATTTCCCGGGACAGCGGGATTTTCTTGTGAATTTCCCGGGATCCCGGGAATATATCCGGCGTATGTTTACTCGATATCTATTAAAAAAAACATACGACAAAGTTCATCTTTTGGTTGCAGTCATGAGAAAATCTACTTAATATATTCTGAAATAAGGGCTTAATATAAAATATCCATACCTTCCACTTTTTCGAGATCAATTCGTTTAACAGTTTAAATAGCGAACTAATATGCAGCTAATATATTTGTGTGGAAGGCCGTCTTAATTTTAAAACAACTCTTAGAAATACATTAATTAAATATTAATTCGCGGTTTAATCGGTTAAACAAATTGAATCATAAATTCTTTCAGGATATAATGGAATTGTTAATGGGTGCAAATTTGTATCGGACCAGCTTTAGAATCAGAACTAAGATCGAATTTTTTATTAAATATGGAATCCAAAAATTTTTATTCTAGATATTTTGTGTCTATGCAGATTTTCAGAAGTATTCGTCTATTTTTATTAAAAAGTTTAAAAGTGAGTATTTTTCACACAAATTTTTAGATAAATCGTCTAAATCTTTTTATAAAAATAGACACTAAAATATTATTAAATAGTTTATAACTTTAATTGCTATTTTTTTGAATAGAAATATTTTATGGCACAACTTATTTAATTTTCGTTGTTGCATTTGTTTTTTAATTAACATATAAAAAATCCAAAATAATTTGAAAAAGCATCTGATGCATTATTTTAAAAATAATAGTAAGCTTTAAGTGCAGCGAAAAGTTTTCAACTCAGTCCCGTTCAAAAATATATTTTTTACAATATTTTTTTTTTTAAATATCCCAGAGGATGATTTGCGATGCAAATCGAAATATCGGATGAAAAATAAAATATGGAAAAATAAAATACAAATTTTTGGATTTTTAATTTTTAAAAATTTATGACCTAAAGCCAAACAATACTAAAAATATAACAACACCAAATGTCAACAATATTTAATCTAACATAAACAAAAAAATAAAACTGAAATAAAGGAATAGCAATTGAAATTTAAATGAAATTATTTGAAGTACCCAGCAAAATCTTTCATTACCAAATAAGTGGTTATATAATAGAAATTCATAGCTCCGCACAACTTATTTTTTGGCGTCTAAACTGATTATATTTGTGTGGCGTGGTAGTTTTTATAAGTAGTCACGCTTATCCGCTCGCTTACGAAAAATTGAGAAATAAGTAGTTATGAGATTTTAAATAATCAGTGGTTACACACATGCTTACAAAAAGTTTAATTATAAGTGGTTATCCGATTGCTTACTTGATTCTTAAAAATAAGGAGTTAAGCAAATACTATTACCCAGCAAAATATTGGTAATGACACCTCATTACTATCTGCATTACCAAAAATGATATATCATTACCTTTTGCATTATTTTATAATATAAAATAATGACTTCCTAATAACGGCCCATTGTATTCATTGTTTCTCAATATAAAATAATGACTTACTCGTAATATTTTAAATAAGTACTTTTTACACAGTTAAATTTTATACATTTTTATTTATTATATGTAAATATGTTTTATGTTTAAATTTTTATGACGAGTCCTAAAATTACACACTAGAGAAAACTTAAATTTTTCTGAATGTATTTCCTTAAGCTAATAGTATTTGCTTAACTCCTTATTTTTAAGAATCAAGTAAGCAATCGGATAACCACTTATAATTCAACTTTTTGTAAGCATGTGTGTAACCACTTATTATTCAAAATCTCATAACTACTTATTTCTCATTTTTTCGTAAGCGAGCGGGTAAGCGTGACTACTTATAAAAACGACCATGCCAAACAAAAATAATGAGTTTAGACGCCAAAAAATAAGTTGTGCGGAGCTATGAATTTCTATTATATAACCACTTATTTGGTAATGAAAGATTTTGCTGGGTAGCTTAAGAAAATACATTCACACGTTTTCTAGTGTGTAATTTTAGGACTCGTCATCAAAATTTAAACATAAATCATATTTACATATAATAAATAAAAATGTATAAAATTTAACTGTGTAAAAAGTACTTATTTAAAATATTACGAGTAAGTCATTATTTTATATTTAGAAACAATTAATACAATAGGCCGTTATTAGGAAGTCATTATTTTATATTATAAAATAATTCAAAAGGTAATGATATATCATTTTTGGTAATGCAGATAGTAATGAGGTGTCATTACCAATATTTTGCTGGGTAGGTAATAAAAACTCAAAACACTTACATCAGTTGAAAATACGAAAATATTATAATTTTTTTTTTTTTAATTTTAATGCCGAGCTTTTTTTGGAGGTATTTGGAGCTGAAATACTGATGTTGAAATGTTGTGTACATATATTGCTTTTTTTGAACAAAGACCATCATTAAAAAATATAAAATTTCCGAGGTACGAGTATTTTTGTTGGTATTTAAACTTGATAATGTCTAATAAAATTTGTTTTCGGTTTAACTAAACCGAAAAAATTCGGCTTAAATAATATTTCTTTATATTATATATTATATTATTAAATTTTAAACCGCATTTTTTAATTTTAAATATTTTTTATTTAAATTATTTTTAAAACAATCAATGTTTTTAATTGAAAAAAAGCTTCCAAAATTTTAATTTTCTAGCTAAAACTTCTGTAAAAGAATAAAAAAAATCCCGGGAAATCCCGCACTAAATTCCCGGGATTGCGGGATTGAAAAAGGGCGGGAATCCCGTCCCGGGAATTCCCGGGACATAAACCCTACCTATAACCGTATCTTTATCACCATTTAGGAAGTTTTTTAATTGCATAAACTTCTAAAAATTAGTAACACTGAAGAGGTCTTGGGGAGGTGGAAAATTCGAACTTCTTACAATTAGAAGAACCCTAATGTGCACCATACCGAATTTTAAAAAACTAAATAAGCAAAAATATCATAACAACGTAGAATATCTATATATTAATTATCAATTAAATCCAAGTATACGCATTCGAAAAACGACTAAAATCGTTTTGAAAATTTTTGAAGTTCTTCCTATGAGATTTATGTTTAATCCACTGTATTTTTGCTATAAATAGAATAATTTTTATTGTATTTAAAATTATTTTTTCTTCAAAGTTAGAAACATAGTTCTTAAAAAATTGAAAAGGTCGTAAAATGGCTAAGCAAGATTATGCTAAATATGAGGTTTTTATCATTGTTCCATAATTCACCATAGGGCGTAATAGCAAAATGCAGTTTAACGGGAGGCAAACCCTATTCACCTTTTTTTATTATAACTATGATGTGACTAGGGAACAGAAAAAACAAATCAATGCGTGAAATTCAAATCAACATTCTCTTTCGAAATAAAGACTTGACAGTTGGCTGTCAGTTATATTTGTAATCCAAAAATCAATATACGGTGAGACAATTTTCCACGCATTTATGATAGAATAAATTTACACAGGATTGCACAGATCAAATCTTTACTCTAGTATGTACATATATTTATGTTACATTATACCACCTTAACCTCGGTAGAAAGAAATGTGTATGCAGTTCTGTAGAACAATTCCGTAACCGTCATGTATACATTCGAAAATAATAACAAAAACATATGTAGAATGGTGTTGCATTTGTAACACCAAGTCCATTCATTGCATAACCAAAAAAATATTAGTAATTTAGTTTCACTCAATAAATTGTTTACCAACTATTATAGGTAATTTGAACTAAATTTAGAGGAATTTGGGAATGTTTTGGCTCCAAAGAAATTTTAACTTAAATCGAGTACTTATTAGGGTATTCAATCGGTTAACCGTTACTTGATTATTCGATGAATTTCTTTCAAAAATTTGTTCGAGTAATTTTGGTTGATCAATCGAGTAAATCGAAATAGTGTTTCTTTTTTGTTATTACCAATTTTTTAAATTTTCTGACTATATTTTTCTAGAATTTAAAGTAATACATATATCCGTTACAGTTTGAATTTAAATACCCAGGAAAATTTTCTGTTCCAAAGAATCGGTTGTAGAATAGCTACTTTTCCTTTACAACCCCTTCTACTGTCTATTCTAACATCGATTATTTTTTGTTTGAAGTTGTCCCAAATGCAACCAGTTCTATAGCTCCAAAGTGGAACCGGTTGCTATATAATCAGTTCTGGAACTAGTTCTAGAACTGATTCTACGTCAGTCATACCCTCCATATAGGATCCCAGGAACTGGTTCCGAAACCAGTTCCATGGAATCGGTTGCAGTGGAACCAGTTGTAGAACAGGTGTGGTTGGCTACCGATTGTAATCAATTTTCATGGGTACTATAATACTTATGCATAATAATTTGAAAACCTTATAAAATTATAAAAAAAATTTATAAAATGAAATTTTATGAAAAATTTGTTTTATAAGCAATTTATAAATTTAAAAAGTGTTTATGCATATTTTAGTGAGCTCTGTATTTTATCAATTTTTCTAAATTCAATAAAAACCTCCCAAGTAATTGTAAAATTACACATAAAGAAACAACAATATGGTTTGCGTTATTTTGTGTTTAATTTTAAAATTTCTCGGTATATTTTCTCAGAGCTAGAAAAAGATAATTCTGTTTTGAATCAACTGGCCCAAAATTTGTTTCATTTTCTGAATCATAACCAATTTAAATCAACGATTTCTAATTGAATAAAGTGAGATGTGATTTATATAAATTTATATTGATTCATTAATGAATGTAATTGTTTCATGATTTGATTCGCGATTGAATGCAACCATTGTTGGTTAAATTAAGTTGTTAAAATTATTCCTTCAAAATTGAATCAGATTTAAAAATCGAATTAAGGAATTATATTTTCGAAGATCTGTATTTTATTATATTTGAAGGTGCTGTGTAGCGGAATAGATTTCCCAGTGTCGACCTTTATAAAAATTTATAAAAAGTCTTTTAAAAAGCAAAACATCTTAACTATATAAGATCTTTAGTATTTTTTAAAGATTGTATTAGAAGATCTCTTTAACTTTTAAAAAAAATATTTAGGAACTGTTGATTTTATATAAACTTTGTTTGTGCAACACTATTAACTAAAAAAAAAACTTACAAATACATGGCAGACTATGAAAAGCCCATAACTCTATTTCTTATTTTTTTAGAGGAGTAAGAAAAAAAGTAATAAAATCTGAATAACTTTGAATCTTAAATTTATTTAAATTAGTTTTTTTTATCATTTCATTCATACATATTCACAGTTTTTAGATTTTATTAAGATAAAAGAAATAAAAAATCGGGTTACGATCGTTTTAAATTAAGGCATCCAAAAATTTTTTTGCTTTTTAGAAAACTGCACTACAAATTATTTTTAAACAAGTATTTAACAAACCTCTCTTAGATATTAAAGTTTACATAAATGAATGATCTAAATTTTTTTTGTACATATGGATTTATTCTAAGTAATTGTTAATTTGTTGTGTTTTGTTACTAACAAACTATAAAACCTAAACTTATAAAAAAAGTAGGTACAAATAGGTCAAAATTGTGCTGGCGCAAATACGTGTATTATTTCCTGTTATTTTAGCAGAATTTTGACCTATTTGTAAGGACTTTTTTTAGAGAAAATAAGGACTTTTTAGAGTGTACAAGAAATGGGTAGTTTTTACGAAAAAATATTGAAATAAAACTTTTACTAGAGCAAATTTAAAACTTATCGAGTTGCTAGAGTAATTCTAAACCCTTACACGATTAATCGAGTAAGTTCAATACTCAAAATCGGGTTACTCAGTTACTCGAACAAAGCCAAACAAGAGTAATTTGAATACCCTAGTAACTAACATTTACACTTTGCTTAAAAAGAAGTTAAAACAATTGACATAAGATGGTATTTAAATTATCTTACATTCGCTGTTAAAAAAATTGGGAATATTAATTCTTATTAAAAATTTTAGGATAACATTTAAAATGCATTTTACGACTGCACTTTCATTCATTTGACGACTGCAGTTGCGAACTAAACAAATTTTGTAAAAAGTTATTTTCAAATAAGGACAATAGCACCATTCATATACCGTTTAAAATTCTGCAATACAATAAGCAGTCTAAAGGATATGGTGCTCCAAATTTATACACTAATAAAAATCCCATGTACTATTTCCTGTTATTTTAGCAGAATTTTTAACTATTTGTACTGGCTTTTCTTAGAGAAAATAACAGAAAAATTAGTTAAACTTAATCAGAACGCGTTTAATAGACTTTAGTACAAACTTTTTTATGAGTGTACAATTGATATATAGTTTCTAAAAATCTACAATAAAATACCCACAGACCAGGTACAGTCCTAATTGTTAAAGCCCCGTTTAGATTATCACACAAGTGTGTTATACATGTCAGAAATGTGTTGTATACTGAAAATGTATAATAGTGTGAACACTGTTCGTTACACACATGTCAAAATGGGTGCACACATTTTAAAACGGTCACACTTTTATGACAAGATTTATTTTTTGAAATATTTCATAAAGTTACCACTTGTCTCAACACAAGTGTTGTGTTATTCACAAATAAATGTTAAACAAAGATTAAAAACAACTAGTGGTGAAAAAAAGTAATAATAGAAGAAAAAATAACTGTTTTAATTTATTTGTTGTGTGTGTCGATAACAGTCTGAACACTGAAAAGATTTTATTTTATACTTTTTTGACAACCAGACAATTCCAGCATACTTTTTGTCATACTTGTGTGAAGAAAAGTATAAGCATTTGTGTGATAATGTGAACGGGGCTTAAGTAATATTCCATAATTGCAACATGTTAGTATTTATACGGCATGTTGTGTTCGGATGTTATACACAAAAACAAACAACCGTGTAAAAGTTTCTTTGCTTTAGTTCTAATTTCTATAAATAGAATTAAAAGCTTGAATGTTAAAAAGCACGAATCATTGCTTTACATATTGAAGGAACTTCAATGAAAAAGCACAACTACAACATAGGGAAAAATAATAGCTTTGTTAAAGACATGTGGTTTTCGTTAGTTATAATAATGAAAAATGGATAAAGGCTGAGTTACCCAACCGTAAACGTATCTGTAACGAATCAGCTGTGTCGAAACCACAAGAAGAAATGTATACGAATGGTTACTAACACGTAAATGTAAACGAACTTGCCGGATTATTCTGTTGAAATCAGAATTTTCTATCCGGCATCGAAACAGCTGAATGATTTTAGTCGGAAAAAGTATGAAATGAATAAAAAAAATTGATTCAAACAACAAATAAGGAATAAAAATTAACAAATAAATGGAAAAATTTAGAATAAAATATAAAACCACATGAAATAGATGCTAAATAGTAATGTCGTTTACGATAATATATAAGCGTACTTTTTATCTACGGCATGGTACGGTTACATCACATTTACGTTTACGGTCCCATAATCCGCCCTTAAGTAAAAATGTTTGAATTTACTTCTCAAAATGCATTTCTTTGAAATTGAACATATATATATACAAAAAACTGAAATCTACATTATAGCCTAGAAGGACCCCATAAAGACAATCTGATGATAGTGAGCGGTGTCACTTGAAAATGCATTAATTGTCAACCATTGCTTCTAGGAAAGTTTTTTTCATAAGTTTTCTCTATTGGTTGTAATGCATGCATATGCATATGCATTTTATATTAAAAAATTATGTGACTGTGTTATTAATAATTTAAGAAGTGTTTCGAATAATTTTGTATATTAAATTAGTTAAATGAAATAATTCACTCGTCCAAGAAAATTCTCTCTGTGAATGCATATTCCAAAGTGCATATTTCTCATCAATTTTTCATTTACTTTGTGAAGAAAACTTCATTAGTTTACGAATCATTCCAAAAGGGAACCGGTACAGTCATCGGAAGAAGGTCCCTGGATTTGGACAAAATTCGGTTTGTAGATTCTCATGACTATCACGAAATTTACTGTTTTTTTAATTTTTGTAAAATTCGTCTTATTTCGCTTTTTTGTGGCTGTTTTTAGTTGATTTTTTCAGTAAATTTGTGAAAAATACATGATGTTCAAATGATTACAACTATTGAACGCGTTATCTGATTGTTATAAAATTTTTGCCTAGTAATTCTTAATATAATAATCTACTTTCAAAATAAATTGCAAAAATAAATTGTTGAATGCAAAAGGATAATACAATTTGAAAAATATCTTTAATTTGCAAATATCTCAAAAAATCCGTCTTTAATTTTCTTTAAATTATTGAAGGAGATAAGCTAGTATTTCAGCTACGGACTGTGCAAATTTCAAATTGGAACGCCAATCGGTTCAAGAGAAAAGCGCTATTTTTTAACAAAAGTTTTTTGAATTTTCACAAATAAACCTACCACTGCATGACAAAATCTTGACTTTTAAAAATTTATAGAGCTCTGACCATCAATTCTATATATTTTGGACATGTTGATTACAACGGAGTACTTTATTTTTCGATCTAAAGTACATATTTTCCGCGAAATTCCTTTAAAATTTAGCGGTTTTCCATTTATTTTTTTATATACAAAAATTTTAAAATGCAATCAATATAAATTTTTTGTGGTGAAATGTAGACACAGAACCTGTATTCATATTTAGGCTTACAATTTGATGCACAAAACTTGATACTAAACCCACTGTTCGCGTTTTATATGAATTTTTACGGTTTTTTAAGGTTTTAGCCAATTGAATCGCTGAATGCAAAATCGGCTTTAATAAATGATATGGCTTAGTAAAGAAGCAATTAAAAGGAAATATTTCAATAAAAAAATTTATTCATCTATAGCGGCCTATACGTTAAAATCGCGAGTTTTCAAATATTTTATATGGCAGCATAGCTTTCCAAGTTAGTGTAATATGGGGTCACCTCTAAAAACTGCTTTTTCAAAATTTCAAGCAAAACAGTTTCCATTTGCAAAAGTTTTCACAATAAATACATTTTTTACTAGGTGTCTTTATTAGGATACTAACTAAAATAATAACGTTTGTCTTTCGAACCCATTGGCGTTCCAATTTGAAATTTTCACAGTCTGTAGCTGAGTTATCTGCTTCAATAATTTAAAGAAAATCAAAGAATGGTTTTTTGAGATATTTGCAAATTAAGGATATTTTTCAAATTGTATTATATTTTTCCACTACACATTTTATTTTTCAATTTATTTTGAAAGTAGATTATATAAGCATTTCTAGGTGAAAATTTTATAACAAACGGATAACGCGTTCAAAAGTTGTAATCATTTGAAGATCATCACAATAAGCACATAGGTTTTAAAAATTCAAGTGCTTTAAATCTAGCTTGAAGTAAAGTAGATTTTAAATTCTAGCATTTGTACACTCAACCAAAAAAGTCTGTAATGGCTACTGAAAATTTTGCTATTATTACGGGAAATTTAACTGTTTTGAGCCCAGCGGTATTTTTTGATAATTTTAGCAACACATGTCTGCTGATCTGTAGTACAATAAAATTAGTAGAAAAAATTAGTAGCCGCTACTAAATTTTAGTAAAATTTATGTAAACTGTAATTCAAAATCGATTTGCTAAAATCAGTTAAAAAACTTAATAAATATCATTATTTTAGTATGTACAATGAAATTATTATAAATAACACTGTGAGACAAATGGTAGGGGTCAGTGACCGGGAAAGGTGCAAACTACCGGGGAAAGTTATATCGGTAAAAAAGAAGTTATACGTGTCCCGGCGTTTCGCTGGGTCACCCCTAGGAATTGAGATATATCGATTTGACCTTTGGTGGTCTTTTTTTGACATAACTCGAGAACCACTAGTCTGATTTTGCTCAAACAATTTTAAAAAAATTAAAAATTACAATTCCTTTAATCTGTTCATATAACGTTTTTCTATATACTCAACAGTTTTGCCGGTAAAAATAAATGTATGAAGAAAAAAATATTTTTTGCCTGAAATATTAAAAAAAAGTAATAAACAAAAGGTTATTGATTTTTATGGTAGCGGTAACAAACATTTATTTTTACCGGCAAAACTGTTGAGTATATAGAAAAACGTTATATGAACAGATTAAAGGAATTGTAATTTTTAATTTTTTTTAAAATTGTTTGAACAAAATCGGACTAGCCGTTCTCGAGTTATGTCAAAAAAAAGATATATCTCGATTCCTAGGGGTGACCCAGCGAAACGCCGGGACACGTATAACGTGTTTTTGACCGATATAACATTTCCCGTTGGTTTTATCGCATCCCGATTTTGACTGTCGCATAGTGTAATTAGTTGCAGCTACTAAATTTTTGTAAATTGCTGTAAACTGTAATTTAAAATCAATCTGCTGAAATTAGCAAAAAATTGTACTAAAAAATAAATATACTGTAAAATCTAAAAAAAATGAATAAAAAAATATTTTTTTCTTTGGATTGTAACAACCCGAGTAAAACAAATTATATATAATCATATGTAGCATATATTACAATATATAATTAGACAAATCGTTATGTATATCCATATATAATTATATATGACGTCTTTTTCCAAAATTTTTCCTTATATTATGCCATATATAATTTCATCTAATTAGATATCGGCCTTTATAATATTAGATATGGTATATGTGATTATATATTGCATAGCATGGCTGATCTTATTGCATATATAGTTGTATATAGAGCTATATCTTATTATATATATGGCGGCATTTTAGGAATATATCATCCCGAGTAAAAAAAATTATATATAATCATATGTGGCATATATTACAATATATAATTAGACATGTGGTTATGTATATCCATATATAATTATATATGAGGTTTTTTCCGAAAAATTTTCCTTATATTATGCCATATAAAATTTCATCTAATTAGATATCGGCCTTCATAATATTAGATATGGCATATATAATTATATATTACATAACATGGTTGATCTTATTGCATATATAGTTATATATAGAACTATATCTTAATATATATGGTGGCATTTTAGCAATATATAATTATATATGGTATCATTTAAACAATATATAATTATATATGGTGACAGTTAAACTAGATATTATCATATATGGTGCCATTTAAACAATATATGGTCATATATGGTACCTCATAAACCAAATCTTTAATTCAGTTCCAGATATGATAATATATGGTACTATATATAGTGCGATATATATTTATATATGGTGTTATTTAAGCTATATATTATCATATATGGTGCCATTCAAACCATATATTATCATACATGGTACCATTTAAACCATATATTATCATATATGGTGCAATTTCAACAATATATGCCCATATATGGTACCTCATGAACAATATTTTTAATACAGTTCCACATATGATAATATATGCTACCATATATAGTGCCATATATATTTATATATGGTGTTATTTAAGCAATATATTACCATATATGGTGCCATTTAAACCATATATTGTCATATATGGTGCCATTTCAACAATATATGCTCATATATGGTACCTGATGAACGACATTTTTAATACAGATATATTGACATATGGTGTCATTTAAACAATATTAATATATAGACATATATGGTATCATTTAAACAATATATTGTCATATATGGCACAATTTAAACAATATATGGTCAAATTTAGTACCACAACAACATTTTGAATACAATTCTATATATGGTTTATTTTGAATAATGTAAAACTGTATGGCGCTATAAAAAATATTATCAGATATGTTACTTCATTAACAATATTTATAATACAGTGTCATATATTGTAATATATGTATATCATTCAATATATATTGATGTATGGTAATGGTACAATAATTCCAATATCAGTTGAGATACAATTTGTGGGTCCATATCAACAATTTGTTCACGTACATTTAACATATATATTTGTACATTTAAGTTATAATTTATAAACACTTTATAAAGTTAAATAGTTCCATAAACCTCGTCTAACTGTATAGAATGTTTATGAATATACGAGTTAATATATAATAATTACAACTACAAATTGGTGCCATTATCTAAAATTTAATTTAATGTTAACTTATAATAAAATAAAAATGTATTTCCTAAAAATAAAAATATAGTGTTAATTAATGTTAATATACAATAGGTTTAAGTTTAACATCCCAGACAGAAAAATATAATCGGCACAATGCTGGCAAACCGTTGGCGATGGTCGGTTATGCGTTGGCAGAACGTTGCATTAACTATCTTGGCAAAAAAATAGATTTCAAAAAACATTTTTGAAAAAATTTAGAAAACTTTTTTTAATATTTGCTTTTAAAAACATGAAATTTAACCCAGTCCATCAGATTGTCAGCCAAGACCTCTACACTCTAATCTAACGAGACTTGTTATAGATGTGTGATAGCTACAAATTAAATGAATGATAAAAGCATTTCGAGCTAACTTATAAGCATCGAAAAAAGGTATTCCAGAAATTATTAAATGTATTTTAGAAAATTTTAATTGTATATCACAAAATATTATTTGCACTTCAGAAACTATAATATTACGCAAATTTAATTATTTATTTATTTATTTGTGTCCAGAAATAATGAAATCTATTTCAGAATTTCATAGCTAATAGAGAAAAATTTCTCAAATACATTTCATAATTTCGGAAATACGATTGATAATTTCTGAAATACAGTTTGATAATTTCTGAAATACAGTTGTGAATTTCGGAAATACAATTAATAATTTCTGAAACACAATTGATAAAACTGAACTTCAATTGACTAGTTCTGAAATACAATTCATAAATGTGAAAAATAATTGATGAGTTCTGAAACACAATTGATAAAACTGAAATTCAATTGATTATTTCTGAAATACAATTGATAAATCTTAAAACAATTAATACAATTGGAAATGGTGTAGAGCGTCAAAAAGATGTAAATAAAATTATTTTATTCAAAGATTTCAATTTAATAAAAAAATAAATAGTATATAATTTTATAAAAAAATTTATAGAAAAAAAAATTTTAATTTTATAAAAAGAAATTCATTTTGTAAAAGAAATGCATATTGAACTCGTTACCTTCTGAGTTTAAACCTTATTTTAACAAAATATTGTAATTTTTATACAGTCAGTGCTCTGCCAGTCTATTATTTTTTGAACAGTTGGCAATATATGTCTGGGATCTTATTTAATCCCAAATAAATGGAGATCTTACGTAGTACCCAAATATAATGCGGCATCTAATTTTATCTGTCATTTTTATGGATACTTTTAGATGTCAATCCCCAAATATATTGCTGTTTCTAATTCGATCTGCCATTTTAATACCGAAATAAATTGCTGGATCTAATTCGATCTGCCATTTTTCTGATAAATTTAGATCCAAGTTTATCCCCAAATATATTGTTGGATCTAATTTGATCTGCCATTTTTCAGATCAATTTATATCTAAGTTTATCCACAAATATATTGCTGGATCTAATTCGATGTGCCATTTTTCGGATCAAATTAGATCTAAGTTTATCCCCAAATATATAGCTAGATCTAATTCGATCTGCCACTTTTTCGGATCAAATTAGATATACGTTTATCCACAAATATATTGCCGGATCTAATTTTATCTGCCAAAATTGAGATCAAATTAGATCTAAGTTTATCCCCAAATATATAGCTGGATCTAATTGGATCCGCCATTTTTCGGATCAAATTAGATCTAAAAATATCCGCAAATATATAGCTGGATCCGCCAATTTTCGGATCAAAATAGATCTAGGTTTATCCCCAAAGATATCACTGGACCTCCCAATTTTGAGATATAACTTGATCTTAGTTTATCCCCATATATACAATGGGATCTAATACGATATGATTGGATACACCCAATTTTGAGATCTAATTGGATCAGCTAGATATTACAGCAGATCTTAAACAATATCAAATTGGATATAATTAGATATTGCGCGAGATCAATTTTTTGTACTCGGGATTATATATGGTATCATTTTAACAATATATAACTATATATGGTGACAGTTAAATTATATATTATCATATATGGTGGCATTTAAACAATATATGGTCATATATGTTACCTCATGAACAAAATTTTTGATACAGTTGCAGATATGATAATAGATGCTACTAAATATAGTGCCATATATATTTATATATGGTGTTATTTAAGTAATATATTACTATATATGGTGCCATTTAAACCATATATATATTATGATGCAATTTCAACAATATATGCTCATATATGGGACCTCATGAACAACAATTTTAATACAGTTCCAGATATAATAATATATGCTAGTATATATGGTGCAATATATATTGATATATGGTATCATTTAAACAATATATTACCATATGTGGTGACATTTAAACCATACATTATGATATATGGCGCCATTTCAACAATATATGGCTATATATGGTACCTTATGAACAACATTTTTAATACAGTTCCAGATATGATAATATATGCTACCATATATAGTACCATATACTTTGATATATCGTATCATTTAAACAACCCGAATAAAAATAGTTATATATAGTCATATATGTGATTAAGTTATATCTGTATAAATATACAGTTTCATTCGAAGAATGGCCCGATATATTTTTATCAATTGTTTATCAATTTTTATCTAATTGTATCAGTTTAAATCTGACCTGATTAAATTATGTGTTAATCAGATGAAATTGTATCCGATTTTTGACCTGATACAATTTTATCGGTTTATATGTAATGGTGTCAGGTTTGATCGTAATGGGTTCAATTTTATATAAATAAAATATAATTGTATCCGACATATACCTTGCACAACTGTATCAAAGTTTTAAACTGATATCAGGTCTAAATTGGGATATAACTATATAATTTTGTATACAAAGATATCTATTTGGACCTAGACTGATACCATGTAATATAAATCAATAAAATTGTATCAGGTCAAAAATCAGATACAATTTCATCTGATTAACACATAATTTCATCAGCCCATGTGAAAATCGAAATATATATGAACACACATGATCATACATTGACTTGTATATGATCATGCATGGGCATACATTGTCATATACGTACATGCATAGTTCAATGTATGAACATACATGATCTCATATATTTCCATATATCTTTGGATCCGAAATTTGAGGGTATATGACCGTACATATTCATATATGACCATATATGCTCACATATGATTCATGTATGCTCATATATGATCATATATGGCCATATACCTCTATATACCCTCAAATTTCGTATCCAAAGGTATATGGAAATATATGAGATCATGTATGATCATACATTGAACTATGCATGTACGTATATGACTATGTATGCCCATGCATGATCACATACGAGCCAATGTATGATCATGTATGTTCATATATATTTCGATTTTCACATGGGAGGTCATATCTAAACTGATACAATTAGTTAAAAACTGATAAACAACTGATACAATTTTATCGGGTCATTTTTCGGATCAAATGGTACATGGATCATTCTAAGTTATATATTACCATATAAAGCTCCATATTTTTTTTTTTAATAGGGAACATACCATATATGGTGCCATTTAAACAGTATATTGTCATATATGGTGCCATTTAAACAATATATGGTCATATGCCAATAAGCACATAGGTTTTAAAAATTAAAGTGCTTTAAATTTTGCTTGAAGTAAAGTACATTTCAAATTCTAGCATTTGTATATTTAACAAAAATATTTGAAACTTGAATTTTTGTTTCCCTTTTGCTGGAGTATGCTATTGAAATGAAGTGTAATTAAAGTTGTATTCAAGCCTTGAAACTGGAAAACAGGGCTGGAATTGGACTTGTTTTCAACTTAACTTCCAGTAAAATTGTTTATAGGGATGTATTTTTCACAAGTTTACTGAAAAAAATCAACTTAAAACAGCGATTGAACGCGTACCAAAATGAATTTGGAAAAAAGAATTTTACGTGTAATATCGTGACACTTAGCAGAATGTATGTACCAACTTTTGTAAAAATCGAAACGGGTCATGTCCAAAATCTTCTATTTTTGTATCCATTTACTTTACTTACTGAAAATGCATAAAAAGCTAATTTTATATATACATATTTTTAAAAATTAAAAAAATATTGAATTTAAACAAATTAATTATAAATATCAAACAAAAATTAACAGAATAAAAAAAATTAAAAAAAAATAAAAAAAATATTTGTCTCGATTCGATTCCCGACGTCGAACCCGGGACCCTCTGTTTGGAAATGCCAAATGATACCAAAATCACTTTTTACGATCACTTTTAGAGCAATTACTCTTTAGAAGCAATATTTAAGTGAATTTTTGTTTGTTGATCAGAAGTAATTCTAAAAAAGCCGTAAAAATATACCAACGGATACTTTGGAAGCAATGAAAAAAGAGATTTTTGAAGTGGTTCAGAATAACTTTTAAAAACGCAGTAAAAATACACTAACAGATACTTGTGAAGCATTAAAAGAAAGAAGTAGTTTATAAAGCATTACTTGCAATTTTTTTTTACTGGGATAAAATGGCTGGTATCTGGAAAACTAAGCGAGATAGGTCAAAACAGACAAAATGTTTGCTCTGCGAGTGCCTTTACATGCCTTTTTGTGATATGGACTAGGCCCGGGGAGGGTCCTGAGACCCTAAATTCCAACAAATTTTACGACTTAGTATAATTACGGATGAAACTGTAGTCTTACTAATTTTTTACTTAAATCTAGCTTTGTTAAATTTAACAAAAAATATTTTAAAATCAACAAATTTTATTTTAAGCCAAAAATCAGGAATACATTCTGTTAAAGTAACAAATTTTACTGTTCAGCCAACATACCTAATATTTTGAGTGTATTACTTTGACAAAAAACTTTAAAACACAGAATGGGTATCCATGCTTCTCTAAAGTTCCGTCTCAGAGATGGGATGTATCTGAAGCTATTAAAAATAGTTGTGATGAGGAGGGCTTTACTACCATGTGAGTACTTTCACATTCATTTGGCCCTAAAAATCATTGACCGTAACGGTTATGACTTTAATCATAAAAGTCAGGATAAAAACTTTTTTTTTGACTTTTATTTTTTTGAGCAAAAATAAAAGATATTTTTTGACTTTTATTTTTTCGAGCAAATATAAGAGTTATTTTTTGACTTTTATTTTTTCGCGCAGAAATAAAAGTTATTTTTTTACTTTTATTTTTTTGAGCAAAAATAAAAGTTATTTTTGACTTTTATTTTTTTGAGCAAAAATAAAAGTTATTTTTTGAACTCTTATTTTTTTAAGCAGAAATAAAAGTTATTCTTTGATAAAAGTTATTTTTGACTTTTTTTTTTGAACAGAAATAAAAGTTATTCTCTGACTTTTATTTTTTTAAGCAGAAATAAAAGTTATTCTTTGACTTTTATTCTTTCAAGCAAAAAACAACAGTTATTTTTTGACTTTTATTTTTTTGAGCAAAGATAAATGTTACTGTTGCGACAAAAAACGCTTTAAAATATTCATAAATTCATATCAAACACATACAAATATAGAAATCCCATGGGAAAGTCAAAAAAATAACTTTTATTTTTGTTCAAAAAAATAGAATACAAAAAATAACTTTTATTTTTGCTCAAAAAAATAAAAGTCAAAAATTTAAAAAGCAATGCATTTTTTGGAAGTCTAGGCCACAAGGATCTCCGATATTTGGTTATATGTGCTTTTTTTGTTTAAAAATTCAAAAACAACTGTTTTTTTTCGGTCCCTGCTAAAAATTGTTTGTGATTGTATACGTAATTTTAGTGTTTCAGATTTATATTGCTGGTCATAAGTCGGCATAAGAAGAAGATTTAATATTTTATCCACAACCCAAATTTCATTCTCTTTAATTCTGTTTTTCAAAATTCAAATCCCTGAGCGTTTGCTTTTTGGTGCATTTCCCAAATCGTCTTTGGTAGATCCAAAAAGTTTTGTAAATCTTAATAACCCAGCAAAATTGTCGGCTGCAAAGAACCAGTTGTAGAATAACTTGTACTTGCATACAACCTGTTCTAATTTATGTTCTATCATCGGTGATTTTTGTTTGAGTTTGTCCCAAAAACAACAGGTTCTGTTCCTCCAAATTAGAACAGGTTTCTTTGGAACCGGTTCTAGAACCAGTTATAGAACCGTTTCTGCGACAATGAAGCCTTCCATTTTGACTTTCAGGAATCAGTTCTAGAACCTGTTCCACGGAACCGGTGGTAAAAACACCTATTCTAGAACAAATTCTAAGGCAACCAGTTCAAAAAAATTTTGCTGGGAAAATTAGTCAAAAATTTTTAGGAGGGAACAGCATTAACTTGATTTCGTGAGGCGCCCTTATATATATACCTACATAGTGTATATACATAAGGGACCTCTATGAAGTGTCTAATATCCCCCTGATACAGTTTGTAGTTATATGTATTTAGTTATGAAGTTGTGTTAATGTAATCAGTTAGTGGTAGGATTGCCAAAACTAAAATAATTACATAATACATGAATTCTATCAGGTGGGTGGTTTTTGTGTGTACGAAATATGTGTAGGAGATGGGCGAGACACTTGATCTTCTAACAGCCTTATTCCTATCCTATTGATTGGTCTAAATATTGCACTCGATATTTAATTTTAATCTTTATTTAATTTATTATTAATCTTTACCCGAGTAAAAAAGTTTTGATATAACCATATATTATTTTATGTAATTGCATATAGTAACTTATAGTTACATATGGCCACATATGCTTTTAAATTCAAGCAGATATACTTTTATATAGTCATATGTTAGATATTTTTTCCTCAAAGGTTTTAATATGGAGACATATGTGATTTTATATTATTACATACTGGCCTACATATAATTGCATGTGCTATATATAAGTACATAAAGTAACATATTACAGATATAATTACATATACGTTTATATATAATTTAGTATGACACTATACATAATAATATAAAACTATATGTGGAGCCATATAAGAAATATTTCATAATTTGTGTTAGATATGATTATATATTGAAGAATAAGAACCCATATTAACTTAATATGGTTCCATATCTACAATATTTCATGATTTTTTTTTTATATATAACAATATAACGTTCTTTATAAAATCGTCTATAATTATATATCATCCCACATAAGCAATTATTTCAGAGCGATTTTATATAAAAATCAAGGTTGGTTACCAAAACAAATAACGGTAAGGGAAACGGTAACGGTATCAGATTTCGTTTGTTTAGGTAACGGTAAAGGTAACGGTATTTGAGACTGAGCAATACCGGTACGAACCGGTATTAAAAATTATGTTAAAAACATATAAAAACGAGTAAAAAGGTTAAAGTCGGGCATGCCGACTATACAATACCCTACACCAGTCTGGTTAAAAGCCAACTAATGTTTGGATTCGAAATTCGAATGGGTTTAAAAGGGGCTTGTGTCAAAATTTTCTATAATGTGAGTCAGCGCACCAAATTTCATTAAAATATCTTAATATTTGCGACCTGCAGTTTATAACCAAACCAATTTTGGGGGGACCCTTATATGGGGACTAGGTCTAAACATGGACCGGTGTTAAGCAAAATCAATAGGCTTCATCCTTGGGCTGACATAGGTCGGTGTGCCAAATTTCATCAAAATATCTTAATATTTGCGACCTGCAGCGTATAAACAGTATAATTTTGGTAGGACCCATATATGGGCACTAGGTCTAAACATGGACCGATGTTCACTAAAATCAATAGGCTTCGTCCTTGGGCCAACATAGGTCTGTGTACCAAATTTCATCAAAATATCTTAATATTTACGACCTGCAGCGTATAAACAGTATAATTTTGGTAGGACCCTTATATGGGCACTAGGTCTAAACATGGACCGATGTTCACCAAAATCAATAGGCTGCCTTATTGGGCCAACATAAGTCTGTGTACCAAATTTCATCAAAATATCTTAATATTTACGACCTGCAGCGAATAAATAATATAATTTTGGGGGGACCCTTATATGGGCACTAGGTCTAAACATGGACCGATATTCACCAAAATCAATAGGCTTCGTCCTTGGGCCAATATAGATCTGTGTACCAAATTGCATCAAAATATCTTAATATTTGCGACCTGCAGCGTATAAAAAGTATAATTTTGGTAGGACCCTTATATGGGCACTAGGTCTAAACATGGACCGATGCTCACCAAAATCAATAGGCTGCGTTATTGGTCTAACATAGGTCTGTGTACCAAATTTCATCAAAATATCTTAATATTTACGACCTGCAGCGTATAAACAATATAATTTTGGTAGGACCCTTATATGGGCACTAGGTCTAAACATGGACCTCGTCGTCCTTGAGCCTACATAAGTCGGTGTACCAAGTTTCATCAAAATATCTTAATATTTGCGACCTGTAGAGTGCGCACAAGAATGCATGGACAGACAGACAGACGGACGGATGGACGGACAGACGGAAATCGTTAAAACGAAATAAAAAAAAAATTCTAAGCCGATCGGTATACTATAAGGTGGGTCTAGGACCAATATTTTTTGGTGTTACAAACATCAGCACAAACTTATAATACCCTGACCACATAGTGGTGTAGGGTATAACAAATAAAAACATGGTATATTTTTAATTTTAAGTACTGAAAATACAGATTTTAAGCTATAAATTCAATACTGGTAGTTTTAATAAGTAAAATTATTATCTATAAATTTTTTGTAAAAAAAAACACTCAAGATTATAAAATAAAAAATTGTAATTTTTATATAAAATAATAAATACCGGTAACTACCCATAAAAATAACGGTATCGGTAACGATAACGGTATTTAGAAATGTTTATAGAGGTATCGATAACGGTAACGGTATTCAATTTGAAACGGTATTTTAGCGATAACGGTATTATAACGATGACGGTAACCAGCCTTGATAAAAATATATAAGGTCCATATAATATTATAATATTATATTATATGTGGTTCTATGTTAACAATGATTTTGAACTAGTTTTAGATTTAGTAATTACTAGGGATTTGCGCGTGACTAGAAATGTTCGTGAGTCACGTTATTCACACATGATCGTGAGTAATAATTACTATACTCAAGTGATTCGTGCGTGAGTCTGAGAATATATAATTCGTACTTGATTCGTGCGTGAGCGTGAATAAGAATATATAACCCGTGCATGATTCGTGTGTGAGTTTATTTTTTGCATCTTATATTTTTAGTAATTTTTACTATTTTGTAATATTTTACTATTTTTTCACTATTTTTCTTATATCTTGGTTGTATAACATAATCCTATTTACTTTAAAATTTCAGTATTGTCAACTTTATTTTAAAATTACTTAAAATAAAGAAAATTTTGTTCATGTTTAATGCACTGTCATGGTAAATCGGGATAAAAGTAATGGAAGATTTATCGAAATTATAGGATCTCCAGCAGACTTTTGGGTTAATCATTATATTTGGAAATTAATTACACATGCAATTACACAATTACATGTAATTGTAATTGAAAAAAATTCAATTACAATTACATATTATTTGTAATTGTAATTAAAAAAAAAAACAATTACAAGTAATTTGTAATTAAAAATTTTCAATTATACATTACATATAATTGTAATTGAAAAAATGTCAATTACAATTAAATTTTTTCGGAAAAGAAATAATGACAAAAAGCACAAGTGAGGGGTCAGCCAATCATGACGTATTCCTTTTATATTTATTCACGCCTATCCAACCTATCCCAGTCAGTTTTTTCTACAAAATTTTAACAAAAACACTATAATTCTAAATGTAATTGAAATTTGTAATTGAAATCACTTTCAATTACAATTATTTGTAATTGAAATTTTTCAATTACAGTTACATGAAATGTAATTGAGTTTTTTTTTTAATTTCAATTACATTTATTTGCAATTGTAATTGAAATCCCCCAGGTCTGATCTCCAGATATTGCATATCTTTTTTATTTAAAAAAATAATTTTGGTATGTTGTTAGATGTGGTCATATATAATATGATCTAAAGTATAAGGTCAATTTTTAGATATAATTGTATCAAGCTATGTCCACTTTTATAACATTTTATATAATTTTATACAAAAATATATAATTTGATGTAATTGGATGAGGACAAAATTCGAATACAATTGTATCGAATTGCATAAAATTGTATCAAATTGTACCAAATTGTATACAATTGTATACAATTCGATACAATAAGATACAATAAGATGTTCTCATTTTTCGGATATAATTATATCTAATTACATAAAAGATTATATATAATTAAATATAACTTCATATGGCTCCATATCTTTTTTTTACTTGGGTATTTAATATATATTTATTTTATTTGTAGGTTTTTTACACTTCTGGGTCAGGGTAACGGGTAATTTTAATCGATTTACTAATGCCGCCATCACACAAATTGCAGAACAGAAATATCTACGAATATTCAAAAGAAAATTTCATTCGGCATTCACGACTTAAGTTCGCACTAAATAATTTTTGTTTGTTTTTTTTAATATTTTTTTGTAGTATTGCAAAAATATCAAAGGAATTTCGATTTGAAAACTGATTGTATCAGCCCACCCAAGTAAAAAAAATTATATGGAGTCATATGAAGTTATATTTAATTATATATAATCTTTTATGTAATTAGATATAATTATATCCGAAAAATGAGAACGTCTTATTGTATCATATTGTATCGAATTGTATACAATTGTATACAATTTGGTACAATTTGATACAATTTTATGCAATTCGATACAATTGTATCCGAATTTTGTCCTCATCCAATTACATCAAATTATATCTTTTTGTATAAAATTATATAAAATGTTATAAAAGTGGACATAGTTTGATACAATTATATCTAAATATTAACCTTATACTTTTTATCATATTATATAGGACCATATCTAACAATAAAATAAAAAAAAAATTCAATTGTAATTGTAATTGTTCTTTTTTGATTTGCAATTACAAATAATATGTAATTGTAGATGTGTTTTTTTCAATTACAATTATAATTACATGTAATTGTGTACTTGCATGTGTAATTAATTACAAAATATAATGATTAACCCCAGGTCTGCTGGAGATCTTATAATTTCGATAAATCTTCCCTTACTTTTATCCAGATTTATCATGACAGTGCAATAAACAAGAAAAAATTTTCTTTTAATTTAGTAATTTTAAAATAAAGTTAACAACACTGAAATTTTAACGTCAATAGGATTATGATATACAACCAAGATATAAGAAATCAGTCAAGTGTACGTTATAAGCAGCGTTTGTGCGGCATTCCTATCAATGATATCTCGAACAATTTTGACAGTAGAAAGCCGGAATACGTTGAAAAACTGTCAAAATCGTTCTTGATAACACTGATAGAGAGTCATACAAACACAGCTAGTATAGAAAATTTCGTATTAAAGCTTCAGTGTTGTTAATGTTATGGGTGCGTAAGCCATTTTTGACTCATGCTCCTAAACAAAAACAAATTACTCACGCACGAGCATTTCGTTTCTTACTCAGCACACATGAGTATATTAAAAACTTACAATCAGAAAATTCTCACGCAAAACAGTAAAAATTACTAAAAACATGATGCAAAAAATAAACTCACACACGAATCATGCACGGGTTATTCTTACTCACGCTCGAATCACTTAAGTATAGTAATTATTACTCACGATCACGTGTGAATAACGTGACTCAAGAACATTTCGTGTCACGTGCCAATCCCTAGTAATTACTAAATCGAAAACTACTTAGTTCAAAATCATTGATAACATGGAACCAAATACAATATATAATACGGTTTTATATGGACCTTATATATTTTTATATAAAATCACTTTGAAAAAATTGCCTATGTGGGAAGATATATAATTATAGATGATTTTATAAAGAACGTTATAAGTTATATATGGGTTCATATTCGTCAATATATAATCATAACTAATACAAATTATAAAATATTTCTTATATGGATCCACATAGTTTTATATTATTATGTATAGTGTCATACTAAATTATATATAAACGTATAAGTAATTATATCTTTTATATGTTCCTTTATGTACGTATATATAGCACATACATATATATGTAGGCCAGTATGTAATAATATAAAATCACATATGTCTCCATATTAAAACCTTTGAGGAAAAAATATCTAATATATGACTATATAAAAGTATATGTGTTTGAATTTAAAAGCATATGTGGTCATATGTAACTATAACTTACTATATGCAATTAAATAAAATAATATGTGATTATATCAAAACTTTTTTACTCGGGCAGGCAGAAAAATACGATCGGCACAATATTGGCACCCCATTGGCCATGGTCGCTTATGTATTGGCAGACTGATAACACCGTCCAACCGTTGGTTGGCGATAACTTTCCAGCATTTTTGCAACGTTTTCAAAATCGAAAAAAGGCGGTCTAAAAATAGATTTTCATTGGGCGTATTCCATTTGGGAGTACCGCGGTGCGTTGTATAAGTTCCTACGATTTTATACCTCAGACCAGGGTTATGAACTAATCCACGGCTTAATTTTATCCCTTGTCAGACCAAGCACGGATTTAGCAGTTTCCTTACAGGCCGCAGCTACATCTGGCCACTCACAATGATGAAGACATTGATTGTACGCCTTCGCTATGACTGGATCTTGTAGTCTTGATATATTATATTTTTCGAAACTCAATCATGAAGCATTGACTACTGCTGGTTGCAGACTGAAATTTGCACCTAGTAGTTTGTGGTCACTGTCAATATCAGCGCCTCGTCTGGTTATAATATCCATGAGTAAACTCAGGAATAGCCTGCTAATCATTATTTGGTCGATTTGATTGTACACACAAAAAAATGTTGTTCAACTTTTTTCAATTAAAACGATTTGTTAAATTATTTCAAAAGGTCTCAATTAAAAATTAATCCAATAGATTAAATAATTGCTCAAAACTGCAATTTGCTTGACATTTTTTTTTATTCTGCCACTTACAAGCATTTCATGAGAAAAAATCAGCATATTGTTTTTGTTTTTCGTTTGTTTTATATATGTAGTTCTTTTTATAAATGTTAATGGATTAGTAACAGGAATGATAAAGTTGGTACTATAATACTATTAGAACCTCAGTTTATAGTACTATTAGAACCTCAAAAGGACTATGGTACTCCTTAGCATTATTTGATACCATTTTAAATTATTCAAAATAAATAGTAAAAAATTGTAAGAAACGTAATTCAAAGAAAAGGTTTTTAAAATTTTGCAAAAAAAATATTAAACATTTATTTAAATTTAAGAGAAAATCTTTAAGTTGTTGATTTTTGTTTAGTTATTTGTGCGGTAACTTCATTTTTAGTAAATTGGTTTTTTATATAGTTTTTTTTAATTATAAGAAATAAATTTAAAAAAAGATTAAAATTTTATAATTTTTGACCCCGCTTTTTAAATATTAAAGATGAGACTGGGACGTCAAAATAATAGTCAACGCTGAAGATTGGATGCAAGAACAAAAGCGATAGAATAATATAAAAAAGGTAACTGCGAAGAAGAAAGAACAAAATGCACTATACAGAGTGGAGTGGATCTATATTATATTTTGAACCTTGTTTTAATGTACAAAAGAACCTTTATATATGTACGTTTTTTGTTAACTTATAATAAAAAAATTTTTAAAAAGTACTATGCGGTAGAGTTGTAAAAGTCTTGAGTTTTCCGGTACTGAGTACTCAACACTGACTGTTATTTTGAGTACTCAATACTAAAACGGTACTACTCAATACTTTTAAAGATGCAATTTTCCGTAGAAATGTGTATTTTTCGTATGAAAATACATCTCTAAAAATAGTACTAAAAATACAACTCTGGAAATACAACTCTATTTGTAAAGCAAACAAATTTGTAATGAATTTTTGGTAAAAATTATTTAATTAATTTATTTAAAATGTTTGAAATTTATTAAAATGTAAGTAACAATAGTTATTTAACACGTGTATGTGAATTGTTATTATTTTTCTTTATAAATACGAACTCATAACATTTTTATTTTTAAATTAAAAACAAAACCGTTAAAAGTATTGAGTAGTATCGAGTACTCAATTGAAAAGTATTGAGTAGTATTGAGTACTCAAAAAGTATCGAAATTTCACAACTCTACTATGCGGGTCAAAAAGTACTATTTTTTAAGCAGGTTGGTACTATTTTGAAAATCCCATTTATCATCCCTGATTAGTAACTAATATTTTAAATTATTTTTTATAAAATTTTATAAATTCTCGTTGAGTTTATTATTTTATTTAGTTAAATATTTTAATTTTGCCATGTTAAATCTGAATATTCATTTATTCCAAAACATTACTATAAAATAGTAATGTAATTTTTGAAATTTTGTTTAAAAAATTTAAAATTTTTTAAACAAAAAGTTTTCAAAAAAAATTTTAACAAATTAAAAATTTTTGAAATTTTGTTTAAAAAAAATTTGAAAGTTTTTTTTAAACAAAAAAATCGCTTAAAAATAAATTAAAAATTATTTTTGTTAATCAAACATATTTTTTAGTTTTCAAAAAAAATTTAACAGAGACTTACGCTTCAGAAAAAAGAAGAAAACTAATTTCTACGAGAGAACTTTTCACATAAGTATAAATAAATCTATCAACTGAATGAAAATTGCAAGCAGGTTTTATTTTAATGAAATTCATCTAAAAATAAAGAAGTATATTTTTTTATAGTTGGCATGGCAACTACCACTTTACCAGCTGATAGTCTTATTTAGAAGGTTTACAATATTGATAAATTTTTAATCCAATGTATTAATTTTTAATCAAATCCATATAATGTGTTTTTTATAAGGTATATAATATTGATCAAGTTTTAATCCAATGAATTAATTTTTAATCAAACTCATATAAAAAACCAATAAAAATCCTAATCAAATGTATCACTATTTTATTGAAAATTTATTCAATTAAAGAGCTACAAATTTTTAATTGAATGAACAATTTTCGTGATTGGAGGAATTTCAACGATAAAATTTATTGAATAGGAGGTTTTCATGATTGAAATTAGTTTTTATTTTTTTGTGTGTATGTTTGACCATCAACGTATATTTATGGATGTTTTTATATGAAAATTTAGTGGCTAAGATAAAAAGTTTATTTCGTGAGCCGTTGTTGTTCCTTAATGTTCCAAGGCCATGTTTACCCATAACAGCACCACATAGGTTTTGGTTATTGTTTCCAACCTTAGCATTAAAGTCGCCTAAAAATGTCTTTATATCGGCAATTGGTAAGGTGCTTGTAACATATTCTACTTGACTATAAAAATCATCCCTTACAGTATCATCATTAGGTTCAGTTGGAGCGTAACATTGTACGATAGAGATTTTGCGGAATTTGGAATTAAATCTCGCCCTGACGGTACGTTCCGATTATAGTTTGTGTTCTAATAATGCAGCTTTGGGCTTTGGCGATAATAACAAACCAACTCCGTGTTTTTTATGTTCGGAGTTTCCCGAATAGAGGAAGCGATGACCAGATGGCAATTGAATAGTGCCGCTATTTAGCTACCGTACTTTACTAAACACCAGTATGTCAATTTTGTAGCTATTCATTTCTTTCCGAACTTGCTCGAGTCTGGAAATTTCAGAGAGTGTTCAGGTACCAATCATAAATCGTTATTTAAAGAAAAACGTCGTCGTCAATGGGGAGTTGCTTTCTAATTTTGCTTTCTAATTTTGCTAACGTTTCTGTAAGGCTGTCTGTGTGAAGGATTGCTCTAAAGCATCCGATCCCAGTGTTGGGACTGCCAACAAACCTCATTACACACAAAAAAATAAAAACTAAATTCAATCATAAAAACCGGCTATTCAATAAATTTTATCGTTGAAATTCCTCCAATCACAAAAATTGTCCATTCAATTAAAAATATGTAGCTCTTTAATTGAATAAATTTTCAATAAAATAGTGATACATTTGATTAGGATTTTTATTGGTTTTTTTTATATGTATTTGATTAAAAATTAATTCATTGGATTAAAAATTGATCAATATTGTATACCTTCTAAATAGCATATTATATGCATTTGATTAAAAATTAATCCATTGGATTAAAACTTGATCAATATTGTATAAATTCTAAATAAGAATCTAATCAGCTGGATAAAGTGGTAGTTGTCATACCAACTATAAAAAAATATATTTCTTTATTTTTAGCTTGAATTTCATAACATTGAATTTTATTAAAAGAAAACATGCATGCAATTTCCATTCAGTTGATAGATTTATTTATACTCATGTGAAAAATTCTCTCGCAGAAATTAGTTTTATTCTTTTTTCTGAAGCATAAGGACTCTGTCAAATTTCTTTTTGAAAACTGAATAAAATATTTTTTATTTAAAATAATTTTTAATTTATATTTTGCGATTTTTTTCTTTAAAAAATTTAAAATTTTTTAAATTAAATTTCAAAAATTACATTACTATTTTACAGTAATGTTCTAGAATAAATGAATATTCAGATTTAGTATGATAGAATTATGATATTTAACTTAATAAAATAATAAACTCAACGAGAATTTATAAAATTTGATAAAAAAAAATAATTTAAAATATCAGTTACTAATACATAAACATTTATAAAAACAACTACATAAATAAAACAAACGAAACACACCCAACAAACATTTACTATTGAGACCGAATAAGTAACGATTTGATAACTAGTTTATTTCTCAAATGTTACCCTTGAGAATAGCTTTGAGAATTTTTATTCTCAATTCGGAAATCATAGCTTTCTCCATAAAAACGGCAGTTAGAGCTCAAGTATATTTCTCATATCTTTACAGAGCCTAATATAAGGGTCGATATTAATATAAAATTCAAGTATATTTCAAATCTTTCTCTAACCTGATTTTTGTGTAGAAAAAATTTTGTTCTGTAGTTGAGAAATATTGTTGATAATGAGTTGAGAAATATGTTGATTATCAAATGATACTCCAGTGTATTTACTCAATAGTTACCACGTCTATTTCAATGTATTTTTTATACAGTTTTAAGAATTTTTAAATGCAATTATGTGGAATGTTATTATCAAAATATTTAATTAACAGTTAAAAATTACATAGGTAGAGTATTGTGAAAAAAATTCATTATTTACATATTCAAATGTATATAACTGTTTAGGTATTTAAAATTATCAACGAGAAGAAATGGAAAACGAAAAATGCATTTTGCATTTTGAAAATTAAATATAAAACTTTCTGTCCTTCCAGCGTAGATACTGGGCAGCACGTCATCAATTAGACTTCTCCAAATAAATTTAGCAAACTTTTGAATACAACTTGCTCTCTCCTATTCAAAATTTGATACCTGGAAATAAGAAATTAAGTTATTGTGAATTAGGGTATTCAGAAAAACAAAACCATAAAATACTGAGTTTTTTTTTCAACAAAAATAACATCTAATTTTATGAAAAACGAATATTTTTATGTGGATTCGTTTTATAGAAAACCCGAATACATTTTGGCGGAGATTTTTAAATTCATCTATATGTTTTTTTTTATCTGTATGATCCTTACCAACTCAGAATACTTCTCCACATCATTTGTTACCTCCACTTCAAAATTTAAAAACTTTAAAAGATGAAAATGCTTTTTTTTTGATTAGTTGTACTTTCGGCTTCATCTTTAAATTATTTATAACTTTTACCTCCTCTAAAACACGTGTTATAACACTCTTTTATTGCTTTAAGTTTGCTCTTTAATTTCTGTAAAAACTCCAGTAATTGCAAAAATTACCATCAGTGATTCTTTTCTCTGCCTTTTGTATCTCATCTTTAAGTTCTTGCTTGAAAGTATTGAAATCTAAATCTAAGATATATAAATATAATATAAATAAGAGGCACGCTACTCTTACAGATTATTAGAACTTAGTACATTTGACCTTAAATTCTAGTTTCTGAAATTGTAAATATTTAGATTAATGCAGAGACCAACACTTAATAATTCAGAAATTTTTATATGACCAAATGGTGCAAAATTGGGATGAAAAATTTCAATAGAATTTATAATCCAAATTTAATATACTTACCGGATATTGTTATAAAATTTTAATTTTTTGCTTATTTTTCTTGATGCACTTTTAATAGATTTGCAGATTTTTTTATGCACAACCAAAATCCTTAACTTTTTAAGTTGTGTGCACCACAAAACAAAGATTATCTTTTTTGGATGCGCTAAATTGTTATTAATATCCCACACAGAACAAAATTAAAATGGAAAATTTTTTAAATTTTTTGAAACAAAATTTCAAAGATTTTTGATTACTTTTATTCTTATAAAGTGAAGCTCGAGGAACGTGTGAGAAACCTGAAAATTTTTAAGTAATTTTCAAATGTTAGCATTAGGTAACAGAAAAAGGTTCGAAATGAGTTTGAAATATAGCCTTGGTAACAATAGCAAATTTAAAATTTTTCAACAATAGAATATTCGTAATTTTTGATTTGAGAAAGATTTGATAACAAAACTGGATATCTACCACTCGAATTGTACTAGAAGCTGACTTGAGCTATCATTGGATATTTTAATATTTATTCGTTATTTTGAACGCAGTTTTCTAGCATAATTATCAAATGATTTTCTAGTAGTTTTCAAATCTAATTCAAAGGCTCTACTTTATTATCGGAGAGTGACTTGATAAATACATTTGTTATCCATGAAAAATCTCAATATTTCTCTAAGGCTAGAATTGGTGTTTGTTGGGCAACAACAATATGCTGATGTTTTTAACTTGTTTTATGAAGTGCTTTTGAGCGATAGAATAAAAAAAAATGTCAAGCAAATTGCAGTTTAGAGAATTAATCGATTGGATTAATTTTTAATGACACCTTTTGAAATAATTTAACAAATCGTTTTAATTGAAAAAAGTTGAAAAATATTTTTTTGTGTGTAAGTTTGTGTTCTGGATATCACTAATTACTTGAGATGCACCGTTATTTGCATGCTAATCAGGCTACTCAAAAATGCTAATCAGGCTACTCAAAAATTGTGAGCCTTCTCACGTTAGTTGCCAACAGATGGGTATCTTAACGACATTGCTAGGTGATACTTGGTAGAAGACCTTAAGTGTGAGTTGCTTGCAAAATTCGTCAAATGAATCGCTTCTGGCCATTCCCAAGCGAATGGTAATCAGAGAGCTTTCCGCGTCTGAGAAAAACCCCAATCCCCAATGTAAAATACGTATTGTGAAAGTAATTCTGCATGCTCATTTGCTATCAAGTAAAATATCGTACGGTTGCATTCGACTCATCGATCGCTATCGAATGCCATGATTAGAAATTTCTATTACTCGATATCGTATAAAAGAATCCCAAAAGTTAAAAAATTCGAAGGTTCGACAAAAAATTCGATCACTCACGATTACAAGAACAATGTTGTCATACTAGCAAAAAAGTTTGTGAAATTCATTGCAATATTTCACGATCGAATTGGCTGATTTTTAATCAGTTTTGGATTAGAAACCACCACCTGAATAATAATTATATATTTTTTTAAAATTTCAACCATAAAAAGTCATTTGAATTTAAAATTTATTTTTATCTAAAGATACAAACTATTTTTTAAATAATTTCGGCGCTTTTAATATTTTTTGTAAGAGTTCACGCGTATGTATAATAGAGCTGTATCTTTCATGAACGAACTATGTAGTGCAATTGAATGATAAACTCAATGATATGAGCAAACTCTTTTCAATGATCAGATCATCATTATTCGGTCTTAAAATAATGTTTGTATGTGTTTCCAACTAAATTGTTTGAAAATTGTTTTTTTTTTTAAGAAATCTGAGTAAAAACAGTAACAGAAAACTGAATAGGAAAGAAAACTATGAATTAGTTACACCGCATTTAAGGCCTTACTTGGGTGAGATGGCAACCCGTTGCAACCCATCTCCAATATATACGCAAGCTGCCGGATCTTGAACGTAAAAACCATACGTCAGTTTGGCAACGCGGAGCAGATTGGAAGATAAACAAAAATCTGATAGTAGAATGTTTGTAGGTGTCTGTGTTTGATCACTGCTAAGTGAAAAACAATAACAGAAAGCTGAATAGGAAAGAAAACTATGAATTAGTTACATTGCATTCAAGGCCTTACTTGGGTGAGATGGCTAAGTTGTCGCATCTTTGTATTGTAGGAATATGCATTGGTACAATTTCAACAGCCTGCGGGTTATTGAAAAATTATCAAATAGAGACAATCTGACAATAAAATATAAACAATTATATAATTTAACGGAAAATCACTGATGAAGCCTGTACACAGAAAAAGACAGAAACTAGATCTAGTCTGATGTGTAAAGTTTATAATTTTTAGAGAAAAGGGTTTATTTTTCTTCTTAACCTCAAACCTACTAAAAGCAATATTTTTAAAATGTTGGTTTTTAATTTTTATTTCAAAATAAAAATTGTTTTTTTCGATCTTTTAAATTGATAAATTAGAAATTTATTAATTCGATGCCAATTTTTTTATTATGGAGCAATTCCATATGAAAGCGATCACCTTTTGGACGACCCCTCTCCGATTCTAAAATAAATAGTCTCAATCGATTGCCCAGCAAAAAATAATGTACCTACATATTTTTTTTTTTTTTTATAGTGACTGGTTTAGTGGTGGTGTACACCACTGTCATGTGACAAAATTGAAGAATTCTTCATAAGGGACCTCATTGAAAGTTGTTTTAAAAAAAAACTACTAAAGCGATCGCAACGAGTGATAGCTCGTTGGAAAGGTATTGAATCAGGCTTTAATTGAAAAATAAAAAAATTTCCTAATTTTTCTCAGAAATTTACCTTTTTTCCCATGAAAATTAAATTTTCCCATGAAAATTAAATTTTCCGATTTTCCACAGAAGCTCCTAAATTTTCCGGCTAATTTTTTTTTTTTGGATTCCTCATAATTTTTGCTTTAAGAATCAGCAATAAAAAAATGGGCCCCGACTCCTTGTTTGGACAGGAGAGGAGCATTTAAGAGGCCACCTTGTTCTCATTGTTTTTATATTTTTTATAATTGAATTATTTGTAATTATTTAACATTGTTTTATTTTATTATTAAAAATACATTTTAAAAATTATTTTACAGTTAAAAATACATTTATGAAGAAAAAATCTTTCTTATTTTGCTGCTTATACTTATTAATTAATTACAATATTTATTAAAAATTTCAATTGTCTTGGCATCATTATAAAATTAAAGTAACTTTAAATTTAGCACGTCGGCAGACGAAGAGTACCGCTTTACATTAATTGACATATCAGAAATATTTGGTATGAAGCAATGAAACTTTTGCGTTCCAGTTATAGTTTTGACATTATTATATTTGTTGTGAATTCGTCGCTCCATGGCATCGTGTTCTTTTTGAGTGCATAAAACTGTGTTAATGGCAATTTCCTTGCTTTGAATCCACGAAAACAAATGTTGTACATTTAAGATCTGGTCAGTATATGGCCTTTGCAAACTTGCCTTAGTCGCCATGCGTTTTAGGGTTCCCCCTAACGCATCGCATGGGCCCTTACCGTGGGACGTCGCAAAAAAGTGCCACTCGACCTTGCAGTTTTGTTCTTCTTCAATTATGCAAAGATTGTAAAAATTTTTTTTATTCTTGTACTGAGAAGCCGCGCCGTCTGAGAAAAACGTTACTTTGTCGATTGCATCGAATTTTGATCTTAAGAATTCAAACAGTTTCATTTGAAATAAATAAACGGACACATAATTATGAGCTAAACTCTCCGCGACAACAACAAGGCTTACGGTCTGTAGTTCGTTATCTTCGTTTTTGAAATAAATGCAAAAAGGATGCACCGTGCACTGGTCGTTTGCCCAGTGATAAGCCTGAATTTCATCCTGAACGAGAAAAGTGTAATTCTCGGCAAAGTCGCTTATCACAATGAATTCATTTTGGGCTAATTTCTCCTTACTTTCCTTTAGAAATTTCGATTGCATCTCGGATATGAAATGGTGCGCCTTCAGTTCATTCAACTTGAATCCGAATTCCTCGATGAATTCCGGAATCTGCTTTACCACGGTCTCAAGGGAACATCTGCCGCTGCTAATTATCCACTGTTTGAAATGCACCTCCTGAATTAACAGCTGTTCAAACTTTACCGCCAAATATTGCTCTAGCTCGTCAATCTTCAGACAATTGTCGCATTTGGACAGATGACAATTTTCCGTGGGGTATGCGCACAACGACTTCGACAGGAGGTCCCTATATGTTTCAATTTCACCGTGAAATACTTTCAATTTCTTGCATGGAAAAAACATTAATTTGATGTTTTGATGAAACATGCAAACGCAGACTGAATGCGTTCCGTGCCTGTCTAATGCCAGCACGCATTCTTTTGGTCGTAGGATGGCAAACTTAGAAAATCCCACTTTTTCTGCTGGGTATTTCTCTTTGAACTGATGGTATGCTTCGGATAGATTACATAATAATAATCTGCGCTGCTTGTGTACTTTTTCTCCATCTTCACGTGTGATAACATAGTCACGTGTACCTGGGCAGGCGCGGCTGTTGTCATCATTGCAGTAAAAATCTTGAATCAATTTCACCGTTGCTTCGCTGAGGGTCCTTGAGCCAAATTTCTTGGTGGGAGTCGCCAATATGCCCTTCTGTCGAACTAATTCTTTGCTTCTTCTCGCGATGTAAAAAGATGTTTGAAACTGTTCAGAAATCTTGCGTATAGACCATGATTGAGGCAGCACAGATAAAATGAGATATTTCTCCGGAAAAGTGGTCGCTAAATTGAATTTTCTTTTCAACTGCTCAATCATTTGTTTGCCGTCATCAACGTCATCTGCTTGACTGCATTCGTTATCAGAGCCTTCATCAAATATTGTCGCGATTGCACTCATAACCTTGCCTTTTTTCTCTTTCCTGTATTTTTCACTTCGCAACTTTCTTTTTGTAATAGGCGATTCACCTAAAGTGGTAATAGCCTCATTCAAAGGACTCAAAGACATATTGACCATCGGAATGTCTGCCTCACTATCAGATGAAACATTTTGTTCAATTGTCATTTCACTCTCGGATTGTGGTTGCATTTGTTTCAATGCATTTGCTTGTTGAGACAAATCGATTTTACACTTGGGGCAAATGAATTCTGCTTCTTCACCGTATTGTATATTTAATTCATTCATGTATCGCTTCGAAACACCAGTTAATTTTAATACTTTTATCTTTTTCGAACGATGTCCACTCTTGTTAAACGGATTGCAGCAAAATTTATTCATTTTACTTTAAATTGTCTTTACAGCTTCACTCTTTACTTTACAAAAAAAACACTTTAACACTTTCACGTTTAGTATTCAACTAAAATTTGACTCAGAGTGTGTGAAGTATTTATATTTATTTTTTGGTAAAAAATAGGTAAAAAAAAATAAGCGATATTTGCTTTTCTTTAATAGGAAAATTTGCGTGAACTACTGGTCATAAAATGTTTTTTAAAGAGGGACTTAATTGGTTACTGCCAATAAGCCGACCACAGGTCATAAAATGTTTTGTAAATTTTTTAAATTACCAGGTAATAAATATTTCGCCATATTTATGGAAAATCCGTGTTTTATGACTTGTTTCTGCACGTGTCATTTTAGGCGAAATATTTATTACCTGGTAATTTAAAAAATTTACAAAACATTTTATGACATGTAGCCTCAGTCGGGTTTGGTGTGCCATTACATGCCACTGCTGCTATTATCCATGGATTTATGGCCGATCTTGTGAAGGCAGGCAGACCATATTCACTACACACTCAACTTGGGGCTCTTAAAAAAAATTTATTTTTTCTTCCTAAATGTATTTTTAACTGTAAAATAATTTTTAAAATGTATTTTTAATAATAAAATAAAATAATGTTAAATAATTACAAATAATTCAATTATAAAAAATATAAAAACAATGAGAAACAAGGTGGTCTCTTAAATACTCCTCTCCTGTCCAAACAAGGAGTCGGGGGCCATTTTTTTATTGCTGATTCTTAAAGCAAAAATTATGAGGAATCCAAAAAAAAAAATTAGCCGGAAAATTTAGGAGCTTCTGTGGAAAATCGGAAAATTTAATTTTCATGGGAAAATTTAATTTTCATGGGAAAAAAGGTAAATTTCTGAGAAAAATTAGGAAAATTTTATTTTTCAATTAAAGCCTGATTCAATACCTTTCCAACGAGCTATCACTCGTTGCGATCGCTTTAGTTTTTTTAAAACAACTTTCAATGAGGTCCCTTATGAAGAATTCTTCAATTTTGTCACATGACAGTGGTGTACACCACCACTAAACCAGTCACTATAAAAAAAAAAAAAAATATGTAGGTACATTATTTTTTGCTGGGCAATCGATTGAGACTATTTATTTTAAAATCGGAGAGGGGTCGTCCAAAAATTTGCCAATTTTGATCGTTTTCATATGGAATTGCTCTATGAATTAACATAATTAGTACTTTTTTCCAAAAACTGCTATTTTTCTTCATCAGGATATTCTCCTGACAAATACTTCACAGAGTTTTTGCTTTCAAAAACCTCTACACTTTCAGGAATGAGAAGACGATCCTTTCGGGAATTTTCATTTCCCCTTCATCAATTTTCTTTAAAAAGTGCACTTAAAATAATACGTCAGTAGAAAAATCTGTCAAACGGGTTTCAAATCGATTTGACTAATTTTTAACAAATTTTTAGTTGAAACACTGATTTAAACAAAGATTTAAGTTATCGTCATTTAACACTATACTAAAAATCCTCAGTACTTTAACTAGTTTTGAGTGTTCATTTTCAAAACTATTTACAACAAATTTTTAAGAACCCATTCGTTAAATTTTACAAAATTTATTGTTAAAATATAATACTTTCATGTTTCTGTTATTACCCGGTAGATGGCGCCACCAGTGTATCCAAAGTTTTAAGAATGGCGCTATTTCTTGCCCTCCCGATTTTTTAAAATGGCCCATATCTTGAAAACTAAGAGAGATAGAGCAAAATTGATGAAATTTTGACTACCCCTAATAGCCCAGCAAAATATTGGTAATGATACCTCATTACTATCTGCATTACCAAAAATGATATATCATTACCTTTTGCATTATTTTATAATATAAAATAATGACTTCATAATAACGGCCTATTATATTCATTGTTTCTAAATATAAAATAATGACTTACTCGTAATAGTTTAAATAAGTACTTTTTACACAGTTAAATTTTATACATTTTTATTTATTATATGTAAATATGTTTTATGTTTAAATTTTTATGACGAGTCCTAAAATTACACACTAGAGAAAACTTAATTTTTTCTGAATGTATTTCCTTAAGCTAATAGTAAAGGATTCTTCAATAAGAGCGCTACAAAAGTTTTTTTAAATAAAACAAAAACGGTTTTGGATATCAATGAAATTCTTTATTCCTGTGAAAGTACGTTCGATGCCATTATGTATGGAAATCGATCTCTTTTGCATGGCCACCACGGGCACGCTTGCAGAAGTCCAGACGCTAAACCCAATTTTCGACAGTTTTCAAGCATAAATCGGCCGATATTCGTACGAAGTTCATCAATCGTCGCTGGCTTGTTGGCATAGACCATAGATTTGACGTAGCCCCACAGGAAATAGTCCAACGGCGTCAAATCGCACGACCGAGGCGGCCAATCGACTGGACCATTTCGTGAGATAACACGTTCTCCAAACTTGGTTTGCAATAAATTGATTGTGACATTCGCTGTGAGGCTTGTGGCGCCGTCCTGTTGGAACCACATGTCCTCCAAGTCCATATCATCCAATGGCCAAAAATATTCGGTTATCATTGAACGGTAGCGATTCCCATTCACAGTAACGTGCCGGTCTTGATCATCACGGAAGAAGTACGGCCCAATGACGCCGCCGGCCCATAAACCGCACCAAATCGTAATTTTTTCGGGATGCAATGATGACTCATGGAGTACGTGTGGATTGCTGTCTGAGCAATAACGCATATTTTGTTTATTGACGAAGCCATTCATTATGACGACCATAAATTGGACGTAGCGCTCTTAACGTTGAGGCCACTGACTCCGAATGTCGGTAGTGAATTTTAATAATTTCGACTCGTTGTTGGCTCGTATATCTTTCCATCATGAAATAGCAAACCTTACTGAAGAGAAATGTCAAAAGAGCGGTAAGAAATATGGCGCCGTTTGCTGTCCCTGTCTTTCTACTTTTGTAGCGTCCCTGTTGAAGAACCCTTTATTTGCTTTACTCCTTATTTTTAAGAATCAAGTAAGCAATCGGACAACCGCTTATAATTCAACTTTTTGTAAGCATGTGTGTAACCACTTATTATTCAAAATCTCATAACTACTTATTTCTCATTTTTTCGTAAGCGAGCGGGTAAGCGTGACTACTTATAAAAACGACCACGCCAAACAAAAATAATGAGTTTAGACGCCAAAAAATAAGTTGTGCGGAGCTATGAATTTCTATTATATAACCACTTATTTAGTAATGAAAGATTTTGCTGGGAGCCCAGCCAAAGGGGGTTTCTCTGTCCAAAAATGGACCTTGGCGGGCCTTGGATCCTCGGAAATTTTTAATAAAAATTTTCAATTTACTAAAATGACCCATATCTCGAAAACTAAGCGAGATAGAGCAAAACGAACAAAATGTTTGCTTTATAGGAGTGCCCTTATATGCCTTCACATGATATGGACTAGGCCCGGGGAGGGTCCCGTGACCCTAAATTTGGATAAATTCTACGACTCAGTATAATTACGTTATAAATTATAAATTTAGATTTATTAAATTTAACAAAAGAATTTATTAAAATGAACAAATTTTATTTTAATCCAAAAAACAGGAATAAATTTTGTTAAAGTAACAAATTTTTCTGTCCAGCCAACAGATGTATTATTTTGAGTGTGGTGGCATTACTGCAAATTAAAGCATCAACATCTCATATTAATTATAGTCTGCTACATCAACAAAATGTGAATAAGCAAACAATAAAATATGTTTTCGAAGTCTTCCGCAAGCATAACCAACAATAGAAATATTCTGCAAGTTTTTGGTTTTTGTATTTTAGACCATTGCACTATAGGTAATTTGACCCATTTTTGTGGCAAAAAGTCATTTTTCAAACATTCCAGAATTAATTTTTTTTTATTGGTATTCAATTAAGAACACATCAAAGCAAATAACGGCAAGTTTTGTTTTTGTAAAAAATTGACAACGACTGCTTAGCAAGTGGTCAAAGTTATTGGTAGCATTCGGCAGAGAAAACTTAAACTGATACCGGTGACACTTTGTGATTACTTACTCTGCCGAACGATGTTTTCTTTGTTTTATTTTTAAATACACTTTTTCTATAGTTTCCTTTTATTTTTTAAAATTTTTGTTTTCGAATTATATTTGTATGTTTTTATTTGTCATTCTTCCAAACAATTTTTATTGTAAATGAACAACAACAAATGTATCACTATTTGATCAAAAGTAGCAAACCTTTTTTACGCTACCAAAATGTGACAGCGCTACCTGAGCGCTCAGACTGAGCGAATAGTGATCAGTTCGTTCAGCAGATAGTTGTACAACTGTTGTAGAACTGTTGCCTATTATGTTGTATCTGCCGAACGCACCCATTGTTTGTGAGCAAAGTGTTGACCGCAGTATATACAGTGCAATTTGGTCGAATTTTTAAATTTCTTTAAATAGTTAAAAAAAAAAAACACAAATTTTAACTAAATATGGAAAACAAAAGTGATAGTAAGTGCTTAATGGTTTAAGAGAAAGAATTTATTAAAAAAAAATTTTTTTTGGCGAAAAAACTCATACTTTTGACATAACTTTTAATTCAAGTTTTTTTTTTCTGAAAAATGAACTTTGGATAAGCTTTTAAAAAGTTGGCCGAATTTGGCTGTGTTTAAACAATCAGAAATGTGTTAAATGAAGAGTTTTGAGTTTAATTTGTCAATTTCATGTTGCGATTTTTGAGAAATATCATTTTTGGTAGGCAGTCTCCGCTTGCAAAATAGTGAACTTGCGGAAATTTGGTTGGATGAGCAAAAGAAAGAGGAGAAGAATACTACTGTTTACAATTTTATTGTTGGTAAAGTTGAATGCGGCAATGTTTTGAATGAGGAATCGGTTTATGGGAAGGAGAAAGTGCGAATTTTTTGTAAGAATATCTCAATTAGATGGGAGAGTTCTCATAGGAAGATAAACATATTTCAGATGCAAAACGAACTCTGGCTAAACGCTGAATTTATTTTGGCAATTAAAACTAAGTCAACTGCAGCTTCAATAGGGCTTCCAAAGAAAGAGTATCCTAAAAAATCTGAACGAACAAAGAGGAAATTTTTTTTAATAAAAAATTAAATGAAATTACCTTTTATAATGAAATGTAAAGCAAGATATTAAATATCTTTATTGAAAATGTGTTCAATTTTCTGCTATAATATGCCCCAGATTAAAAAAAAAATTTTTTTTGTTTTTTTTTTGAGATTTTGGAAAAAAAAGTTTGCATTTTACACAGTTAAAGTTTATTGGATCCGCTATTTTTAATTTGAAAAATTTTAACTCAGATTCGAAATCAGCAACCTTGAAAACCCCCGTATACAAATTTTCATGTAAATCAGAAGAAATTTTAAAATTTACGCCGCCATATTGGATCCGCCATTTTGAATTTGAAAAATTTTACCTCAGATTCGAAATCAGCAACCTTGAAAACCCCCGTATATAGATTTTCATCCTTCTTTAGTGATTCCTTATAGTTTTGGCCAGAAAATGGGGTCATTTTACCTGTAGTGCATTGGTATAAATAAATACAAATTTTTATTTTTGCCTTACTCTTTGTTAATACAAGAAGAGACAAAAAAATTTTCCTCCGTGCTATGAGTGTTGTCAAAATGTTGAAATCTATTTTTAAAAGTTTTCAAATAGAATTTACATCAATAAAAAAAATATGGATTTTTTTAAGATATTCGACTTTAATTTTTTTGGGATCAAGTGTGCCGCACCGCACTTCCCCTAAGTGTTTGGTGAGGGGTTTATTTTTTTATTAATTCATTTAGAAAATGTGTTGGTTATTATAACACATAACTTTTCATTTTATATACGTACTCTGATATGTTAATACGTACTGTATAAATTATATGGATAAAATATATGGAATCCAACTAACGCATTCATAAATTAAATTTTTTTAAGGGTACATTAATTATATTATATTCTCATGCTCATTTCGTTGTCCAATTTGGGCAAACAATATTTTAACTCTAGGGGTACTAAAGAAAAAAGTGTAATTTTTTAAGTACATACATTAGGTTGGGTCAAATTTTATGGAACGATGAAGCGTATGGCAAAAATGTAATCTATAGGTGATTCTGAGAAATTTTTCTGAAGAGACCACAGCTGTAAGTCGGATTTGGAGCCCACCAAAATTCCAAAATAAATATTTTTCCATATATACATAGAATAATTTAATTAAATTCGTCATAAAATCGGATAGAATTATAGTAGATTTCTCAATCTGGGCTTGTTTGAAAGGTATTTTTATCACCTTTCAGAATCTGTATTGATACCTGTAGAATAAGTCGTCAATGGCAGCATTGTTCAATTGAACAACTTTGTAACACTGAATAATGACGTTACAAAATAATGACGTTTACCAACACTAAACGTTGCCATGCTTGCTTTTCCTTCTTCCTTAATCGTTCATCGTGCAATGCGCACGCAGTTTGCCAAAATACTTAAATAAAAACTCGGTTATCACAATACCAATATTTTTTTTAATTTTAGTGTGACACAATCAAAGAGTGCAGTGATAATATCAAAGTTATTATGGATAATCAAGAACCATCAACATCGTCTGCGTTGTCTTCGCAAATGGAAGCAACAACATCAACAAGTTTTGACTCTAGATTGATATTGCCTCAGCAAGATATTGTTGTTTTTGGTTTATCAAGTGATTGAAATGATCTTACTTTGCCTACTAAATGTGACATTTTAAAATATTTTTTTCTTTAAGTGATCGTGCTAAATTTGAAAACAAAATGTTCTCGTATAAAACTTTTACTCCTAACGTAACAGATAAACTGATCCAAATTTGGTGTAAATTAAATAATAAAATCATTAATAGAAAGAGTGTTTTCAAAAAATAAACTGGTTTGCTTGATAAATACCAGAAACATGTACAACAAGAAACAAAAGAGATGAATTTAAAGCATTTGTTGATTCAATAAACGAATTATTTTATATTGGCAAATGTAATTGCAAATTAAAAACAACAGAATGCTCGTGTGGATTGATTCCAGAACATCTAAAAGAATTTATGATGGACCAGCATAATGATAGAAAATTCACAATACCTGAATATACGGTGACGTTGAAGAAGTAGCTACAACAATACCAACACTTACAACTGGTACCGATGATACAACATACGAACCACCTGAATTACACATGGATGAAGATTAAAATGAAGCAACAACAGAAGTTCCAGAATCAACTGTTCAAATGAGACGAGATCGTTATACTCAAAGATACGATGCCTTAAATTTTGCTATGATGTGTGATAGATTCGGTGTTTCAGATAGAGTCGCTTCATGTTTAGCAACAGCTTTATTCGAAGATATAAATTTTAGAGATGTTCATGGTAATCTTAATATTATGGATAAATCAAAAGTGGCTAGAGAAAAAGTTCAATCTAGGGATGCAGTGCTTCGTACACGACATACAAATTCTTCCATAACTGCATTCTCTTTCGATTGTAGAAAAGATGACTCATTAACTACAGAGAAAATTAATGACAAATTTCATACCACTATGGTAAAAGAACCGCATTTAGTTGTTCTGAAAGAGCCCTATAATGAGTTACTTGGATATGTAAATTTGGGTAGTCAAGAAGATGCAAAAACCAAACACAGAAAACTGAATGAATTTTTCAACAATAAAATATTAACAGTTGATCAATTAATTGGCATATGCAGTGATGGTGAGCAAGCAAATACTGGAACAGAAAATGGTGTTTTACGATTATTTTAAAAACAATGAAATAGACCAGGCTCTATGTAAGATGCTCTCGTACGGTTAACCGCTCTCCCACTGGCTCTGGCTGAGATTTCAAGAAGTTAAATTCAGTGTTGCCATTTCAGTGCTCTTCGGGTATTTTTTGGTGCTTTTTTCCTTCCCATACCCGGTGATTTTTTAAAAATACCCGTTTAAAAAAAGCGGGTATTTACAGTGCTTTTTACGATTTCTGGCAGTGCTTCTAGTGCTTTTTGTACAGTTTATATGTCTGGTATTTGTTCTCGCTTCTTTAAGTTTTCTGTCAAAGTTGAAAAAATAATACGAACTAAACAAAAAATACATTTTTTCACAATGTTTGTAGTACAATTTTAAATAGCAACTTCGATGTATTTAAACTTCTAAATTTTTAAATATTAGTTTGGTGTTTTTTTCCCCTTTTTTGGTTATTTTTTAAACTTTTTTTTACACGATTTTGCAAAGCTAAAATGTGTTTTTAAATTCTTGATTTAAATTTTTCAAAAAATTAATATCGTGCTTTTTTACCAAATTTTTGGTAAATTTTTATCCTTTTTACCCGTTTTCACAATGCTCACGGTGCTTTCCTGCCTTCAAGAGTTGGCAACACTGGTTAAATTGCAGCTAACGTGTGTAGTTTTTTTTATTACATTTTTCCATGTTATGCACAGAAAAAAGTATCACAAAATTTTAAGTAATTAAAAAAAATTGTTGGCTTTTTACTTAGATATCTAACAATTTTTTTATTAAATGTTTGTAAATTGTATCAAAAATATCTAAAAAATAGCCTTAGAATTTTTTGAAACAAAAAAAAAAAACAAATCATTTAATTTTTGTTTTCAATTGCTCAAATGTTTGTAAATTGTAACAAAAATTTCAAAAAAGTATTTTTTTTTTTGTCAATACGACAACATAAAGCGAATAATTGTTTTAATATAACAAACTCGTTGTTGAATTTTATTTTTTTATTTTTAACAAATACAAACAAGTTACAAAAAAAAATTATTGTATTTACAAAACACATTGTTAAAAAAAAATTGATTTTATTTTTAACAAATTACAAAAAAGTTACAAAAAGGGATTTGTATATACAAATTCCATTGTTGGTGCCTTTTTAAAAAATTTTTTGTTTGTTTATGCAAAAAAGGTGTTTAACATTACAAACAGAATTTTGTAAATTTTTTCTGTGTGCATATTTATTGAAACAATTTTTAATATTTACTAAAATTTGACAATAAAACTTAACCTATCACCTTCTAATAAAATTTCTTCAAATGTCGGCCAGAGCCAGTTAGCATTGAAAGAGACACATGCATCATCTTGAGTTTCTATGCTCGTTGAATAGACCAATTCACTGGTTTATATGTCTGCTACATTTCAATGAACGGCCATTTCGTCATTTATATGAAGCATTGGGCAAAACAGTCACCAGTGGACCATTAGCAGCAAGTGGAAAGTTATTCAAAGCTATTCAAGAATGTGAGAAATTGCAGGTATGTAACACTTTATTTTATTTAATATCATCATTTATTATCATTATTTATTGTCATTATTTTAGTTTTTCGATAGGAATAAAGTTAAAATAAAATATTTGCATTTTAATTTATCTAAACATTTCATTTTTCAGGTAGTAGCTGATTTTGATCCAATACCACTGGAGAATATGCCTGCAATGATGGATCATGAACATGAGCTCGAACTATCAACAGATGTTAAATATTTATATCAAATAGCTAAAGCAATTTCGAATGGTATTGTTCCAGTTGATTTAGCTAACATTCAACCAGGACCATTTGCACATTCTCGTTGGTTAACCAAAGCAAGTACACAGAAAAAATTTACAAAATTCTGTTTGTAATGTTAAACACCTTTTTTGCATAAACAAACAAAAAATTTTTTAAAAAGGCACCAACAATGGAATTTGTATATACAAATCCCTTTTTGTAACTTTTTTGTAATTTGTTAAAAATAAAATCAATTTTTTTTTAACAATGTGTTTTGTAAATACAATAATTTTTTTTTGTAACTTGTTTGTATTTGTTAAAAATAAAAAAATAAAATTCAACAACGAGTTTGTTATATTAAAAAAATTATTCGCTTTATGTTGTCGTATTGACAAAAAAAAAATACTTTTTTGAAATTTTTGTTACAATTTACAAACATTTGAGCAATTGAAAACAAAAAATAAATGATTTGTTTTTTTTTTGTTTCCAAAAATTCTAAGGCTATTTTTTTGATATTTTTGATACAATTTACAAACATTTAATAAAAAAATTGTTAGATATCTAAGTAAAAAACCAACAATTTTTTTTAATTACTTAAAATTTTGTGATACTTTTTTCTGTGTACACTCAAATAAAAAAGTCTGTAAAAGTTACAGAAAAAACTGTAATATTACAGAAAAATTAACTAATATTAGGCCAGCAGACCGATTAGCTAATTTTAGCAAAATGTGTCTGTAATTATTAGTAAAGTCAAAGTTGTGGAAAAAATTTGTAATAGTTACTAAAATTTAGTATAATTTTAGTATATTCATAATGGAAATCAATTTGCTAAAATTAGCCAAATTTCTTACTAAATATTAGTGAAATTCATTTAGAAGCAAAAATTAGTAATTTTACTATATATTAGTAAAATTTCTGTAAATTTAAAATGGAAATAAAATAGTACTTATACTAAATATTAGTATGCATACTGTATTTTATTTCCAAAAAATCTAAAACAAAATCCATAAAAAATGCTTACGAATAGTAAAGTTTTTTAAACAAACATTTATTTCTTTTTAGTTATAAAATGAAATGTAATTTTAAATACGATTTAATTATAAGTAAAGTTTTAAAATTTAAATAACTTTTAGATGAATGAAACATTGAATGTATGTATATAAAAGGATAAAAAGATTTATTATAAATATATGTACTAAATAATAGGCTTTTGAGATCAATATCAAATTGATATTCACATTTAAATTAATTTTTGGAGTATTAATATATATAAGTATTTAAAAGAAAGTCACACATTCATTTAATGCAAATTTTTATAAGTATTCACTTTTAACGGCGGGTCTCATACTGCAGGCTTAAACTTTAGTTAATAGTTAACCCAAAAATTTGTTGTTGTTTTGTGTACATTTTTTTGAAATTTTCTTTTGTTTATAGTTAAGTTAAAGTTAAACTTACAGTACGAGACCCACCATAAAAGTATTAAAAAAATGCCCACATTTATTCCAAATTAATGTAGGTACATTTTATTATTTATCTATTACGCTCGGTTTCATATTTAAATTTAACTTGAACTTAACGATATTGAAAGATAAAATGTCAAAAATTATATACGAAATAACAAATTAAATAACTAATGGTTAACTCAAAAACCTTCAGTATGAAAACCACCGTGTAGGTTTTTGAGTTTACTTTTATCCATAATTTTTTGTTGTTTTGTACACAAATTTCTTGACATTTTCTTTTGTTTAATAGTGAAGTTAAAGTCTTCAGTATGAAACTCAGCTGTAAAGATTATAATTAGAAATTAAGAGTTTCAAAGTTAACAAAAGTAGGCAAATGTTATTTCCTTTAATTAATAAATTGATGCGAAAACAGCGAAAAATAACATGTTTTAAACGACTTAAAATGTGAAATTATCAAATTAACTAATATAGGAGTAAAATTTATAAATTTTTCTATTCATTTATATTTTTTAGATAAGTTGTCAGGCTAAGGATTGCTGTTGATAACTTGTCTTTAGGAAAATTGATTCCAAAAAAATGTGATTGCAGAGCCATACATGTTTACATTCAATCGGATATTTAAAATGAAAAACTACATAAATATGAAAAAGATATGTCAAAGCCCCTAAAATACTTTCTAGTTTATAAGTAACAGTGTCAAATTTTTACAAAAATATATTTATAAACTGCATGCTATTAAATCATTGATACCATTACCACGATCGCCGTATTCGCCTCCACGCTTAAAGGATACCGACACTTTATTCTTCCAAGCTTCACGTGGGCTACAAAACTGTAGATAAAAAAATAGAAGTTGATTTTTGCTACATATAAATTAATATAAAGACAATAAACTTACTAAAAATGCACACATAAATTCACTAACAGCTTGAACCTTTGTACCCACTGTAAATATCTCATGAATAATATCTTCCAAACAAATAATGGGTGATTTTTTGCCATTGATAAGAGCAAAACCTTTTTAAATACCAATTCACGTATGGTACCAATATTGGGATAACCATATGTAATTGTAAAATTATGTATCACTTTTCCATAATTTTATGGTTTTGTCATTTTCCAAAGCCGCCGAAGCAATAGTATTCTCTGTTGGATGACAAGCAGTATACAACACAGTGTCGGTGTGACCCTGACATTTCTGGACCACCTCTTTCGATTGTAGATTCCAGATGTAAACCATATTAACTGCCGGAAACAACCCACAAAAAAATATTACAAACATTTAAAACAAATTTATAGATAAAAAAAATTCTTGCCTTTAACTAACATTTCCTCCAGTTACTGAAAAATTTGCAAAAATACAATATTTTTCATTTTTATGTCCAGTGTAGGTTTTTAAACATTTTTCTTTTGAATAGTCTCATAATTTCAAAGTATTATCCAAAGTAGCCGCCAATATATACTTGCCATCATCTATTAAAGTCTTCAAACACTGACCACTGGCTGTATCCCAAATACTACATAAGCCAATATAGCTAGAAGAGCAATTAACGAACCATCACGATTAAAATGAACGGCCGAAACAGGTCAATTCATAAGATTTCGAAATTATTTCTTTTCCCACTTCTGGTACTCACATGAACTCGGCAACCATTCCCCATTGGGTGAAAACAGTTGATACTGCCTTGGTATGACCAGCCAAAGTAAACTTTAAAGTATAATTAGTTTCTATGGATAAAGACGATTTATTTGAAGATGAGGATGTTGTTACGGTCGAAGATGATGTTTGAAGAGTATTAGGATCACTGGATGCGGTGGACATAGGTTGTGGAGCATGTACCCCAGGATGACCACCATGTACTGGTCCAATAGGAACCATTGTTATTGATTTTTACAAGTTATTATTTTAATTCACTTTGTTTTTTTAACTATTAAAACACTACCGAATGTTTTTGTTAGAAAAACCTCGTGCTAAGAGTTATGTCGTTCATGAACGAACTAGTTCATTTGAACGGTTCAGTTCATTGAACGATATGACATCGTTCACCATTATTCGTTCTTTTCGTTCATTTCGTTATTTTTTTTAGTCAGAAAATTTGTATCCTTTTCTTATTGATTTTATTACAGAATTAAATGTTTTTCTTAATAATTTAAAAATTTTAATAAAATTGTAATTTTCTGACGCTATTAGTCTATGCTCAATAAAATTAATATATCGCTGACATGCAATCGGCTCTTGCAGTGATGCCAGAGATCAAATGTCACTTTTAGTTTTCATTTTAATTTTGTAATAGAAAAACAACAAAAATTTTTTTAAAAAAGAATGGAAAAGTGTTTAGTTTTTTATTATTTGTCGGTAAAAATTAATGTTTCATAAAATTTGGTATTTTTCGAAGAAAAATCTATGATATTTCTTATCCATGAAAATGTCAAGTGTTCCCCACCACTTTGCAATTGATATCATTTTGACGTTTTTCTGCAATGGTTTTGACATTTCAAATCATATAATTTATTGCATTTAAATACACCGGGTTAGCACGCGTGCAATTTACAGTTGTTTATAAGAATTATATATGTTTAAAGGAAAACTGGTCAATATTTTGTTACAATTTATATTTAAGGATTTTTTTCTTAATTGTCTATAAATTTTTATATTAATTTGTAAAATTAATGCAGTTTTCATTATTTGTAATTGTCGCCATAATGCGCAATTACAAAAGCACCTCCCAGTACGACTGCTCTCAATGTACTAAAACAGCAAAAACAGTAACATCGATACACACGATGGAAAATTGAGTTTGGAAATACAAAATATCAAAAAATTTTGATAACACGAATTTGACCATGTAATGTCTAATTTGACGGTTTGTCAAGCATGTTGGACGAAAAACAAAATTTTTTGATTTTTCGGCAAGTTTGACAAACACGCTTTACCGTCTATTGAAAAAAATCATCAATCATTGGATTTTTAATAAGTTATTTTGTAACAAGAAAGGGATAGCGTTAATAAATAAAATAAAAAATGCAAAAACAGAAATTCAAAAATGAAATTCCAAGAAAAAAATTAATAAAAATAATTTCGTCATTATCATCCGCTGTGTTGATTTTGTGGTTTTGAAGTAAAGTTTTACAGCATGCTTGATCGTATAAAGGCCGCTTATGTCAATAATTTTTTTTCTTTGAATTTAATTTTTTTTTCTGTTTTTGCATTTTTTAGTTCATTTATTAACGTTATCCCTTTTTTGTTATAAAAAAATGTTTCCATTACACTGTAAAGCGTGTTTGTCAATTCTGCCATGTTTAACAAGCTGTCAAATTAGACACTACATGATCAAATTCATACAGCCGTCCAGCATGCTGTACAGCATGCTTGATTTTCTATAGGTCGCTATACACAAGTGCATTTTGTGACGAATGTTCCTTCGTGTGTAGGCAGCTTTAGAATAGAAAACAATTGTACCATTTACAGTAAAATTCTTTTGAGCTAAACTTGGTTAAGACGAACTATCGGTTAATACGAACTAATTTGAAAGACGTTTTGCCATCAATTTTCGTATAAAAAACATCACCCGCTTTATGAAACGCTTCGTCATATTTATTGCCGATGAACGATTTATGAAGCAGTTTCATCAATATGATAACTCTTTTTTTCACCGAGTGCACGAATATGGATGATAAAAATACATATTGAAAAAATTGCAAAACTAATTGTATTTATAGCAAAGAAATATTCGATAAAAGCAAAAAAAAAAAAAACGTGGAAATATAAACATTGAAAAACAACACAAAAATTTAAGAACAAATCTATTTTTATTATAAATGAAAAAAAAAACGCTTAAAAACAACTTGGTCTTTCTGGTAATCATATTGCAACAAAAATTTCTATCAGGTTGTGTATATTTTCAAAAAAAAAAAAAATTTAAACTTTCAAAATAACAAAGATTAGTAATTTTTTTTGCTAATTTTAGCTAATCGGGTTTCAAAATTTAGTAAAATTAAATTTGTAGATTTAGCAACTCAAATTAGTAAAAAATTCTGTAATTTGTAAAATGAGAATACCAAATTATTTTACTAAAAAACAACTTTATACTAAAAATTAGTATAATACTAGTATAATAAAATTGGAAACCGTTTTACTAATTTTTATACTAACTTTTTTTTTTTAGTGTAGATTACTACGATTATATGTAACAACTAATATACCATCGACCAATTTAAAAACTTTGGCAGTTTATATTATTACAGTTTATGTGCCAATGTACTTCAATATGAAGTTTTATAACTCTGTTGTGTACGGCAGTGCACTTTTATTAAAATTTATACGTTGGACACGATACTTACAACCAAACTTACGTAATATTGTAGATGGTGTAATTCAAAACAACTCATATTACGCACATCCAGAAAATATCTTATTAACAAAGAAATTTTTTTTCATGTTTAAGACACTGTCATTTTAAGTCTGGCGACAATTTCTGGATAAAAATAATGCAAGACTTAACGAAATTTTGTAAATTTTCCAAAAATATACAGCTTGTATAGATCCGATCAGTAATCGCTAAATTTTACTATGTAATTTGATAACATGTCGATGTCGCTAATTTTTCATTGAAAGCCTTGCCCACTTAAAACAAGTGACAAAATAAAAAAACAGACATTACGTTAAAATTCTGCATAATATTATAGAGCAAATATTTGCCTTTCGGAGCGAATTTAGCCAATACTTTGATCTTTAAAAATACAGGCCACAAGAATAAAATTAGAAAAAAATTTAATCGTTCCTATTAAATTTTCCACCACTGTATATGTAATTAGATTTAGTACAACAAAGTTACATTTTATTTGATACCATTAGACAAAAATACTTCATTAAAGTTCGCTCATATTTCATTAAATCGTCCATTCTATTGAAATTAGTTTTTGATTGTCATGATGTCACATCCAATTCTATATAATTACATTCATACAAATAAGTCCGTAAAAATAGCAGAAAAAATTACTAAAAATTAGTTAAAAATGATGCTGCAGAAAAAACTGCTAATATTAGCAGAATCAGTTTGCTAAATATTAATAAAATGAAAACAGCAAAAAAAAAACTGTTAAATTTACAGAATTTTAGTAATATTTGAACTAAATTGTTGTTAATTGCAAATAATAATTTAACCTGCTAACATTAGCAAAAAAAATTGATGAATAATAGTATAATAAAAATAGCAAAAAAAAATTGTTAAATTTACAGAATTTTAGTAATATTTTAACAATTTAACTTGCTGAAATCAGCAAAAAAATTGCTAAATAATAGTAAAATGAAAATAGCTAAAATTTGATAAAATTTTCTGAAATCAACAAAACTTTTGCAGATTACTAGAGGACTGGAAAAAGGTAAAAAAGGAGCAAATGAAATGAAAATTAATAAACAAAAAATAAATGTGTATTTAAATACATACATATATAACAATATCGTCGGCTTGCCTGCAAGTAGTGCCAGTTGGCTCTGTCTTGAAGACATCCTCGACGCTGGGTGCAGGACCATAGAAATTCGTAAACGACATATTATTGACAGTCCATACAAATCGTTGATGACGTTTTCAAACGATTGTCCGGAAATTCGTACACGACCACCTGAGCGATATTTTCGTCGAGATTGTCAATTTGCCCCACTTTCTCGTTGAAGACGAAATAGAAGACATTGTTCACAATGCTAACGTAGACGACCTTGTTGGTGACAGCTTCACCTAGATGGTCACTGACAACGCTGATTTCTTTATTATTTTTTCAAATAAATTTGAACTAAAAACTTCTCATCGAGTTAATATTTTTATTTACATTAATGTGAAACAAACGGCGCAAAAAAACGGTTTTATATTTGTTTTGCATATGTAAAAATAATTTTTTTTTAATTTAAATTATATTTATTTTTTGCTGTTAATTTGAATTTTTATTTTATAATTTAACTCATTTAAAAAAACAACAGTTCATTTCAAAAATTGTATTAAGCGCTTGTATTAAGCAATGTTAATACTAAAAGTTAATATTAAAGTTTTATATTTAAGCAATAAAATGATGAACTAAATGAGAATTTCTAAAAATAAGAAATCTAAAGACAATGTCGCTCATCTTGTCGTCAACGGAGTCGTAAGCTGACAGTAATAAAATTTGGCGCTCACCATTTCGTCAACATAATGGGTTATACAACAAATATATTATAATGTCGCTGAACTTGTCACCAACAGAATGTTATACACGATCAGCTAATATTTTGTTCATGCCTTACAAGATAATTTCAGCGACAAATGTCGTTAGCGAAAAATTCTCAAATGTCTTAAAGAAATCGTTGAAGACCATTTCATAGATGATGATTGGCCAACTGGGGTGTTATGTGTTCTTTAACAGGTTTTCAGTAGTGCGATTCTCTAACTTTTTAACGACAAAAATCGGTAGTTAGATTGTCAAAATTCTATAATTACTGATTGTCGTTAAAACTGATTCCGTAACTTTTTCTACCGAATTTTGTCGTTAAATAATATCGTTAACTTCCGACAATTATTGTTAAGTTAACAACAGAAAAAAAGTTGTAGATAAAATAATTTCAAAATGCGCTAAAGAAATGTATTTTATTGCAAATTTCTTAACAATTTACATTAAGAATAAGGAACTGGCGTTTGCATTAAATTCAATGGCTCTCGTTTAATAGAGAATCAGTGAATTAACAGTGCTTTGATACATACTACTAAACAAATACTGGTTTTTTCGACTAAAATTTTTATAAATCGCGAAAACTAGGATTTTAGGTAATTTTCTTTTCATAGAATATAAATGGAATACCATTCTAAATTCTTAAAAATAAAATTTGCCAATATTTATAACGGCTTAGTGCTTAAAATTAATTACATCATTTTTTACCCTACATGTGCAAATAAAATTAATTCAAATAGATGGTATTAATTCAATTGCATCAAATTAATTCAATTGGATTAATTTTAACATTTATGAATGACTGTTTTTCACGCTTTTTAGGGATTTACTTAATTTTTTTTCGTGCTTTTGAATTTATTTGTAGTGATAATTAATATCAACCCAGCAAAAATAGACATTTTTGTGCCTCTGCTTGTAAGCGAAAGATACAAGCACTTTCATTTCCATTACATATACGTAATTGTAATGCAATATTTTTCATTTCCATTATTTTCAAGTAATTGTAATGAAATTAATTTTAATTACTTATTACAAAATTAGACATGGATTTTTATTACCGTTACTTTTATACAAAGGTAAATATTTTTATTTTTTCGTGTGCTTTAATTTGAATTTATGGTATGCTGATTCGTCGCTTGAGTACAGTAAGTTGTTTTTCATGTGGAAAAATTTCACTCGAACTTTAAAGGCTTGAAACTGCAATTTAAATTATAAAAATTAACAATTTTTTAATTTTATAATAAAGATACAATCACAAGATACACAAAATGTCACTTTTTCACCAGAAAAATAATAGTTTTGTACATTAAATTTGCGTGAAAACAAACTCTACACACTTTTAACGTGAAACTGATTATCGTGAAAAATTATTTTTTTATATGGAGTATAACATTTTTTTCACGTGAAATTCAAACAACTTACGGTGCTTTAAAGCTCAAATAACGAATAAGCTTAAATTTTCAGGACTCAAAGTATAAAATGCCCCATAAGCGCTCCTCAACCACAATATTTTATATGAAAATTTATAACTTTGCCATCAAAATCAAACGTATTTCGCTTTTAGTTAAGTTATGATTTTTTTTTTAATTTCATTACAATTCATGATTTGTTTGTTTATTATATTACAAAAAAGTAATGTAAATGAAAATCAAACCATTACTTTATATAATAAGTATGAAGATAAAACTTTCATTACCATCACATAAAGAAATTGTAATGAAAATGTAATGGTAATAATTTTGAACCATCTCTGGATACAAGTAGCCCAGCAAAATATTGGTAATGACACCTCATTACTATCTGCATTACCAAAAATGATATATCATTACCTTTTGCATTATTTTATAATATAAAATAATGACTTCCTAATAACGGCCCATTGTATTCATTGTTTCTCAATATAAAATAATGACTTACTCGTAATATTTTAAATAAGTACTTTTTACACAGTTAAATTTTATACATTTTTATTTATTATATGTAAATATGTTTTATGTTTAAATTTTTATGACGAGTCCTAAAATTACACACTAGAAAAAACTTAAATTTTTCTGAATGTATTTTCTTAAGCTAATAGTGTTTGCTTAACTCCTTATTTTTAAGAATCAAGTAAGCAATCGGATAACCACTTATAATTCAACTTTTTGTAAGCATGTGTGTAACCACTTATTATTCAAAATCTCATAACTACTTATTTCTCATTTTTTTGTAAGCGAGCGGGTAAGCGTGACTACTTATAAAAACGACCACGCCAAACAAAAATAATGAGTTTAGACGCCAAAAAATAAGTTGTGCGGAGCTATGAATTTCTATTATATAACCACTTATTTGGTAATGAAAGATTTTGCTGGGAGCAGTAAAAATGATCTTCTAGTTCTGTAGTGCTGCTAAAAACATGTATATTTTTTGCTGTGATATAAAATAACCTATTTCAAAATAACCAGAAAATAAATATATAACAAACCGAAAGCGTTAAATTTAAGGTATATTTTTTAAACTATAGAAGTATTAGAATTAATTTCATTACGTGTATGTTATAAATGCGACTGAACATTTTTATTTTTTTATTTCTTTAAGAAGTTATACCTTACGCGCTCTACCGCGGTTTTTTACTTTCTTAATTGATAAACTGAGTGATTCTTAGTGAAATTAAAGTTATTCAAGTAAGTCGTGCGTATACGTGATTGAAAAAATAGCTGTGAATCAGCTACATAGTTAATGACACATGCTTTTAGAATTCGAAAATAACTTATTTAACTTTTTGGTTCAACGCGTAAAAATCACACTTATGCAAACCACGAAAGTTTCGTTTCATTCAACTTTATGCAATTTAGTCGATGAATGAACAAATTCAAAATATAAAAACAGGAGAAATCACGGTAATCGCAAAAATTTTGTACCGATTAACGGCGATTATTTCAAAATCGAACACTTACAACTCAGTTGAATAGCCTTAGTTTCACTAACGATCCGACAGTTTCACAATTACAAAAGAAAAACAAGAACCGCGGTGGGGCGCGTCATGCCTGGAAAGACACTTAATTAAATTTTAAGTCGCTTTTATTACATACACGTACTTGTGGATTATAAAGGGTTCTTCAACAGGGACGCTACACAAGTAGAAAACAGGAACAGCAAACGACGCCATATTTCTGGCCGCTCTTTTGACATTTCTCTTCAGTAAGGTTTGCCATTTCATGATGGAAAGATATACGAGCCAACAACGAGTCCAAATTATTAAAATTTACTACCGAAATTCGGAGTCAGTGGCCTCAACGTTAAGAGCGCTACGTCCAATTTATGGTCGTCATAATGAATGGCTTCGTCAATAAATAAATATATGCGTTATTGGTCAGACAGCAATCCACACGTACTCCATGAGTCATCATTGCATCCCGAAAAAATTACGGTTTGGTGCGGTTTATGGGCCGGCGGCGTCATTGGGCCGTACTTCTTCCGTGATGATCAAGACCGGCACGTTACTGTGAATGGTAATCGCAACCGTTCAATGATAACCGAATATTTTTGGCCCCAATTTTATGATATGGACTTGGAGGACATGTGGTTCCAACAGGACGGCGCCACAAGCCACACAGCGAATGTCACAATCAATTTATTGGAAACCAAGTTTGGAGAACGTGTTATCTCACGAAACGGTCTAGTCGATTGGCCGCTTGGGTCGTGTGATTTGACGCCGTTGGACTATTTCCTGTGGGGCTACGTCAAATCTATGGTCTATGCCAACAAGCCAGAGACGATTGATGAACTTCGTTCGAATATCGGCCGATTTATGCTTGAAAACCGTCGAAAATTGGGTTCAGCGTCTAGACTTCTGCAAGCGTGCCCGTGGTGGCCATGCAAAAGAGATCGATTTCCATACATAATGGCATCGAACGTACTTTCACAGGTATAAAGAATTTCATTGATATCCAAAACCGTTTTTGTTTTATTTAAAAAAACTTTTGTAGCGCTCTTATTGAAGAACCCTTTATTATAATACTGCTATAAGGTGAAAAAATACACTTTAAATTTAACGCATTTAGGCTTTCGCGATTTAAAAAAACACTATATGGAACGGTATTCCATATTTTTTAAGCCCGATAGCAAGCAAAAAACCACAAAAAAACATTCTAATTCGCCGGTTTTCAAAAAAAAAAAAATTTATTCATACAAATGTTGTTTTTCATTTTGTTTTTTATTTACAATGCTTTTGTTTGGCATTTTTTATTTCTACCGAAATTTATCGGTAGCTTTTTCTAGCGAATAATATCATTAACTAAAATATAGTGAATCACTTTTTCGGTAACTCAACCGACAATTATCGTTAGTTAACGAAATCGATAAAATCGTTAAGAAAGTTAGAGAATCGCACTACAGGAGGGCGAAAAAACTGGTTTATATTATTCTTTTAATATATTTCATTGACATCATATGCCTTAATAATGATTGTAATAAATAAAGTCGTGAATCATTAGGGCATAAATCAGTTCTTTCGCTCTCCTGAAAACCTGTTAAAACCAACATAGCACTTCTTGCAGTCAAGCCAACGATATATTAGATAATATCAGACCCAAGTTCGAGATTAACTAATATATTCGAGATTAATATAATATTTGAACAAAAATAATTTTTTATATGTTTTACTCAATTTTTTCATTAAATTAATATTTTCGGAACTTTTTTACTTCTAAACGTTTTTTCTTTTAATTTAAAAAATCCAATTTAAAAAAATTAACATTTAAAATCATGGCCCGGCTCGTAATGGGTTAATAAGTCTAGGCATGTTGCATATCATTGAAAAGGTATTTCAAGTACCTTTCAAACGATTAATGTATTTTGTTCTGGTCCGATAAGTTTTGAGTGGAGAAATAAGCCATTGAATATCGTTGAAGGTCATCTTCAGCTCCATAAATGGGGAGCTATGAGCCTCCAACAAAAAAGAATTGCATTGCGGGGCTAACCATTAAAATTTTATTTAAAATAAAAAAAGCTTAACATATTTAAAAAAAATTTATAAGTCCAAAGAAAATTCCCATATTTGATAAAAAAAAATTATTTAGTCTTTAAAGAATAACAGATTTATACATTAACGTCTTTATTAGTTACTCATTATCAACAGTAGCCCTCGGCTGACAGTCAGGCATGTGATGCATATCGAAAACGATCTGATTTTCAATGGTAAATAGTTTACGATCTGTACAATACCAATTATTTTTTATTTCCTAATTTAGATGTCCGGCGTCAGATAAAACGATAAATAATAATTTGAAGCCAATTTGATTTTCGCGAAACTAATTATTCTAGATTGAAAAACTGTTCGTTTTCGATTTTCATCACACCCCTGAGTGTGTAGGACCCGAAATCCTGCTGCCCTCCAATTCAAATTTTTTTTTATCATTTAAATTTAATCATATCGTATTGTATTAACTTATATCCAATTTGATATGGACAAAATTCGGATATAAGTTTATCATTTGGTATAACTTTGTATCCTTGTAAATACAATTATATCCGATATGATACAATTTAATAGAACCATTTTTCGGACGAAATTATATCCAGTTACATATTGCAAATATATCCATTCACATATAATTTTATATACACGTTTTTACTCGGGTGATGAAAGAAGTATTTGTTTTCATGTTTTAATAAAAGAATAAATTAAGAAAAAAAATTAAAAATTCGCGTATTTCTTATATTTTTTTTTATATTACAATGATTTTTCTTCAATTATGTGTACATTTCATTACCATTGTTTTCATCAATGCAAATTGAAAAAAATTTCATTGGCATTGAATGGTGATGAAATTTTTTGGCATTGACATTGAGATAAAGTAATGCCAATTATATTTCAATGCCAATAAAAATTTCCCAAGAATGATTTTTTGTAAAAGTGTTAATATTTATAGACAATAATATGTTAACCATAACAAAATGTATTTCAGAGACCCTTCTTTTGATTTGCATTGTTTGCTGATCGGATATGTACTTCCGAATTTATTTGAGTTTCCATTTTCACCTCTAAAGCTCCACACTCATAGAAAAAAGTTTGTAGAAAAGTTAGTAAAACTGTTAGTACTTCAACTTAACAAACTTTTAACTAATTTTTAGTTAAAATTTAATTTTTAGTTCATTTTTTTGCTACCTCCACATTAATAACTTACAAACTTTTTTGCTATTTTTTTTTTGCTGAATTTAGTTACTAATTTTTAACAATAAATTTGCTAACTTTACAGTATTTTGCTGAATTTTAGTTACTAATTTTTAACAGAAGATTTGATAATTTTACAAATTTTTGTAAACTAAACCACCAATTGTGGAGCGCTTATAAACAGAATGTTAAATGACTCATAAAAATTACTGCATATTTTTAACTCGACAAAAATAATGCAAAAAGTTTTTAAATAAAGCTAAATTGAAATGGTTGAAAATTTGTCCTACTCATAAAATATCTAAATTATTAAAATTTATGAGAAAAGTTTATATTTATCGTAATACATTAATTTTCAAAGATCAAGGTTTATTTTGGACGAACCATTTTAATATGAAAATTCTGATTAAAAGTATCTCTGTGGAGCAAGTGGATTTTACGGGGATGACCCTAATTTTTCCCCCCAATATCGTACTTTTGAAGCTTATTTAAAGAATACAATATTTTTAATCGGCCACACCTTTTTTCCTGTGGGTACACTCATACAAATAAGTCCGTAGAAATAGCAGAAAAAGTTACTAAAAATTAGTTAAAAATGATGCTGCAGAAAAAACTGCTAATATTAGCAGAATCAGTTTGCTAAATATTAATAAAATGAAAACAGGAAAAAACTGTTAAATTTACAGAATTTTAGTAATATTTGAGCTAAATTCTTGTTAATTGCAAATAACAATTTAACCTGCTAAAATTAGCAAAAAAAATTGCTGAATAGTACATAGTTTAATAAAAATAGCAAAAAAAAAACTGTTAAATTTACAGAATTTTAGTAATATTTGAGCTAAATTTTTGTTAATAGCAAATAACAATTTAACTTGCTGAAATCAGAAAAAAAATTGTTAAATAATAGTAGAATGAAAATAGCAAAAAAAAAAACTGTTAAATCTACAATATTTTTGCTAAAATTTAAAATAAATAAAAAATAAATGTATATTTAAAAATATTCTTGGGACGAATGTGTCAATTAATTGAAATTTTTTCAATTGGCATTGTTCAACGCCTAAATGCCCATTTATAATTGATGAAAGAAGTATTTGTTTTCATGTTTTAATAAAAGAATAAATTAAGAAAAAAAATTAAAAATTCGCGTATTTCTTATATTTTTTTTATATTACAATGCTTTTTCTTCAATTATGTGTACATTTCATTACCATTGTTTTCATCAATGCAAATTGAATAGATTTCATTGGCATTGAATGGTGATGAAATATTTTGGCATTTATATTGAGATAAAGTAGTGCCAATTATATTGCAATGCCAATGAAAATTTCCCAAGAATGATTTTTTGTAAAAGTAGTAATATTTATAGACAATAATATATTATCCATAACAACCCAGTCAGAAATCGCCAGTGGCACAAAAAATCAAGCACTGGCATACCACTGGGTAACCACGGTGTTAAAAATAAATAATACCCTGACCACATAGTGGTGTAGGGTATAATGACTGGCAGAACTCTCATTTGGGACGCTTTGCCAGCGTTTACAAAAAGCGTTTTGCCAGTATTTTGTTATGCTGACGCTTTGTGAAAAAAGGTTTGTAGTCAGAAGGTTCCGAGTTCAAATCCGGTTGCAAGAAAATTTTTTTTGGATTTTTTTTAATTTAAAATTTTTTTGTTTTATAAAATCAATTTTTTGTTTGTGGGAAAGCTCCTTCAAGACGAACTTTTCTTTTGCCCTCCCAACGCTGGCATATTAGTTGCAAAAAATTGTTAGTCAGTACTAGCCTTTTGGCACATCCAGTAGTTGTCCAGCTATTATCAATCATTTATGTGTTTGGCCATCAAATATTATATGTCTCGTTAGCTCAGTGGGTAGAGCAATCGTCTGCCAATCTGACTGCATGGGTTCAAATTACGGCAGGACCAAAAAAATACATATGAACTTTTTTTAAATTTTATTTTGGAAAATATATTCCCAGACCACCTATTTATTGGTTTTAACAGCGTTTTGCCAACGTTCAAAAATTTTGTTCCTCCAGTGCTTTTCCGGTGCTTTTTGAACAGCCGGTCCTTTTGTCTAATGATGTTATCATTTTGGGAATGGGAAAGCACTTTTTGCCAGTACTTGTACCACCTGTTAAATTGCTTTATTTCAGAGACCCTTCTTTGATTTTCATTGTTTGCTGATCGGATATGTACTTCCGAATTTATTTGAGTTTGGGAATAAAAATTAGGGTCATCCCCGTAAACTCCACTTGCTCCCCAGATACTTTTAATCACAATTTTCATATTAAAATGGCTCGTCCAATATTAATTTAGCTTTATTATTTTTGGCGAGTTAAAACTATGCAGTAATTTTTATGAGTCATTTAATATTCTGGTGGTTTAGTTTACAAAAAATTTGTAAAATTAGCAAATCTTCTGTTAAAAATTAGTAACTAAAATTCAGCAAAATACTGTAAAGTTAGCAAATTTATTGTTAAAAATTAGTAACTAAATTCAGCAAAAAAAAATAGCAAAAAAATTTGTAAGTTAGTAATATGGAGGTAGCAAAAAAATTAACTAAAAATTAAATTTTAACTAAAAATTAGTTAAAAATTTGTTAAGTTGAAGTACTAACAGTTTTACTAACTTTTCTACAAACTTTTTTTTATGAGTGTATATATCTTTTTACAAAATTTACAATATCATTTCCCTCTGTTTTAATATCATTCTGAAGTGAATTAAATATTTTAAAACCTTTGTAGAAAAGTGATCTTTGCATTGCTGTTGTAGTCGTTTTTTGTAGCCTGAAATTTTCTGCATTTCTTAATCCGCATGGTTGTACATCGCCAACATATCTAATTTGGTCCCTGAGATATTCCGGAGCATTTCCATTTTTTATTTTTCTAATAAAAATCAACAATATACATATAACTATGTATATATGGTGCCATTTAAACCATATATTATTATATTTGGTGCCATTTAAACAATATATGGCCATTAGAGTGGTCCAAAAAAAAAACAAGTTGGAATTTTCACACTCCATAACCCTACAAATATGCCACTTTGAAAAAAAATGTGGTCTGATCAAAAAAATCACCAAAAAAGTTTTGTTTAGAGGTAGCACATCGCAATTGAAGTTTCGAGGTTGTACTTGTTCTATTATTTTTAATTAATTAAAAATAATGGAAAAAATGAGAAAAATTAAATATATTTAATTATTATGATCGCGACATATCAAATCTAATATATTTTTAGGTGTACATTACGAATATGAAATCAAAATTGAAATCGGAGTCGCGGATTTCGCGAAATTTTAAAATTTCATACAAAAAAGGATCAACTTCGATCAGGATGTTTTCTTATATTTACCAATATGAACATTTCGTTTTTGCATTAATATATATCTGTGGAATGTCCTATTATGTGAGATATGGTTTTTGGTAGCAATAAAATTATAGCAATCTAAATAATAGCGAAATATTAAAAATGTCAAATTTTAAGTTAATTTGCAAGGATATCTGTTATCCTTTTTAAAATTAAAATCAGTGTTATATATAATGAAGGTCCTTGGTAAGTAAACTGCAAAAGTATAACAAATTGCATTTTTCGATAACACCGTTTACAGGTAATTAGGAAAATATCTCAAAAAACTTGAGTTTTTTTGAATTTCCAAAAACCGCGAATAATTCATAAACCACAAATTGTTTTTAAATTTCGATTGCTGATTCATAATCTTCGTTAAAATAAAGATCAGATTTGAGAAATTTGCGCATACAAGGCAAAAACAAGTTGAATTTTTAATTACATCTTTTCGGAAAATTACGAAAATTTTATTAAAATATGTATTTTTTTGTATAAAATAAAAAAAAACCGCGAATTACTTAAAAGTTACTTAATTTTTTTAAGTTTTGGTTTCAAATTCCTTATATTCACATTAGTTAAGACCAGATTTAAAAAATATTGTTAAGTAATAGCGTACAGGTTAAGAAATAATTAAATTTAAAATCAACCCTACTTTTTGTATAAATTACTCTAGAGGTAAATTACTAATTCTTAAAAGACAACTTTTTGTGCTACCTCTAAATAACAGCGGATTTAGCTGAAACTTGGCACAGAGAGTTTTTAGATATTAAGGAATAGGGGCAACATTGTGGAGATCGCGAATTCCAACTTTCATGTTTTTTTGGACCACTCTAATGGCCATATATGATACCTCATGATCAAAATTTTTAATACAGTTCCAGATATGATAATATATGATACTATATATAGTGCCATATATATTAGTATATATGGTGCCATTTAAACCATATATTATCAAATATGGTGCAATTTCAACAATATATGCTCATATATGGGACCTCATGAACAACATTTTTCATACAGTTCCAGATATAACAATATATGCTACTATATATAGTGCAATATATCGTGAAATATGGTATCATTTAAACAATATATTACCGTATGTGGTGACATTTAAGCCATACATAACGATATATGGTGACATTTCAATAATATATGGTCATATATGGTACTGTATGAACAATGTTTTTAATACAGTTCCAGATATGATAATATATGCTACCATATATATACTTTGATATCCCTAGTAATAATGATTTTTATATAATAATTTATGATTTTATACAATTATATCTTGTCGAGAATTGCGAAATGTGTATTTTTATATAATTATATCAAACGATATTTAATTATATAAAATCATATTAACCAGATCCAGCATTTCTCGGATCAAATCATATATGGGTTAATATAATTATATCTTAAAATGTATTATTAGATCCGAAAAATGGTGGATCTGGTTAATATGATTTTATATAACTAAATATATTTTGATATAATCTTATACAATTATACTTGGTGTTACATATGCCAATACTCAACGATATATAAATCTATAAAATCATAAATGGTTATATAAAAAATATTTTTACTCGGGTAGCGTATCATTTAAACAACCGGAGTAAAAATAGTTACATATAATCATATATGTGATTACCCGAGTAAAAAAAATTATATATAATCATATGTGGCATATATTACAATATATAATTAGACATGTGGTTATGTATATCCATATATAATTATATATTACGTTTTTTCCGAAAAATTTTCCTTATATTATGCCATATATAATTTCATCTAATTAGATATCGGCCTTCATAATATTAGATATGGCATATATAATTATATATTACATAACATGGTTGATCTTATTGCATATATAGTTATATATAGAACTATATCTTAATATATATGGTGGCATTTTAGCAATATATAATTATATATGGTATCATTTAAACAATATATAATTATATATGGTGACAGTTAAACTAGATATTATCATATATGGTGCCATTTAAACAATATATGGTCATATATGGTACCTCATAAACAAAATCTTTAATTCAGTTCCAGATATGATAATATATGGTACTATATATAGTGCGATATATATTTATATATGGTGTTATATAAGCTATATATTATCATATATGGTGCCATTCAAACCATATATTATCATATATGGTGCCATTTAAACCATATATTATCTTATATGGTGCCATTTCAACAATATATGCTCATATATGGTACCTGATGAACGACATTTTTAATACAGATGCAGATATGATAATATATGCTACCATATATAGTACCATATATTTTGATATATCGTATCATTTAAACAACCCGAGGAAAAATAGTTACATATAGTCACATATGTGATTAAGTTATATCTGTATAAATATACAGTTTCATCCGAAGAATGGCCCGATATATTTTGATCAATTGTTTATCAATTTTTATCTAAATGTATCAGTTTAGATCTGACCTGATTAAATTATGTGTTAATCAGATGAAATTGTATCAGATTTTTGATCTGATACAATTTTATCGGTTTGATCGTAATTGGTTAAATTTTATATAAATAAAATATAATTGTATCCGACATTTACCTTATACAATTGTATCAAAGTTTTAAACTGATATCAGATCAAAATTTGGATATAACTATATAATTTTGTATACAAATATATCTATTTGGACCTAAACTGATACCATATAATATAAACCAATAAAATTGTATCAGGTCAAAAATCTGATACAATTTCATCTGATTAACACATAATTTTATCAGGTCAGATCTAAACTGATGCAATTAGATAACAACTGATACAAATAAGAACTGATACAATTTTATCGGGCCATTTTTCGGATCAAATGGTATATGGATAAATCTAAGTTATATATTACCATATAAAGCTCCATATTGGTGCCATTTAAACAATATATTGTCATATATGGTGCCATCATATATGGTAACTCATCAGCAACTACAATATTAACTGTATTTCAGAAGCTATTAATTGTATTTCAGAAATTTTAAATGTATTTTAGAAATTATGGAATGTATTTCAGAAATTTATTAATTGTATTTCAGAAATAATCAAATCTATTTCAGAACTTGTTGATGGTTTATCATAGTTAATAGAGAAAAATTTCTAAATTACATTTCATAATTTCTGAAATATAATTGATAAATTCTGAAATACAGTTTGATAATTTCTGAAATACAGTTGTGAATTTCAGAAATACAATTAATAATTTCTGAAATACAATTGATAAAACTGAAATTCAATTGACTAGTTCTGAAATAAAATTCATAAATCTGAAAAATAATTGATAAGTTCTGAAATACAATTGATAAAACTGAAATTCAATTGATTATTTCTGAAATACAATTGATAAATCTTAAAAACAATTGATGCAATTGGAAATGGTGTAGAGCGTTAAAAATATGTAAATAAAATTATTAAAAAAAAAAAATTCAATTTAATAAAAAAAATATAATTTTATAAAAACATTTATAGAAAATAAAATTATAATTTTATAAAAAGAAATTCTTTTGAATGGGGGAAATGTTTTTAGTTGATCTGTTATTTTTAAGTAAATGAATGTTATTTTAGTTTGACTCAAGATCATAAATTAATATCACTTTCTGTTTAAATTATTTTCAAATCAAAGAAAGATGATACAATTTTTACAAGTAAATTACAAAGAATAAAAATTATTGAAAAAATTTCGATAAGACCAGCAAGGAGAATGCGCATTTTTATAAAAAAAATGCATAGCCGTGAAAGGTATCGAACTCGAGACCTTCTGAGTTTAAACCTTATTTTAACAAAATATTGTAATTTTTATAAAATCAGTGCTCTTCCAGTGTATTATTTTTTGAACTATTGTCAATATCTGTCTGGGATCTTATTTAATCCCAAACAAATGGAGATCTTACGTAGTACCCATTTTTCTGGATAGTTTTAGATGTCAATCTCCAAATATATTGCTGTTTCTAATTCGATCTGCAATTTATGGGATAAATTACGATCCTACCAAATCCCCAAATATATCACTGGATTTAATTCGATCTGCAATTTATCGGAAAAGTTAAGATCTTACGCAATCCCGAAGTATATTACTGGATCTAATTTTATCTGTAATTTTTTGGATACATTTAGATCTTACTTAATCCCCAAATATATTGCTGGATCTAATTTGATCTGCCAATTTTCTATTCAATTTATATCCAAGTTTATCCACAAATATATTGCTGGATCTAATTCGATCTGCCATTTTTCAGATAAATTTAGATCTAAGTTAATCCACAAATATATTGCTGGATCTAATTTGATCTCCCATTTTTCAGATCAATTTATATCTAAGTTTATCCACAAATATATTGCTGGATCTAATTCGATGTGCCATTTTTTGGATCAAATTAGATCTAAGTTTATCCCCAAATATATAGCTACATCTAATTCGATCTGCCACTTTTTCGGATCAAATTAGATATACGTTTATCCACAAATATATTGCGGGATCTAATTTGATCTGCCAAAATTGAGATCAAATTAGATCTAAGTTTATCCCCAAATATATAGCTGGATCTAATTGGATCCGCCATTTTTCGGATCAAATTAGATCTAAAAATATCCGCAAATATATAGCTGGATCCGCCAATTTTCGGATCAAAATAGATCTAGGTTTATCCCCAAAGATATCACTGGACCTCCCAATTTTGAGATATAACTTGATCTTAGTTTATCCCCATATATACAATGGGATCTAATACGATATGATTGGATACACCCAATTTTGAGATCTAATTGGATCAGCTAGATATTACAGCAGATCTTAAACAATATCAAATTGGATATAATTATATATTGCGCGAGATCAATTTTTTTTACTCGGGTAAGTTATATCTGTATAAATATACAGTTTCATCCGAAGAATGACCCGATTTATTTTTATCACTTGTTTATCAATTTGTATCTAATTGTATCAGTTTAGATCTGACCTGATTAAATTATGTGTTAATCAGATGAAATTGTATCCGATTTTTGACCTGATACAATTTGTATGTAATGGTGTCAGGATTGATCGTAATCGGTTCAATTTTATATAAATAAAATATAATTGTATCCGACATATACTTTAGACAATTGTATCAAATTTTTAAACTGATATCAGGTCTACTTTGGGATATAACTATATAATTTTATATACAAATATATCTATTTGGACCTAAACTGATACCATGTGATATAAACCAATAAAATTGTATCAGGTCAAAAATCAGATACAATTTCATCTGATTAACACATAATTTAATCAGGTCGTATCTAAACTGATACAATTAGTTAAAAGCTGATAAACAACTGATACAATTTTATCGGGCCATTTTTCGGATCAAATGGTACATGGATCATTCTAGGTTATATATTACCATATAAAGCTCCATATTATTTTTTTTAATAGGGAAAATACCATATATGGTGCCATTTAAACAGTATATTGTCATATATGGTGCCATTTAAACAATATATGGTCATATGCCAATAAGCACATAGGTTTTAAAAATTCAAGTGCTTTAAATTTTGCTTGAAGTAAAGTACATTTCCAATTCTAACATTTGTATATTTAACAAAAATATTTAAAAATTGAATTTTTGTTTCCCTTTTGCTGGAGTATGCTATTGATATAAAATGTAATTAAAGTTGTATTCAAGCCTTGAAACTGGAAAACGGGGCTGGAATTGAACTTGTTTTCAACTTGAAATTGTGAAATTGTTTATAGGGTATATGGTAACTCAACTACAATATTAAATGTATTTCAGAAGCTATTAATTGTATTTCAGAAATTTTAAATGTATTTCAGAAATTATGGAATATATTTCAGAAATTATTAATTGTATTTCAGAAATAATCAAATCTATTTCAAAACTTGTTGATTGTTTATCATAGTTAATAGAGAAAAATTTCTAAATTACATTTCATAATTTCTGATATACAATTGATAATTTCTATAATACAGTTTGATAATTTCTGAAATAGAGTTGTGAATTTCGGAAATACAATTAATAATTTCTGAAATACAATTGATAAAACTGAAATTCAATTGACTAGTTCTGAAATACAATTCACAAATCTGAAAAATAATTGATAAGTTCTGAAACACAATTGATAAAACTGAAATTCAATTGATTATTTCTGAAATACAATTGATAAATCTTAAAAACAATTGATACTATTGGAAATGGTGTAGAGCGTTAAAAAGACGTAAATAAAATAATTTAAAAAAAAAATTCAATTTAATAAAAAAGAATATAATTTTATAAAAACATTTATAGAAAATAAAATTATAATTTTATAAAAAGAAATTCATTTTATAAAAAAAATTCATAGCCGCGAACGGTATCGAACTCGAGACCTTCTTAGTTTAAACCTTATTTTAACAAAATATTGTAATTTTTATAAAATCAGTGCTCTGCCAGTGTATTATTTTTTGGACTGTTGTCAATATCTGTCTGGGATCTTATTTAATCCCAAATAAATGAAGATTTTAAGTAGTACCCAAATATTATGCGGCATCTAATTTTATCTGTCATTTTTCTGGATACCCGAGTAAAAAAAATTGAGCTCGCGCAATATCTAATTATATCCAATTTGATATTGTTTAAGATCTGCTGTAATATCTAGCTGATCCAATTAGATCTCAAAATTGGGTGTATCCAATCATATCGTATTAGATCCCATTGTATATATGGGGATAAACTAAGATCAAGTTATATCTCAAAATTGGGAGGTCCAGTGATATCTTTGGGGATAAACCTAGATCTATTTTGATCCGAAAATTGGCGGATTCAGCTATATATTTGCGGATATTTTTAGATCTAATTTGATCCGAAAAATGGCGGATCCAATTAGATCCAGCTATATATTTGGGGATAAACTTAGATCTAATTTGATCTCAATTTTGGCAGATCAAATTAGATCCCGCAATATATTTGTGGATAAACGTATATCTAATTTGATCCTAAAAAGTGGCAGATCGAATTAGATCTAGCTATATATTTGGGGATAAACTTAGATCTAATTTGATCCGAAAAATGGCACATCGAATTAGATCCAGCAATATATTTGTGGATAAACTTAGATATAAATTGATCTGAAAAATGGCAGATCAAATTAGATCCAGCAATATATTTGTGGATTAACTTAGATCTAAATTTATCCGAAAAATGGCAGATCGAATTAGATCCAGCAATATATTTGTGGATAAACTTGGATATAAATTGAATAGAAAATTGGCAGATCAAATTAGATCCAGCAATATATTTTGGGATTTAGTAAGACCTAATTTGATCCGAAAAATGGCAGATCGAATTAGATCCAGCTATATATTTGTGGATAAACTTAGATCTAATTTGATCCGAAAAAGTGGCAGATCGAATTAGATCCAGCAATACATTTAGGGATAAACTTGGATGTAAATTTATCCGAAAAATGCCAGATCGAATTAGATCCAGCAATATATTTCGGTATTAAAATGGCAGATCGAATTAGAAACAGAAATATAATTGGGGATTGACATCTAAAAGTATCCATAAAAATAACAGATAAAATTAGATGCCGCATTATATTTGGGTACTACGTAAGATCTCCATTTATTTGGGATTAAATAAGATCCCAGACATATATTGCCAACTGTTCAAAAAATAATAGACTGGCAGAGCACTGATTGTATAAAAATTACAATATTTTGTTAAAATAAGGTTTAAACTCGGAAGGGCTCGAGTTCAATATGCATTTCTTTTACAAAATGAATTACTTTTTATAAAATTAAAATTTTTTTTTCTATAATTTTTTTTATAAAATTATATTTATTTTTTTTATTAAATTGAAATCTTTGAATAAAATAATTTTATTTACATATTTTTGACGCTCTACACCATTTCCAATTGTATTAATTGTTTTAAGATTTATCAATTGTGTTTCAGAAATTATTAACTGTGTTTCCGAAATTCACAACTGTATTTCAGAAATTATCAAACTGTATTTCAGAAATTATCAATCGTATTTCCGAAATTATAAAATGTATTTGAGAAATTTTTCTCTATTATCATATGAAATTCTGAAATAGATTTCATTATTTCTGGACACAACTAAATAAATAAATAATTAAATTTGCGTAATATTGTAGTTTCTGAAGTGCAAATAATATTTTGTGATATACAATTAAAATTTTCTAAAATACATTTAATAATTACTGGAATACTTTTTTTCGATTCTTATAAGTTAGCTCGAAATGCTTTTATCATTCATTTAATTTGTAGCTATCACACATCTATAACAAGTCTCGTTAGATTAGAGTGTAGAGGTCTTGGCTGACAATCTGGTGGACTGGGTTAAATTAAAAGCAAATGTTAAAAAAAGTTTTCTCAATTTTTTCAAAAATGTTTTTTGAAATCTATTTTCTATTATTTTGCCAAGATAGTTAATGCAACGTTCTGCCGACCATCGCCAACGGTTTGCCAGCATTGTGCCGATTATATTTTTCTGTCTGGGATGTTAAACTTAAACCTATTGTATATTAACATTAATTAACACCATATTTTTATTTTTAGGAAATACATTTTTATTTTATTATAAGTTAGCATTAAATTAAATTTTAGATAATGGCACCAATTTGTAGTTGTAATTATTATATATTAACTCGTATATTCATAAACATTCTATACACTTAGACGAGGTTTATGGAACTATTTAACTTTATAAAGTGTTTATAAATTATAACTTAAATGTACATATATATATGTTAAATGTACGTGAACAAATTGTTGATATGGACCCACAAATTGTATCTCAACTGATATTGGAATTATTGTACCATTACCATACATCAATATATATTGAATGATATACATATATTACAATATATGACACTGTATTATAAATATTGTTAATGAAGTAACATATCTGATAATATTTTTTATAGCGCCATACATAGTTTTACATTATTCAAATTAAACCATATATGGAATTGTATTCAAAATGTTGATGTGGTACCAAATTTGACCATATATTGTTTAAATTGTGCCATATATGACAATATATTGTTTAAATGATACCATATATGTCTATATATTAATATTGTTTAAATGACACCATATATCAATATATATGGGACTATATATGGTAGCATATATTATCATATCTGCATCTGTATTAAAAATATTGTTCATGACGAACCATATATGGGCATATATTGTTGAAATTGCACCATATATGATAATATATGGTTTAAATGGTACCATATATGATAATATATTGTTTAAATGGTACCATATATGATAATATATGGTTTGAATGGCACCATATATGATAATATATAGCTTAAATAACACCATATATAAATATATATCGCACTATATATAGTACCATATATTATCATATCTGGAACTGAATGAAAGATTTTGTTTATGAGGTACCATATATGACCATATATTGTTTAAATGGCACCATATATGATAATATCTAGTTTAACTGTCACCATATATAATTATATATTGTTTAAATGATACCATATATAATTATATATTGCTAAAATGCCACCATATATATTAAGATATAGTTCTATATATAACTATATATGCAATAAGATCAACCATGTTATGTAATATATAATTATATATGCCATATCTAGTATTATGAAGGCCGATATCTAATTAGATGAAATTATATATGGCATAATATAAAGAAAAATTTTCGGAAAAAACGTCATATATAATTATATATGGATATACATAACCACATGTCTAATTATATATTGTAATATATGCCACATATGATTATATATAATTTTTTTTACTCGGGTAGTTTTAGATGTAAATCCCAAAATATATTGCTATTTCTCATTCGATCTGCCATTTTAATACCGAAATAAATTGCTGGATCTAATTCGATCTGCAATTTATGGGATAAATTAAAATCTTATCAAATCCCCAAATATATCACTGGATTTAATTCCATCTGCAATTTATCGGAAAAGTTAAGATCTTATGCAATCCCGAAATATATTAATGGATCGGATTTGATCTGTCATTTTTTGGATAAATTTATTTAGATACTTAATCCCCAAATATATTTCTGGATCTAATTCGATCTGACATTTTTCGGATAAATTTACATCCAAGTTTATCCCTAAATATATTGCTGGATCTAATTCGATCTGCCACTTTTTCGGATCAAATTAGATCTAGGTTTATCCCCAAAGATATCATTGGATCTCCCAATTTTGAGATATAGCTTGATCTTAGTTTATCCCCATATATACAATGGGATCTAATACGATATGATTGGATACACCTAATTTTGAGATCTAATTGGATCAGCTAGATATTACAGCAGATCTTAAACAATATCAAATTGGATATGATTATATATTGCGCGAGATCAATTTTTTTTGCTCGGGGAGCGTAAAATTTCTTCATCGTAATTGAAATTTGGAGACAAAATTGCAAACGGTTCTCCAGTTATTACCTTTTTATGCATTAGAGATGCAATAAAATTTTCTGGGTGTTATTTCCAAACTAAGAATATATGAATAGTAACAAATATAAACTACCCGAGTAAAAAAAATTGATCTCGCGCAATATCTAATTATATCCAATTTGATATTGTTTAAGATCTGCTGTAATATCTAGCTGATCCAATTAGATGTCAAAATTGGGTGTATCCAATCATATCGTATTAGATCCCATTGTACATATGGGGATAAACTAAGATCAAGTTATATCTCAAAATTAAGAGGTCCAGTGATATCTTTGGGGATAAACCTAGGTCTATTTTGATCCGAAAATTGGCGGATCCAGCTATATATTTGCGGATATTTTTAGATCTAATTTGATCCGAAAAATGGCGGATCCAATTAGATCCAGCTATATATTTGGGGATAAACTTAGATCTAATTTGATCTCAATTTTGGCAGATCAAATTAGATCCCGCAATATATTTGTGGATAAACGTATATCTCATTTGATCCGAAAAAGTGGCAGATCGAATTAGATGTAGCTATATATTTGGGGATAAACTTAGATCTAATTTGATCCAAAAAATGGCACATGGAATTAGATCCAGCAATATATTTGTAGATAAACTTAGATATAAATTGATCTGAAAAATGGCAGATCAAATTAGATCCAGCAATATATTTGTGGATTAACTTAGATCTAAATTTATCCGAAAAATGGCAGATCGAATTAGATCCAGCAATATATTTGTGGATAAACTTGGATATAAATTGAATAGAAAATTGGCAGATCAAATTAGATCCAGCAATATATTTTGGGATTTAGTAAGACCTAATTTGATCCGAAAAATGGCAGATCGAATTAGATCCAGCTATATATTTGTGGATAAACTTAGATCTATTTTGATCCGAAAAATGGAAGATCGAATTAGATCCAGCAATATATTTGGGGATTAAGTAAGATCTAAATTTATCCAAAAAATTACAGATAAAATTAGATCCAGTAATATACTTCGGGATTGCGTAAGATCTTAACTTTTCCGATAAATTGCAGATCGAATTAAATCCAGTGATATATTTGGGGATTTGGTAGGATCTTAATTTATCCCATAAATTGCAGATCGAATTAGAAACTGCAATATATTTGGAGATTGACATCTAAAACTATCCAGAAAAATGACAGCTAAAATTAGATCCCGCATTATATTTGGGTACTACGTAAGATCTCCATTTATTTGGGTCTTATAGAAATTTTTTCAATAATTTTTTTACTTTGTAATTTACTTGTAAAAATTGTATCATCTTTCTTTGATTTGAAAATAATTTAAACAGAAAGTGATATTAATTTATGATCTTGAGTCAAACTAAAATAACATTTATTTACTTAAAAATAACAGATCAACTAAAAACATTTCCCCCATTCAAAAGAATTTCTTTTTATAAAATTATAATTTTATTTTATATAAATGTTTTTATAAAATTTTATTTTTTTTATTAAATTGAATTTTTTTTTTGAATAATTTTATTTACATATTTTTAACGCTCTACACCATTTCCAATTGTATCAATTGTTTTTAAGATTTATCAATTGTATTTCAGAAATAATCAATTGAATTTCAGTTTTATCAATTGTATTTCAGAAATTATTAATTGCATTTCCGAAAATCACAACTGTATTTCAGAAATTATCAAACTGTATTTCAGAAATTATCAATTGTATTTCAGAAATTATGAAATGTAATTTAGAAATTTTTCCCTATTAACTATGATAAACCATCAACAAGTTCTGAAATAGATTTGATTATTTCTGAAATACAATTAATAAATTTCTGAAATACATTCCATAATTTCTAAAATACATTTAAAATTTCTGAAATACAATTAATAGCTTCTAAAATACAGTTAATATTGTAGTTGCTGATGAGTTACCATATATGATGGCACCATATATGACAATATATTGTTTAAATGGCACCAATATGGAGCTTTATATGGTAACTACGTTGTTAGCGTGCCTTAAAGTTTTGGGGGGGGGGGGGGGGGCTGCCATCTCCAATTGATAAAACCAGTTGTAGATATTTGGAGATATCACCATTACTTTCAAATTCCTGAAGCTTTAACAACCACCTTGCTACACGTGCGGGTAATGGCGACGTTACCTTTGTTGTAGCCACTGCATTACAATCGGTTACAATACGAAAATTACTTCCCAGTAGATACATTCGAAATCTTTCGACGGTCTCAACGATGGCCAACACCTAGCATATCGGGTTTCAGCTTCAGTACACTGGCGACTGTAATAAAATACCGGGCGGAAATCTTCATCTTCGAGTTGTAGTAAGATTCCAGACAAACCAACACAACTGGATTCTGTGTGTACTTCGTGCTTTTTGTTAGCATCGAATAAAGCCAAAACGGGGTGTGACGTAATACTATTTTTCAATTTTATAAACGATTGCTCTTGTTGTTCTTTCCAGGTGAACATAACATCTTTCTTCAGCATTTTTTTAATGGCATCGCAATTAGGCTGTATTGTTGAACAAATTTACGAAAGAATCCTGTAATTCCCAGAAACTTACGGACTGCGCCCCCCCTCCCGACAATTTTTTTTAAATTCGCTTTTTATTTAAAATACAGTTTTTATAATAAAAGCCTTCACCCAGCCACCACAAATAAATAATTCTGCACAACAATGGGTTTAAAATAAATAATTAAATATTTGATCACTTTTTCTCATGAAAGTGGATTGTTAGTAATGAATCCATAATAAATTGCAATATACGTGTGTATGTTAAGATAATTTGGTAAAGTGCGAACTTAGGTAGATAGACCCGTAAGTAGTTTTGTTCATTTGTGTTTTGAATGAAAATAAATAACGTAAAGCAGGGTTGGAAAGCATTTTATAATATTAAAAATAGCGGGCAAAGCCCGCTACGTTGTTAGCGTGTCTTAAAGTTTTTTTTTTTAATTCCAGTTTATGTAAAGGTAGACCTGGAAATTCAAGTAAATTCACAAATTCAGTTGGAAAATTTACTGCGTCGGTTTCTTCCACCGGTGCTTCGTTACATGAAGTTTAAATATCGGAATATATAAGTTCCATTCCTTTTCTAAGGTTTTTTCTCTTTTAGAAAATTTGTTTAACTTTTTCGAGAGTATGTTTCAATGCTACATAAGTTTCATATTCCGTGGATAGTGTTTGAACAGGTAATTCCCTCTTCCAATTCATTTGCATTATCAATAATTTCAATTCCACTCGTTCAACGTTTATTTCACCTTTTGAACCACCAGTTTTACCACGTTCCTGTCCAAAGTCATAGAAATGCCTTGTCGATAAGTTAGCCCATACTCCAAGGAAAACATATTATATATTACAGGTTTCTAACCGAAGGGTTCGGTTAGGCCATCAAGGGGGAGAATTATTCCGTTTTTACCCCTCCCGGTAGGAATTTCCAAAAATTCCATTTTAGAGGACGTCTGCGTTGGAGGAGGAACCTACTACATACATAATTTTAGGTCTCTATATCCAGCAGTTTGGCCAGGCCGTCAAGGGGAAGTTTTTTCCCTTTTTACCCCTCCCGGTATGAATTTCCAAAAATACCATCTTAGGGGACGTCAACGTTGGAGAAGGAACCCAAATACCGAATTTAAGCTCCCTTGTTCCAGCAGTTTGGCCAGGCCGTTAAGGGGGAGACTTTTCCTGTTTTTGACCCTACCTGTAGAAATTTCAAAAAATCTCATCTTAGCGGATGTCTACAATAGAGGAGGAACTTTAATACCAAATTTCATCTTCCTACCTCCAGCGGTTAGGGCAGGCCTTTAGGCGGCACTTTTAACTTCATTAATCCCCATTTTTGCAATGTCCCTGTCCAAAAAGCACCTTCCCGATCCAAAAAGCCCATACTCCAAGTAACATATGTTTTACATTTTAGGTTTCTAGCCAATTTTCACTATTTGTGCCCCTCTCGGTAGGAATTTCCGAAAATCCATCGACAGGGAATTTCAGCTTTCTAGTTCCAGCAGTTTGAGCAGGTTGTCAAGGGGGACACTTTTTCTTTTTTTGTCCCTCCCGGTTGGAATTAGGCTGGAAGAGAAATCTGAGTACCGAAAATTCAAAAAAGTATCTTTCTAATAAGTTAGCCCTTACTCCAGGGACCCACATTTTAAGCTTCAGGTTTCTAGCCGAAGGGGTTTTTACAGGCCCCCAAGGTGAGGCTTTTCTTCTTTTTGCCCCTCCCTTTAGGAATTTACAAAAATTCCATCTTCGCGGCTATCTGCGATGGATGAGGAACATTCATACCAAATTTCAACTGCATTGCCTAAGCGGTTTGGGCAGACCGTTAGTGGGGACATTTTTCCCTTTCAACCACAATTTTTACTATGTTCCTGTTCCAAAATAGAAAAATTACGTTGCCGGTGAGTTAGTCCTACTCCAAGGAATACATATTTAAAATTTTAGGTTGGCCAAAAGGGATTGGGCAAGCCGTCAGGAGGAGACTTTTACCTTATTTCCCCTCCCGATAGGAATTTCAAAAATTCCGTCTAAGCGGACGCCTACACAGAAGGAGGAACTCACATACCGAGTTTCCTTTTGGGATATCCTGTAGGGAATTCCAAAAATACAAACTTAGTCGATGTCTACTACAGTGGAGGAACCTTTATACCAAATTTCAACTTCTTACCTCCAGTGGTTTGGGCAGGCACTTTTCCAATTTGTGAGACTGTTTATGGGGAGACTTTTCCCCTTTTTGCCCGTTCCGGTAGGAATTTCCAAAAATCCCGTCTTAGCGCACGTCTATGCCGAATATCAAGAAACCTTGTTTTAGTGGAGATATCCGTGGGGGGAGGAAAAAAAGTAGTTTTTTTGAAATTATATATTATTTTAAATGGTAGTTTTTAGAAAAACGAAATCTTTTGGAAAAAGATACTTTGTTTTTACGAAGTACTTTTTTTGGAAAAGGTATTTTTTTTTTAAAAGGTGTTTTTTTGGAAAAATGTATGTTTTTTGGAAAAAGGTACTTTTTTTGGAAAAGGTACTTCTTTTGGAAAAGGAAAATTTTTTTAGAAAAAGGTACTATGTTCCACTGGGAATTAAAGGATTAAATATATATATATACTTTTTTTGGAAAAAGGTACTTTTTTTGGAAAAAGGTACTTTTTTTGGAAAAAGGTACTTTTTTCGGGAAAAGGTACTTTTTTGGAAAAACGTACTTTTTTTGGAAAAAGGTACTTTTTTGGAAAAAGGTAGTTTTTTCGGGAAAAGGTCCTTTTTTTGGAAAAAGGTACTTTTTTTGAAAAAAGGTACTTTTTTTTTGGAAAAAGGTACTTTTTTTTTGGAAAAGGGTACTTTTTTTGGAAAAAGGAACTTTTTTGGAAAAAGGTACTTTTTTCGGAAAAAGGTACTTTTTTTGGAAAAGGTACTTTTTTTGGAAAAAGGTACTTTTTTTGGAAAAAGGTACTTTTTTGGAAAAAGGTACTTTCTTTGGAAAAAGGTACTTTTTTTTGGAAAAGGGTACTTTTTTTGGAAAAAGGTACTTTTTTTGGAAAAAGGTACTTTTTTGGAAAAACGTACTTTTTTGGAAAAAGGTACTTTTTTCGGGAAAAGGTACTTTTTTCGGGAAAAGGTACTTTTTTTGGAAAAAGGTATTTTTTGGGAAAAAGGTACTTTTTTGGGAAAAAGGTACTTTTTTTGGGAAAAGGTACTTTTTCGGAAAAAACGTACTTTTTTTGTCCCGTTTTTGCCCCTCCCGATAAGAATTTCCAAAAATGCCGTCTCAACGGACGTCTGTCTACACCGGTCGAGGAACCTACATACCAAATTTCAACTTCATAGCTCCAGTAGTTTGAGGAGGCCGTCAAGGGGGAGACTTTTTCCCCTTTATGCCCGTCCCTGTAAAAATTTCCAAAACTCCCGTCTTGCTGTCTACGATAGTGGAGGAACCTTTATACCAAATTTCAACTTCCTACCTCCGCGGTTTGGGCAGGCCGTCAAGGGGGGCCTTTTCCCCTTTTTAACCCCCATTTTTACAACGTCCCTGTCCAAAATTCCAGAAAGTACTTTCCAGAAAAGTTAGCCCATACTCCAAGGAACACATATCTTAAATTTCAGCTTTCTAGCCAAAGGGGTTTTGGCAGGCCGCCAAGGGGGAGACTTTTCCCCTTTTTGCCCGTTCCGGTAGGAATTTCCAAAAATCCCGTCTTAGCGGACGTCTACGCCGAAAGAGGAACCTACATACCAAATTTCAACTTCCTAGCTTCAGCGGTTTGGGCTGGGCGATGTTGAGTCAGTCACGTTATTCTTTTATATATAGAGATATATAACTTAGATTCATCCATATACCATTTGATCCGAAAAATGGCCCGATAAAATTGTATCAGTTCTTATTTCTATCAGTTGTTATCTAATTGCATCAGTTTAGATCTGACCTGATTAAATTGTGTGTTAATCAGATAAAATTGTATCTGATTTTTGACCTGATACAATTTTATTGGTTTATATCACATGGTATCAGTTTAGGTCCAAATATATATATTTGTATACCCGGGTAAAAATCTTAATATGATGTCATATATAATTATATCTTATTTGATAAGTCCCCATGTACAACGACATACAACTTGATCCGAAAAATGGGTCATCTACTTGTGTCTAATTATATCAAATAAGATATAATTTGATACAGTTTGATCCGAGATTTGTCCATATGCAGCACATCAAATTACATCTAATTCGATATAAAAATATCTGATTTTATATAACATTGTCTAATAGTAAGTATACTTTTTATGCATACCGGCTATTAAATTGATATTGAAATTTCTATAGCTTGAACAATTTTAAAGTCCCAAATTTTATAACATAAAATAAAAATTTTAATGCTTTTGTCTTCTAAATCGTACCCATCATTTTTTAATATAAATTTTATATGCAAAAAAATCAAGTGGAAATTATTTAGCTGTGGAGAAATTAACTCTGAATTTATATTAATTTGTATGAGATCATATAGAAAGTTATATAAAATTACAAGAATATATTTTTAGTATGACGATACATACAGTGTTATATAACTTAGTATCGAACCATATATAATCATATCGGTCACTACATATATTTTGATTAGTTTTATATGGCTTATGTAGTTATATATGGAGTCAGATGTGGGGATATGTAATAACATCAATTACCGTACAAAAAATTCATTGAAAAAATAATATCAGATGTAGTTGTATATAATGATATGTGTCTTAATGTGACTCCATTCACTGTCAGATATAACCCAATCACATTATATATAACAATATATAAGTATTTTTACTCGGGTACAAAATTATATAGTTATATCCCAATTTTGACCTGATATCAGTTTAAAACTTTGATACAATTGTATAAGGTAAATGTCGGATACAATTATATTTTATTTATATAAAATTGAACCAATTACGATCAAACCTGACACCATTACATATAAACCGATAAAATTGCATCAAGTCAAAAATCGGATACAATTTCATCTGATTAACACATAATTTAATCAGGTCTGATCTAAACTGATACAATTACAGATATACAGATATAACTTAATCACATATATGACTATATGTAACTATTTTTATTCGGGTTGTTTAAATGATACGATATATCAAAGTATATGGTAATATATATGGTAGCATATATTATCATATCTGGAACTGTATTAAATATGTTGTTCATAAGGTACCATATATGACCATATATTGTTGAAATGGTACCATATATCATAATGTATGGATTAAATGTCACCACATATGGTAATATATTGTTTAAATGATACCATATATCAATATATATTGCACCATATATAGTAGCATATATTATTATATCTGAAACTCTATTAAAAATGTTGTTCGTGAGGTCCCATATATGAGCATATTTTGTTGAAATGGCACCATATATGATAATATATGGTTTAAATGGCACCATATATAGTAATATATTACTTAAATAACACCATGTATAAATATATATGGCACTATATATAGTATCATATATTATCATATGTGGAACTGTATTAAAAATATTGTTCATGAGGTACCATATATGGGCATATATTGTTGAAATTGCACCATATATGATAATATATGGTTTAAATGGTACCATATATGATAATATATGGTTTGAATGGCACCATATATGATAATATATAGCTTAAATAACACCATATATAAATATATATCGCATTATATATAGTACCATATATTATCATATCTGGAACTGAATTAAAAATTTTGTTTATGAGGTACCATATATGACCATATATTGTTTAAATGGCACCATATATGATAATATCTAGTTTAACTGTCACCATATATAATTATATATTGTTTAAATGATACCATATATAATTATATATTGCTAAAATGCCACCATATATATTAAGATATAGTTCTATATATAACTATATATGCAATAAGATCAACCATGTTATGTAATATATAATTATATATGCCATATCTAATATTATGAAGGCCGATATCTAATTAGATGAAATTATATATGGCATAATATAAGGAAAATTTTTCGGAAAAAACGTCATATATAATTATATATGGATATACATAACGACATGTATAATTATATATTGTAATATATGCTATATATGATTATATATAATTTTTTTTACTCGGGTAAACAAGAATTGTAAAAAATCAAAAAAAAAATATTTTTAAATTAGTATATTTTTCTGGTAAATTTAGCACTCAGTTTTGAAAAATTAGTAAAATGTTTTGCTAAAATGAGCACCGAAAATTAGTAAAAAAAAATCCGTAATTTGTAATAAGAGAATAGCAAAAATGATTACTAAAAATAAAAATTATACTAAAAATCAGTATAAAAATAGTATAGTGCGATTGGTAACTGTTTACAAATTTTTTACAAACTTTTTTATCTATCTGTATATTTAAAAAAATATTTCAAACTTGAATTTTTATTTCCCTTTTGCTGGAGTATGCTATTGAAATAAAATGTAATTAAAGTTGTATTGAAGTCTTGAAACTGGAAAACAGGACTGGAATTGGACTTGTTTTCAACCTGAATTCCAGTGAAATTGTTTATAGGGATGTATTTTTCACAAATTTACTGAAAAAATCAACTTTAAACAGCAATTGAACGCGTACGAAAATGAATTTGGAAAAAAGAATTTTACGTGTAATATCGTGACACTTAAGCTGGTTTTACACGACATGTATTTGTCATATGACTTGTCACTTTTTACATTGTAAAATTTATACATGCCGTGTGAACCCTTTCAAACATTGCATGTGTAAAACCCATATGCAAAAGTCATATGACAATATTTTAAATAGAGCGCGTTCTATTTTGACCTGACAAACCAAATGTAATCAGCTGTTTTTGGCAAAACAAAAAAGAAACTGGCGGCAAAAAAAAACAAAGAAAAAACTGGAAAAATTTGATAAAAGCTGTTAAAAGCAACCAATGTCAGGCGTAAATACACATGTACGTTTAAACGCAAAAATTATAAACCTTATGTATTTGCTCATTTTGACAGACATACAGAATTACATATGGGTCCTTAAAGTGACAGGTCACATGACAAATACATGTCGTGTGAAACCAGCTTTAGCAGAATGTATGTACCAAGTTTTGCAAAAATCGAAAGGGGTCATGTCCAAAATCTTCTATTTTTGAATCCATTTAATATGGAATGATACTTACTGAAAATGCATAAAAAGCAATTTTTATATATACATATTTTTAAAAAATTAAAAAAATATTGAATTCAAACAAATTAATTATAAATATCAAACAATAATTAGCAGAATAAAAAAAATTAAAAAAAAAATAAAAATATTTGTCCCGCCGGGAATTGAACCCAGGACCCTCTGCTTGGAAATGCCAAATGATACCAAAATCACTTTTTACGATCACTTTTAGAGCAATTACTCTTTAGAAGCAATACTTAAGTGAATTTTTGTATTTTGTTCAGAAGTAATTCTAAAAAAGCCGTAAAAATATACCAACGGATACTTTGGAAGCAATGAAAGAAGAGATTTTTGAAGTTGTTCAGAATAACTATTAAAAACGTAGTAAAAATACACTAACAGATACTTGTGGAGCATTAAAAGAAAGAAGTAGTTTGTAAACCATTACTTGCAATTTTTTTTACTGGGATAAAATGGCTGATATCTGGAAAACTAAGCGAGATAGGTCAAAACAGACAAAATGTTTGCTCTGCGAGTGCCTTTACATGCCTTTAGGTAATATGGACTAGGCCCGGGGAGGTTCCTGAGACCCTAAATTCCAACAAATTTTACGACTTAGTATAATAACGGATGAAACTGTAGTTTTACTAATTTTTTACTTAAATCTAGCTTTGTTAAATTTAACAAAAAATATTTTAAAATCAACAAATTTTATTTTAAGCCAAAAATCAGGAATACATTCTGTTAAAGTAACAAATTTTACTGTTCAGCCAACATACCTATTATTTTGAGTGTATTACTTTGACAAAAAACTTTAAAACGCAGAATGGGTATCCATGCTTCTCTAAAGTTCTGTCTCAGAGATGGGATGTATCTGAAGCTATTAAAAATAATTGTGATGAGGAGGGTTTTACTACCATGTGTGAGTACTTTCACATTCATTTGGCCCTAAAAATCATTGACCGTAACGGTTATGACTTTTATCATAAAAGTCAGGATAAAAAAGTTATTTTTTGACTTTTATTTTTTTGAGCAAAAATAAAAGATATTTTTTGACTTTTATTTTTTCGAGCAAATATAAGAGTTATTTTTTGACTTTTATCTTTTTGAGCAAAAATAAAAGTTATTTTTGACTTTTATTTTATTGAACAAAAATAAAAGTTATTCTCTGACTTTTATTTTTTTAAGCACAAATAAAAGTTATTCTTTGACTTTTATTTTTTCAAGCAAATAACAGTTATTTTTTGACTTTTATTTTTTTGAGCAAAAATAAATGTTACTGTTTCGACAAAAAACACATTAAAATATTAAAATATTCACAAATTCTTATCAATCACATACAAATATGAGAAATCCCTATAAAAGCGAGCTCCATGGGCTCAACCTGGTGCAAATGAAATATAGTTTTGAAGTACAAACATAATTATTTTTTTAGTAGATTTGAGGCGAAGAAGAAGATTAATTAATTTACAAATCAGACTAGATCTGGTTTTTGCCTTTTCCTATGGACAGGCTTCATCAGTGATTTTCCATTAAATTGTATTATTATTTATAAAAATTTTTTTCGCGGCAAAAAACATATTCCGCTAAAAAAAGCGGGTGCTGGATTATTTTCTGTTAAGTTGCATTTTTATCTTACATCAGCTAGATACTGAATTCAAATGCAGATTTTAACAAAATTTGGTCCACAGCATCACGCAAAATATATGAAATTTGCAAAATTTCGAACTATATCCACTTTGCGATGATTTAGTTATCAAAAGAAAAGTTTTGGTATCCATATTGCCCTATTTAGAACACATTTTTTCCACCACATTGAATTTGTGATAAAATGCGAAAAATCGCGAATTTCAAAAAAATCTAAAACACGTGTTCACTTAAATCGGCTACAGATTATGATATGTAAGTTTGACATTTCAATAACAAACCTCTCCGCACAAAAGAGTCAAAAATTTGTTTTTTCTATAGAATATCCTTGAAAATAGGACATGTCTAGATACGCTTGAACATGTTAGATATACCGCTGGACGTACCTCAAAAAAACCTTTCATATGATACCGATATTGAGTATGGTCTCTACAGCTAAAATGCAAATTTCTTACAAAAACTACCTTTTTTAAAAATGGTCCAGCTCGTGAGATCTCGTTGCTAGACCCGATATATTTTGGGAATCATCATTAAACAAACCAAGGTTTATTTTGAGGGGACACTTTTTTTTACTTTTTTTCGTAACATTCCGTAACATTCACAAAATTTAGTTGGTAACGCATTGTATTGTACATACATTTACATTACCGACTCACCTTATATGGACAGAAATTATACCATATATCAATATATATGGCACTATATACAGTAGCATATATTATCATATCTGGAATTGTATTAATAATGTTCTTCATGAGGTACCATATATGACCCTATATTGTTTAAATGGAAACATATATGATAATATATGGTTTAAATGGCACCATGTATGGTAATACATTGTTTAACTGGCACCATATATAGTTATCAAGGTTGGTTACCGAAACGAATAACGTTAAGGGTAACGGTATTTAAGAATGTTTCGGTAACGGTATACCGTTATCGAAACAGCAATACCGGTACGTACCGGTATTAAAAATTAAATTAAAAACATATAAAAACAACCCTAGTAAAAATGATTTTTATATAATCAGATATGATTTTTATATAATCATTTATAATTTTATACAATTATAACTTGTCGAGTATTCTGAAACATATATTTTTATATGATTATATCAAAAGATATTTAATTATATAAAATTATATTAACCAGATCCACCATTTTCCGGATCAAATCATGTATGGGTTAATATAATTATATAAAAAATATATTATCTGATCCGAAAAATGGTGGATCTGGTTAATATAATTTTATATAATTAAATACATTTTGATATAATCATATAAAAATATATGTTTCACAATACTCGACAAGTTATAATTGTATAAAATCATAAATGATTGTATAAAAATCATATATGAATATATAAAAATCATTTTTACTAGGGAAGTAAAAACAAAGCATATTTTTTAATTTTAAGTGTTAAAAATACAGATTACGAGCTATAAATTCAATGCTGGTAGTCTTAATAAGTAAAATTATTATCTATAAATTTTTTTGTAAAAAAACCTCGAGATTGTAAAATAATAAAGTTAAAAAATTGGCAGTTTTTATATAAATTAATAAATACCGGAAAAATACTGGTAACTATATATAAAAATAACGGTATCGGTAACGATAACGGTATTTGCAATTTTTTTTAGAGGTATTGGTAACGGTAACGGTATTCAATTTGAAACGGTATTTTAGCGATAACGGTATTATAACGATAACGGTAACCAACCTTGATAGTTATATATTGTTTAAATGACACCATAATTATATATTGCTAAAATGGGACCACATGTATTAAGATATAGCTCTATATATAACTATAGCTGTATTTTCGACTTAACTATATCCGTTAACTTTCAAAAAAGCACAAAGTGCATAAAAACGTTTTTTGGACGAAAACTAACATATTACTTTTCGTATGCACGTTAACTTACAACGTGGATAATTATCAACGTTGAAAACTCAACGTTTATACATTTTCACACCTAGCGTAACTTCTTCGCGTTACTACCTAAAAAGTTTTGCTGACGCACGTTCGATTATACCGGAACTATCATAAATACTCACTATTTAAAAAAATTTGATACTCCAATCAGTTTAACGTAGATTTGCTATAAATACTTAACGTTGATAGGTATGAACGAAAATACAGCTTATATATACAATAAGGTTACCCATGCTGTGTAATATATAATCATATTACCATAACTGCACTCATAAAAAAAAGTTAGTACAAAAGTTTGTTAAACGCGTTTTAATTCTATTGAACTAATTTTCCTGTTATTTTGTCTTAAAATTTAGGTCTGAACTAGTATTTTTCGTAAATCTAATTTAGCATTACAACTACTTTCAGCAGTATTTGAACTAACTTTGCATTCTAATTTTTAGTAATTTGTGTTTCTTAACTTTACAAGTTTTTCAGCTAATTTAAACCACGATTATTTTCTAATTATTATATTTTTGTATCTCTGCTATCAATATCACATAGAGATGGCGTTATGTTTTAATTTTTTTTTATTATAAAATCGTAAAATAGTTTGTATCTCGGAAACTAAGCGAGATAGAGAAAAATGGACAAAAATTCGTCAGCCTATAAAGTAGACACATATACTCCCAATAATAAATATGGGCCCGTCTAGGGTCAGATCCCGGAAGTCGAAATTTTAAGCGACATTTTAACAGAAATTTGTAGTTAAATCAGGTAAAATTTCTGCTAAATTCAGTTCAAATTTCCTACCTAATTTAACTGAAATTGTCCGTATATTTAGTAGTATTTAATATTTAGCTTACCTAAATTTAGCAGACCATGATTTTTAACAGTGTTGCCATTTCAGTGCTTTTCGGGTATTTTTTGGTGCTTTTTTCCTTCCCATACCCGATGATTTTTTACAAATACCCGTTTAAAAAAGCGGGTAATTACAGTGCTTTTTCAAATTTCTGGCAGTGCTTTTTGTACAGTTTATACTTTTGGTGTTTGTTCTCGTTTTTTTCAATTTTTATTCAATTTTCTGTCAAAGTTGAACAAAATATACAAATCTATACAAAAAATTAATTTTTTTCACAATGTTTGTAGTACAATTTTAAATAGCAACTTCGTTATATTTAAACTTGAAAATTTTGAAATATTAATTTGGTGCCTTTTTACCCCTTTTTGGTTATTTTTAAAATGTGTTTTTAAATTCTTGACTGAAATTTTTCAAAAAATTAATATCGTACTTTTTTACCCAATTTTTGGTAAATTTGTACCCTTTTTACCCGTTTTCACAATGTTCACGGTGCTTTCCTGCCTTCAAGAGTTGGCAACACTGATTTTTAACTTCATTGAAAATTCTGCTGAAGCAAATTCATGTTATTTTAGCAGAATTTTGAACTATTTGTACGGAATTTTTTTATGAGAGTAATATTATAAAGGCCGACATATAATTAGATGCAGTTATATATGGCATAATATAAGAAAAAATTCAGGAAAAAACTTCATATATAATTATATATGGATATACATAACGACATGTATGGTTATATATTGTAATATATGCCACATATGATTATATATAATTTTATTTATTTGGGTACTAAAAAAAAACTAACTAATTTTTGTAACGACTTAAGAAATTTTTTTAATTCCACATTAATTTATATGAAATTATATAAAAATATCAGGGTAGTATAAATTCAACATACGATAAATACGCATATAAACAATCTTGTTGTTAGTTGCTACCAAATGTACGACTTAAATGTTTCAACCCAAAAACTGACTTTTCGAACGCTTTTTGGTTCTTTAACATTGCCAGTTACAATAAAATTTTGGTTTTAAAATTTAAACTCCTATAATATTTTTGCAACACTATGAAAGAATATGCAAACAATTTTTAAAAACTTCCAAACAAAAATAATGTAGTGTGAATTGAGGTCGTAAATGCCGAGTAAAACTCCTTTATTTTCTTTTGGATATACGAGTACGTAAACATTTCAGTGCCAAACTTTGTCAAAGAAAAAGTGTCATGGCGGCCTTAGTAAATTAATTAAAACTACCCAAAATGTTATTTTTAAAGGGCCATAGGCATAAACACTTTTTAAATTTATAAATGGGCATTTTCATAAAAATTCATTTTAGAAAAGTGTTATAAGGTTTACAAATGATTATGCATAAGCACTAAAATATTTTCTTATTAGGAAAAAGTAAATAATAAATATTTCACATTTTGTTTCTTTTTAAGGGCCCTTTTTTCTTTGCAGGGCCCCTTTTAACTATTTTGGAGTATCTTTTTTGTTTGCTATTTTTACAGGATTTTTTCTATCGGTATAAGATTATATTATGGCAATGGTTTGTTTGATAATTCCGAATAAAATAAAATAAGCGAAAGGAACAGTTGAAATTTAACTTCCCAGCAAAATCTTTCATTACCAAATAAGTGGTTATATAATAGAAATACATAGCTCCGCACAACTTATTTTTTGGCGTCTAAACTCATTAGTTTTGTTTGGCGTGGTCGTTTTTATAAGTAGCCACGCTTACCCGCTCGCTTACGAAAAAATGAGAAATAAGTAGTTATGAGATTTTGAATAATAAGTGGTTACACACATGCTTACAAAAATTTGAATTATAATTGGTTAAAAATAAGGGAGTTAAGTAACTCCTTTATTTTTAACAGTTGATTCTTAAAAATAAGGGAGTTAAGATACTATTAGCTTAAGGAAATACGTTCAGAAAAATTTAAGTTTTCTTTAGTGTGTAATTTTAGGACTCGTCATAAAAATTTAAACATAAAACATATTTACATATAATAAATAAAATATAACTTTGTAAAAAATAAATAATTTAACTTTGTAAAAAGTACTTATTTAAACTATTAGGAGTAAGTCATTATTTTATATTTAGAAACAATGAATACAATAGGCCATTATTAAGAAGTCATTATTTTATATTATAAAATAATGCAAAAGGTAATGATGTATCATTTTTGGTAATGCAGATAGTAATGACGTGTCATTACCAATATTTTGCTGGGTTATTCGTCAACCCGAGAGAGTTCTTAACTCTAAAAATGAGCAATATTTTTGGGGTTTCGCGCGACAGAGATATTTCAAGAGGCCATAAAATAAAAAACCGAGCTAATTTTGCAAAATCCTCTGGAATTTTACTTTCATTTAATATTGGAACCTGAAAATTCCCGCGGAAAAAAATGGGTAAAACAACATACCTACTCCATATCGGAAACGGATGGAAAAAAATTTTATATATTGACAAAAAAACTAAAATTTTTGAAGATGGTAATTTAGTTTAGAACTTAGAAAATGTGTTAAAAATTAAATTTTCTTTTATGGTTATAAGCCACTGTTAATTATAATATTTAAAAAATTTCAAAAAGCTTTACCTTTTTGCGCTCTTGGAGATACTTTTATAAAATTTTGTGCCTCTGACTATTTTATAAAAAACATTTTTATATTGCAATTTTCTTTCTTTCTTTACCAGTATCAGGCACTTAAAAGAAGAAATTTGTCTTTTAATTTTTCTGCTGAATTATCACATAAAAGTTCTCTTCCTTTATGTTACCGCGGAATCCATTCTTACCAAAAAGCGTGCCGTACTCGAAAATTGGGCAAGTGAGAGCGCTTAAAATGGTGTATTTTAACTTCGGAGAATTGTAAAAGGGACAGCTGGTGTAATGATAAACAAATAATACTATTGTGAAAAAAATTTTAAATTTTAATTAAGCAAAGAAATACGCAAAATAAAACTACTATTATATATAAAAATTAACTGAACAAAGTTAAAAAAACTTTTAAAAGCAAAAAATATGTGCATCTATTGGATTTTTCAGCCTAAAATTATATGTATTTTAATTTTTTTCTTTTAACTAAGTTTTCGGCTAGAAAAGTGATTTTGTGCGTACTTTTGGGCAATTTTGTCATTTAGAGTGAGAATTTTGTGCTTATGCCTCATTCATACTGAGCCCAAAACTAGTGGTTTTCAAATTTATTGTGTTTTCGATTGCCAAATCCCATACAAATTTCAAATCGAAAACTTAAAAAAAACGAAAACTTATAGTTTTGGGTTCAGTATGAGGCTTTACTCCCATTTGACTGAACTTTACACAAAAAAAGTAAAGGAGCACACTTAACTTAAAATAACGAGTTTTTGGTAACGGTTATAAATTTTTCAACTGTGTACATAGTTTTCCCTAGTATACCAAAAAAAAAACACGGGAAAAATTAACCAAAAAAATTATAAAAAGCCCCCCCCCCCCCCGAAACAAATTCCTAGCTCAATTTTAGATCATAAATTAATATCACTTTCTGTTTAAATTATTTTTCAAATTAAAGCAAGATGATACAATTCTCATAAGTCAATTACAAAGAATAAATTTTTTTAAAGAATTCTATAAGGCCAGCAAAACAGAATACGTATTTTCGGCTTTCGCTACAAAGCCATCATCAGTGTCGTTTGCCTTGATGGGTTAATCAATGATGATGATCTACTTATGCTAAAGTTGAAAAAAAATATAATACTGTTACGAAATTTGATTGGTCTAGTTCTGGTATTTTGGAATAAAAATATCCAAAGAAACGGGATTTAATAAACCTGCCAATCTGGTAACTTTACGTTTAAGTATACCACATTATGCTATATTGTGATATAAAGTTTTATAAATTGGTTCGTGGCTTGGCTAAGTATAACTTGGTTGGCGTCTCGGCTAAAAACCAAGTGGTTGGTGTATCCGCTATGAATACTCTGGATGCTTCTGAAACCTTCCACTTTGGTCTACAACAATCTGGGTGCCTCTAGAATCTTCTAGTTTGTTCTACAAATAATCTGCATATCTCTGGAACATTCGAGCTCATTCTACAATCGCAGACATTACACTATAAAAGGGCTGCAGCTTAGGTGTGGAGGGTGAGTCGCGAATTAGCATTAGTGGAGCTAAGTTACTGTGAAATTCTTTGTAAAGTAATAAAGTGTTAAAGAAATAAATAATAAATAGTAAACAAGTGTGTGTGTGTTTTAGTTATTTTTAATTTCACCAGACAGGTTTATTTAAAGGAACCCAGCAAAAAAAATTGGAAGTAATGCTTTATAAACTACTTCTTTCACTATTTAATAAGTATCCGTTAGTGAATTTTTTCAGCTTTTTTACAAGTAATTCTGCACAACTTTAAAAAAATCACTTCTTTCATTGCTTCCAAAGTATTTGTTAATATATTTTTTCAGCGTTACTTCTGAACAACTTCCAAAAAATCACTTAAGTATTTCTTCTAAAGAGTAATTGCTCTAAAAGTGATCGTAAAAAGTGATTTTGGTATCATTTGACACTTCCAAACGGAGGGTCCCGGGTTCGATTCCCGGTGGGACCAAGATTTTTTTTATTTTTTTTTAATTTTTTTTATTTTATTAATTTTTGTTTTAATATTTATAATTAATTTGTTTAAATTTAATATTTTTTTAATTTTGAAAAATATGTATATATAAAAAAAAATATTAGAAATAGCTTTTTATGCACCTGTAAAAATATTCCTGAGACCAATATTCAATTGCAGTGCACCTTTTACACTTGAATAATAATACTTTTATTGAAGAGAATAAGGAACAATATCTCGCAGTAACAAAGTGGTGTTTTTATGCCAGTCAACTTTCATATCAAAGAGTAGCTCAGTGGTAAAGCGATAGACTAGCAATCGTGAGGTCGCAAGTTCGATACCCGGTGGCGGCAATAAAAAAACTTTTGTAAAATAAAAAAAATATAATTTTTTTTGCGAAGAATTTTTTTTTTTTAATTTTTAATTGGTGAAAAAGAGCTTCCTTTGCAATCGTTCAAAAAGTACTGAAGAAATGTTGAAGTGGGAGTACTCCTCTCCTATGACAACTCAATGTTAAAATCATTAGTTTTTATGTTAAAAAAGAAGTACATCTAGATCATCAATTGTAGTGCTTTTTCTACTGCTTCGGCATCTCTTTTTGTGCTGGGGAAATAAACGAACTTTTATGAAGGTAAAACGTAACAATTGGTGTCTGAATTTAGATTGGTTATTTTGATTGCAATTGAAAAGAATCCGGTTTATCTAAAGGAGATAAACCAACGCTTTTAAAAGGTAAAAACGTAACAATATGTGAACAATTGAACTAGACTAACATCAACGAAATCTAACATTGCTATTTTTATCCATTTGTTATTACTGTTTTTTGCTTTGAACTTTAATTCCTAAAGTTTCGCAGATGGTTCTATTCAACCCTGTGTATGATAAACCCAGATTTATGAATTACAACGAACCGTTAAATTTAAATGGATGTAATTTAAATTATATTTTGCACCGTATCTTGTGTTTTAAGATGAATGAGAGGTATTTATAGTTGATCTTTTATTTGGTAAATGAATGTTTTTAGCTCGATTTTAGATAATAAATTAATATCACTTTCTGTTTAAATTATTTTTCAAATTAACGAAAGAAGATACAATTTTCACAGGTAAATTACACAGAATAACTTTTTTTTTTTAAAGAATGCGATAGGACCAGCAAGATAAATTAAAATAAATAGAAGTGAAAAACATCATCCTTATCATTGGTTAAAATTTACATCATTTGTTTTAGAAAAGAAAAACAAATTCCTACCTATGACTAGCCAATGTTAAATTCATCGATGAAAACACCAAATTACAATAGAACAACTTCATATTCAGCAGTTGCCGTGTTTTAATTACTAATTTTTTCTCATTTTTTTTACTGGATACTTATGACTGAAAATATTAACATCATGGTCAATTAGATAAACAACTTATGTTTGAAGTTAAAGAGTATTTCCATCTCAATTAATTTTTTACAAGTTAAGCCAGCAAAGAAGCAGATGATGTCCATAAATTTTTGATAAAATTTTCCTTTTCGAGTTACTTTAAGTATATGAAATATATGTATGTAAATGTTTCTTAAACAAAAGTTATAAAATTAAATTAAAAAAGACTAAAAACAAACTGAAACACAAAACCCAATTTAATTTAATCTTCTTTTTCCTGTCTTAAATGGTTCATCTTGTTCATTTGTTTCATTTAAAAATAAAAAGAAATTTAGCTTAAATTTACAATTCTTAACAGACAAATGTCACAAAAATACAAAATAAGCCCAACCAACCAACCAACCAACCAAACAACCAACTAAACTAAACAAGTACTTGTTACCGAATAAGGAAATAACATAAAGTCAACAACAGCAACAACAAACTAAATCAGATATTCCCCTTAAGACCCATTCTCTATATAAAAATAAGGACATTGAAGATACAAAGAAAAAAGTTTTTTTAAGTAGAAACACTCGCAAAAACAAAGAACAGAAGACACCAAAGTGACAATGTAACATTAAACCACGACAGAAATACCCAGTCACAAATTGCCAGTTGTACAAACAAGCACTGGCATACCACTGGTAACCGTGGTGTTAAAAATAAATTATTGACGAGCTACTCACGGTGGGTCTAAGGTTTAAGCTTTAACTAATAGTTTACCCAAAAATTTGTTATTGTTTTCTATGCAGTCACTATTTATTTTACAAAAGTGGTTTATAATCACTGGCAAAGAATTGCCACCGGTATAAAATCAATGCATTGGTAGGTCAATGTTTCATAAAATTTATGACGCTTCAATAAAAAGTATTTGTTCGCAGAAAGTTCCGAGTCCAAGTCCGGTTACAGGCAAAATTTTATTGAATTTTTTTTTAATTACAATAATTTTTTGCTTTATAAAATATATTTTTTTGTTTGTAGAGAAGCTCTTTTAAGAAAAAATTTTTTTTTTTGTTTCCTAACATATTAGTTCCAAACTACCAAATATCAGCTCGGTGGGAAGAGATGAACCCTAGTCTGCCAATCTGACGGCCTGAGTTGAACTCACAGCAGGACCAGAAAAAAATTTTATCAATTTTTTTTTAATTTTATATTCGAAAATCTATTTCCAGACTACCTATATACCGTGGCACAGGAAAGTATACATACACCCTTGAAAATCCAGTTTTATGAAATATAATTGCATTTCGAAGAAAATTATGCAAAATAGTATATTTATTTTCATTTAAAACATTAAGTATGAAAAAAAATTTAATTTGCTTTTTACCTTATCTAAACGAGCAAAAGTACCTTTTCATGACACAGAGAAGTATACATACTACCCACAAAAAAACAACAAAGTGTTGAAACAGTGAACCCAACTGTTGAAATTTTTTTTTGTAAATTTACCGTTATATTGATAAAAATAATTTAGTAAATTTGTTTGCATAAATAAAAGTGTAAATTTTAAAAAATTAAGCAAAAAGGGTAAGAAATGAGTTTGGATAAGAGCCGAATTATTATAAAGCTTCGAGATGAAGCAAAATCTCTTAGGGAAGTTGGTGATTTGGTTGGATGTTCATAGGCTACTATCCAAAAAATAATTAGAAAATAATAACCAAAAGGAAAGTTTTGCAAGTAAGCCTAGAAGTGGTGGACCACTAATAGCGGCTCCTAGAGTACGTCAGATACTGGCGAACTAAAAAAATCCTAGGACACCAATAGTGGAAATTGCAACCTTGAATCTAATGAATGACATTACCTCAGACTACCCAGAAACAATTCGAAGTGTCCTTAGAAACAACGGTTTTCATAGTTGTGTACATAGAAAGAAGCCATACATCAATGAAGTGAAGAAACATTTTGGAAAAGATGAAATTTTTTGGGCCAATGTTATGTTTAGCGATAAAAGCAAGTTCAATTTATTCGGGTCTGAAGGCAAACGAAAAGTATGGCGCAAAAAAATTAAGAATTGGTGCAGAAAAATCTACTTCCAACAGTCAAGCATGGGGGAGGTAACGTCATGGTCTGGGGATGTATGTCTGCGGCTAGAGTAGGAAATTTGGTATTTATAGAGACAATAATAGACCGTTTTATTTACCTTGATCTTCTAAAAGATAATAGCCGCTCTTTCTAATCACTTGGATTTAATAAATCCAAAAAGTAGTTCTAAAAGTGCTCAACAGATGGGGTTATTTTCTCCCTATTTTAAAAAAATTTTCTGTCCGACACTTCTTTCACCCTAATTTTTAATACCGAATTCGATGATGAAGGATTTTACTTTAACTTTTAAGTTTTAATTATATTTTATATAAAACAGCGATAGACAGTCTCCCTTTTCAGTTTTATAACTTAAATTTATATTTTTACACAATTGAAAAACTCCATTGCAATATTTAATATTCACTAATTGGATTCAATTAAATTACTTACAGTAGAGTGAAAAATTGCCATTTCTATTTCAGCTACTTCTCCATGTCCAAGATGGAAAATATGTATTTGGCGAGGTCTAGTTTTTTTTCTATACATATTTCATAAAAAAAATTAATAAAAACCTTTTGTTTGTTTGTTTTTCAATTTTTTTGTTTCTCTTTTAATTTTCATTCGTATTTTTTCTGACATTAAATTAATAGGCTGTTTCATATATTTGTGCTTTTATTATGGATTTATTAAATCCAGCTTTTTTTTATGGATTTAATAAATCCCCTTTTTGTATGAAAAATTCTAAATACAGGTGATTAAAAAACACGCTAAATATTAAACAAACTACTGCAAAAATTGGTCTTAAACCAGGCTAGTATTTCCAGCAAGATAATGAACTGAAGCACTCTTCGGGGATTGTTAAGGAAAGCAAAGCAAAACACTATCATTTTCTTATATTTTTCCATTTATACACTCAAAAAAATAAGTTAGTAAAAAATTAGTAAAATTAATTTATTTTGCTGAAATCACGTTTTTAAATAATAAAACAACAAAAATGTTTCATTATTTAAAAAAAATATATAAATAAAGCTGACTTTTCATTATGTTTTTTAGATTTGTTTAATTTTACTAAGATACAGCAAAAAGTCTCTTGGATTTAATTTAGTAAATATTAATATCTAATCAAATAAGGGTTAGCAAAATATTTGTTAAATTTACCAATTTTTTGCTAATTTTTTGAGCTGACTCACTGAATACAGCAAAATGGTAAGGAGGTCTTCATTAGTAAAACATCTAGACATTTTTCGAAGGCAAACAGTCTCGTTTTACAACAAGTATATCACGGTATTCCGGGTTTTTTTCATTAGCTTATTTTCGTAACTCCATATACTGGGCTAAACTTATGATATTTAATTAAAGTAGGAAAGCTGTTAAAACCTTTTTTTTGTGTTAGACGTATTTGATGCAGAAATGATTCCTTTATGATTTTGTGAGAAATTTTATCATTGCCTTTTCAAATCTGCGTCTTCGTGATTGATTTTGCTGGTCGCACTTTATCCCACTCCTATTGTCAGTTTTGAAAACAAATTAATTTTCCAACCATTTATATGTAATTAAAAAAACTTCCCATTGCTACGACCACAGCCTTGATAACGTTTTTTTTTTTAATTTTCAAAAAAATTTTCACTTTCATTGTATATAGTAACTTCTTGTTCATCGCATAAATTAAAGAAATGTTCTTTCATTATGTGAGACAAAACATCATTATCATCTTTCTGTTGCAAATAAATTTCTGCAAGATTTTTATAAATGAACTTAGCCATTGTTTTAACTGTAATGAATAATTGTAATATTAAATATCGACTACACCGTTTGAATAGTTCTAAGTTACGAATTTATTTATTGAAAATTTATTCCATTAAATACTAAAGACAAATTTTTTAATACTAAACTATACTACCTACAGCGATATTTACTATCTTTGTGTTTTTTTTACTGACAACAAATGTAACCATACCCTTCTTCTTGGTTTCTATCTCCCACAGTAATATGATTTACCTATATTCACGCATCTGCATACCAGATGTTAAGCACTATGTCCCTAATTCTTGGAATGCAATTAAACATAAGCTGTGTTTTCGAGTTAACTATATCCGTTAACTTTTAAAAAAGCACAAGGTGCATAAAAAAGTTTTTTAGACAAAAAATAACATATTACTTTTCGTATGCACGTTAACTTACAACGTGGATAATTATCAACGTTGAAAACTCAACGTTTATACATTTTCACATCTAACGTAACTTTTTCGCGTTGCTACCTAAAAAGTTTTGCTGACGTAAGTTCGATTATACCGGAATTATCATAAATACTCACTATTTAAACAAATTTTATACTCCAATCAGTTTAACGAAGATTTGCTATAAATACCTAACGTTAATAGGCATGAAAGAAAGTACAGCTATAATCTACATGTGTGTTTGTTTTCTTCGAACAATCACGAAACAAATCATTTGTATTGGTTTCTTAGAAAAATTTAAATTAATTCTTAAATTTAATATAAAATTATTCTTTAATAAATAATAATAAAGAGTTGAAATATATATGAAAATATGTTCAAATTGTTTAAATAATAATGAATAAAAAATGCTTTACCTGTATTCACACATCTGCATACCAGATGTTAAGCACTATGTCCCTAATTCTTGGAATGCAATTAAACATAATCTACATGTGTGTTTGTTTTCTATGAACATTTGTATTGTTTTCTTAGGAAAATGTAAATTAATTCTTAAATTTAATATAAATTTATTCTTTAATAAATAATAATAAAGGGTATAAAATATATATGAAAATATGTTCAAATTGTTTGAACAATAATGAATAAAAAATACTTATTATTGAACTCAACTCTAAAAAAATATTGTCAATATTATCAGCTAATTAGCAACAGTAAAAACATACCTTGTTAAATGAAATTTTACTGATAAAAAACCAGTAGTTTAAATTTTAAAATAGTAAAATTTCGTTTTTGTTTAATATTTGGAGTAGGCAGCAATTAAGTGATACGCGTTTACTTTACTAAAACTTGCTTACCCAAAATTACATTAAAAGGGAGCAAAGATAGAACTCAAAACTGTCAAGTGTGTTGTACTTAAATAAACTAGTTTTCGGAACAATTAGAAAAGACTACAAATTATTAAAGTTGATACAAACAAATAATGAAGAAAACTAATAATACCTAATGATAATGGGTGTTTAATTCAAAATTAAAAACAATAATACACGTAATAAAGAAACTTTTATCCCATTTAAAAAAAATATTACCCATTTTTAATGCAATATTAAATCAAATTAAAAATAAAAAAGATAGAAAAGTTAGAAAAAAACAAAAAAGTTATATAAACTTTTTTAAGTTATTTCTGGTATCATAAAAATTTTTTTTGAGTTTCTAATTAAAATCACCATTTTATTTTTTCGACTCTTATCATCAGTGAAGACAAAACTGCTGTTTTTGCTTTTTATTGCTTGTTTTACTTATATTTGCTTCTTTTTGCTTTTTTTTGGATGTTCCGTTTTTTAGCTTTAAAATAGCTTTTTCTTAAGATTTTTGAGCTTTGAATTGTTTTTTTAAGACTTTTTGTCCAAAAATACTGTTTTTGTTCAGAAAAAAATATTTTTTCTCTTAACTTTGAATTTTTTTTTTTAAACTGTTGTTTTTCCAAGTTTTGTTACTTTTGCTTTTTTCTTGCTTTTTTATAATATTTTTTTGCTTTAAACACATCGGATTTTGCTTTTTTCTGTCTTCTCTGCTTATCATTAATTAAAGGCGCAATTCTAAATATTTTCTAATATATATTTTATTAAAGAACTCGCGGGTTTTATTAGCGCATTAGTGAAGTTTTCATTTTAATTGAGCTCAAAATAAAGCCGTAGGATTTTTTTTGTGGTTGTATCTTTAATCGTACAGTGAGCATTTAACGGTTAACCTTAATGTAAAACCGCAACGAAAATAAATAAGCTATTAAAGGTGGAAAATAAACTCCAATTAGATTTTTTTTTTTTTGAAAAATCATTGACTATAACTTTGCATATATTTTTATCGTTAATACCCATCAAAACCACACATTACCAACTAATGGGTAAAGTAATATATCACCATTGGGTTGCACTGATTACTTTACACCTTACTTCACTAATGAATTTTACAGGCGATGAGCCTCAAAGTAATGTGTGCATTGTTACCAGTATACTTACAAAAAATTAAGAGTAATGGGTTACTTAGTTGCAGATAGGGAATGAAAAAGTAATTGGTTACCTGCTTTTATGGTATTTGAATACATTTGAACATAACAAATATCAACAAAAAAATTTTATTAAAAAAATATTTACAAAATTAAAATAAAAAAATTATCGAAGTAATTAATTTTTAATTAAAACAATGCGTTTTGCAATATCCATTACTTTATATTTAATTATAATGCATTATGTAATCTACATTCGGTAATACATTACCTTATGTTTTAAAATAATGATAAATGTAACGAGCGTACATTACTAAGTAATGCATTATGTAATCAACTAACGGTAAATCCTTATTCTGGGATTCTAAATAATATTGAAGGTAAGGAGCTGTGGTGTAATGGTTAGCGCGTTTGATTGTTACACGTAAGGTTGCGGGTTCGAGCCCCAACCAAGGCAACAGCAATTTATGAAAAATAATAATATGCATGAGTTTTTTCTATCCCTCATACATATCGCAGCCTCCTCCTTCGGTGTTCCCATAGCAGTTAACGCCACCGAAGTAAAATAATAAAACAGGGATATGAACTAAAAAGCTTCAACAAAGTTCGCCAACTCTCCATCAGATGGCGCGCAACAACTGTTCTAAAATTCAACATCTCGCGCAATTACAGTGTTGTCATATTTGGAGCCCTTCGTCTGTCACTTCTTCTCTATCCCCTTTCCAAAGGAAGCAAAACGTTAATTAATAGGAAGAACTTTCTGAGTGTTCCTTCTCTTAAAAAAAATGCATTATGTACCCGAGTAAAAAAGTGTATATAAAATTATATGTGAATGGATATATTTGCAATATGTAACTGGATATAATTTCATCCGAAAAATGGTTATAGTAAAGTGTATCATATTGGATATAATTGTATTTACAAGGATACAAAGTTATATCAAATGATAAACTTATATCCGAATTTTGTCCCGATCAAATTGGATATAAGTTAATCCAATATGATATGATTAAATTTAAATGATAAAAAAAAACTTTGAATTGGAGGGCAGCAGGATTTCGGGTCCTACACACTCAGGGGTGTGATGAAAATCGAAAACGAACAGTTTTTCAATCTAGAATAATTTGTTTCGCGAAAATCAAATTGGCTTCAAATTATTATTTATGGTTTTTTTTTGACGCCAGACATCTAAATTAGGAAATAAAATATAAATTGGTATTGTACAGATCCTAAAATATTTACCATTGAAAATCAGATCGTTTTCGATATTCATCACATGCCTGACTGTCAGCCGAGGGCTACTGTTGATAATGACCCGTGAAAAAACGATTAGATTTGATCAAGTTAGGTTTGATCCAATTGTATCTATTCATATTAAAGAGTAAATAACAACGTATAAAATTAAATATGAGTTTATCTGCGATTCCGATTTTCAAAATTTTCTTATTCGTTGCCTTATATAATCATATCCTAAAAAATCTTTTCTCTTATATCATTTTATATGCCATATACAAATACATATACTTGATCAAATTATATCTCGTTGAAGATAAATTTTTATATTGCTTCGAACAACACTTTATAAAACTAAATGTGACCCAAGAAAATTTTAGATAAAATTATTTACTATCTCGAATCGAACAAAATGTATGTATGTTGATTTAAATACAATTATATACTTAATAATTCAATACAAAATTAAAAAGCTGAGCTTATCTGTTATGTTGCATCTAGGGTGTCTAATGACATAAATGAGACATACCAATGTCACACTTTTACAATCGGCCTTATTACGAGTGTCGTAGTCGTAGTTGAAACTAAGTCGAATTTGCTGAAATTTCGCTAAAAACACAACTTTTGAACAATTTTTCAATTGGATTTAGCATATATAACATTCAGATTTAAAAAAATCCAGCATCAGAGTTTCATTTCTTTATAATTTCCATTATATACAAAATCATTTTATATGGAGTCGAAAATTTCGACTATAAATACGACACTCGTAATCAGGCCGAATATCTAATATTAAATCTAATGAGAGAAATAATAAGAAAGGTAACTACACAGAGAAAAAATTATAGTTAAATCAGTTACTATATCAGATTTTAATTAACATTTGATTTTTTACGAGCACTTTGTAACTAAAGTATGAATACTAGAGCTAGTGTTATTGTCATTATTTGTAGGATATTTTATTTAAGTAAGAAACTTTGAAACCAAATTTTTTAATTAGTGGCTATAATACTGATCCTTATTAAAGTAAATTATAGTTAAACTTTTTCATAATTAAGTTAATGTGTTTTTCGATTTTAAAAATAAGCAGACAATTTTTTATATAAAAAGAAAAAAACCTGATATTTGTGTGATTTCAAAGCTATTTCTATCTTAATAAACGGTGTTTCTGTATGATTTAAATTTTTTTTCTGCGTAGTTACTACTAACTGATACTGGATTATATAACCTACATAGAGAGAAGTTTGCTGGACCAATTTTAATGAAATTTTTTAATAAAGTAATAAAGTAATAAAGCTTTCTTCAAAAGGTAAATGAAAAATTTCTTAAATTTGGTGAAAATTCTTCATATCTTTTATGAATTTAGTTTTAATGAAACCTTTTCATTAAGTGTATGAAACTTTTAATAAATAAAATCAATATTTTCACAACATTTTATCAAAAATTCCATTAATTCAATAAAATGTTTCTTTCAATAGACGAGGGCCCAGTGAAATTTCATCGGTTATGTGCAAAAATGTATTAATATTATGCAGATAATTCTCTCAGTTAATTAATTGGTCGTTTTTCTACACTATAAATATTCATATCAACAAAAAAAATTTAATGCAATTGAATAAGACCAAAACTCCGATAAAATTGGATGAAATTATATCAATTCAAATATCTTTTTTATTAATTTATATACAATTTGATTAATCCATTTTCCGGATTAAATTTTATATGATTCAGTATGATGCCAAATAAAAAAAGATATGCTATCGAATAATTTTTTTCACGGGGAGTAACTATTAAAGACGTTAATGTATAAATCTGTTATTTTTTAAAGACTAGATAATTTTTTATCATATATGGGAATATTCTTTGGACTTATAATTTTTTTTTAAATATGTTATCCTTTTTTATTTTAAATAAAATGTACTTGTTTTTTGTTGGAAGCTCATAGTTCCCGATTTATGGAGCTGAAGATTATCTACAACAATATTCAAAGGCTTATTTCTCCACTCAAAACATATCGGACCAGAGCAAAATATATATGTCGTTGGAAAGGTACTTGAAATACCTTACCAATGGTATGCAACTAGACTTATTAACCCATTACAAGGGTCATGATTTTAAATGTTAACTTCTTTAAATTGGATTTTTTAAATTAAAAAGAAAAAAAACTTTTAAAAGTAAAAAAAAGCTCAGAAAATATTAATTAATAAAAAATAGAGTAAAACATACAAAAAATAGTTTTTGATGAAATGAGTTTCGAACTTGTGTCTGAGATTAACTAATATGTTGTAATATATAAAATAAAACCAAAATTATTTTTCGTATCTATTTATATATAAAATTTTGAACGGTTTTATAAGTTATATATTCCTATATAAACAATTTTCAATAAAGCCAATACTGATATATGATTTAATATGATTACATATGAGAAAATTTCTAAAAAATTTCTAATATATCATCATATAAAATCATATAAAGTCGCATACAATATTTTATATTATCATATATTTTAATATTAAAAAATATATGTTATATATAGTCTTTTTTACTCGGGTAATCAATTTTCGCCAACTAATTACTTTATGCTTCAAAATAATGCTGAAGGTAAGGATTATTCATTACAAAGTAATGCATTATGTATCCAATTGAATTTAATTACTTTATGTTGAACAATAATTACAACTGTAAGGAGTATACATTACAAGGTAATGCATGAGTTTGTCGCACCCATTACCAAAGTTTTCCTGGGTATAGCAACCCAGCACAAATTTGGAAGCGGTAAAAATGATTAGTGCTTCTTTTCTGCTTCCTCTACTGCTTCCAAAGATTTCTAGCTTGCAGTAATTTGTTAAAAAAGGCGATAGAGTTTTGTTTACCACACTTTATCGCTCTAAGAAAGCAAGAAAGAATGACGTTGATAACCGAATTTTCTTGCTAAAAGCTGTGATTTCATGCCATTATTTGGAGCTATGACAGAAGCGCATATCGGTTATCGAAACAAGTGCTTTCACGCGAGCTCTCTCGAACCAAAATCATGCCTTATATCACTAATAATGAGAGCGATGCACTATTTACTTTTCCTGACGAACCTGCTTCCAAGCAAGAAGTATTTTTTGCTGGGAAGTTTCTATGAAATTAAGAAATAACTTGAAAAAATTTTAACTTTTATTGAAAAAATGGGTCTAGCTCCTCCGCGCCCAATTTCGCCCAAAAATGTTTGGTACGCACTTTTAGAGGGTAATATGGCCTTTCTGGGAATATAAAATTTGTTTTGATCCCTTTTGATCCACGTTAGTTATGCACCAGTAAAGGCGCAATTTTTCATTAAAAACACACCCTGATTTGAAAATTATAAAAAAACTCTTGAGTGATGTAAAATAAAAAAATTTATAACTGCTAATAATTTATTAAATCGATAATTAAATAGAATGTACCCGAAATTAATATCTCTGAAAACAAAAAAAATATAAACATTTGAACTCTAGAAAATCTAAGAAATTTATAACTTTACCAAAAAACATGAAAAGGGTATTTTGGATGACCCTATTCACTGTGAAATGGTAAAAAATTAACCTTGATTTTTTGGCTGCATAGGTTCCAAGGCATCTATGTTGAAATGAGCTAATTGGTGTTAAAATCGGTTACAAAAATAATGATTTTTGGCCGCCTTCTCTAAATATGTGCGCCGTATCCGAAAAAACATCTATAAAAAGTAAGATGGATCTCAAAAATGCTCTTTTGGAGGAATGGAACGGTGTTTCAAAGGCTGCTTTACTGAAAAATTAGTTTGCAGCCGTTTTAGGTGGACACGCAAAGTATTAGATAAGATTTTTATTATAACAAAATATGAGAATATTATTATTAAGTTTGACAGTATGTATACTTTTTTGTGCCACTGTATATATACTTTTTTTATTTTGGCATCGTTTTGTCAACATTGGAAATTTAGCTTTTTCTTTTCCGGCGCTTTTTTACTAAATGCTGCTATTGGAAAGCACTTTGTATGCCACCTGTAAAAGTGTTTTACCATCGTTTTCCCGTTTGTAATTTTCTTACTGGGTTAGTAAAACAAAATAAAAACTGCTAACAATAAACGCGTTTAAATCAACTTACAAGCGACAGTTAGAGAAAAAGATGTATAGAGTAGTAATGCCAATCAATTGTTAGTGCTTCTGCTTCGCGAAGTGGAAAAAATTAGTGAGTTTGTACCTATTGAAGAAACTGTTACATCGAGAAAGGAAAAAAAAAATATAAAGCCCCTCAAGACCTTTAAGAAATTGATTGTAAGACCAGATAATTGATACATGCTTTTTCAATAGTTTTGCAATATATAATATTTTAACAGTGTTGGCACAAGAGAAATACAAAATTGTACATGCTGGTTGTCAAAATGCCACGAAAATTTCCAAATCACACACCTAACTTCTAATTCATTGAAAAGTTTGATATTTTTAAGTCCTTTGTATTTCCTGTCGAAAAAACTCTGACAATCTTGGTGATTTCTATAAGAAAAAATCACTAGAAGAAAAGGATATTAAAATCAAATATTTGTTAATAAAGAAAATTGCAGGGGGTGGCTCCACGGCAGGGGAGAAAAAAAGGAAAGGAAAAAGAGATGAAAAGGAGAGAAAAAGAATAGAAAAAGAGGGAAAAAAGATAATGGAAGGAAATAAAAATTTGTTAAAAAAAAATTTTCTTTATTTTCATTTTCCAGTCGTCATTCAATATGCAAAAAATCGTAAAGCCTTTATGACACTAGCTTTTTTCTAAATTTTTCCTGACTCTTTTAGGGTTTCTGATAAAGTTTTTGGTTTTTTACGCAAAATTTAAAAAGAAAAAAACCACTTAAAAACCCTAAACAAAGTTAAGAAAAAAGCTAGTGTCTTACTGGCTTAACTAACATTTTATTTTTTACAGGAGAAGCAAACAGCTTTGATAGATATTTTAACAAATTCGTTTATAAAACTGATAATTTTGATTATAGAACAATTAAATTTTGTGGAGAAATATATCACAATAGAGTGGTCCAAAAAAAAAAAAGTTGGAATTTTCACGCTCCACAACCCTACAAATATGCCACTTTGAAAAAAAATGTGGTCTGATCAAAAAAATCACCAAAAAAGTTTTGTTTAGAGGTAGCACATCGCAACTGAAGTTTTGAGGTTGTACTTGTTCTATTATTTATAATTAATTAAAAATAATGGAAAAAATTAGAAAAATTAAATATAATTATTATGATCGCGACATATCAAATATAATATATTTTTAGGTGTACATTACGAATATGAAATCAAAATTGAAATCGGAGTCGCGGATTTCGCGAAATTTGAAAATTTCATACCAAAAATGATCAACTTCGATCAGGATGTTTTCTTATATTTACCAATAGGAAAATTTCGTTTTTGCATAAATACATATATATCTGTGGCATGTCTATTATGTGAGATAGGGTTTTTGGTAGCAATAAAATTATAGCAAGCTAAATAATAGCGAAATATTAAAAAATGTCAAATTTTAAGTTAATTTGCAAGGATATCTGTTATCCTTTTTAAAATTAAAATCAGTGTTATATATAATGAAGGTCCTTGGTAAGTAAATTGCAAAAGTATAACAAATTGCATTTTTCGATAACACAGTTTACAGGTAATTAGGAAAATATCTCAAAAAACTTGAGTTGTTTTGAATTTTCAAAAACCGCGAATAATTCATAAACCACAAATTTTTAAGTTTCGATTGCTGATTCATAATCTTCGTTAAAATAAAGATCAGATTTGAGAAATTTGCGCATACAAGGCAAAAACAAGTTGAATTTTAAATTACATCTTTTCGGAAAATTTCGAAAATTTGACTAAAATATGTATTTTTTTGTATAAATTTTAAAAAACCGCGAATTACTTAAAAGTTAATAATTTTTTTAAGTTTTGATTTCAAATTCCTTATATTCACATTAATTAAGACCAGATTTAAAAAAAAATTGTTAAATAATAGCGTACAGGTTAAGAAATAATTAAATTTAAAGCCAACCCCACTTTTTGTATAAATTACTCTAGAGATAAATTACTAATTCTTAAAAGACAACTTTTTGTGCTACCTCTGAATAACAGCGGATTTAGCTGAAACTTGGCACAGAGAGTTTTTAGACATTAAGGAATAGGGGCAACATTGTGGAGATCGCGAATTCCAACTTTCATGTTTTTTTGGACCACTCTAATATCACAATTTCAAATAAGATTTTCAAAATTTTATATAGAAGAGCACAATTTTATTTTAAAATATCGCTATTTCAAATAAAATCTTCCGCTTTCATTAAATATTTTTTGAAAATGGCAGAACTAAACTTGTTATGGAATTTTATAAATTTGAAATGAAAATACCAATATCTTTTAGATTTTTCTCTATTGAAAATAAAAAATCGGAATTTCTCTTACAATTTTCTCAAGAAAATAATTTCATTTTGAAATTCTCCAAATTTTAAAGGATCGTACTGAGCTTATTCCATTTAGGCCTTTTGGAAATCTTGAGTATACATATTGAGATCGTATAGCATGCAGTTATTTATGATCCAAACATAATTTCCTTTCAAATACTCTCAAATTTCTTACTGCGTGCAAGCAGTGGTTTAAGATTAGCGTTCAATCCTGAATTTCCTCCTGCCCTGCAAAGTTTTTTGTGTTTAAAAAACTGAAAGTTGCTGTAGTTTCAAAGCATAGTTGCCCAATAATTCTTTTTAATTATACCGGCAACTGCCTACCACGTCTATTTCAAAATCGATATGAAAATTTTATTAGACAAGGTTTTCCAAATGGGGACCACGAACCCCTAAGCGTCCGTAATTGTATCCTAGGAGGTCCGCGAAACATTCCGAAAAATTCTTCAAAAATTTTTTTCAAATTAGTAGTTTTTAATTAAAATTTATATCACGCTAGAGGTGGCAAATACTTAGATATTTTGATGAAAATCTGTACACCAATTTATGCCGAAACCAGGACGCAATCTAATTTTATTGGTTAAAGTCGGTCCATGCTGAGATCTAATGCCCATATAAAAGTCCCCCTAAAATTGTCTTCTTCGCACTCTACAGGTCGAATATATTTTAATGATTCAAATGCGCTCATGGGTAAAGCCTATCGAATTTATGTAGAATCAGTCCAGGTATATTATACCCAGTGCCCGTAGAAAATTCCCTCGAAAGTGGGGCGTAAATTTTAACATATTTTGATGAAATATTTTACACCGAGTTGTATTGGCACAAGGGCGAAGCCTATAGATTTTAGTATAAATCGGTCCATATTTGGACCTAGTGTCCACATAAATATCCCCCTAGAATTAGCTTTTTCGCACCCTAGAGATCGCAAATGCGAAGATATTTTAATGATTATTGTTATTAAGCCTGATTATTCTAGACAGGATCGGTCCATATTTGGATATTTGGTAAAACCAAAATTTTTTTCTGATATTCTATTTTCTTTTAGCACAAGTCTATTTCAACCAGAGATGGGATTAATTAATTACTTTGTAATGACCATTGCGGGTTTTCATTACAATTGAATCTATAAAATGAAAATTAAAAAAAAATTCATTACCATTACAAAATGTAATTGCAATGAAAAAAATGTTTATTTCATTTGTTTTCTTTACATGTAATGAAACGTTTTTATAATTTTCATTACATTACGCAATGGTAGTAAAACCAAAAAATCATTTTCATTTTTTCTACAATAGGTAGACAAATGAAATTTCATTACCATTATTTATCATAATGATGTAAAGAACGTTTTGTTCTTTGTTCTACACTGAAAAATTTTCATTTATGTAAATTTTTTTCCCGATTTTTTTTGCCAACTAATCACCAAACTTTTTTATATGGAATGGGTCTTATAGTCCCTGGATTATAAATTTGAAAAAACCGCACTTAAAAAATTGCAAAATACTGGCGGAACGCGAAAAAAGACTTTATAGTACAAAAACGATTTTTTTTTAACTAGCCACCAAACTTTGTTGTATGAAATGGGCATTATAGTCCCTATATTACAAATTTAAAGAAACCGCACTTAAAAAGCTCCAAAATAATGGCGCGACGCGAAAAAATACTTTATGGTAAAAGCATTGAATTAAAACACTTAATCAGGTATTCCCATTCTGCAAACAAATCTATTGATGTAAGAATTTTCCTTTTTGTAAATTTTTTCGCGATTTTTTTCGCGGTTTTTTTTTAACTAGCTCCCGAACTTTGTTGTATGAAACGGGTATTATAGTCACTAGAATATAAATTTTAAGAAACCGCACTTAAAAAACTCCAAAATAATGGCGGGACGCGAAAAAAGATTTTATGGTAAAAGAATTGAATTAAAACACTTAATCAGCGATTCACATTCTGCGAACAAATATATTGATGTAATAATTTTCCTTTTTGTAAATTTTTTTCGCGGTTTTTTTTTAACTAGCTCCCAAACTTTGTTGTATGAAACGGGTATTATAGTCACTAGAATATAAATTTTAACAAACCATACTTAAAAAACTTCAAAATAATGGCGGGACGCGAAAAAAGACTTTATGGTAAAAGAATTGAATTAAAACACTTAATCAGCGATTTACATTCTGCAAACAAATATATTGATGTAAGAATTTTCCATTTTGTAAATTTTTTTTTCGCGGTTTTTTTTTAACTAGCTCCGAAACGTTTCTGTATGAAACGGGTATTATAGTCACTAGAATATAAATTTTAACAAACCGTACTTAAAAAACTTCAAAATAATGGCGGGATGTGAAAAAAGACTTTATGTAAAAGAATTGAATTAAAACACTTAATCAGAGACTTACATTCTGCAAACAAATATATTGATGTAAGAATTTTCCATTTTGTAAATTTTTTTTCAAACTTTGTTGTGTGAAATGGGCATTATAGTCCCTAGATTACAAATTTTAAGCAACTGCACTTCAAAAATTTCAAAATAATGGCGGAACGCGAAAAAAGACTCTATGGCACAAAAACTGAATTAAAAAACCTATTAATCACTGATTGCATTCTGCAAACAAATATATTGATGTAAGAAATTTCCTTTTTGTAATTTTTTTGCGATATTTTTTGCGATTTTTTTTTTTCAACTAGCCACTAAACTTTGTTGTACGAAATGAGTATTATAATCCTTAGATTATAAATTTAAAAAAACCGCACTTACAAAATTGCAAAGTAATGGCGGAGCGCGAAAAAGCACTATGGCACTAGAATTGAATTAAAATACTTAATCAGCTATTTATGTTCTGCAAAGAATTTTCCTTTTTGCAATTTTTTTTCGCGATTTTTTTTTTTGCAACTAGCCACCAAAACTTGGATACCATAGGCCTCGGATTATGAACTAAAAAATGCTTTTAGTAATTTGTAAACCTCATATTTTTAAAATAAAAAACTTCGATAAAACGGAAAGTAATGAAAAACAAATGGCTGTTTCATTACTATGTAAACATTAGGTAAAAGTAATGAAAATTAAAAAAAGGTTCATTTTAATTTTCAAAACAAATGAAAATTAAAAAAAATATTCATTACCATTTTTTAACGCAATGGTAATGAAAAAAAAACATTACCATTGCGTTAAAAAATGGTAATGATAAAAAGAGCTCCATTACCATTACATCAAGTAATGGTAATGAAAATTTAATGGTAATGATTTTAGCCCATCTCTGATTTCAACCCATTTGAAAATATTGTATATTTAAGTTGGCTTTTTACCAGACTGGCATATTTGTCACTATCGACAAATTAGAAAAAATTCTAAATAAACAAAAGCTGCCTCCACTCAAAATTCAATTAGACATTCTTAAAAATATTAAATAGTTGTTAGAACCTATTCGATTTCTAAATATTTTTATATAAAATAGTGCTCACAATCTCAAAGTTTTCAATAGAAAAAATTCATCACAATATACAAGATATAAAAAATAATTTATCAAAAGAGAAAAAACATGGTAAATACTGTGATATACAATTAAAATTTAAAATTCGAAAAAAATTATATACGGATGCAGTTTCACATGGATTACATACACATAGAGAATTTTCTTGGACGAGTTTTAATGAAATTTTTCACTAAACTAATAAAGTTTTTTTTAAAAAGTGAATTAAAATTTGTTTAAATTTTAAGAAAACGTTTCATAAGTTTTACGAAACTATTGTTAATGTAACTTTCTTATTCGGTGTAAAAAAAGCACAAAAAAAAATCTTGGTGTTGTATAAGAGAATGTTTAGCAAATTTTACAACAGATCTGTACAAATTTTGTTAAAAATTAGTTAAAAATGGCAGAAACACTGCTAAAACTAGCAATTTTTTTTGCCAAATATTAGAAAGTTAAGAGCAGCAAACCCGAACCATCTTTAGAAAAAATTTAAAAAAATCTTAAAAACTTTAGATACAAAATTTCTTTGAATGGAGTTTTTAATCCTTATCAACAATAAGATATAATATTGCATTTAAAAAAAATGTTGTAGAATTTAAATAAACAATTTTAGCTCTTTTTGAAAATACCAATTTACTCTCCAAAAAAATATGCTAAATATTAGTGGTCTGAGAATATCATAAACAATTGTTAAATGAACAGTCTTTTAAGTTTTTTAAATGCCATTACCAAAAAACAAAATAACCTAAATTTTGTGCTCATTTGCGCAGAGAGGATTTTATTGGACGAGTTTCAATGTAAGCTTTCACTACACAGAACTTATCTTCATAAAGTGAATGAAAAATAAATTGAATTTTACGAAAAAGCTTCCTCACTTTTACGAAGCTCTTTCCACTGGGTGCATAATATTTGCAATAAATAATACGAAGTTTTTCATAAAACTGCATCAGTTCAATGAAAAGTTTCAATCGACGAATTCCAGCGAAACTTCATTGAATCAATGTAAAAATTCATGAACAGAAAATAAATAAAAACATGGAACTAGGGATTGAAAAACTGCTCTTACTTTTGAAAATTAGTTTTACTTTTTAAAAGAATTAAAACCAGGGGTCTCCCATGGTCCTGATGAATGGCAATACCGGTTTTTAATGCAACAAATGGCGCTGACTGCTGTTTTGTTTTTTCTGGCAATACTGTTTCATTTTATTGTGGAGCAGTGTTGCCCAAAAAGTTTTAGATCATTCCCATTTTAAATGTTTAAATCCCCAATGTTATACCCAAATCATTTTAATTTAAACAAAAACTCAAAAGAAAAAATATAAGAGCTAAGTTAGAATCGTTCTTAAGTTCAGAAAATTGTTTAGAAATGAGTGAGCAAATTAAATAAAATTGATATTTTACGAAGAAAAATTAAGTTTTCACTAGAACTTTAAAAGCCTCAAATTCTTGTTAAAATTGTGAAACTAAAGAAAATTTATTATACGAAAGACAAATCCCAATTAAGCTGAAATGTCGAGAGAAAAAATTAAAAATCTTTTTTTTTGGGTTAAGTGTAAATCTAGTAGGTGTAAGTTCTAGGGCTCGTAAACTCTTTTGAACATTAAGTTTGCATAAGTCGAGTTTACACGATTCAGGTCTGATTATTGAATGTTCAGTTAGCTACTAACTGCGTCTTTATCTGACACATTTGTTGTTGTTTCTCATATAAAATTTGAATTTAACTTTTTGAGCCTACACAAAATTTATTTTTTCTGAGTCCTTTGCATATAACAATATATTAAATATTATAATTAAGACTGGCTAATAACCATAAAAGAAAATTTAATTTTTTAACGCATTTTCTAAGTTCTAAACTAAATTATATACTTCCAGCCGAATGCATAAAGTTTCTAAACAGTTTAATTAAACGTTTCATGCTAATTTGGCAAAAATGGTATGCACAATTCGTTCAATAACGAACAATTTAACAATCTGTTAAAGTAGGGTCAAGGCTAAAATAAGCGTTTCATACAGTTTGGAAAATGAAAATCTCTGTTGAAACGAAAAATATTGAGTTTTCATTTATTTAATGACTTTTTCAAGAGTTATTCAACAAAAATATGTTGAATCTAACTTTTGTAGCCAACAAATTAAAAAAAAACCGGGAACAAGTGCATCATTTAAATCTTGTTAAATTAAATTTTCTCAAATTGGTGTACAAATAAAATAAAAAAATAAATTAAACAAAGTAGCGATGTTAACGTAATCAAAACATATTCGTCATTCGAATACTTTCAGTATTCGTAGTATTAAACCAAGATATGTATAAAAATAGTTTTTATCATGTTTTGATTTATTATAAAGTATTTTTTATTGATAAAATCTTCAAAACAACATTAGTCATCTATGATTAGCGAGTCAATCGTTTACTAACTTTATGAATCGCTAACAATTTATTTGAAAGTGAAGACACACTTAATAAGACTGCTGTTTAATGATTATGCATATTTTTCAATAAAAGTTTAATAAGGATAATACTTTAGCAATTGTACCTTAACGAAAAATTAAGAAAAACGTATGCATTAGAGTCATCAAGTATAATTTGATTTCTAGGTGATTTTGATTTTGGAAAATTTTAGTTTTTTATCAATATTTAAAATTTTCTGCAATCCGTTTCTGATATGGAGTACGTTGTTTTACCCATTTTTTGCAAAGAATGGATTCCGTGCGGAGAAGGATAGGTAGGTTTCGCAGTAAACATTTTTTGTACTTTTTATATCTTGGTCGCGCCCGCAAGTGGTGGTATAATAAATTTAGATTGAAAACTTAAGTTTTGTACACACTTAAAGAGTTAATATTTGATAAAAAGGACTTAATTTTTATATTTATATTATCAAAAGTTTTGATAATATAAACTTCTGTGAAAAAATTTTAATAATTTCCTTCCCAGTATTTTTAATAATGTTTTACTCTGGTTGTTCAAATTTGTATGCTTCTTTCCTAGTTGAGAGAAAAGATCCCAAATTTTTTATTTGAAAACGGTTTCATTTTCTGCATACATACAATTTTACAAATAGGGAAACCCCCTTGCTCCGATCAGCCAATTTATTTTATAAAGTATGTACTGAACGAAGAATTTTTTTCCCTTATATGTTTTTTCACATTCTTATTGAAATCAGCATATTCCTTCTATTACTGTTACATTCTTTACATTATTATTTTTGAGTAGTGCTTTGGAGAAAATTCAAAAATTGTTTTTGTAAAATCATTATATGGCAGCACTAGAATTAAAATTTTAATAAATTTTTAAATTGCATTTTTTATGGCCTCAAACCCACATGCTTTTTACTGCGTTGTTATATAGCCTTCCTTCCAAAAATTATGGGCTATTAAAATTAGACGTGTTTTTAAAGTTATGTTGGTAAAAAATGGGTTAAACAATTTAAATACTGTGTCTCAAAGTTTTAATACATGATTTTACAGGAAATTTATATTGTAAGGGTCCTATGCATAATCGCTTTTTAAATTTATAATGCACGATTACATAGTGTTCAGTTAGCTGCTAACTGGGACTTTAACTGAGACATTTGTTGTTGTTTCTCATATAAAATTTGAATTTAACTGTCGGCTAAATTTTAACTAAACATGCAGTAATCGAGCCTAAGTGACATATAAAACAAATTTTTCATACAAAATTTATTTTATAAATGTGTTATAAGGTTTTCGAATGATTATACATAAGCACTTAACACTTTTTGGGCAACTTTTTAATTTATTTTTCCGGTTTCCTTGTTCGTTGTTAATTCTAAAAGGTTGTATTACAATTATATAGATTATCGGAAAGCTTAAATATTAAAACTAAATTACATCATTATTATTTTGATTTATGGAGTGTGCAATTCCAATATGATCTTAGACTAATTTCACAGCGCAACAAGAATTTCAAGCCCGATGGTTCCAACGCGAGATGAAAGTAAAATTCCAGAGGTTTTGCAAAGTTAGCTCGGTTTTTTAATTATAAAAGGAAAAAATGTTAATCCTTAACTTAGGGTGCAATCAACAAAATTGTAAAATATTGAATTATGCCAAATTATCACTTTATAGTAATAGCTGCAAGCAGGAAACCGGTAATTTTTGAGAAAACCCAAATGTTAATTTATCAATTTTATGTTTAACTTATAATAAATATTATGAAAACTATTAGTAGTAAAAATAAAAAATAGCCACTTATCAATTAAAGGGTGAGAAAAAAGTTTCAGTTTCCTATTTGCTGCCACATTTTATGTATTTTTTTTCAGTAAATGAGAGGATTGCATTCTTTTTATTTTGTAACCTCTTTGATTATGCCTAGCACACATAACTATTCAGGACTTTTACAGAAAATACCAATAAACAAAAACAGTTTCTACGGACACTAAACACCTTAAATAATGGGCCTTATGGCCTCCGAGTGAACTCGCCGTTCTGGCGGGCTCCCATTCAACCTAACCTTCAACAAAACACCTTAAATTTTTTTTAGAAAACAGTTTTCGCAATTGGATTTAGAGTCTATTTTATTCATGAAAACTTCAGAAACTTCGCCATTTGTTATTTGATTTCAACAAAAAATAAATATTTTTCATTACATTTTTTAAAAAACATTGTTACTTTCGACATATTTTGTTACGTTTTAAAATTTGTCAAATAATTTCGGTAGCTACGTGCCTGGCTGGTGCAATGTCGACTTGCATGGAGTTACTCAAAAAATGGTATCTAATGGTTTAAGGATCTCTTTCAATCATAGCTGTTAAGTAATGATTACTAATCATAATAATTAGTAATTAGATTATTTTTTTTTGAAAGGTGAAATAATGATTATATTACGATTATTTTCAAATTCGCACGATTACTAATTGACTACGATTACAGATAATCCAAAAATAATCAATATTAATGAAAAATACGAGAAAATAATCAAAAAGAATAAAAAGTAATCAAAAAATAATTCGACTACTTTCAAAGATTACTTTTGATTGTTTTTGATTACTTTTTTTATTTTGCGAAATTATGGCAATACTGTCACAAATACATTTTTCTACATGAAATTCTACCAGTATTTAATGTTAGTTGTTTTTTTTTTATTTTTTTGTTGTTTTTTGCATTCTTCATAATTCTGCATTCTTGTCAAGTGCAGACGAGATTTGGCAAAAATATGATTTATTAAGGGATGCATTTATTTTTTTTAAAACGCCCTTAACGTCTTCAGCTCCAGTTGAACGACTATTTTCTTTTGCCGGGATCGTCAACAGTCCAAGGCGGCAATCATTGTCTGATTTTTCTTTTGAAAAATTAGTTGTAATGAAGGCCAATTGTAAATATATGTAAATTATAAAACTTTCTTTTAGTGAATTGAATGTATTCTGAATGTATTTGTTTCTCTTTATTATTTTTTTCACGTGTTTTTCCCTTTTTTGTTAATTTAGTAAGGCCCGGTATCTTATGTGATATTAAACAATGATTAAGAAGAAAATCATTGCTTAGCACTTAATTACAGTAACTCATCAAATTTTAATCTCTGATTTTACTCTAAACATTACTTAAATTTAATTACAGAAATTTCTGTGATTAAGACCTTAAACATAGATTTTCCACCCTACAAATCATGTTAGTATTAACATTTTTTTCTAATGTTGGTAACTTTTTAAAAAGTTTTACGTAGACCCATTAATTTGTAAATAAACACAGTACAACATCTTTAGTGCCATCTAAATAATGAACATCTTTAGTAACTTGCACATATATCTTCTCTAAAAATACCAATTGGAATTAAGAAAATATTTGGGGGAAATTTTAATAATATGACATCAGAGCTTTGAAGAATTAATTCCTTTTTGAATGAATTCATTACCAATCGAATTCAATTTTCTCTAGAATTGAATGAATTCCTTTTCTTAAGTAATTCACTGAATTCATTCAACTGAATGCGTTCATCAAACAACAAATTCAAAGAATTAATTCAATTGCAATAGTTCTTTTTATTAAATCAAATGAATTAATTCACCGGTGAACGCGTTCAATTTTATAAATCGAACGAAAAAAAAGTGAATTAATTCCTTACTGAATTAATTCGCCACTTAATTCATTCAATTTCATTTTCATTCAGTGAATTAGAAAAAAATAAAATTACATTCAGTGAATTAAAAAAAAAATAATAAGTTCACTGAATTGAAAAAAAAAAAATAAAATAAGTTCACTGAATTGAAAAAAAATAAAATAAGTTCACTGAATTTAAAGCCTGTTTTCTGCCGTTCAGTAGAAGAAAACAATAATGTACAAATAAAATTTTTAAATAAGCAATTTTACAGCGTGTGTTAGTAACAAATTAGAAACCGGATGCTGTTTATCAACCTACATGATTCAAAAATAAAGCCTTTTACTATTAAAAATAAAAACTTTACATATATAGATAAATTTGGAAAAAAATATAACTATTAATTTTTCAAACTAGTTATATAGTTATATTTTTTTTCCAAATTTATCTATATCTGTAAATTTTTTATTTTTAATAGTAAAAGGCTTTATTTTTGAATCATGTAGGTTGATAAACAGCATCCGGTTTCTAATTTGTTACTAACACACACTGTAAAATTGCTTATTTAAAAATTTTATTTGTACATTATTGTTTTCTTCTACTGAATGGCAGAAAACAGGCTTTGAATTCAGTGAACTTATTTTATTTTTTTTAATTCAGTGAACTTATTTTTTTTTTTTAATTCAGTGAACTTATTTTATTTTTTTTTTCAATTCAGTGAACTTATTATTTATTTTTTTAATTCACTGAATGTAATTTTTTTTTTTAATTCACTGAATTCATTCAATTTCATTCAGTGAATTAAAAAAAAAAATTACATGAATTCATTCAATTTCATTCAGTGAATTAAAAAAAAAAATTACATTCAGTGAATTAAAAAAATAAATAATAAGTTCACTGAATTGAAAAAAAAAATAAAATAAGTTCACTGAATTAAAAAAAAAAAATAAGTTCACTGAATTAAAAAAAATAAAATAAGTTCACTGAATTCAAAGCCTGTTTTCTGCCATTCAGTAGAAGAAAACAATAATGTACAAATAAAATTTTTAAATAAGCAATTTTACAGTGTGTGTTAGTAACAAATTAGAAACCGGATGCTGTTTATCAACCTACATGATTCAAAAATAAAGCCTTTTACTATTAAAAATAAAAAATTTACAGATATAGATAAATTTGGAAAAAAAATATAACTATATAACTAGTTTGAAAAATTAATAGTTATATTTTTTTCCAAATTTATCTATATATGTAAAGTTTTTATTTTTAATAGTAAAAGGCTTTATTTTTGAATCATGTAGGTTGATAAACAGCATCCGGTTTCTAATTTGTTACTAACACACGCTGTAAAATTGCTTATTTAAAAATTTTATTTGTACATTATTGTTTTCTTCTACTGAACGGCAGAAAACAGGCTTTAAATTCAGTGAACTTATTTTATTTTTTTTCAATTCAGTGAACTTATTTTATTTTTTTTTTTTCAATTCAGTGAACTTATTATTTTTTTTTTAATTCACTGAATGTAATTTTATTTTTTTCTAATTCACTGAATGAAAATGAAATTGAATGAATTAAGTGGCGAATTAATTCAGTAAGGAATTAATTCACTTTTTTTTCGTTCGATTTATAAAATTGAACGCGTTCACCGGTGAATTAATTCATTTGATTTAATAAAAAGAACTATTGCAATTGAATTAATTCTTTGAATTTGTTGTTTGATGAACGCATTCAGTTGAATGAATTCAGTGAATTACTTAAGAAAAGGAATTCATTCAATTCTAGAGAAAATTGAATTCGATTGGTAATGAATTCATTCAAAAAGGAATTAATTCTTCAAAGCTCTGATGTCATATTATTAAAATTTCCCCCAAATATTTTCTTAATTCCAATTGGTATTTTTAGAGAAGATATATGTGCAAGTTACTAAAGATGTTCATTATTTAGATGGCACTAAAGATGTTGTACTGTGTTTATTTACAAATTAATGGGTCTACGTAAAACTTTTTAAAAAGTTACCAACATTAGAAAAAAATGTTAATACTAACATGATTTGTAGGGTGGAAAATCTATGTTTAAGGTCTTAATCACAGAAATTTCTGTAATTAAATTTAAGTAATGTTTAGAGTAAAATCAGAGATTAAAATTTGATGAGTTACTGTAATTAAGTGCTAAGCAATGATTTTCTTCTTAATCATTGTTTAATATCACATAAGATACCGGGCCTTACTAAATTAACAAAAAAGGGAAAAACACGTGAAAAAAATAATAAAGAGAAACAAATACATTCAGAATACATTCAATTCACTAAAAGAAAGTTTTATAATTTACATATATTTACAATTGGCCTTCATTACAACTAATTTTTCAAAAGAAAAATCAGACAATGATTGCCGCCTTGGACTGTTGACGATCCCGGCAAAAGAAAATAGTCGTTCAACTGGAGCTGAAGACGTTAAGGGCGTTTTAAAAAAAATAAATGCATCCCTTAATAAATCATATTTTTGCCAAATCTCGTCTGCACTTGACAAGAATGCAGAATTATGAAGAATGCAAAAAACAACAAAAAAATAAAAAAAAAACAACTAACATTAAATACTGGTAGAATTTCATGTAGAAAAATGTATTTGTGACAGTATTGCCATAATTTCGCAAAATAAAAAAAGTAATCAAAAACAATCAAAAGTAATCTTTGAAAGTAGTCGAATTATTTTTTGATTACTTTTTATTCTTTTTGATTATTTTCTCGTATTTTTCATTAATATTGATTATTTTTGGATTATCTGTAATCGTAGTCAATTAGTAATCGTGCGAATTTGAAAATAATCGTAATATAATCATTATTTCACCTTTCAAAAAAAAATAATCTAATTACTAATTATTATGATTAGTAATCATTACTTAACAGCTATGATTGAAAGAGATCCTTAAACCATTAGATACCATTTTTTGAGTAACTCCATGCAAGTCGACATTGCACCAGCCAGGCACGTAGCTACCGAAATTATTTGACAAATTTTAAAACGTAACAAAATATGTCGAAAGTAACAATGTTTTTTAAAAAATGTAATGAAAAATATTTATTTTTTGTTGAAATCAAATAACAAATGGCGAAGTTTCTGAAGTTTTCATGAATAAAATAGACTCTAAATCCAATTGCGAAAACTGTTTTCTAAAAAAAATTTAAGGTGTTTTGTTGAAGGTTAGGTTGAATGGGAGCCCGCCAGAACGGCGAGTTCACTCGGAGGCCATAAGGCCCATTATTTAAGGTGTTTAGTGTCCGTAGAAACTGTTTTTGTTTATTGGTATTTTCTGTAAAAGTCCTGAATAGTTATGTGTGCTAGGCATAATCAAAGAGGTTACAAAATAAAAAGAATGCAATCCTCTCATTTACTGAAAAAAAATACATAAAATGTGGCAGCAAATAGGAAACTGAAACTTTTTTCTCACCCTTTAATTGATAAGTGGCTATTTTTTATTTTTACTACTAATAGTTTTCATAATATTTATTATAAGTTAAACATAAAATTGATAAATTAACATTTGGGTTTTCTCAAAAATTACCGGTTTCCTGCTTGCAGCTATTACTATAAAGTGATAATTTGGCATAATTCAATATTTTACAATTTTGTTGATTGCACCCTAAGTTAAGAATTAACATTTTTTCCTTTTATAATTAAAAAACCGAGCTAACTTTGCAAAACCTCTGGAATTTTACTTTCATCTCGCGTTGGAACCATCGGGCTTGAAATTCTTGTTGCGCTGTGAAATTAGTCTAAGATCATATTGGAATTGCACACTCCATAAATCAAAATAATAATGATGTAATTTAGTTTTAATATTTAAGCTTTCCGATAATCTATATAATTGTAATACAACCTTTTAGAATTAACAACGAACAAGGAAACCGGAAAAATAAATTAAAAAGTTGCCCAAAAAGTGTTAAGTGCTTATGTATAATCATTCGAAAACCTTATAACACATTTATAAAATAAATTTTGTATGAAAAATTTGTTTTATATGTCACTTAGGCTCGATTACTGCATGTTTAGTTAAAATTTAGCCGACAGTTAAATTCAAATTTTATATGAGAAACAACAACAAATGTCTCAGTTAAAGTCCCAGTTAGCAGCTAACTGAACACTATGTAATCGTGCATTATAAATTTAAAAAGCGATTATGCATAGGACCCTTACAATATAAATTTCCTGTAAAATCATGTATTAAAACTTTGAGACACAGTATTTAAATTGTTTAACCCATTTTTTACCAACATAACTTTAAAAACAACTTATTTTATTTTTTTTTTCAATTCAGTGAACTTATTATTTATTTTTTTAATTCACTGAATGTAATTTTTTTTTTTAATTCACTGAATGAAATTGAATGAATTCAGTGGTGAATTAATTCAGTAAGAAATTAATTCACATTTTTCCGTTCGATTTATAAAATTGAACGCGTTCACCGGTGAATTAATTCAATTGATTTAATAAAAAGAACTATTGCAATTGAATTAATTCGTAACAAAATAAATCGAACGAAAGCAAATATGTATTAATTCCATTCAATATATGGTGCTTAGTGAATTAATTAATAATAGAATTTTTAATTCAGAATTGAAAAATTGAATTAAGGAATTAATTCTTCAAAGCTCTGTATGACATAATATTAGATTCTGTACTAATAGTTTGTTAGAATCGGTCATAATTTTTGATATTTATTTAGCACAAATAAACCATGATTCGTGGAAGGAAAATTTGACCAAAAATGTGTTTAAGGTTTCTCACAATAATTTTTTTAATTCTGCCGTTTTTAATTACAAATAATTTAAATTTTCGAATTTTCTGGAAAAATATGAGAATAAAAAATAATATAGAGGCATAGTTATTTTACTTTTCCCTTGAACCTAGTTTTCTAATAAATTATGACTTAAAAATTTGTATGGAATGTATCAAAAACATCAATAATAATCTTGTCCTTCATAAATATTTCTTAATAACACCTTCCTGGACTAAAAACAAATTTAAATTTATACTCACTTACCCAATGAAAAAAATTAAGATATGCATGTAGCATGCAAAAAGACACTTCCTATTTGAGGCATTTAGCGATTGATGATTTTAAAAACAACAATTTGGTCATATATTTTACAATTTTATGATCCCGTATCATGCGAAAAATTCAATAAAAAACTCTTATTTCGCGAGTTTCCAATTTTTTTTTATTTTCTTTTATTTCTTATTCGTATTGTCAAATGAAAATATCTAAAATTAACAAATCATTGATTAAATTTTTATAAGTTACCGATATTATTTTAAGTAAGTTTAAGGGCTAATCAATGATTTCTAAATCAATGATTAAAGTAAACTAAGCATTGGAGATAAGATACCAGCCCTAAGTACTAAAATTGTTATTGATTGTTTTGTTATTGAAGTGAATATACCTATATTTTGTATATAAAAACTATCTAACTTTGTTTTATTTGTTCAGAATTTTTTTACGTTCTAAATGCAAATTTTTCAAAATAAAATGTATGTATAAAATGTTGTAAATTCAAAATTTTTAAAAAATAATCTAAAATAATCAAAAATAATCCTCGAAAGTAGTCAATTATGTTTTTGATTACTTTTGATTATTTTTGATTATTTTCTCGTAATCCTAATCAATCTTGATTATTTTTGGATTATTTGTAATCATAATTAATTAGTAATCAGGAATTGTTCAAAAGAGAATTATGTAATCAATACCATTCTTTTCAAAATGTAATCCAATTGATTACTAATCGTAATCAAAATTTAACAGCTCTGCTTTCAATAGATTTTAAAGAATTTGATCGTATTTAAGTTAGTATTTATTTTTTCTAAGCATTTCTTAAAATTTTTTAGCAAAAGTTAAAATTAAAAATATAACCGGTTAATCGAACAATTTTAACAGATTATTCGGGTAAAATAATTATTTGAGTTTTAAATTATATGTTTCGACATTAGCCGAAATATAGGCGATTAATAGAGGAATCGGTTAATCGATTAACCGAATTGGAGACACTAAAAATTACGTATATTCTAGAGAGATAATACTTTTTGTCTGGGAAGTTATGAATAAACCCTCCATAAACAATTTTTTACCAGTAATTCATTTCATATTTTTTTTTTTTTTTTGTAATTTCACCATTTTTGACAAAAGTCTTAGGGTGCGTACAGAGTGGCCGCTTGTTGCCGAGCCGACTGACGCTTATTGCGAGAACCAATGCGAGAAAACTGGTACTATACAAATTAGTATAAATAAGCGCGAACAGGTCATAGTGGGCGCCGAGCTGGTCAGAGCGCAAAGCTGATTGAATGCGAGAAAACAGTTCCAAACCTTATTTCAGCGCCGAAAACATTAGCCGTTTTTTCTAATCACTTGGATTTAATAAATCCAAAAAGTATTTCTAAAATTGCTCAACAGATGGGGTTAGATTCTTCCTATTTTAAAAAAAATTTTCTGTCCGACACTTCTTTCACCCTAATTTTTAATACCGAATTCGATGATGAAGGATTCTACTTTAACTTTTAATTTATAATTATATTTTACATAAAACAGCGATAAACAGTCTGCCTTTTCAGTTTTATCACTTCAATTTATATTTTTACACAATTGAAAAATTCCATTGCAATATTTAATATTCACTAATTGGATTTAATTAAATTTCTTACTGTAGAGTGAAAAATTGCCATTTCCATTTGAGCTATTTCTCCATGTCCAAGATGAAAAATATGTATTTGGTGAGGTGTAGTTTTTTTTTCTAAACATATTTCATAAAAAAAAATTTAAGAAAAACCTTTTATTTGTTAGTTTTTCAATTTTTTTGTTTCTCTTTTAATTTTCATTCGTATTTTTTCTGACATTAAATTAATAGGCTGTTTCATATATTTGTGCTTTTATTGTGGATTTATTAAATCCAGCTTTTTTTTGGATTTAATAATTCTATTTTTTGTATGAAAAATTCTAAATCCAGGTAATAAAAAACACACTAATTGTTTATGTTATGTTAATAAAATAAAAATTAATAATGAAAATTAAATAAAATTATAACAATTATAAAAAAATTTAAAAAAAACTTATAAACAAAATTTAAAAAAAAATGTAATAAAAATTTCAAGAATAATTGAAGAAATGCGTTAATAAGTAAAATTTTAAAACTCAATGTCAGTTTGAACAACAAACCCAAATGCATACAAACATACATAAAACACAAATAATAGATAAAATATCAGCGCTGATTCTAGCATCCACTATGCACACCCAAACTTGTTTCTCGCATGAACAAGTTCTCGCAATAAGCGTCAGTCGGCTCGGCAACAAGCGGGCACTCTATACGCACCCTTAGAGTCATATACATAATCACCTTTTAAAATTATAAATGGCTTATAAAACAAAATTTTTATAGAAAATTCATTTTATAAGTGTGTTATAAAGTTTTAAAATTATTATGCATAGGCAATTTAAACTTTCAGGCAAAAATTCTAACAGAAGATCTTGACCGAATTAAAAGACATTTAGACCTGTACCGGTGTTTTGTAACTATGTGAGAAGTTACGCACATAAAAATTGCAACTCTACGATGTGTCTACGATATTTAAAACAGGGTGAGTCACAGAATTTCAAACTGAATATAAGTAAATTTTTTTTACATACCTCTGGCTAAATTTGACATTATGATACTCACTCTGTTTTAAATATGGCAGAGTTGCAATTTTTATGTGAGAAACTTCTCACATAGTTACAGAACACCGGCACTGGAATGTGTACAGGGGTAAATTTGCTCGCCACTTTATCTCTATCCGAAATAAAAGTGGCAAAACGAGGCACACTAGTGTACTAAATCGTTAAAATTATTAAATCTTGGACCGTTTCTGATTTAAGTTGTAAAAAACATTCTTTATTCCATGGTTGATTTTTATAAAACATGTTGTCATCATTGCCAAGAATAACGTAAATGTAAAGGAAACAAACAAATACTCGATATGACAATACTAAACAACATGTAAAGAAAAAAACAAAATCCTTAAAAATAAATTTGCATTTTTTTACAATATTTTTAGCATAATTTTTGTTTTATTTATTTTTATACACAATATACGAAAAAAACAAACAGGAATAGTTGGTAAGATAACTATAAAACGAGGGCAGATGAGGAGAAATATGGGAAAATATGTTTGTTGTGAGTAAATGTATATGTATTTGTTTTATTTTCTGTAAGTGAAATGTGTCTGCTACACAGTGTGTTTTTATTATTTGAATCTCATTTATTTTTATTAAAAAAAGCAAAATACAAGTAGTACATATCGTGCAACATGAAGAACAACTTTCAGCATCTTCAGTTTAGAATTTTAGAAATCGCCATTTATTAAAAAGAATGAAATCAAAGATTTTTGTTATCTTCCTGCAATTTTTTTTTAAATTCACGTACTCAAAGAAAACAGATCCGTGCAGACAACCAAATTTTTTGCCAGTCAAATGGTTCCGTTATTAAAACCTGATAGTATAGCAAAATATCAGTTGGGCCAACAGAAATTTGTCTGTGACAATAGAAATTACGTAACTTCAACAATAATCCGCTAGTTATTTTAACCTTAACTGAAGCACTCGATTGTCAACAAGTAGGCTTGTCATCTACTGATTTCAATTAAATTTGGATATGTAAAACAAAATTTGAGGTTAAGAAGAAGAATAAACATTTTTTCAAAGCTATAAACACATTATTAATCTGCAAATCAGACTAGATCTAGTTTCTGCCTTTTTTCCTTTGGACAGGCGTCATCAGTGATTTTCCATTAAATTGTATTATTGTTTATATTTATTGTCAGATTGTCTCTATATGATAATTTTTTCAACAACCTGTCGGCTGTAGGAATCGAACCCATGCATTCCCACATTACAAACGTAACTATACTAGAGTTCGACAGCAGATTAATAATGTGTTTATAGATTTGAAAAAATGTTTATTCTTCTTCTTAACCTCAAACCTACATAATTAAAAATTAATACAAAATGCATATTAATTACAATATTAATTGCATTTGGTCTATATGACGCGTTTGAAAACACAACACTTTATTTGAGAACCCGTAGTTATTATTTTCTGTGGCCAGATAATTGCTATAATATAGGAATAAGTAAATATTCCTAAATTTGGAGGTTTTCTGTTCAACCAAATATATTTTAAAGAGTGTGCCACTGAAAAAATGTAACTCGGAGAAGTTTTGTTTTTTTGGCATTCACATTTTTCTTAGCAAAAGTTTCCAAATATTGCACGCACCGTGCCACTTCAGGGTCAGAAATATTTGGTATTGCCTTTAATAGCTTCTTCACATTTTTGGCTTTAGTTTCGTTCCAGGTGGCTTTTGCTTTATTCGTTCCAGGCTTTCTTTAAATTATTAGGTCCTTGTTTAATTTTTACCACCCTGGAAACACATTGTCCGGTCACTCGTAGTTCTGTTGCAATTATTTTATAAGTCCACAATAGTATATTTTGAATAGCTTCAATAATTTTTTTTTGTATTAGTTAAACACAACTTAAAATTTTTATAGGTGACATGATTTATCTTGAAAATAAATTAAATTGAATAAATTCATTTAGATATGTGTTTACAAACTTACAATGTAAAATATTTAAATATTTGAGGGTTGCAAAATAAACAAAAACATGGTGAGCTATTTCATTGTTTTTCTACAATGAAGAAAATACATCCGTACTTTAACAAAAATTGCTTTTGATCTTTGGCTTAAAAAACCTGTGGAAATAAACAATTTTATACATAAAAGTTAAATTGTGCCCAGAGCTTCGATTTAATTACCTTTTTTTGAACAGAATTTATATTTTGGGAATGAATGCCCTGACCGAACTTAAGGAATTGAATGAATTCCTTTTTTTTTAATTCGATTAATCTTAAAGGAATTCATTATTTTTTTTTATAATTCCTTCATAAAATTTAATGCATTCATCCACTAAGAAATTCATTCAATTCTAGTTAATTCAACTTTTTGTCAAGGAATTAATTTCCTTGTACATTTAACTCCCTGAAGGAATCAACTTTTTCGTTTAATTCCCTAAGGAATTAACTTTTTCCTTTGATTCCGTAAGGAATAAATGTTTTCTTTTAATTCCGTAAGGAATTAATTTTTCATTTAATTCCCTTAATTTAAGTTTTTCATTAAAAGCCCAAAAGGACATGTCTTTTCACCTAAGAATATGAAATGAAAACCTAAATATTATTTATACAATTCTAATATATTTACTTTAACTAATATGTCGTTGTTGCTATTAAACTACCCAGTGTAGAAACGGTAATGACATATCATTATTTTTTGGACTACCAGTAATGACTCCCACTTACCTTCTGTATTATTTTAAAACATATAATAATGAGTTACTGATAATGACTTATTTTTATAATTATTTCAAATAGAAAATAATTTTTTAGATTTTTTTGAAAATTTTTTGAAATCTATTTTTAGACTCAATATTTTTTAAACACTGGTAAGGATATATGTAACCACATATTTTTTGATTTTTTGTATGTTGGCGAGTAAGCTTACTTGTGTGCAGCAGGTCAATTGTGTTTTTATCTATTAAATATTACATGTCGATATAGCTCAGATGGTAGAGCTGTTGACTGGCAATCTGTAGACCCAGGTTCGATTCCCGCACCAGCAAATTTTATTAAAAAAAAAAATACAATAAAAAATATTTTTTATATAATTTATTTTTTAGAAAATCTATTTTTAGACTCATTATTTTTATCAGTACTGGTAAGCACATAGGTAACGATATATTTTTTGATTTTTCGTATGCTGGTGTGTAACGACAACTCATTATTTTTCGCGACATCGCCATATAAAGGTAATAAGAAATGTAATAACAAAAGTAACTAGTTACCATTACCAAGTATGTAGTTACATAACCACATATCTGGTAATGATTTTCTACGCTGGGTAGGTATACATTTTGGTTAAACCAATTATCAGATGAGCTGAAAAATAAAGAAAACATTTTAACAGGGAATTAAACGAAAAAGATAATTCTTTGGGGAAGTGAACGAAAAAGCTAATTTCTTAGGGAATTAAACGAAAAAGTTTATTCCTACAGGGAATTAAATGTACAAGGGAATGAAATCCCAGGGAATTAATTCCTTGACCAAAAGTAGAATTAACTAGAATTGAATGAATTCCTTGACTTAAAATTGAATTAACTCGTGTTGAATGAATTCTTTAGTGAATGAATTCTTTAATTTTAATGCTAAATGCTTTGGTCAGGGAATTTATTCTCTAAATTTGAATTCTTTGAATTCATTCACATGAATTAATTCCTGCTTATTAGAGCTTTGAAGAATTAATTCCTTAATTCAATTTTTCAATCCTGAATTAAAAATTCGATGAATTAATTCACAAAGCACCATATATTGAATGGAATTAATTCATATTTGTTTTCGTTCCATTTATTTTGTTGCGAATTAATTCAATTGCTATAGTTCCTTTTATTAAATCAAATTAATTCACTGGTGAACGCGTTCAATTTTATAAATCGAACGGAAAAAAGTGAATTAATTCCTTACTGAATTAATTCACCACTGAATTCGTTCAATTTCATTTTCGTTCAGTGAATTAAAAAAAAAAAAAAATACGTTCAGTGAATTAAAAAAAATAAAATTACGTGAAGTGAATTAAAAAAAATGAAATTATGTTCAGTGAATTAAAGCCTGTTTTCTGCCGTTCAGTAGAAGAAAACATTTTTTACAAATAAAATTTGCAACTAAGCAATTTTACAGCGTTTGCTAGTAAAAATAAACAAATTACATATATATTCATATATTTAGTTAGAATATTCTTCTACCTTAAGTCCAAATTCAAATATGATATTGTCATATTAGATTTTATTTGTTGTTTCAAAAAGGGGGTTGATCATTTTCATGATAGACAATACAATTGTTTCGTAGGTATAACCCTACTCTTCAGTTGTCCGCAATAAGAAAATGATAACTTTCTTACTCATGATAACTTTCTTACTCATTTTCTTATTGCGGACAACTGAAGAGTAGGGTGATGCCTACGAAACAATTGTATTGTCTATCATGAAAATGATCAACCCCCTTTTTGAAACAACAAATAAAATCTAATATGACAATATCATATTAGAATTTGGACTTAAGGTAGAAGAATATTCTAACTAAATATATGAAAATATAGAAAGTCCAAAAAAACAATTTTTGTATTTTTAATGCAAAAATTGGGATAATTGTTCAAATTACATATATATATTAAGTTTTAAAAAGTAAAGCCTTTTACTATTAAAAATAAAAACTTTACAGATATAGATGAATTTGGAAAAAATATAAATATTAATTTTGAAAACTTATGCTTCCCAGTAAAATCTATATGCTTGACTATGACGTATTTCATTTATACGTTTTTACAATACAATGTTTTCTTCTACTGAACGGCAGAAAACAGGCTTTGAATTCAGCGAGCGTAATTTTAGTTTTTCGATTAAATGAACATAATTTTTTTTTTCAATTCAGTGTACGTATTTTTTTTCTTTTTTAATTCACTGAACGTAATTTAATTTTTTTTAATTCACTGAACGTAATTTTATTTTTTTTAATTCACTGAACGTAATTTTATTTTTTTTAATTCACTGAACGAAAATGAAATTGAACGAATTCTGTGGTGAATTAATTCAGTAAGGAATTAATTCACTTTTTTCCGTTCGATTTATAAAATTGAACGCGTTTACCAGTGAATTAATTCATTTGATTTAATAAAGAGAACTATTGCAAAGGAATTAATTCTTTGAGTTTATTGTTTGATGAACGCGTTCAGTTGAACGAATTCAGTGTATTACTTAAGAAAAGGAATTCATTCAATTCTAGAGAAAATTCGATTGGTAGTGAATTCATTCAAAAAAGAATTAATTCTTCAAAGCTCTGCTGCTTATGCCTTATTAATGAATTCATTCCTTGAATTAAAAAATCGAATTAAATTTTTGGGAAGTAAAAAGGGAACTAATTCTTTAAAACTCTGACTGTGCCGGTCGAAAATTTCACCAAGCTGGATTTGATAGTTCTAGACGATTTTCGAAGTAATCGTTCGTTTTTGTGATTTAAATTTTAATAAAATATTTATAATTTAAGTCATTTCAGTTTGTTTGATTTTGACATTAATTAACACGTTGCTCGAATAAAAAACTGGAAAACGTTATTCGAGTACGCTTAAATAAATGGCTCTAGCCGTTTTTCAAAGTTTGTGTCTTCATTCGATTCGCGTAATTTATTGAATTTAAATTAATGAAATTCTATTGAATATACTCAAAATTACTTTAGCTGTGTTTTCGACTTAACTATATCCGTTAACTCATTTAAAAACGCAAAGTGCATAAAAACGTGTTTAAGACGAAGACTAACATATTACTTTTCGTATGCACGTTAACTTTCAACACGGATAATTATCAACGTTGAAAACTCAGCGTGTATACATTTTCACATCTAACGTAACTTATTCGCATTACTTCCTAAAAACTTTTGCTGACATACATTCGATTATACCGGAACAATTACACAGTACAGCACTAAAAATGCATCGGGCATGCGACATATCAATTCTGATAGAATTTAGGATGAACATCACGATTGTGAACACCAAATATCAAAATTAGCTCTAGTTTTTGAAATATTTGCAAATTTAACTTTTAGCAAAAAGACAGTTTTTTTGTTAAAATTTCTTATTTATTAATACACCTGACTGAACCGTGGATAATTTTTAATATGGTTTAAAAATATAGACTTTGGGCTATATTATATGGAAATATATCAATTTATTTTGATTAGATAAAGGATCTAAGATATAACTGCAATTAAAGTGAATACTTCACTTATTTTCCTATTTTGCAAATCTAGTAAAGTCCCTTAATCGGATTTGCAAAATCTTTACATACGACGTACATTCATATTCCACTAAATTCTTTTTATCAAAAGAATCACAACTTCTGCATCAACATTTGCAGAAAATTCAATCTGAAATATACTTTTTACATCTTCTTTATTTCAAATAAATTTTATATGAATTTACTATGGCACATACATGGGACTAATTAATTATTTGGACTAATTAATTGATGATTTCATTACCATTGGATTGATATCAATTGTAATGAAATTATTTTCATTACCATTTTTTTAATTAATGGTAATGATTCTAAAAATTAATTTCATTGATTAATGACAATGATTTTAAGATTAATTACCATTGATAATGAATAAATTAAAAAAAAATAATTGCCATTGACCGAAAAACGTAAAAATAGAGTAAAACTCGCTGAAATCGAAGATGGAATATGCTCATTCAGGTTCATGCTAATTTAAAATTAAATATTACTTTCCATTCCATTGTTATTTGTATCCAGGTAAAGTTTAACGGAACTAAATGGATCCTCCTTATAAAATTGTGTTTTATAACTTCCCCGGCCAGACCCGTTGTTCGTTTTCATTTGTCTGAATTTTTTTATAAACAAATGGTTTTTAATCAATTGTAATTAGTTTTTTTATACATTAGTGTAATTTCATTACCAATAGTAATGATTTTTCTAATGAAAAATATTTCATTACCATTAAATGGTAATGAAATTTTTTCATTGTCATTAGTATGAACTAATGGTAATGAAATTTCAATGGTAATGAAAAATTCCCATGTATGCTATGGCAAAAGGAAATAAAGTACATTTTTGAACATGCATATTTTAAAATCGTTATTTTTTAAAAATTTGCGCTTCAATTATCTGAAACTTTGTTGAAATTGATTGGAAAACATATGTTTAATATTTCTGAATGGTTTTATCTGGGTTTTATATTTTAAGATTTGTTACAGACTCCTTAATTTTTATGTATTAAAAAAGTCAGTCTTTTTCAGGTTTAGTCAATATTAACTTTAAATTGAAAGAGAAAATGCGAAATTTTTTTGATAAATTAAGTAACATGAGATGTTTACTAAAGGCACAAATTCAAATATTAGATATTCCTTTTATCGCAGATTATTTATTAACGAAATCGTGAAAAAAGAGAAATTTCAATTTTAAATGCATATATAGGGAATATTATCGCAGCTGTCAAAACGTGCAATATATCAAACTAAAGGGCATATTTCATCATTTTAAAATGTTGCAAAAAAATAGCGTTATTACTTTCAATTTTATATTTTTTTGCAAAAAGTTTCTGAAAAAATTAAATTTTCCTACAAAAACGTTTTCACAAATATTTCTTAAACTATAGCTAACTTTAAAATTCTAGTGCCATATTCGTGATCTGCGTCCCAAAATCTGTTAGAAATGATATGTCGCAATCCCGATGCATCAAATTTTTCTTATTTTGTTGTACTGTGTTATAAACATAACCTGTGTAATTTTTTTATACTACAATCGGTTTAACGTACATTTGCTTTAAATACTTAACGTTGATAGGCATGAGACAAAATACAGCTATGTATCCCAAATATGTTTTTCGCAAAAATATTTTTCCTTGCTAATTTTGATTTCAATTTATGATAATATGTGAAATATGACAAAAAGAAAACTGTAATTTTCCAACAGAATTTGTTAAATAATGTAATGTTGTACATTAGAATATAAAATATTTACAACATTAGATGTACAACATCCCAGCAAAACCTTGGTAATGGGTTTGACCTTTTTCACGCATTGCCTGGCAATGGGTACCCATTTTCCCTTGGTTTTACTTAGAAACCTAAAGTAATACGTTACTAATATTGTGATACTTCAATACTTATGTGGGAGGTATCAAATAATGAGTTACCGATTTGGAGATATATCACTACCTATATGGAGCCTTTAAAATAATATATTACCGATATTGTGTTTAATAATAACTTATTAAAAAGGGTAAAAATAATAAGGTATTCGTATTATATTATAACTGCTTATTATGCGAAAGTACGATTTAATAAAAATTTAGAATCTAATTATATTGCTCGGATCGGTGTACTTTTAAACAAAGTCAGTACCGTCTTATTTTATTTCCTACTTGTAACCGATGAAATTTGTACTAATGTGTAACGACTTATTTCACGCCATACAAGTATGTACTTATTTTAACTAACTAGTGAATTTAATATTACAAGTAACAACTTACTTCAGTACTTCCTTCGTCATCACTTATTTTAGCCTATACCGGCACGATTTAGGCAACTATTTACCCCCAATGACAGCCCCATGTTAAAATAATGTGTTATGCGACCAAAGTGTAAGTAGTTACAATTTCACTGTGGAACAAATTCAGGTTAGCAAAAGTTAGGTCGATTCTGAGAGTGAGGGGTGAAAATAGAAGCTAAATTATAAGACCCGTATCGCGGCGTTTGCTTATGTTAGTTCGAATTTTTTCATAGTGTTTATATGGTTTTTTGGCTATAACTCGTCGACTAATTGATATTTTTTAAATCTGTAAAAGCCAAATTATAGCTAGAGACCTAAACAACAATTAAAAGAAAACAAAAAAAAATCAATCAAATCAATTTTTTTTTTAAATTTTTTTATTGCTAGAGACCTGTGCAACAAGTCTCTAGCAATAATTTGTCTTTTACAGATTTAAAAAATATCAATTAGTCGACGAGTTATAGCCAAAAAACCATATAAACACTATGAAAAAATTCGAACTAACATAAGCAAACGCCGCGATACGGGTCTTCTATTTTAGCCTCTATTTTCACCCCTCACTCTCAGAATCGACCTAACTTTTGCTAACCTGAATTTGTTCCACAGTGTTTTTAGTTTCTTATCACATTTCTCTTTACCTGGTAATAGAAGGTTTTGCTGGGATCAAATATAAAATATTTTTGGAAGGCAATTGGAAAAAATTTTTTTTGTGCCGAACGTAGAGGTCCCCCTTTTAATTTTTCGTTATATCTTCGGCATTTAAAGTCGGATTTTAAAGAGTGATATATCGATTTTTTGCCTCGAGGTGAGCAGTGTTTTGCTATAAAGGAAAAATCTAATGAAAAAAAAATTGAAAAAGACGACCCCTACGTTCGGCAACAAAAAAAAAAAATAAAAAAAATTCTGATGGGTTTATCGAAAGACTTCCTTAGCAAAAGTTAATGATTTTTTGCGAGCTTTAATTTTCTGACATTAGGTTTGTACATTATGGTGGTAGCAACTAAGCTCTGGTGGGTAAATACTAGAACGGGATATTTGAGGTCAATCGTCCGTAGATCAAAACATTGGTCCCTTTAGGGAAACACATACTTAATGATCCGACTGTAAATGCCAAAGATATAACGAAAAATGTAAAATGGCGACCCCAACGTTCGGCAAAAAAAAATTTTTTTTAAACCTCCTTGCAATTTAGATTGGTCGGTGGTCGGTGAACTTTTTTTGAGGTAAGTCTATTGTACAAATTTAATACAGTTAAATGGATTTAAATTTAGCAAATTACCCAAATTGTAAAAAAAATATCGTTTTAATGATAACATAAATTTTTAAATAGTGCAATCAATCGCTAAGTTTGAAAACAACGGTTGGCAGTATTAAATGTCGCCTACTCTACACAGAAAAAATAATTAACCTAAAATATCTAATTAAACACATGGGGTGAAAACACATCAACTCAACATACCATTCGGATTTACCATCTCCGATTTGAATGAAAATCGCCATACCTGTGGTACACTACAAGAGATAAACGATGCATAAATTTTGGGGTCCGGACCTTTTCGGTTTCCGAAATATGACGTCACGAAAATTGGAAAAAACGGTAAAATTTTACTAAAGTATGATTCCAAAATCGACAATATCTTAAAAGCTATTCAAGGTATAAAATTTGTTTTGGTATTATCTATTAGGTAAGAATGTGCCCTTTAAAATGGTATGCATATTGATTTTTTTCATGGAAGGGTCAAAGGTCATTTCTTGTGGTCTTGAGTTCCAATTCCCATTGCTCGAAAATTTAAAGATGGTATCTCGATTCGTCTCTGAGTTATAGCCAAAACCGTATCCCTAAGTATCATTTGGTGCCCTAGTGTATATACCTTAGGGGGACCTTATTTTTCAACTTGCCATTTAAGGCCGTCCTTCCTAGAAATGTGCCATTGGGTATAAAAATACACCATGCAAAAAATTAAGGTGACCGGATAACGAGAACACGTGCCGAATCAGCTCTTAAGTTTGCAATAAGATTTACAAGGCGAAAAACACTTTTTTGGCTTTCTTTCAAAATACTGGCTCTTTTGTAGCCGTATTTTTAGAAAATGTAAATAGAATCATAATCTAGACTAAATTACCTTTATGGTAGTGTATAAAATTGGTTGGAAAATGTTTTAGTAATTGCAATTTCCTCAGACCATTGTAGGGTTAAAATGAGATAAATTATGGAAGTTGTAAAACATAAAATATCTTTTCAATGTTGTACTCTAGTTTCATTTCTAAGATCCACAAATGTTCAGATATAAGTTTTTGGTCCTCTTGGGTTATGATACCCCAGTCCCAGGTATGGCCAAAGATGGGATTTTTTTTATAAATTTGCAAATCTCTAGTTTTGAGTTTTTTAAAATTTTGTTCAACAAAATATAAAAAAAGTGGTCAACGCATAGGAGTTTATTAAATACATCTTAGAGAATAATTCTACAGGAAAATACATATATACTTTAGACTGTCTCTTAAAATAGCGATTTATCGATTTTCGTTCATGACAACCCCCAGTTTTATTGGAAATGGTCCCAAATTGAAGAAATGAATTTTTTTTTTTTTTGGAAAACGTTAACCCGTGCCGAAAGTTGGACGAAAATGGCCCCTTTTGGAAAAAAGTGTATTACCCCAGCAAAAATATGTGTAAGTCATTCAAAACAAACAACTTTTAAATTGGTTACAATGGAGCGATAAGTGCTCTTTTTCTGTTTCGAATGTATGTGCTTTAAAACAACTTTCAAAAATGTATATATAATGTTGTTTTTTCCTTTGTAAATCTATTTGTTTGTAAATAACGAATTTATTAGAGATTCCATTTTTTATCTTTAAAAAAAACAACAAAATAGTTAATTTTATTAACGTACTTTATTAATTTACGATTATTTACATATTTTTTAATTATTCGTACATATTTTAAAAAATACTTCAATTACAGTTCCCATTGAAAAAGGGAAGGAAATAAAGAATTGAATCCCATTGAATCTCCTGGACTATGACCCAAATATGAATTCTTCTTTTCACTAAATGCAAATATATAAAATTTAACAATTTAAATGTATTGTTAAGGCTCTATGAATTCGCTCGCGTGCTTTTGCACCGTGCACCAAAGAAATGTGTTAATAAAATTTGTTGCAATGTTAACATATTTTATCGTTTAAAACAGACCAATCAAGAGGTTCGTTAACAGAGGTTGGTCCCCTACCTTTTCTTATACATAAAAAGTTATATAAATCTCACCTGCTTTAAATGTCGATATGCTTTAATTGCTATTACACCTTAAAAGTCATAAAATCAAACTAAATAAATAATTCTATAGTGACAAAAAATATATTATTTCCTCAACTCAAAAATAGATTTAAAAAACTAACTGCCGTCAACTTTAAATTGTCCATTAAAGTTCCAAATTTTAATTAAAGTTAAAATTTTGCTAAATGAATTTCTTCAACATAAGAATTTAACTAATCACGATTGCAAATTATAGCATTGGAACTTAATGCATCGTTTAATGAAAGCGTTGATTTTAAGCTAACGATGGTTGACTTGCAAAATTCAAATGACGACATGGTATTTGCCTTCAAAATATGTCTGGGGAAAAACTGTCCTCCAACGGTTCTCGGATTCTTTAATGAATTAAAAGTTAAAATTTCAATCATAGATCTGCGGCTTCAGCAAATTTATAAAGATGGCCTTATTGTTGTAGAGTTGTGAAATGTCGATGATTTTCTTTCTTTTATTTGTTAAAATTAAAAAAAAAAATATATGAAAAAATAGTTTCCTATCACGCTTTAATATTCTGAAAATTCCTTGAGTAATGTTTTTAAAAAAATTACATATAACTTTTAGGCCCAGCTTATAGGATGTAGATTATCTTTAAACTTAGTTTAACGCAGTTTATAACTGGAATACTGCTTCTAAAATCTATTTTATTTTCTTTCAATGAAGACATAAATTCTAAACGAGGAAAAGTTGTTCGGGCAAATTTTTGTTAATAAAATTGAAATGGCTGATATAAATCGTTTTCGCTTTAACTAAACCAAGTTTAAGTGACATCCCAAAAACTCGGTCTTAATGTATTAATCTTATTTAATTCAATATCGTATCGTTTTTGATTTTAAAGACTGAAGTAAACATGTTACAAACTTATTTAAAAAAAAATAATGAACAAAAATTAAAAAAAATTTAGTTTTGTCTGAATTTGACTTAATCGAATTGATTCCGATGCAAAAGAAGTGTTTCCTTAATATTGCCCTATAAATAATAATAAATTGAAGCTTTTGTTACACAATTGGTTCAGAAATGGGCTCTGTAAAGGCTAAGCATTAAAATTGGCTCTAAAATATGCTATTTCAGACATAAAAAGCACATTTAAATCACATTTTAAAATGTATTATATTATATATTATAAAGAGTACTTCTAGATCACTCTAAAAATGCAAACAAAATGTACTCGTATTTCTGTGATAAAAAGGTATACCTAAAAACCATACTTTATTATCATCATGTAATCACTTTTAACCTTCGCACTCCTAAAGATTTTTACATACGTAGTATACTGAAACCCACCCGGGTAGGTTCTTCATATTTTACACACATTTTAAATAAAAAAAATGCATTTACTCCAACATATAATGGGTTACATAATGGGTTAATGAAGAAGAGATGAAAAAAGGAATAATAAGAAAAAACTATAGAAAGTATGGCTAACAATACATACCGTGAAGTATAAGCATAAATGTGCATAATTTCTTGTTCAAACTTCTTGTAATTTGTATCAACAAAGTATTTAAAAAAAGGACTAACAATGAATAATAAATTTTAGATAAATTTGTCAAAATATTATCGTATTTTGAATAATAAATGAATGAAAACAATATTTTTAAAAAGTAATTATGCTTTCTGTACGATTTTTATACTAAATAGTGATAAAAAACCCAATATTCTGAAACTAGTCCCCTGGTTGGGTTTTAGGCTGCAACGTAGAAAAATTTAAAAACTAACGAAAAAAATTATAAAGAATATTCGAATCTTGAATAACTTAACAGTTTCTGATAAAAGTAAAAAAGTTAGTCACTGAGTCGAAAGAATTTTTTGTTTTGACCAAAAATCGTAAAGTTATCGATTATTGAAAATCTAAAAAACCCACCCGGGTGGGTTTCAGGAGTGTGAAGGTTAAATTACTAACAAAATGCTTAAATTGAACTACTGACAACATGGGACATTACGTGTAAAATACGTCAGTGTTAAAGCTAAGTTGTAACTACTTCATAATCAGTTGATGCTATTCGGAGGGCTTTTAAAATAACTTTTTTGTAATGACTTTTTTTGCTGGGTACTATTAAAAATTCCCAAAATTCGAAATTTCGAAAAAAATTATTTTTTATTCCATTTATTCATTTAATATACGAGTAGTCAAAATGATTCAGACATGGAATTTTAACTTCATCGGGTATCATTAACCCACTTTAGCCTGGAATCCAAAATGACCCACGAATTTGATAAAAATGCAAAAACGTGTTTTTTAAAAATTAATTTTAAAGATTTTTTAAAATGCCTAATTTGGAGATGTGGATTGCTATTTGTACCACATAATAGTTGATATTAAAGAAAAAAATAAAATAAAATGGGAAAAATGATAATACGAGTTTGTGTTTGGAGCGACTGCTTTCCAGGACATTTTACAAAAATGGCTCATTTTGCCAAAAATTTAAAAAATTTGAAAGTTTTCATAAAATTTTACACGGTTTTCGGAAAAACAGCACTTAAGTTTGGTTAGAATATAATTATCTTTTCATTTCTTTAAAAAAATTTAACCCTTAGTGGCCTGGGTTCAGAAAAACCCATGGAACTTTATATTAATTATGACTACGAGATTGTAAAGCCATTAAATTAATAAAAAAAAAAAATCTCAACTGGATAAAAATAATTATTTTGTGTAAAGTGATCCATATGGGGTTAATTTTTAAACATTTGGCAAAAAACGCCCCACTAGGAAATTTACAGAATAAAAATTTTTCGATTTTTCCTGGAAGTGTATTAAAACAATGTGTTGTTTCTTGCGGAATTTGGTGAAAGTTATCCAAATAACTCTGTTAACACCAAATTTTGTAAATAGTAGTAAAAAATTAGAAGTTACCCTTTATATGACCATGTAATCAAAATGTCCCCAAATGAAAAAAATGTAAAGCCTGTCCATAAAAATGGCAGAAACTGGATCTAGTCTGATTTGCAAATTTAATGTGTTTATAACTTTTGAGGAAAAGGTTCATTCTTCTTCTTAACCTCAAACCTACTAAATGAAAAAAAGCGTCATTTGACAAGAAAATCGATATAAAATCATTTTCTTGTGCGCACTCTACAGGTCGCAAATATTAAGATATATTGATAAAACGTACGTAGCCTATTGATTTTGGTTAAAATCGGTCCATGTTTAGACCTAGTGCCCATATAACGGTCCCCCTAAAATTGACTTGTTTACACGCTGCAGGTCGCAAATGCGAAGATATTTCAATGAAATTTGCTTCGCTTACTCACATGGTCCCAAGTACAGAGACTATTGATTCTAGATAGGATCGGTCCATATTTAGACCTACAGCCCATATGGGCTATATTTCCGATTTTCTCTTCTTATATTATTTTATAGGAAATTTTGGCACAAGTCCATATTAACCCATTTCAATTTCGATATGCATACCATTTTAAAGGGCACATTCTTACCTAATAGATACTACCAAAACGAATTTTATCCCTTGAATAGTTTTTAAGATATTTAGCGTATTTTTTAATCACCTGGATTTAGAATTTTTTATACAAAAAGTGGATTTATTAAATCCAAAAAAAAAGCTGGATTTAATAAATCCATAATAAAAGCACAAATATATGAAACAGCCTATTAATTTAATGTCAGAAAAAAATACGAATAAAAATTAAAAGAGAAACAAAAAAATTGAAAAACTAACAAATAAAAGGATTTTATTAAACTTTTTTTTATGAAATATGTTTAGAAAAAAAAACTACACCTCACCAAATACATATTTTTCATCTTGGAGATCGAGAAATAGCTGAAATAGAAATGGCAATTTTTCACTCTACAGTAAGTAATTTAATTAAATCCAATTAGTGAATATTAAATATTGCAATGGAATTTTTCAATTGTGTAAAAATATAAATTGAAGTGATAAAACTGAAAAGGCAGACTGGCTATTGCTGTTTTATATTAAATATAATTAAAACTTAAAAGTTAAAGTAAAATCCTTCATCATCGAATTCGGTATTAAAAATTAGGGTGAAAGAAGTGTCGGACAGAAAATTCTTTTTAAAATAGGAAGAATCTAACCCCATCTGTTGAGCACTTTTAGAAATGCTTTTTGGATTTATTAAATCCAAGTGATTAGAAAAAACGGCTATTGTCGATTTTGAAATCATACTTTAGTCAAAATTTACCGTTTTTTTCCAATTTTCGTGAAGTCATATTTCGGAACCAAGAGAGTCTTGGTTTATGCTTTAGTGAGCTGTTATCATGTACGATACTTGTGGTAAATTTCATTGAAATCGGAGATGGTAAATCCGAAAATGCCACTTTTTTGTGTTGAATTGAGATGTTTTCACCCTAATGTTTTTAATCAAATATTTAATTGAATCAATTAATATTTTAATTGTTTCAGTTAATCGTATACAATTTTTAGTAATTAATAGCATCATTTGAGTGATAGGTGCAAAATTAATTAAAATGCTTTTAAAATTTTTTCAAACTTTGAAATTGTTTATAATTTTTTCATTTAATTGTTATTTCCTGAAGATGCTACACATTGGAGTAGCGAAATATCGAAAATAAAAAAACTTTTTATAAATAAAAACCAAACCTTAAGCTCAAGAAAATAGTAGAGTTAAAAATTAAAATGTTAATTAATATAATCAATTTCGTAATTAAAACTCGTTTTTAGATTTTTCTGTGTATTTACACTCATAGAAATAAATCCGTAAAAATAGCAGAAAAAGTTACTAAAAATTAGTTAAAAATGATGCTGCAGAAAAAACTGCTAAAATTAGCAGATTTTTTTACTAAATACTAGTAAAATGAGAACAGCAAAATTAAAACTGCTAAATTTACAGAATTTTAGTTATATTTAGGCTAACTTTTAGTTAATTGAAAATAGCAAATTGTACTGTAAAATCTGCAGAAAATTTTGCTAAATATTTGTAGACTAAAAATAGCAAAAATAAACTGTTAAATCTACAAAATTTTTGCTATTTTTAAGCTAAATTTAGTTGAATGCAAATAGCAGTCTATTCTGCTAAAATCAGCAGAAATATTTGCTAAAATATTGTAAACTGCTGTTTTCAAAAGGCTCGATTTTTATTTGCATTTAAAAAAAAATCGAAAAAAAACTTCGAAAATTTTAAATTTTTTGGTGATTTTTTAGGCTACTAATTATTTAGCAAAATTTTTTGCTGATTTTAGCAGGTTAATTTGCTAATCTCCATTTACAAAAATTTAGCTCATATATAACTAAAATTCTGTATATTTAACAGTTTTAGTTTTGCTGTTCCTATATTACTAATATATAGCAAAAATAATCTGCTAATTTAGCAGTTTTTTTCTGCAGCATCATTTTTAACTAATTTTTAGTAGTTTTTACTAAATATTTTACGGACTTTTTTCTATTAGTGTAGGTTTATCAGTAAGATATTCAGCTTCTTGAAAAAAAACATAAGTTTCCAATTACAACACATGGTTCTTAAAGCAAAATAGGATTTTATTGAAATAGGATTTTATTGAAATTCTGTTAAATTTTTGGAAGTTTAAATTTAAGTGTATCAATTGGTAACACACTGAGAGAATTATCTGCGTGCTATTTATAATTTTTGGATTAATTTAATGGAGTTTCGCCGGGATTCGTTCATTGAAACTTTTCGTTAAATTAATGCAGTTTTTTATAAAATTTGGAAATCATTCATTTACTTAGTTTAGGGAAAATTTTTATTAAAATTAGTCCAAGAAAGAGTAGTAATAAAATATATGCCGAAATATTTTTTTAAGAATTTTAATAAAACCCAACCGGTTTAATCTGAAATTCATAAAGTAAAACTTTGGCTCAAATCAGATAACTCAAAAAATTAAAGTTTCGAGGTTTTGAAACAAATTTCTCGTCCAGGAAAATTTTCTCTGTGCAGCAATGTGCTATTCTATGTGTTGCAGAACAGAGAAACAAGCCGACCAAAATAATCGGCGGCGGCGGCGCAAGCAAAAAATCGGCGGCGGCGATTGAGGTTGAGCCGGATAAAAATCGGCGGCGGCGGCTCAACCAAATAATCAGCGGCGCCGGCGGCTTGATCGGCTGAAAACAATATTTTTTAATGTGATTTGAAAACGTTTAAGTTTTTTTTACGAAAGATAGATATTTTACTATCTCTCTATATGCCTTTACGTTTTTTGCCATTACTCTTACCTGACCATCTCTCAAAGATTTGTACGAATAATCTTCAAGGTTTACTATTTTTGAAAAGTTATTCATCATCGCTCTTATATATGAAACATTTGGAATAATTATTGGAGGCGGTTTTTCTTCAGAAAGCTCTTTGTTAGCATTATCGTTAATATAATTATCATCATCATTATTGTCTACATCAAGTGCAGCAAACATGTTGTTGCTAGTAGGTAATTGGTATATCATCATTAGGGCAAGGAATTTCATGCACTTAAAAATGAAAAATATGCGCCTAAAATATGCGGTTAAAAAAGAAAAATATGCACTAACAATATAAGAAATATACACTAAAAACTATTATTTTTGCAAAAATAAAGCACTTCAAAACTTTAAAACTTAAAAATATATTTAAGTTAGTTATTTTGCAAACAGACACAGAACTCGAAGATTTCCCATAGGTCAATAAAGTTTTAAAAATGTTTATTTTGATTGAATCAAAATATGAAAACGTATCAATTTTTTATATTTTTTTACACAATAAAAAATGCTGCTAAAAATGAAAAATATACACAAATATGCATTAAAAAGCATTAAATATGCATTAAAAAGCCACCAAATATGCATTTAAAGTCGAAATATGCAACTACAAATCGATGACAGTTTGTTTTAAATTTGATGAGTCGGATAAATGTTTAGTCCATATTAGTTTTGGATTATCGAGGAATAACATGCATTTGCATGGAATTCCTTGCCCTAATCATCATTGTTGGTAGTTTTTGATATTTTGATTGCATGCTTAACTAATTCTGGTGATCGATTTTGTCGTCGTTTCGTTGTTTTGTTTTCAGCGACTGTCTACCAGACAATATCGCTTTCTTCAGTAGACTCGCTGCTACTATCCATTCTGCTGTAACAGCAGAGGATTTGTATAGCAGAATATTAACCCCTTTGTTTACTACTTAAAAAAAGTAATAATTTGTTGTTGATTTCAATATACAATGTATTAAGAAGAAAAGTTTTTTCTTAAAACAATAACAAATGTTATTGCTTTTAATTTTAAATAGAATTATAGAAAAGAGATCACAATTAACGTCTGCACTTTATCACGGTCAGAAAATCACTCGCAAAAAAATATATATAAAATCAATTTATATAAGATTTGTTGTTGGCTATGGCTAGTCAAGACTATATCTAACATATTTAATATAACATACAAGTTTTATTTAATAAATTATAAACATACCCTTTTAGTACCAAGTCCTTTTCGTTGAAACATAACTTGTAAAATTTTAATTTTGCCACCATATTTGGAACTCAAAACAATTTTTGCCTCTTATAGAATTTTCAGACAATTAAAGCATACTGGGAATCAATTTTTGTTTATTTATTCTTTTCAATTTTAACAAATTAAGGAATAAATAAAGACCATAGAAAAAAATACATATCGATTGATTTAAGAAATAAAACTTGTTTGAAGACTTTTGAATGGAGGCTTTGTTAGAAAGTTTGGGCAGGATGCACATATCTTGTAGGGACCCATTTGAATTAGATGCCCAATCAATAATGTCCTTAAATGATGAAATTATGTGATCAATTCGAACATTGGTTTGAGCATTTTATCCGTAAAAGTGTCGTTTTCTAAATATAGAATTTTACAATATCTTTTATCTTTACTTTTTCATTTATTTGTTGCAAAATATTTAATTTATCCAAAATATTCAACTGGACCATTTTTAAAAATGTATTTTAGATTGAAAAAATATATATGGGTGATATCAAAAAATGTGATAAAAACCATGTTACCAGCTAATTTCAAATGCATGGATTACATTTGAGTTATATATTTCGATATATAACTCAAATGGTGACAATATCAGCGCATTGTCACCTATTTTACAAAATTTATAACAATCTGACCAATTTTTGGTTAATACATAAAATTTGTAACCAATTTTATAGGCCAAATGTAAACTCCGTAACCAGTAACTCATAAGGTGTTTTAACTTTAATAGCTTATATTTTAATAACCAATGAAGCTAAACACTAACTGTAAGAATGTATATGAAGAGGAGAAGTAACGCTTTTAACAAAAATTAATACGTTTCACAAACTTTTTCGTATATCTATGCTAACACGACTTCAACTCTGTAACGATTTTTCGTCATAATTTTTGATAAAAATGCATACACCAAATACATATATTGAGTTTTAAATGCAAAGTTAAGCAGCTATGTTTTTTTATTAATTGATTTTTTACACATCTGCAAAGAGTTGCATTCTAAAGTATTATATTAACCCACTAAGAACTTTTTTTTAAATTTTTTTTTAAAGTATACATTTACATAAGCTTTTATAGCTTAAAAATATTATCAACAATCATTTTAATTTTTGCATTAAAAAATACAAAAATTGTTTTTTCGGACTTTCTATATTTTGAGTTTAAAATTAGTTGTTTTTACAAAATGTATTGACAACGGACATACATATAAATAGTACCCAAAGGGTACTTTTATGTAATTGTTGCTTTCAAAAAGGAGTTGATTTATAACAGGTTTTACCAAATCAGACAGTTCATATACGAAAGTACAAAATTCTCATCCCGTTGGTTTTTTGTACCTTATGTAATGTCTCGGTTTGAGTAAGAAAGTTATCATTTTCTTATTGCGGACAAATGAAGAGTAGAGTGATGTCTACGAAACAATTGTATTGTCTATCATGAAAATGATCAACCCTTTTTGAAACAACAAATAAAAATCTAATATGACAATATCATATTGGAATTTGGACTTGAGGTGGAAGAATATTCTAACTACATATATTAAAAATATTACATTTATAAAAATTTAATATTTAGAAGATTTTAACTTTTTTCTTTTCATATAAAAAAATTGTTTTTAGCTCTGGTTGCTCAAGTTTAATGAATTAGTAAATTCTTTTTAAAAAATATATTTATTTTAAAATTTTTTATATTTGAATATTGATACTTCCAGCCGAAATGAGCCGAAAAAAATCGGCGGCTGAGGCAAAAATGACCGGCGGCGGCGACTTAAACGGCTCACGGCGGCTGGCTTGTTTCTCTGTTGCAGAAGGCTCTGTTTTAAAATCTGTTGAATTTTTAATAACCACAATGCTTTGGGAAATCCTAAAGAAAATATGGAGAATTGTTACATGTTCATTAGAGTGGCAATAAAATATAAAATAACCCGTGTAAAAAAGATCAGATCTGGCCAGATCTCAGCACATCTTACCAGATCTAATTAGATCTCAAAATTGGGGACAAATTTGAGATCTAATTAGATCTGATCAGATCTAGGCATATCTGGCCAGATCTTCGTAGATCTTACCGGATCTAATCAGATCTCAAAATTGGGGACAAATTTGAGATCTTATTAGATCTGATCAGATCTAGGCATATCTTGCGCATTTGTCCAGATCACTTTAGATTTGAACAAATTTGGCACTAGATCTTGTCAGATCTTGCCATAAGGTATTATCACATATGCCATATCTGATCATATTTGATGTGATCTGGTACAGGATCTAATTAGATTGAATCATATCTATTGAGAACCAAAAAGATCTGGTCAGATCTAAACTTTTTTACACGGGAATTCTGAATTTTAACAAAACCCAAGCGGGTTGGTGTAAAACACATACAGTGAAAATTTGGCCCAAATCGGATAACTGTAAAGGTTAAGGTTCCGGAAACAAATGTAGAGCGAATCGAAGTACTGGAAATGAATATGAAAATCTTTTTAAAATTGATAAACAGTTTTTCGATTAACGGTAAAGTTTTGCTGAAGATGCAGATTTCTCTCAAATAAATTCTGCAAAATTTTACAAGAAATAATGTCATCTCGAAAATTTTTTGAACGATTTAAGCAGTGTTTTGATATTTGCGTGTAGAACACTGAATTTTATTAGAAACGAGGTATCACAAGACATGAGTAAAATTTTTTGGTTCCAAAATTCTGAAATTTTGCCCGTAAGGGTGCACTCTACGGCTTAGGCCCGTTTATTCCATGCCCATAAATTTAATATTTAAGTCGTCCAAATTTTAAATGAACATTCAATAATCCAGCCTTAGAGTCATATGATTTATCTAAAATTTTCACCATATCAGTTTTAGACCATGTGGTACATATTCTTGGGTATCAGCGAAATTCTAACGTTGAATTTTCATTGCCACTCTCATGCTCATATTTTACCAGTCTCTTTAACAAAATCTTCTTCAGGTGCGACTAACGTGACCAACTGCAGACGAAAAAGCGATGAAAGTAATTATTTTGGAAATCTAACGCCTCTACTGCTAAGAAAAGTCTGAGGCTCTTAGTTGTGACTGTGTTCCCCATGTGTTTGTTGTTGCAAAGTAACAATAAATTATATTTATTAAAATTTTTGTTTAAAAACTTAAAAACCTTTGCTGTATTTCTCGCATCAAAAAAAAAAAAACATGTGAAATGCAACCCTGCTCTGCTTTATATAGGATGAGTCGTAGAAAATTAAATATACATGAAACCAAATATGCTAATAATGCGCTGCATCTAAGCTATTTAAAATTTAATTATGAATTTTACAAAACCCAATGTGTCCACAGTTATAAAAGTTGCAATATCTGAAAGACTAAAAATCCAGTACATTTTATCATTTCTTAAATCATCCTTCTTGCATTTTATACATTCAAAGAAAAAGCGAATTCCTTCACACTTTTCTATCAACTTTACATATTTTGAATTTAAATGAGTTTAAAATACCTATTGTTCTATTTTAAATAAACAAATTTTTAAATTTCTAAATTTGTTATGATATTTAATTTTTTTATGATATTTACTACAAAGAGAGAATTTAGGTGGACGGAAAAAAGCAAATAAGGGCCAGTTTTATGGTCACAACTAAGAATTGTCTTAAATGTCACTTTAGTTAGAAATTTTGTTCGAAAATTTATTTAAGTTAGTTATTTGGTTTGTAAATTTTATTCTTAAAAATTTAAAATTCGGTATGGTTGGTCAAGTTAGCCATGACAGAATTAAGGTATATTTAATGCAAATACTACTCTATTATTTTAACACAGAAAAAGTGTGTAGGTAGGTGAAATACCCTTACCAACTTGAAAGGAAAAAAAATCGTATAAAAATTTCATTTTATATGTAGGGGAACATGGTCAATTCTGGGAAATGAGGTAATATGGGAAATTGTAATTTTTGTAATGTTTTTGCTTATTTAAAAATTGTAACAATTGATACGTAAATTCTGGTAAGGCTACTAATTATTTAGCAAAATTTTTTTCTGATTTAAGCAGGTTAACTTATTATTTTCTATTAACAAACATTTAACTCAAATATAACTAAAATTCTGAATATTTAACAGTTTTATTTTTGCTGTTCCTATCTTACTAATATATAGCAAACGTAATCTGCTAATTTAGCAGTTTTTTCTGCAGTATCATTTTTAACTAATTTTTAGTTACTTTTTTCTAGTTTTACAGATTTATTGCTATTAGTGTAGTCAAAAATATTATAATTTTTTTGTTGGGGTAATATTTCTTTTTCCAAAATTTTGCAAATACTTGAGATTTTTGCGAAACAAAATTACCGAGCTACTTATACACAGAGAAAACAGTTTCACTTTGACAACCGAATTTTTTGCCAACCGAATGGTTTAGGGGGTGCCACCGACAAATTTGTTTGTGGCAACACAAATTTATATATATTTGTTCCTTTTACTCCTGCAAGGAGCATAGGGTAAATACAAAAGAATTTCTGTTGAAACAATTTATTTGAATTATTTCAGGAACACAGTAGATTGTAATAACCAAATAATTTAGTTTCTGCAACTATACCATTCAGTTGGCAAGAAATTCGGTTGCCACAATGAATCTGTTTTCTCAGTGTATGTATCCCAACAAAACAAAAATATTGAATGACGAATCTAATATTCTCATTTCAAAAATATTTTAAAGAAAACCTCCCAATAAAAAAAGGTATCTAAAAAGTTTTATATCAACATAGAACATATCCGTAAGCAATTAGGGCTTTTTACAATAAAATCGAAAAATATGAAACTAAAAAAAAATGTATAGGTAAGAATTAGTACATTTTTTATAAATCATTTAAAAGATTACGTAAGAAAAATAATCATAAAACGTGAGCCAAACGGTTTTTAGCTTTCCTGAACAATTGTCTATTTGTAAATAGCCCTTATTGAATAAAAGTGATATATATGGCTTTTTTTGGTAATAAATATTTAAAAAATTAATTGCTTTTAGTTTTGGGCGGCATTACGTATTCTATTCTACTTGCTAAATTTACACACAAAAATGGTAAAGTTAGGTATTTTTAATTAACTTACGCATAATGTGTGTATTTTTTTATTTAAGGTAAAATTTATTTGGTTTAAGGTAAAATCTTTAGCATTTCTCACTTTCTTCCAACATTTTGCAAATTATAAAAAAAAAAATTTTTTGCTAATAAAGCTTTAAAGAATTTGAAAAAATGGTCATAAGTAATTTTTCTAACTATTCAAAACTGTTTTGATATTACCCCAATCTCCCCTATATGTTTATATTATACTTTGTAGAGATAATACTAAAAGCCTCTTATCGTATGCAAGCAAAAGAATTTTTTACCATAATATTGATTTAGAAATCATACAATTTGTATATTATTTTGCTATTGTTATTACATTTTTATTTATTAAAAATTCAATTTAAATCTACCTTATGCATTAGGCTTTAGCATGGTTTAATTATTAAACGTGTGCTACATGAAGGTTTTGTTACTTTCCCTAGACCACAAAGTGGTTCAAAGCAAATAAAAATAAATTTAAACAAATGTACCACCGCTGAACTACTGGACGGCTTTCCACACATGTTTATATGCCTTCGTCAGCTCTAACACATCAAAGTCGATTTGATTTTAAAAATCAAAATTTTAATATTTTGTTCCGACTTTTTTTAACCAAAATTGTATCATATTTAAAGAAAAAACCCCATTAAAGTTTCTAAATATTATTAATATATTTGGATGCAATGTGCTATAAAAATTTTTTAATTATCTCAAACCGTTTAGTTGTGAAAAATTCCCAAACTCAAACTTTTCAAACTAGTCTAAAAAATTTCAGAAAATTTTCAAAAAGACTTAAAATCTATCAATTTTTTTAAATGCTGCCAATAAGAAAGTCTTGAAAGCAAAGACTTTAGAAACATTTTTAAATTTAGTTTTATATACTTTTAAACATATACTATAAGTAGGTGCAGCATTGGACGAAAATAATCATTAATTTCCCAAAATGTATGTTTTCGGACCTGTCACAAAAAAGTTCTACAAATTTCTTCATTTTCAGAAATTTTACGTTATAGGCCAATATCTTTTGATTCGTTGCGAATAAATATTTAGTCCGCCGCACGGTGGTACATTTTTAGAGAAGGCGGCCAAAAATAATTTTTTTTTGTAACCGATTTTAAAATCAATTAGCTCATTTTAAAACCTTAAAACCTATGGAGCCAAAAAATCAAGGCTAAATTTGTACTATTTAATAGTGAAAGGGTGATCCTCTTCCTGTTTTTTTGTAAAGTTATAAATTTTTTTTAGATTTTCCCACAGTTCAAATGTTCATATTTTTTTGTTTTTAAAGATATTAGCGTGTATAAATTTTTTTATTCTACATTACTCAATAGTTTTGTTTTATAATTTTTAAATGAGGGTATGTTTTCAACGAAAATTTTCGCCTTTATTGGAGCATAACTTACATGGATCAAAAGGGATTTCCTCTAAAAATACATACCAAATACTTCTGGGCGAAAGTGGGCGCGGAGGAGCTAAAGCCATTTTTTTGACAAAAGTTCAAATTTTTTAAAGTTATTTCCGAATTTCATAAAAAACTTGCTATTGTATATTAACAATAAAATTATATGTAAAGTTATATTTAGTCTATGATTTAAAAAAAACTACTTAAAATTTTTTTTCCACCTTCAGTAGCTTATTTATTTTCGTTGCGGTTTGACATTTAGGTTAATTCTTAAATGCTCAATGTACCTTTAAAGATACAATCACAAAAAAATCCTACGGCTTTATTTTGAACTCAATTAAGATGAAAACTACACTAATGTGCTAATAAAAACCAAAAGTTCTGTAATAAAATATAAATTAAAAAATATATAGAAATAATATAAGAGTCGAAAACAATAATATGAGTGATTTTAATTAGAAACTCAAAAAAGAGTTTTTTATGATACCAGAAATAACTTAAAACAGTTAATTTAACTTTTGGCGCCCCATGATCCATGCATTAAAAATGGGTAATTTTTTTAAGTAGGATAAAAATTTATTTATTATGTGTATTATTGTCATTTTGAATTAAACACCCATTATCATTAGATATTATTAATATTCTTCATTATTGCTTGTATCAGCTTTAATAATTTTAAAACTTTTCTACTTGTTCTGAAAACTAGTTTATTTTAGTACAATACACTTATTAGGCCTTTTTTTTAATCACTGGATTTATTTTTGGATTTATTTTATTTTGTTAAAAAATCCATATTTTGGTTTTTAATTTTCAAAATTTATAATTTTTATTAAAATTTAATACTTATTCGCCAATATATAGTGCAAGAAAATCATTAAATTTTGTAAAAATGTGAACACAGGAATTGAAATAAGCTAAGTCCAAAATGGATTTAAAAAATAAATAAATACGTTTTGGATTTAGCTTAATTTTGTTACAGAAATTACATTTTCGCAAAATTTAAATTTTTTCTTTCGCATTATATTAGGGAATAAGTGTTAGATTTGGATAAAAATATAAAAATATAAAATTTAAAAAACAAAATGTGGATTTTTCAACAAAATAAAATAAATCCAAAAATAAATCCAGTGATTAAAAAAAGGCCAATTGTTGTTAATAATTTTGAGTTCTCAATGTTTGTTTTTAGAAATTTCTTCTAACAGGCTATTAAGGTCATTTTAAAAAATATAAATAAAAGATTATTTATTTCATTTTTGATCCAACGTTTCGGTGGCAATTGAAGTTTATTTATTATGTGTATTATTGTCATTTTGAATTAAACACCCATTATCATTAGATATTATTAGTATTCTTCATTATTGCTTGTATCAGCTTTAATAATTTTAAAATTTTTCTAAACTGAACCAAAAGTCGTAAGTGAAATCAACATAAAAATTTTGTTACTTTTTGATGTAACGAACTGTTAAAACAATATATTTTTTATTCAAATTAATAAGTGTGTTCGTTTACTCAAAATTCTTACTACATTTACTACAATTGGAAAGTTTTGTTTACTTTTTGTATTCATTTTTTCCAGCTGTAGTAAAAGTAGTAACTTGTAGTAAGTAAACGAACACGCGTAATGTGTGTTTTCTTTTAAATCAACTACTTTTTTTTTGAATGAACATACTTATTTCCGTCAATAATTCTCTACAAAACAATTGTTGTTTTGATAATTTTTTGTTCATTTTTTAACAAAATTTAATTTGTTAACTCTAAAAAATTTTGTAAAAAGGCAGTAATGTCAATTTGATATACTTTTTCTTCAATTTGAAAAAAAGAGTATTAAATCTGTGGAAAAAGTTTAGTGAGGTTAGTTTTGTCGCGTCATTACTCGTGCTAGCATGTGTATTTGTAATTGTCGGAAATTTCAATAAATTGACATTAAGTGTGTTTGTTTTTTAAAGTATAGATAATTAACAAATTAAGTGACTTAAAGTGAATTGCTAATTGAAGATTTATTAATTTAAATAAATTTATATAATTTTGAACGTTATCAATTAAATCGTACATTTAAATTTCTGTCATTAATTTTGATATTATCTACACAGAAAAAAGTATCACAAAATTTTAAGTAATTAAAAAAAATTGTTGGCTTTTTACTTAGATATCTAACAATTTTTTTATTAAATGTTTGTAAATTGTATCAAAAATATCAAAAAATAGCCTTAGAATTTTTTGAAACAAAAAAAAAACAAAGCATTTATTTTTTGTTTTCAATTGCTCAAATGTTTGTAAATTGTAACAAAAATTTCAAAAAAGTATTTTTTTTTTGTCAATACGACAACATAAAGCGAATAATTGTTTTAATATAACAAACTCGTTGTTGAATTTTATTTTTTTATTTTTAACAAATACAAACAAGTTACAAAAAAAATTATTGTATTTACAAAACACATTGTTAAAAAGAAATTGATTTTATTTTTAACAAATTACAAAAAAGTTACAAAAAGGGATTTGTATATACAAATTCCATTGTTGGTGCCTTTTTAAAAAATTTTTTGTTTGTTTATACAAAAAAGGTGTTTAACATTACAAACAGAATTTTGTAAATTTTTTCTGTGTATCTTTTTGTTATTTTGTTTAAGGCAAACTATTAATGAAAGTTATAAATATAATGTATTTGATTTACTAATTTAAATAAAGTTATATGTTTTTGTATATAAAATGGTACATGTGTTTTAAATAAAAAGTATTTAGTATGTGCTTACTATAATTTCAATTTAATATTTCATTATTTTTTATATTTTATCAAATTCATTATAAAAAAGACATTGTATAATATATTTCAAGCAATATATTATATTGCTTGAAATTGGTGAAATAGAGCAATTCCATTTTATTTCAACGAACATTTTTTCGGTAGTGTCCGATTTTGATAAAACTTGGTGAATGTGTGTAGTAGTGTATGTATGTTCACAAAACGATTTTTAATTTTTTTGTTTTCGAAAACTGTGGCAACCCTGCAGCTTTGAAATACTGAAAATTGCATGGTAGGCACTACACTTAAAATTTCATAACTTTGGTTGTGAGCAAGATATTGAAAAAATTCTTTTTGCGTGGGAGAGCTGCTAATCTTTTTAGTGAACCTCCAACTCCATCACAAGGGCCTTTCCCATATGATGTCGCAAAAAAGTGCCATTCAGCATCACAATCAAAATCGGTTTTATGGTATAGTAAATTTACAAAATTTTTTCGATTTTTATACTGAGCTGCGCAACCGTCAGAAAAATATATTATTTTGTCAATGTTTTCATTAACATGTTCTTTTATAAATTGTACAAATTTCCTTTGAAATAAATGAACAGCGACTGTGTTGTGCTCCAAAATATCGGAAATGACAACAAAGCTTATGTGATCTATTTTTCCATCTGCATTTCGGAAATATGTCACAAAGGGGTGTATAGTGGCTTGAGAATTTGTCCAATGATAGCTCTGTATACAATCTTGGATAATAAATGTGTAATTTTCGGCAAAATCACAGATAGTCAAAAATTCTCCAATTTTTAAATTGGATTTTATCTCATCAAGAAACTTGTTCTGTTCTTTTGCCACAAAACTATGAAAAATTAATTTTATCATTTCTTCAGAAAGTTCGTCCACAAAGTCGTCAGATGGAGATGTTATGGTCAAAAGATTGGATCTGTCTACTTGAACCCATTGTTTGTATGTTATGTTTTCTGTGTTGTTAGTGGAATATGCGTTTTTAAGGGCATCTTTACGGTAAGTATCCCCTGGACAAAGTGAACAATTTCCCATATAGCATTGTACAGTTGCTGGATTACAAATAGATTGAGCAATCCAATGCTTGTAAGTGGGAAAACCTATAACTTCCTCTTCAGCCAATTCCTTGATTTTCCCCCCAATAAACATAAGTTTGGAATTTTGGTGAATAGCACACACGCAAACTGTATGAGTGCCACTTCCCCCAATCAAAATACATTCTTGTGGCACGTAGCAACTAGTAAAAGAGAGTATTTCTTATAAACATACCAGTACATTTTTTAATATATCTCAAAAAGTAGGAGGCATTCCACTCTGAAATTTTTAGGATGTTTAGAACACATATGTGGCATTTTGTGCAAAAAATATAAAAATTAAAAAAATGGGTTTTTTTCAAAAAATAAATTTTAATTTTTTTTTTTTTTTTAAATTTTAAAAATTTAAAAAAAAAAAAATAATAATAAATTTCTTAAACCTAAAAACTTCACTAATCCCACGCAAAAAGAATTTTTTCAATATCTTGCTCACAAAAAAAGTTATGAAATTTTAAGTGTAGTGCCTACCCTGCAATTTTCAGTATTTCAAAGCTGCAGGGTTGCCACAGTTTTCGAAAACAAAAAAATTAAAAATCGTTTTGTGAACATACATACACTACTACACACATTCACCAAGTTTTATCAAAATCGGACACTACCGAAAAAATGTTCGTTGAAATAAAATGGAATTGCTCAATATAAAAAATAATGAAATATAAGTCTAAAAATTAATAACAAATCGACAAAAAATTAAATAAAATGCATTGTTGAATTTAATAAAATGCATTGGTAAAACAACAAAATCATTATGTAATTTAATTATATATAATTGTTAAGACAACAAATTTTTGTTAATACATTTGACGATATTTTGTCAAAATAATACCACATAAAATAGTTAAACGTCAAAATATAAATCTACTAAACAATGCGTTAAATTGATGGACAGGTTTTGTTGGTTGTATAGTGATCACCCATTCATCAATTTAATATGGATTTTATTTGATTTCACAGCTGTTTTTGGTTCAGTGTACTTGTTCTGAAAACTAGTTTATTTTAGTACAATAAACTTATTGTTGTTGTTGATAATTTTGAGTTCTCAATGTTTGTTTTTATAAATTTCTTCTAACTGGCTATTAAGGTCATTTTAAAAAATATAAATAAAAGATTATTTATTTCATTTTTGATCCAACGTTTCTGTGTCAATTTTTTCTACCTTCATCAGGGATTCAGTTTATTAAATCTGGCAACGATACAACATAAATAAATATACCCTACGGGAAATGAAGGGTCGATTGATCCAAAGTGACAAATCTGTGATAGGTGCATAGGGGACAGGTTACAAAACTGATGTAAACCCAAATTTCGCTGTATCAAAAAGTGGTAATTGCAGCAAAATATTCAACATCGTGACTATTGAAATGGAGGCCAAACATTAACTAGTTCATTTGGGATATATCCTATAACTGGAGAAAAAGTATCATAACATCAAATTGGCAAAAATAACTAGTACCTTTGCAGTTGAAGTAGTGATATAACACAGAACAGGTGCAGTATAATTAGATGTGTATGAAAAAATGGCGATCGGTACCGTAAAACCCTATCCCGTGACTGTTACAAAGTTTACATAATACTTAACTTTGTGGCCACAGAAATGATGACATAATAATAAACAACGAGTAGTTCAAAAATATTATTCGGATACGAGTATGCATAATAGATTGTCAATGACAAGCAAAACAAACTGTTAAGTGACTGACTGAAAGGATGTACAACCCTTTTGGATTTATTCACAAACACTGGGGATGTTATATCCAAAAAGTCAGAATTTTTTATTGGATATTTTGATTACCGGTTCTTTTCTCTAATCGTTGGTGAAATGTTTTATAATACCGATATTACCATTATGAAATAGAGGAAAGTATTCCAAAAAAAATCACTAGGGAAGTTTAAATCACTAAGGGGTCGAAATGACCCATTGGACTAAAATAGGTACATCACATCTGTATTTTAATTAAAGAGAAGATTAAATTTTTGTTAATAACTAAATACTAGCTCAAAAAGCCCAAAATGACCCGAAAACCAGTTTAGTGTTGAATTCAGGATGGTCTTTGTAAATTGCGCACATATTTTTTTATATGTAAACTTAACAGGGTTTTACTTAAAATATGTGCCCAGATTATATAATTCGATAGACGATTATCGTACACTTTTCGAAGTTTAATAACTATTATATTACATAAAATTTTTAATTGACTTATTGGCATAGACAAGCAACTTGATGGAACCTCACAAGAACAAGTCTAAAGCGGTCAAACCGCACGATTTCGGTGACTAGTTTAAGTCGCTTTTGTGTGGGATAACCATGCCCTCAAATCGGTCGTGCAGAATGTCCAGGTCGCTTCAGCTATGTGGCACGTAGCGCCGCCTGTTGAAGCCACATGTCGTTCACATCCATATCATCCAATTTTGGCCAAAGAAATCATCATAATATGATAATTACCTGTGAAAAGGAAATAACGATAGAAATTTTCTTCCGATTACAAAACGTTCATTGTGTAGGTTATGATTGACAAGACTTCAATTAGCCACACTCATCGATGTGACGACCATGGTCTGTCTCGTTAAGAGATGATGCTATGGGTCGTAGCCTGTGTAGAGGGTTGGTCGTTTGATTCCCGGTCATGGAATACACAAAAAGTTTTTCATATAGAGGCAATTTAACGATAAAAAATATTTTGATCAATTCACACATAAACTTCTTTTTGTAAATGAATTTTAAAAAATTGTATTTCATATTCGTAACGTATATAAAATTGTTCAGAATTTATGCAGAAATCCTGAAAAGAAACTTGAAATTTTTAGGGACCTATAAACGTCATTCCATTTTGCCGAAATTTGGTCCGTATGTATATACGACTTGTTGCGTGCACACAAGGGTACATGGACAGTAGAGCGTACCACCTTACAGGCAAAAAAAAAGTGCGCCGTACACCCTCCAATATGAAGTATTTTTGCAAGAAGGTTTCAAAAAAATTTTTTTTGCCGAACGTAGGGGTCGCCATTTTTCATTTTTCGTTATATCTTTGGCATTTACAGTCGGATCTTAAAGTATGATACATCGATGTTTTTCTCTCGAGGAGACCAGTATTTTGCTCTAAGGGCATTTTGACCTCAAGTTTCCCGTTATAGTAGTTACCCACCAGATCTCAGTTGCTACCACCCTAATGTTAGCAATTTAAAGCTCGCAAAAAATCATTCAACTTTTGCTAAGGAAGTTTTTCGCTAAACCCAGTAGAAATTTTTTTTATATATTGGTTGCCGAACGTAGGGGTCACCATCAGAGAAACAAGCCAGCCGCCGTAAGCCGTTTAAGCCGCCGCCGCCGGTCATTTTTGCCTCAGCCGCCGCCGCCGATTTTTTTCGGCTCATTTCGGCTGGAAGTATCAATTTTCCAAAATAAAAAATTTAAAAGCAAATGTCATTTTTAAAACAAATTTTCTACTTCATCATTTCCTGAACCATCAAGAGTATTTTTTTGTAGTTAAAAAAAATAAAAGAACCAGTTTTATAGTCAGAGCTAAGAAGGATTTTTGTCATAAATATTTCTTAAGTTGGAAGTTTTGCTTGAAAACTTCTGACAGATTTCGCTGAAATTTGGATATGCAAAAAGGAGAGAATCCAAATGAACAATATACATATATACTTTTCAAATGACCAAGTGTAGATTGTAGGCAGAGCTTCGAAAGAATTAATTCAATTTTAGGTTAATTCGCACAAAACCGAATTCAGCTTTAGAAATTGAATATATATCATTCCATCAAAACATGCCTTTATAATTAATTCATAGGTTTCATTCCCAAATTTTAATATTAAATAGAATGCATTCTTATGTTGAATACATTCCTTATAGAATTACAATCAATTTAAATAATTAATTTTTTCATTAATTCTAATCTTTTACAAAATGGCTTATCAAAATTGTCATTTTATTAAATCAGTAAAAGATCTAAGGGATGAATATACTAATGATTCTGACAACACTTTAGTTTATAATTACAAATTACATAAAAATGTGGCTTATTTTAGGGATTTAATATTGATATCATATACACCACCCATAAAAATAATTAAAAACGCAACATTTGTTTTAAACTTTTACAAACCGAATGAAACGTGAAAGATCATTATAAAAAGAATGAATTCATGAAAGAATTCATTCATTATGCATGAAAATTAAAAGAATGAAGCCAGTGAATGAATTCATAAGGAATGGTATAATAGTAAGATATATTAGTAAATTTTAATTAAATGTCCAAAAGTGAATTAAAGAATTAATTCATTCGAATTTTTGGTGGTAGGTTTGGTTAAGTAGATAACATCACATTTTTCAGAAATTTCAGTACACCTGAAATTATTATCAAAAGACACATTTTTAAGACATTGCGGACGAAGATATTTACAATAATCGACGCTGTTCTGAGTTCCGCATCCACAAAAAAATTCTAAAGTGAAACATTCCGAATTTTTTTGCTGTTCCGTGATCCACATCCGAATTTTTTTTGTTTTATTTCGTGTAGCTTGATGGTAGTGAAACGAATACATATTTTTTAACAACAATTATTATATAATAATTTATTTTAAAATTAGTCTATGAATATTAAAATTTGGTAGAAACAACAAATTTTCGAAATTTTTAATTCCGTGTGATTTTACAAATCAACTCTTTTTCGAACCATATTTTTTTCTAGTTTATTCTAAAAACACATTTAATTTTGAGTGAAAATAGAGTTTGTTTATTTCTAAGTTCCGAATCCACATAAAAAATTCTAAAGTGAAATATTCCGAATTTTTTTGCTGTTCTGTGATCCACATCCGAATTATTTTCTTCGTTTTATTTCGTGTTGGAAAAGCTTGGTGAAAGTAAAAGGAATATTTTGTTGCAAAAATTAATTTGTTAAAATTTATTTTAAAATTTGTTGAAACTTTCGAAATTTCCGACATTTTGAATTTTGTGTGATTTTACAAAACCACTCTAATTAAAAAGTTTCGGAATTCAGAACAGGGGTGATAGTGTCAAAACTCTGTTTATGAGCGACTTCAAGCACTTAACAATTTGAAATTCAGCAATTTTTCAACCGATTTTGAATATTGTAACGTTTTTGGAAATTTAGCTTTCCAAATATATATAGAATTATTTATTTGTAACCAAAATATGTTGACAGTTTTTTTTTTAATATTAAAATTAATTTTTTTTTTAATTTGTATACTTTTTTACAGTATTAAACAATTCTTTACTATTGTAATTCATGGGTTTAGTTCTTAGTAAAATCTTTTGTTTAAATTAATTGAAAATTGAAAAAGTTATCGTAATTTTTCTAAACATTTAATTTCAGCAACTCGAGGTTCTTGTTTGCACAATCATTAAGTTTAATATTTTCAATTTTCTTATAAATGCAGAGATTCCATGTTTATAAAAAAATGTATAACTTTGACAATTTTAAAACGATTAAAATAGAACTTCATTTTGCCCTGAATAAAGAATAAATTAGATAAAAATTAGTTTTTTTTTAAACAAAATATTGCAATTAAAAGCCGTCAAAATTAAACAAAATAAGAAAAAATTAAGAAAATCAGTTTTATTTGAAAATATTTCCACACAATTTTGTTGAATATATAAACATATGTATATATTTGGAAAGCCCAACTATCTCCTTCTAGCTCCGTTCAAAAACTAAAAATCCTAAATTTGTAATTTTTATCGATGAATTTAACTTAAAATTATTTTTTATTTGATAATTCCAAATTTTTTTGCACAATTTTCTACTGCTATATTTTGGAAAAAACCTTAAACATCTTTAAAACACGTGTATAATGTTCTATCAAGCCGATCAAGCCGCCGCCGCCGCCGATTATTTGGTTGCGCCGCCGCCGCCGATTTTTATCCGGCTCAACCTTAATCGCCGCCGCCGCCGCCGATTTTTTGCTTGCGCCGCCGCCGCCGATTATTTTGATCGGCTTGTTTCCCTGGTCACCATTTTAAATTGTTTTTAATTGGATTTTTACTATGTAGCAAAACACTGGTCTCCTCGAGGCAAAAAATCGATATATCACACTTTAAAATCCGATTTTAAATGCCAAAGCTATAACAAAAAATTAAAAAAGGCGATCACTACGTTCGGCAAAAAAAAAAATTTTTTTTTTTGAAATCGCCTTCCAAAAATACTTCATATTGGGGTGGGCTAAGCCCACCCTAGACTGATTTTTGTTCATCCCAGAATTTTAAAAAAATCTACGTACAATTCTTTTATCTATAATTTTGATGGCAAAAAGTATCACATTATTACTTTTTTATAGCAAATAATCCTGTGTTTTTGGTTTGGGAAAATCTCTACTGGATTCCTAGGCAGCTAAGTTGTTGAAATCTAAGGGTCAGTTCTATAGTCAGAACTAAGATCGATTTTTGTTTTAAATATTTCTTAAATAAGATAGGTGTTTGAAAAATTCTTACCTAAGAAATATTTAAGAAACAAATCGATCTTAGTTCTGATTATAAAATTGACTATAAGAGTTTTTCTTTAAGAAAAATTATTAGAATTGCAAAGTTGTTCAATAATAGAAATATAACGCAGATATTTTTGATGAGTTAAATATCTTAGATTTCATAGTTTTCTAAACGAATAATTAGTTAATATCTAACTAGGAAGTTTCTTCAAACTAAACATTACTATATTATTTTAATGAAATTTCAATATTTTGTAGAAAAAAAAATTGTAAGATGACAACCTCACTGTTTTTGACCACCTCGGTAATTTAAGTGATCACAATATGGGGTTAGAAAGGATTCGTCCGAGGTAGACGAATTAGACAGGTTGATCTTAGATTTCTTTTCTCTATCAGAATAATCTGAAAATATAGTTTGGAACACATTCCTTGTACGAGGTTTTCTTCAGAAAAATAGATGCACTATTCAGAGTTTTGTATAAAAACATGGCGATTTTGATAGGAAAATTTATGAACATTTTATTAGAAGGCAAGGAATCATTTTTAAGTTTTTTTTGTGAAAAAATTGTAAGCATAATGCCGAAAGTGTTTGTTGGGATTAAGAGTGTGAGAATGGGCAAATAAGCAGCAGAAAATTAATGGGTCGCTTGCCCACCCCAGAAAAATGGTCTAGGTACGCCTATGGTATCATGTTCATTTATCCTTGTGCCTAAATTGCTTTTTGTTGTTCCTACATAAACTTTGCCGCACGTCTCGTTTTCCTTTCCCACACACTTAACTTCATACACGACGTTGCTTTGTTCAGTTTTTTCTATTCTGGTTTTTGTTTGTAAATATAGAGCTTATAGTTTTATTTGGTCTGTGTGCCAATGTTACAGCTTCGTCTTCTATTAATGCCCTCATTAAATTACTCCCTGTAAGTTTCGGGATATATGGGAGACTATAATATTTGGTGTTGCCAGATGTATCGTTCGTATTATCTTTCCGATAATTCCCACTTTCTGCTTTGTGTAATAAATTATTTATGATATATTTAGGATAATTGTTTTTCGCGAGTATATCTTTAACTTTCCTAATATTTTTGTCGATGAATTTGATATTACTTAGTTTAGTTACTTTTGTAATTAAATTAATTGTAGTGTTCGCCTTTTGATTCTATTTCTATTTTGCTCCCTTTTAATTTAATTTTGGGTGAGCAAATTTTAGAAAAGTAAACGCGTATTACTTAATTGCTGCCTAGCTCCAAATATTAAGCGAAAACCAAATCGAAACTTTCTACCTTAAAAATTAAACTACTGGCTTTTCTATCAGTAAAATTAAATTTAATAAGGTATGTTTTTAATACTGCTTATTACATGATAATATTGACAATATTTTGTGGAGTTAACATCAATATTAATTATATTTTATTCATTACACAGTACAACACTAAAAACGCATCGGGCATGCGACATATCAATTCTGATAGATTTTAGGATGAACATCACGATTGTGAACACCAAATTTCAAAATTAGTTCTAGTTTTTGAAATATTTCCAAATTTAACTTTTAGCAAAAAGACAGTTTTTTTGTTCAAATTTCTTATTTATTAATACACCTGACTGAACCGTGGATAATTTTTAATATGGTTTAAAAATATAGACTTTGGGCTTTTGGAAACATATCAATTTATTTTGATTTATCTAATCTAAATTATAACTGCAATTAAAGTGAAAACTTCACTTATTTTCCTATTTTGCAAATCTAGTAAAATCCCTTAATTGGATTTGCTAAATCTTTAAATTCATATTCTACTAAATTCTTTTTATCAAAATAATCACAACTTCTGCATCAACATTTGCAGAAAATTCAATCTGAAATATACATTTCACATCTTCTTTATTTCAAATAAATGTTATATGAATTTACTATGGCAAAAGGAAATAAAGTACATTTTTGAACATGCATATTTTAAAATCGTTATTTTTTCAAAATTTGCGCTTCAATTATCTAAAACTTTGTTGAAATTGATTGGAAAACATATGTTTAATATTTCTGAATGGTTTTATCTGGGTTTTATATTTTAAGATTTGTTACAGACTCCTTAATTTTTAGGTATTAAAAAAGTCAGTCTTTTTCAGGTTTAGTCAATATTAACTTTAAATTGAAAGAGAAAATGCGAAATTTTTTTGATAAATTAAGTAACATGAGATGTTTACTAAAGGCACAAATTCAAATATTAAATATTCCTTTCATCGCAGATTATTTATTAACGAAATCGTGAAAAAAGAGAAATTGCAATTTTAAATGCATATATAGGGAATATTATCGCAGCTGTCAAAACGTGCAATATACCAAACTAAAGGGCATATTTCATCATTTTAAAATGTTGCAAAAAAATAGCGTTATTACTTTCAATTTTATATTTTTTTGCAAAAAGTTTCTGAAAAAATTTAATTTTCCTACAAAAACGTTTTCTCAAATATTTCTTAAACCATAGCTAACTTTAAAATTCTAGTGCCATATTCGTGATCTGCGTCCCAAAGTCTATTAGAAATGATATGTCGCAATCCCGATGCATCAAAGTTTTATTATTTTGTTGTACTGTGTTATTGTTCAAAAAAGTTGAACATATTTTTATATATATTTCATATTTTTTTATTTTATTTATTTAAGAATAATTTTATATTAAATTTAAGAATTAATTCGCATTTTCCTAAGAAATGATATTTTTAGTGATTGTTCGTAGAAAACATTCACACATGTAGATTATGTTTGATTGCATTCCAGGTAGGGTATTCAATCGATTAATCGAACAATTTTTCTCAAAAACTGTTCGAATAATTTAAAATGGTCAAATTTCGAATAACGAAGAATTCGAATAATTTCATACGATTAATCAAAATTGGTAGAAAATTACGAAAATGTTTAAAAAATATAAATTTTTTATTAAAGTAAATATGCTAAAATCTCAAAACTTTTTTAAAAAATTGTGATAAATAATTTGCTGTAGGCTTGTACCTACCCGGATTTCATTCTGGCCTAAAAAAATAATTAAGGGACGACCTTTTAGTATTTCTATAAATGTATAATATAGCTTCAACCCAATGAGAATTTCATGTTTTCAAGTAGGAGCGTTAATAAACATGTTAAATCCCAAAGAAAAAACAAAAACAACATAAAATTAACACAGTTTGCTTTGTCATCTTCCAAATTGTGACTCTTTTGTTGTGACTTATGTAGTAAAATAGTTCTGTCTATTTACGTATAATAAATTTTTAATTATTTTTTACGACTTTTTATACGTTGATATTAAATGAAAGCATTAATAATTATTGTAACTAATGATTATTAGAATTATTATTTATAATTAATGCTCATTGTAATAAACCCTGTTTAGTGAGCACTCTGAATTAATAAAATGAAATATAGGGATGGAGGTACGAAAACGTAGAGGGAGAATCAATTCTCAACAGAATTGCTCTCTACATTTACGTTTTTTATGTATTCAATGCGTACAAAAGAGATACAAATTAATGTACGGGGTCTTATATTCTTCTTTAAATCTTTAACTCATTGCGGTGTGGTTCTCCCCGATTTGGATAAAATTTTAATATGTGAAAAAAGGGGACAGAAAACATAAAAATATTGACAAAATCTTATCTCAATTATTACATTTTTTATTTTTATGAATTTCAGAAGAGTTACTGAATTTATTTTTGTTCCTATTTTTAAATAAAATTATTAAAAACCCAACAAGTATATGTACATTATTTTACAGAAAATTTGTTCGATTAATTTTAAAATTTTGTTCGATTAACCGGTTAAGAAAAAAACCCGAATAATTATTAGCACGATTAATCGATTAAAATAAAAAGCCGATTAATTGAATTCCCTAATTCCAGGAATTAGGGTCATAGTTCTAGACATCTGTGTTGGAATTCTCTATCTTTTTAACGACAAAATTCGGTAGTTAAGTTGTCAGTCTGCTATGAAAACTTGGCAATTTAACTACCGAATTTTGTCGTTAAAAAGTTACAGAATTGCCGCTCTGGTATGCAGATGTGTGAATACAGATAAATCATATCATATATGGGAGATAGCAACCAAGAAAAAGGTTATGGTTACATCTGTACCTAAGTTATGATTTAATCCCCTACACGGATAGTAAATATCGCTTGCAGGTAGTCTAGATTAGTTTTAAGAAATTTATGTTTAGTATTTAATGAAATATATTTTCAATTAATAAATTAGTAACTTATAACTATTCAAATGGTCTAGTCGACATTTAATATTATAATTATCTCTATATATAAAAGAATAACGTGACTGACTGACTCAACATCGCCCAGCCCAAACCGCTAAAGCTAGGAAGTTGAAATTTGGTATGTAGGTTCCTCTTTTGGCGTAGACGTCCGCTAAGACGGGATTTTTGGAAATTCCTACCGGAACGGGCAAAAAGGGGGAAAGTTTCCCCCTTGACGGCCTGCCAAAACCTTTGGCTAGAAAGCTGAAAGGGGGAGGTATGTGTTCCTTGGAGTAGGGGCTAACTTTTCTAGAAAGTATTTTCAAGAATTTTGGACAGAGACATTGTAAAAATGGGGGTTAAAGAGGGGAAAAGAGCCCCCCCTGACGGCCTGCCCAAACCGCTGGAGGTAGGAAGTTGAAATTTGGTATAAAGGTTCCTCCACTATCGTAGACATCCACCAAGACGGAATTTTTTTGAAATTTTTACAGGGAGGGGCAAAAAGGGGAAAAAGTCTCCCCCTTGACGGCCTGCTCAAACTGCTGGAGATATGAAGTTGAAATTTGGTATGTAGGTTCCTCGACCGGTGTAGACGTCCGTTGAGACGGAATTTTTGGAAATTCTTATCGGGAGGGGCAAAAAGGGGACAAAACAAGGACCTTTTTCCAAAAAAGTACCTTTTTCCAAAAAAGTACCTTTTTCCAAAAAAAAGTACCTTTTTCCACAAAAAGTACCTTTTTCCAAAAAAAGTTCCTTTTTCCAAAAAAGTGCATTTTTCCAAAAAAAAGTAAGGTTTTCCAAAAAAAGTACCTTTTTCTTCAAGAGGTACCTTTTTCCAAAAAAATTACCTTTTTTCAAAAAAATTACCTTTTTTCAAAAAAAGTACCTTTTTCCAAAAAAGTACCTTTTTCCACAAGAAGTACCTTTTTCCAAAAAAGTACCTTTTTTCCAAAAAAAGTACCTTTTTCCAAAAAAAATTACCTTTTTCCAAAAAAGGGACCTTTTTCCAAATATAGTACCTTTTTCCAAAAAAAGTACCTTTTTCCACAAGAAGTTCCTTTTTCCACAAGAAGTTCCTTTTTCCAAAAAAGTACCTTTTTCCAAAAAAAGTACCTTTTTCCAAAAAAAGTACCTTTAAAAAAGTACCTTTTTCCAAAAATAGTACCTTTTTCCAAAAAAAGTACATTTTTCCAAAAAAAGTACCTTTTTCCAAAAAAAAGTACCTTTTCCAAAAAAAGTACCTTTTTCCAAAAAAAGTACCTTTTTCCAAAAAAAAATCCTTTGACCAAAAAAGTACCTTTTTCCAAAAAAAGTACCTTTTTTTAAAAAAATTTACCTTTTTCCAAAAAAGTACTTCATCCAAAAAAATACCTCTTTCCAAAAAAATACATTTTTCCAAAAACAAAATACCTTTTTCCAAAAAAAATACCTTTTCCAAAAAAATACCTTTTCCAAAAAAGGACCTTTTTCAAAAAAAGGACCTTTTCCCAAAAAAAGGACCTTTTTCCAAAAAAAAAAAAAATTTTTCCTAAAAATAACTTTTTAAACAAAAGTACCTTCTTCCAATAAAGTATCTTTTTCCAAAAAATTTCGCCTTTTCACAAAAGCACTTTTTTTCCTCCCCCCACGGATATCACCACTAAAACAAGGTTTCTTGATATTCGGCATAGACGTCCCCATAGACGGTCTCACAAATTGGAAAAGTGTCCCCCTTAACTGCCTGCCCAAACCACTGGAGATAAGAAGTTGAAATTTGGCATAAAGGTTCCTCCACTGTAGCAGACATCGACTAAGTTTGTATTTTTGGAATTCCCTACAGGATATCCCAAAAGGGGGATGTTTCCCCCTTGACGGCCTGCCCAAACTGCTGAAACTATGTAGCCGAAATTCGGTATGTGAGTTCCTCCTTCTGTGTAGGCGTCCGCTTAGACGGAATTTTTGAAATTCCTATCGGGAGGGAGATAAGGGAAAAGAATTCTCGGCCTGCCCAATCCCTTCTGGCCAACCTAAAATTTTAAATATGTATTCCCTGGAGTAGGACTAACTCATCGGCAACGTAATTTTTCTATTTTGGAACAGAAACATAGTAAAAATGTGGGTTGAAAGGGAAAAATGTCCCCAATAACGGCCTGCCCAAACCGCTGAGGCAACGGCAGGGTCGTTATAAAATAGGGGCTCAAAAAGGGAAAGTGGCCCCTTAACGACCTGTCCAAACTGCTGGAACTAGGAAGCTGAAATTCGGTACTTAGGATCCTCTTCCAGCCTAATTCCAACCGGAAGGGACAAAAAAAGAAAAAATGTCCCACTTGACAGCCTGCTCAAACTGCTGGAACTAGGAAGCTGAAATTCCCTGTCAATGGATTTTCGGAAATTCCTACCCAGAGGGGCACAAATAGTAAAAGTTGGCTAGAAACATGAAATGTAAAACATATGTTCCTTGGAGTATGGGCTCACTTATCGGGAAGGTGCTTTGTGGAATTTTGGACAGGGACATTGCAAAAATGGGAATTAATGAAGCGAAAAGTGCCGCTTAAAGGCCTGCCCAAACTGCTGGCGGTAGGAAGTTGAAATTTGGTACTAAAGTTCCTCCTCTATTGTAGACATCCGCTAAGATGAGATTTTTGGAAATTTCCACAGGTAGGGTCAAAAACAGGAAAATTCTCCCCCTTAACGGCCTGGCCAAACTGCTGGAACTAGGGAGCTTAAATTCGGTATTTGGGTTCCTTCTCCAACGTAGACGTCCCCTATGACGGTATTTTTGGAAACTCATACCGGGAGGGGTAAAAAGCAAAAAAAACTTCCCCCTTGCCGAGTTGGGCAAACTGCTGGATATAGAGACCTAAAATTATGTATGTAGTAGGTTCCTCCTCCAACGCAGACGTTCTCGGAATTTTTGGAAATTCCTACCGGGAGGGGTAAAGACGGAATAATTCTCCCCCTTGATGGACTAACCGAACCCTTCGGCTAGAAACCCGTAATCTATAATATGTTTTCCTTGGAGTATGGGCTAACTTATCGACAAGGCATTTTTAGGACTTTGGACAGGAATGTGGTAAAAATGGTGGCTCAAAAGGGGAAAATTGCCCCCCCCCCCTGAACATCAGCGTCTTTAGCTAGAAACCTAAAATTTAAAGAACGAGTGTATATGGAACACTAAAATTAAGAAACTAAATAGGAAACGAGTGGAATTGAAACACTACACAAGTGGAACGAAATGGATATAAACGTTGAACGAGTGGAATTGAAATTATAGACAATGGAAATGGATTGGAAGAGGGAACGAAAAGGAATGGACTTTAGAACGAAATGGAAGAGGAGCGAAATGGCATAGAATGGGGAACGAGTGGAATTGAAACACTGCAGTTAAAAGAGGAATGGAACGGAGCAAGTTCAAATAAATGGAATGGAAAGAGAAGCGACTGATATCAATATCGATACACAAGACAGTAGGAACGAAATGGAATGAAACGGGGAACGAGTGGAATTGGAATAACAGATAATGGGAACGAAATGCAATGGAATGGTGAACAAAATGGAATCTAGGAAGGAGTTGCATTGGAACACTAAAATTGTTAAACAAAATGGAATGGAATTTGAATGACTCAAACTGCCGGAGTTTGGTACTTGAAATTTCGCATGCGATTGAGGCAGATTATATATATTTGGGATTTTTACTGGGAGGAACAAAAAGGGGTGAAGAACCCCTTTTAATTACCTAATCAAACACTATCCACGGAATATGAAACTTATGTAGCATTGAAATATACTCTCCAAAAAGTTAAACAAATTTACGAAAGAGAAAAAACCTTAGAAAAAGAATGGAACTTATATATTCTGATATTTAAACTGCAGGTAACGAAGCACCGGTGGAAGAAACCGACGCAGTAAATTTTCCAACTGAATTTTTAATTTTCTTGAATTGTCAGGTCTACCTTTACATAAACTGGAATTAAAAAAAACTTCAATGCGTGCTAACAACGTAGATACGTAGCTTTGCCCGCTATCTTTAATATTATAAAATGCTTTCCAACCCTGCTTTACGTTATTTATTTTCATTCAAAACACAAATGAATAAAACTACTTACGGGTCTATCTACCTAAGTTCGCACTTTACCAAATTATCTTGGCATACACACGTATATTGCAATTTGTAATGGATTCATTAATAACAATCCACTTTCATGAGAAAAAGTGATCAAATTTTTGTTTATTTTAAACCCATTGTTGTGTCAAAATTATTTATTTGTGGTGGCTGGGTGAAGGCTTTTATTATAAAAAAACTGTACTTTAAATAAACAAAGTGAATTTACCCACCCAACCACGAATACGACCAATCTACGCCGATGGCTTGAACAACAGACAATTAGTTGTTACATGCTCACGTGTTGGTATACTAAATGATTTATTTATATAAAAATGAAGAGGCAAAAAATAGTGTTTGTACTTAAACATTACAATAAATTTACCTTAACAATTATTTTATCTTAATAACAAATATTGTGTTTTATTTTATCTAAAAGAAATTTAATTCTAAACTTTAAGGCACGCTAATAACGTAGCAGGCTTCGCCCGCTATCTTTAATATTATAAATCGCTTACCAACCCTGCTTTAAATGTTTTTTTATTTTCATTCAAAACACAAATGAACAAAACTATTTACGGGTACATCTACCTATGTGCGCACTTTACCAAATTATCTTGACATACACACGTATATTGTTAAGAATTATTGTTGTGTCAGAATTATTTATTTATGGTGGCTGTGTGAGTAAAGGTTTTTATTATAAAAAACTGTATTTAAAAGAAACAAATTTTAAGAAAATCCAGGGGGGGTTTAGCAAATATTTTGCTTAGTTGATTAGATATGAATATTTACTAAATTAAATTCAATAGACTTTTTGCTGTATCTTAGTGAAATGAAATAAATCTAAAATAAATTGAGAAAAAGTCGGCTATATTTATATTTTTTTTAAGAAAACAGTTGAAACAGTTTTGGTGTTTTATTATTTAAAAACGCGATTTCAACAAAAAAAAATAATTTTACTAATTTTTTTACTAACTTATTTTTTTGAGTGTATGAATGGAAAAATATAGGAAAACGATAGTGTTTGGCTTTGCCTACATTTAAGATACGTTACCGGCCCATAGTTTTTCAAAAATTTTAGTATTGCACTAAAATTTAGCAAAAACAGTTGTTATATAGTTTAACCCGTAATCTTCTTCTTTTTTCTATATATAAAAGAATAACGTGACTGACTGACTGATTGACTGACTGACTGACTGACTCAACATCGCCCAGCCCAAACCGCTGAAGCTAGGAAGTTGAAATTTGGTATGTAGGTTCCTCTTTCGGGGTAGACGTCCGCTAAGACGGGATTTTTGGAAATTCCTACCGGAACGGGCAAAAAGGGGGAAAGTGTCCCCCTTGACGGCCTGCCAAAACCCCCTTGGCTAGAAAGCTGAAATTTAAGATATGTGTTCCTTGGAGTAGGGGCTAACTTTTCTGGAAAGTACTTTCTAGAATTTTGGACAGGGACGTTGTAAAAATGGGGGTTAAAAAGGGGAAAAAGGCCCCCCTTGACGGCCTGCCCAAACCGCTGGAGGTAGGAAGTTGAAATTTGGTATAAAGGTTCCTCCACTATCGTAGACATCCACCAAGACGGGAGTTTTGGAAATTTTTACAGGGACGGGCAAAAAGGGGAAAAAGTCTCCCCCCTGACGGCCTGCTCAAACTGCTGGAGCTATGAAGTTGAAATTTGGTATGTAGGTTCCTCGACCGGTGTAGACGTCCGTTGAGACGGCATTGGAAATTCTTATCGGGAGGGGCAAAAAGGGGACAAAAAAGGTACCTTTTTCCAAAAAAGTACCTTTTCCCAAAAAAAGTACCTTTTCCCAAAAAAAGTACCTTTTTCCCAAAAAAGTACCTTTTTCCAAAAAAGTACCTTTTTCCAAAAAAAGTACCTTTTTCCAAAAAAAGTACCTTTTTCCAAAAAAAGTACCTTTTTCCAAAAAAAGTACCTTTTTCCAAAAAAAAGTACCTTTTTCCAAAAAAAAAGTACCTTTTTCCAAAAAAAGTACCTTTTTCCAAAAAAAGTACCTTTTTCCAAAAAAAGTACCTTTTTCCAAAAAAAGTACCTTTTTCCAAAAAAAGTACCTTTTTCCAAAAAAAGTACCTTTTTCCAAAAAAAGTACCTTTTTCCAAAAAAAAGTACCTTTTTCCAAAAAAAAAGTACCCTTTTCCAAAAAAAAATACCTTTTTCCAAAAAAAGTACCTTTTTCCAAAAAAGTACCTTTTTTCAAAAAAAGTACCTTTTCCCGAAAAAAGTACCTTTTTCCAAAAAAAGTACATTTTTCCAAAAAAGTACCTTTTGACAAAAAAAAATTCCTTTTTCAAAAAAGTACCTTTTTCAAAAAAAGTACCTTTTTCAAAAAAAGGACCTTTTTCCAAAAAATGTACCTTTTTCTAAAAAAATTTACCTTTTCCAAAAAAAAGTACCTTTTCCAAAAAAAAGTACCTTTTCCAAAAAAAGTACCTTTTCCCAAAAAACATAAATTTTTCCAAAAAAATACCTTTTTCCAAAAAATACCTTTTTCAAAAAAAGTACCTTTTCCAAAAAAAAGTACCTTTTCCCAAAAAAAATACCTTTTTCTAAAAAATGTTCCTTTTCCCAAAAAAACATACATTTTTTCAAAAAAATACCTTTTTCAAAAAAAGTACCTTTTCCAAAAAAAAGTACCTTTTCCCAAAAAAAAGTACCTTTTTCTAAAAAAAATTTTCCTTTTCCAAAAGAAGTACCTTTTCCAAAAAAAGTACCTTTTCCAAAAACATACATTTTTCCAAAAAAAACACCTTTTTTAAAAAAAAATACATACCTTTTCCAAAAAAAAATAGAAATAAAGTACTTTGTAAAAACAAAGTATCTTTTTCCAAAAAATTTCGTTTTTCCTAAAAGTACCATTTAAAATAATATATAATTTCAAAAAAACTACTTTTTTTCTTCCCCCACGGATATCTCCACTAAAACAAGGTTTCTTGATATTCGGCATAGACGTGCGCTAAGACGGGATTTTTGGAAATTCCTACCGGTACGGGCAAAAAGGGGAAAAGTCTCCCCATAAACAGTCTCACAAATTGGAAAAGTGCCTGCCCAAACCACTGGAGGTAAGAAGTTGAAATTTGGTATACATCGACTGTAGTAGACATCGACTAAGTTTGTATTTTTGGAATTCCCTACAGGATATCACAAAAGGAAACTCGGTATGTGAGTTCCTCCTTCTGTGTAGGCGTCCGCTTAGACGGAATTTTTGAAATTTCTATCGGGAGGGGAAATAAGGTAAAAGTCTCCTCCTGACGGCTTGCCCAATCCCTTTTGGCCGACCTAAAATTTTAAATATGTATTCCTTGGAGTAGGACTAACTCACCGGCAACGTAATTTTTCTATTTTGGAACAGGAACATAGTAAAAATGGTGGTTGAAAGGGAAAAATGTCCCCACTAACGGCCTGCCCAAACCGCTTAGGCAATGCAGTTGAAATTTGGTATGAATGTTCCTCATCCATCGCAGAAAGCCGCGAAGATGGAATTTTTGTAAATTCCTAAAGGGAGGGGCAAAAAGAAGAAAAGCCTCACCTTGGTGGGCCTGTAAAAACCCCTTCGGCTAGAAACCTGAAGCTTAAAATGTGGGTCCCTGGAGTAAGGGCTAACTTATTAGAAAGATACTTTTTTGAATTTTGGACAGGGTCGTTATAAAATGGGGGCTCAAAAAGGGAAAGTTGCCCCTTAACGACCTGTCCAAACTGCTGGAACTAGGAAGCTGAAATTCGGTACTTAGGTTCCTCTTCCAGCCTAATTCCAACCGGGAGGGACAAAAAAAGAAAAAGTGTCCCCCTTGACAGCCTGCTCAAACTGCTGGAACTAGGAAGCTGAAATTCCCTGTCGATGGATTTTCGGAAATTCCTACCGAGAGGGGCACAAATAGTAAAAGTTGGCTAGAAACCTGAAATGTAAAACATATGTTACTTGGAGTATGGGCTCACTTACCGGGAAGGTGCTTTTTGGACAGGGACATTGCAAAAATGGGGATTAATGAAGCGAAAAGTGCCGCTTAAAGGCCTGCCCAAACCGCTGGAGGTAGGAAGTTGAAATTTGGTATTAAAGTTCCTCCTCTATTGTAGACATCCGCTAAGATGAGATTTTTGGAAATTTCTACAGGTAGGGTCAAAAACAGGAAAAGTCTCCCCATTAACGGCCTGGCCAAACTGCTGGAACAAGGGAGCTTAAATTCGGTATTTGGGTTCCTTCTCCAACGTTGACGTCCCCTAAGATGGTATTTTTGTAAATTCATACCGGGAGGGTTAAAAAGGGAAAAAACTTCCCCCTTGACGGCCTGGCCAAACTGCTGGATATAGAGACCTAAAATTATGTATGTAGTAGGTTCCTCCTCCAACGCAGACGTCCTCTAAGGCGGAATTTTTGGAAATTCCTACCGGGAGGGGTAAAAACGGAATAATTCTCCCCCTTGATGGCCTAACCGAACCCTTCGGCTAGAAACCTGTAATATATAATATGTTTTCCTTGGAGTATGGGCTAACTTATCGACAAGGCATTTCTAGGACTTTGGACAGGAACGTGGTAAAAATGGTGGTTCAAAAGAGGAAAATTGCCCCCCCCCTTAACGTCTGCGTCTTTAGCTAGAAACCTAAAACTTAAATAACAAGTGTATATGAAACACTAAAATTAAGAAACTAAATAGGAAACGAGTGGAATTGAAACACTACACAAGTGGAATGAAATGGATATAAACGTTGAACGAGTGGTATTGAAATTATTGACAATGCAAATGGATTGGAAGAGGGAATTACCTGTTCAAACACTATCCACGGAATATGAAACTTATGTAGCATTGAAACTTACTCTCCAAAAAGTTAAACAAATTTTCTAAAAGAGAAAAAACCTTAGAAAAGGAATGGAACTTATATATCCGATATTGAAACTTCATGTAACGAATCACAGGTGGAATAAACCGACGCAGTAAATTTTCCAACTGAATTTGTGAATTTACTTGAATTGCCAGGTCTACCTTTACATAAACTGGAATTAAAAAAAAAACTTTAAGACACGCTAAGACAACGCAGCGGGCTTTGCCCGCTATTTTTAATATTATAAAATGCTTTCCAACCCTCCTGCGCCCCCCCCCCCCTAAACTTTAAGGCACGCTAACAACGTAGCGGGCTGCGCCGGCTAGTACATATATAATTTTGTTTGCGTTATGATCGATATCTTCAGTAAAAGCTAAAAAACCTGCATTGAAATACGTCACCTCCTTCAAAAGTTGTGGATTTTTTACCGCCTTCTCTGAAAATGTACCACTGTGCGCCGTTTCAAAAAATTTGGGCTACAGAGCTGATTTTATAAAAAAGGGAAGTTTTTATGTATCTTTTTTAACCAACAATTATTTTATTTTTTGCATTAAGAAATACAAAAAATTTTTTTTTCCGAATATAGAAAGTCAATATTTTTCAGCTTTAGTCAATTTTATTCTTAAAATTAAGAAAGAAAACATGAACTTATTTTGTTATTTATTAACGAAATCGTGAAAAAGAGAAATCTCAACTTTAAATACACATATAGGGAATATCATCGCAGCTGTCAAAAGGTGCAATATATAAAATTAATGACATATTTCATTCTATTAAAATATTATGCAAAATAGGGTTCTTATTTTCAACTTTGTATTTTTTATGCATAAAGTTTGTTATAAAATTTAATTTTCCTCCAATAAGTTTTCGCTAATGTTTCTTCAACTATAGCCAACTTTAGAATTCTAGGCCCATATTCATGATTAGGGTCCCGAAGTCTATCAGAAATGATGTGTCAATGCATTAAATGTTTCTTATTTTGTTATACTGTGTAACTCATAAAAATTTTCATACACCTTTTGAAGCTTTTTCTTAAACTGTCGTCTGTTACATATTTTAAAATTAAATAGTACCGACATTGCCTTGCACTAAATATTTTCTTTAAAATTAAACTGACAGCGATCTTTTTAACAGCCAACCCAATTTGATTACCAATAAAGTAGTAAAAATCGATTTAGCCAAAAAAAGTTAAGAAAGCTTTTTACAAATAACAATGGTGTGACTTTAAAACTTTTATTTTAAAGAATGTTTCCTATTACATCTGCATTTCTTACGCACATTTAGATACTAAAACTCATATAGATACTTAAAATTTTTAAGGATTTCAAATATTAACACTAGATGCACCAGCGTCCTGTAAATGCTACAATATTTCCACTAAAATCAAAGTGGCTGTATTTTCATTGGTGCGAATGATTCGATCTGGAAATTATATTAGCTAAATAATTTAGCTCCTCAAAAAAAGAATAAATTTATTTTGAACTTTTGAAAATGAGCTCTATTGCTTAAAATAAGATTTTTTAACCCCGGAATTCGGGATTTCAAAACTAAGAAACGCGTCCCGAAATTATTTCCGAGTTTCGTGATTTTTTGCCATTGTGGGAATTTTTATTTCAAAAAATGTGTAAAAACTTCAAATTTATTTGAAACATTTAAAATATAGCTGTTTAACACGTTTGTTACATACCCAAGTAAAAAAAATTGATATGGAGCCATATGAAGTTATATTTAATTATATATAATCCTTTATGTAATTAGATATAATTATATCCGAAAAAGGAGAACGTCTTATTGTATCATATTGTATCGAATTGTATACAATTTGTTACAATTTGATACAATTTTATGCAATTCGATACAATTGTATCCGAAATTTGTCCTCATCCAATTACATCAAATTATATCTTTTTGTATAAAATTATATAAAATGTTATAAAAGTGGACATAGTTTGATACAATTATATCTAAATATTAACCATATCTAACAATATACATACAAAAATAATTTTTTTAAATAAAAAAAAATTTTCAATTACTTGTAATTGTAATTGTTCTTTTTTGAATTGCAATTACAAATAATCGGCCTGATTACGAGTGTCGAATTTGTAGTCGAAATTTTCGACTCCATATAAAATGATTTTGTATATAATAGAAATTATAAAGAAATGAAACTCTGATGATGGATGTTTTTAAATCTGAGTGCTATATATGGTAAATCCAATTGAAAATTTGTTCAAAAGTTGCGTTTTTAGTGAATTTTCAGCAAATTCGATTTAGTTTCGACTACGACTACGACACTCGTAATAAGGCCGAATATGTAATTATAGATGAGTTTTTTTTTCAATTACAATTACATGTAATTGTGTAATTGCATGTGTAATTAATTAAAAAATGTAATGATTAACACCAGGCCTGCTGGAGATCTTATAATTTCGATAAATCTTCCATTACTTTTATCCGGATTTATCATGACAGTGCAATAAACATGAAAAAAAATTTCTTTTAATTTAGTAATTTTAAAATAAAGTTAACAACACTGAAATTTTAAAGTTAATAGGATTATGATATACAACCAAGTTATAAGAAATCAGTCAAGTGTACGTTATAGTATAGAGAATTTCGTGTTAAAGCTTCAGTGTTGTTAATGTTATGGGTGCGGTGCGTAAGCCATTTTAGACTCATGCTAAAAAAAAAAACAAATTACTCACGCACGAGCATTTCGTTTTTTACTCAGCACACATGATTATATTAACTTACTTATTAAACTTACAATCAGAAAATTCTCACGCAAACCAGTAAAAATTACTAAAAACATATGATGCAAAAAATAAACTCACACACGAATCAATCACGGGTTATTCTTACTCACGTTCACGCACGAATCACTTAAGTATAGTAATTATTACTCACGATCACGTGTGAATAACGTGACTCACGAACATTTCGTGTCACGCGCCAATCCCTAGTAATTACTAAATCTAAAACTAGTTCAAAATCATTGATAACATGGAACCAAATATAATATAATACGGTTTTATATGGACCTTATATATTTTTATATAAAATCACTTTGAAAAAATTGCCTATGTGGGATGATATATAATTATAGATGATTTTATAAAGAACGTTATAAGTTATATATGGGTTCATATTCGTCAATATATAATCATAACTAACACAAATTATAAAAGATTTCTTATATGGATCCACATAGTTTTATATTATTATGTATAGTGTCATACTAAATTATATATAAACGTACATGTAATTATGTCTTTTATATGTTACCTTATATACTTATATATAGCACATACATATATATGTAGGCCAATATGTAATAATATAAAATCACATATGTCTCCATATTAAAACCTTTGAGGAAAAAATATCTAACATATGACTATATAAAAGTATATCTGCTTGAATTTAAAAGCATATGTGGCCATATGTAACTATAAGTTACTATATGCAATTACATAAAATAATATATGATTATATCAAAACTTTTTTACTCGGGTATGGATCATAATAATTTGTTATTTTTTTTAGAGTTTGCAGATTTTTGTATTCAAATTTATTATCAAAATTTTGGAATTTTTACAAAAATAAAAATCTCTGCAAAGAAGTCACGCAGTTGTAAAAAACATACCTAAAATATTTAAAAAATTAATACATTTTTTTTTTTTTGTGTTTAATCTGGAACCGAAATGTTATTTTTCTTCAAGCCATGATCAAAACTTTAATAACTTGTGGTGCGATATTTGAATAGTTTTGGAATGATGCGAAAAGATTCTACTGATTTCACAAATAAAATTAAATTTTTTTAATTTGCTTTGTAGAAGAAATATGAATTTTAGTATTAGAAACAAACTTCTTATTTATTCGTAATTATTTATTTAATATTATTTTGCAACGGGATCTGATGTTTGTTACACCAAAATATATTGGGCCCACCTTTCAGTGTACCGGTCGAATTAGAATCACTTTTTGGCTCGATGTAACGATGTTACGATATCCATCTGTCTGTCCATTAAGCCTTGTGCGCTACAGGTCCCAAATATTAAGATATTTTGATAAATTATACCGGCTTATATCGGCCCGAGGACGATTGGTTAAAATCGGTTTAGACCCAGTGCGTATATAAAGGTCACCCCAAAATTGGCTTGTTCGCACGATACATGGCGCAAATACGATTATATTTTAAAGGAATTCGGTGAACTGACTCATATGGGCCCGTGGACAAAGCCTGTTGATTTTGATTTGATTTAGTGCCAGTATAACAAAAATGGATTTTTTAACAGACGAATTTTACATTTCAATAAATTTCAATTTCGGATCAAAACATTAGTTGGCTTTCAACCAGAGTGGTTAAGGTTATCATAAAGTAGGCATGCCCGGCTTTAACATTTTTAATTTTTTAGGTTTTTACTTTGGATATTAATAATTTTACCGTTATTAATTTTAGTAATAATAATAAATAATAATAAATTTATGTTAATCAAGTAAGTTAACAAATGTTTTATTATGAGTGCGATTAACCGTTAACCGCGATTAACCGCGGTTAAGCAGAATTGCGGTTAAATGCAAACTCTATTTTTTATGGATTTGTGAATAATTTATAAAAACTTAAAACCAATAATTTAATATTGAATAGAGTGAGATAATGACTGAGTCTGATTTATAATGCTTCAATTTTGATTTGATTGAATAATTCGTTTTATGAAATAATTCGCGATTGAATAATACATTCTATGAAATAATTCGTGAAATATAAATCAAATGAACCATTTGTAGTGTAAATAATTTGTCCAAATTGAATCAAATCGTTTGATTCTTTGAAAAGAATAAAAAATCGAATTAATTCTTTGAATAACATATTGATTGAATAAGTGATTTCAAAATCTAATCAAGGAATTATGTTTGTAAAGGTTGGGTTACATACTTATTTCTGTATTCCATTTAAATTAATAACAAAAACCTTGAAACAGATTCAATAACTAAAGTGCCTATGCATAATAATTTGAAAACCTTATAACATATTTATAAAATGAATTTTGTATGAAAAATTTGTTTTATAAGTCACTTGTAAATTTTAAAAGTGATTATGTATATGAATTTAACTACGTCAATAAGTTGTGTGCTGTTTATGTTTATAATAATTTTATATAAACTATTCTCATATCTTATTTGGTTAGTTTTTTGGCCAGTACTTTTCTTATATGTCAGAATTTTTAATTCAATTTGTTGAGCCAATAAGGCCTATAGTTTTTAATGTAAATAAAACGACCGTTTAATACATATTCCATGACGTTTCGTCAATTTCTTGTTGACTTTCTCAGGGGTTGTCTATTTAAATAAAAACATAAATAAGTACAATAATCATACACCAAAATATATATAAATTTAACTTCAGTTCGAGTAATATAAAATTTTCACATTAAAACGAAAATGATTTTACATTAAAACATAAAACATTTAATATAAATTTCCCAGCAAAAAAAGAGGTGCAGAAGCAGTAGAAAAAGCACTACAATTGATGATATAGATGTACTTCTTTTTTAACATAAACACTAATGATTTTAACATTGAGTTGTCATAGGAGAGGAGTACTCCAACTTCAACATTTTTTCAGTACTTTATCAACGAGTGCAAAGGAAGCTCTTTTTCACCAATTGAAAGTTAAATAAAAATTCTTTACAAAAAAATTATATTTTTTTATTTTACAAAAGTTTTTTTATTGCCGCATCCGGGTATCGAACTTGCGACCTCACGATTGCTAGTCTAGCGCTCTACCACTGAGCTATTCTTTGATATGAAAGTTGACTGGCATAAAAACACCACTTTGTTAATGCGAGATATTGTTCCTTATTGTCTTCAATAAAAGTACTTATTAAACAAGTGTGAAAGGTGCACTCCAATTCAATATTGTTTTCAGTTCTATTTTTACAAGCAATTTCTCACCATTTTCTTATATATACATATTTTTTTAAAATTTACAAATTAAAAAATATTGAATTTTAACAAATTAATTGCAAATATTAAAAAAAAGTTAATAGAACAAAAAAAATTAAAAAAAAATAAAAAAAATATTGGTCCCGCCGGGAATCGAACCCGGGACCCTCTGCTTGGAAATGCCAAGTGATACCAAAATCAATTTTTACGATCACTTTTAGAGCAATTATTCTTTAGAAGCAATACTTCAGTGACTTTTTGGATGTGGTTCAGAAGTAATTCTAAAAAAGCTGTAAAAATGTAACAAGGGATACTTTGGAAGCAATGAAGGAAGTGATTTTTTGAAGTTGTTCAGAATAACTTCTAAAAAAGCAGTAGAAATACACTAACAGATACTTGTGAAGCATTAAAAGAAGTAGTTTGTAAAGCCCTACTTGCATTTTTTTTTGCTGGGTTAAACACACACAACTTACGGTGGGTCTCATATTGCAGGTTTAAACTTTAGTTAATAGTTACCCCAAAAATTTGTTGTTGTTTAATGTACATTTTTTTGACATTTTCTTTTGTTTATAGTTAAGTTAAAGTTAAACCTACAGTATGAGACCCACCGTTAAATAATAATAGCCGTGTTTTCGACTTAACTATATCCATTAACTGTAACTGTGTGGACTGTAACGATTCGTCCGGTTCGGTCTACTACCATGGGAACAGCTACCCATTAATTCCGGCTGTGCCCGTCGGCGGGTGTTGTCTGCAAAGTTCCCAAAAAGAATTATTCCGAATCAGTTACTAGGGATTTTACTTTAGAAGAAGTAAATCTTGAGGATGGTTTTGTAGTTAGAGGTGTCACTAACTACAAACATACCAAAGCGCACCCACCATACTGACAAAATTATAAAGTTCGTTGTCAGCCCAAAAAAAAATAAAAAAAAATCACCTACCTAATGTAACCCATACCATCGACTTTACCTTTCGTAATAAAAAAAATTTCAAAATTCCATTTTACAGAATCTTAACATATTATAATTTATTAAATAAATAATAAAAAAACTATGAATTAACTTGCATTAATATAAAATTAAAGATTGGCCACCATGTATATTCAATAAAAAAAAAATTCAATTAAAATTCTATATTTAAACTATTAGATATTTTCTTTATAAACAAAAAAATGTTATAGTTAAAATTTGAATTATATTCAATCGGTATTAATTGATATTTAAGTTAATTCCCAAAATCGAAACATGATAAATAATATTTTAATAATAAAATTTTTAAGTGATGGCAACCCTAGTTGCAAACTATTCAAAATTATTTTCAAGTTAATCGCTAATGAAATAAAAAAAAAAAAAATCTAACAGATATTCATGTTTTGATTTCAAAAAAAAATTTAAAACAAAGTAATTGTTTAATAGGAATGAATTGGTGAGAGAATGAGAGGATATTAAAAAATGTACTATTTATGTATTTAAAAAGAAAATAATAAAGAAAAACTTACATTACACAATCCATCGATGTCAGGCGCCGGACTGATGATTACCTGCGTAAGTTCTTTATTTAATTATTTAGTTAACAGTAAGGTTACATGATCAAGATTTTGCTTTCAAGTTGATAACACATACTGCTTTCAAATTCAGTTGAACTTGAAGCTGTGACGTAGGCTGCATGCAACTTGATAGTCAATTTTGCTTTCAAGATGCCGTCGTCAAGGAAAGAACTAAAAATGCTCGCCTCTGTGGGCTGTTTCCGCACTGTAGGCTGTTCGAAAAGACTTTATTTTTTTCTTCACATATTGCACAGACATTTTAACGTCAGCAGAAATTGATTTTTTATTTATTTTTATTTTTATCATTTTGTCGATATATCATTTCGTCAATATACCGAAATATTCACATTTCCTATTTTATCAATCGTGTTTTATTGCTGCACAATATTTGTAAAAAGAAAAATAAATTTACAAGAAATTGATCAGCTGTTTAAAACTTGACCGTCAAGTTTTCCCAAAACTTAAAAGCAAAAATTGATATCAAGTTGCCGTTCAATTTTTAAAATGTGAGTGTGTTAGTAAAAAAATGTGAGTGTATTGAAACTTGAAAGGCAAAAATTTATCGTGTAACCCCTATGTAAAAGTATTGAATGTATGTTGGATGTGTTTAAGTGTGGAGTGTGTGTGTGTGTGGATTGTGTTACTTATAAGAGATTCTTTCCGTTTCCCCCTTATAACAAAATCCACACAATAGGTTTGTTCCACGTAATTCTGGGTAAAGTCTGGTAAAATGAGAGTAAACAAATAATAATATCAAAAAATGGTAAAATTGCTCACAATACCTGGAACGCACAAAACCACATTTCAAGCCCCAAAATTAACGTCAAAGTTATTCATATAAACAAAAGCTATTTTTAAGAATAAAATATCGAAGGGAATAAAGAAAAAATGCTAGAACGTGGTATTTGTTAACGATATTAATTATTGTTTACAAGTTTTGTTAATATTTAAATTATTTTTACAAATTTAAAACAGCTGATTTACAAATAACTAGTGATTTGACAGTTTTACCATTTTACCCGCAAAAAAAGAACGGGTAACTTCTGGTAAAAAGAGAAACAAATTATTTTCTCATCAACGCTCTCATTTACCCAATTTTTAACAATAGAAACGGTTTTTGGTAAGATTGGGTTCCCGCGGGTAAATGTGGTTATTGACTGCGAATTTGTTTATGTGTGTTTTTTCTTAGAAAGGAGAATAATAATGATTGTGAAGTTTAATCTAATTTATATATGCATGTGTATTTTATGTGGAAGTTATAAGTTTAATGAATAATTGAATTTGAATCAGGTGACCGTATTAATATTAACACAAAAATTAAAAAAAAAATTACGAATATGAACAGAATAAATAAAGTTTGAAGAAAAAAAATTAATTATTTAAAACAAAAACTATTTAAGATGAAATATCAAATTTGTTGATATCCTGAGGAAATCATTAAATGATAAACCAATGTACCGCGTAAACAAAAAAAATCTCAATTATAAAAATTAATTTGGTCACCTTATGGCAGTTGTGTGTGGAGGGTGGATTTTCCACAAGATGTATAATGTTTATTCAATTAAACAATCGCTTATTAATATCTTCGCGATGACCAAAATGCAATTATAGTCCGCTAACTGAGCACAATAAGTTGTGGGTTGACACTGCAACCTTTATTTTCGGGAAATTCTAAATTTTCAAAACTTGTACTATGATTAAATGATTCCAATGTATTGTTGAAGAATATGCTTTTCTATGTACCACTTGCCATATTATGGCAATAGCAAAATTAATGTACACAATCCAATACGGCACAATGTAAAAATCTGGAAACAACAAATTGACGAAGTTATAGCCTACATCCACACACTAATATCACAGATTGCCTTTCTTACCAAAATTAAGATATTCGAAACAGTAAAATCCGCAAAATTCTCCGCAAATTGTGTTGACATTGACTATATAAAAAAATTCATATAAACGAGAGTAATATAAATGGTCTAATTCATAAACTTTTACAACAGTCTTATTGCAGGATTTTAAGCTAATTTGTGAAAAACAGTATTCATAATTGCTTAATAATGAAGAAAATAATAAAGGTTTATAGTTGGTACTCACTAACTTTAAACCTTTTATAAAGTTTGGAGTGAGGAAGCCACCATTTAATTGTTAATTATTTCATTTTCAGGCATGAAATGATTTATAAAAGCCATCCCATCCCTAGAATGTGTGGCTTCCAACAACTTGCATCCATCAAACTGAAAAAAACTACAACAATTGAGTAGCCAATGACCATTTTCGAAAAAATTTCCAAAAAAATGTAAAAATTAAATTAAAAAGAAAAACAAAACAATAGCGATGTACAGACTGTCAAAACATTATTCGAAATTCGATTACTTGTGTATGCTTCGAATAATATGTTCTAAAAAATTACTTTTTTACACACATTTCCATTGATTTGCTTTTAAATAAAAAAAAATATTTTTAATGGCTTTTAAATTTATCTTAGCACATCATTAGTTCTCTAATATAAGGAAATACATTTTCACTTCCGATTACCGAGTCAATCGCTTACTAAATTTGTAAATCACTTACGACTTATTTGGGAGAAGAGAGAAAATAAACAATAGTGTTGCCAGTATCAAATCGAAAAATTAATTTATAGTTAAAATACAATTATGAATCAAGGTTTCTAATAACTCTATATTAAGCGAAATATCTATTTTAACTATAGCAAGCTTCATATACCAAATAAATTTTTTTTATGAATTAGCACAAAAATATTCAACCCCAATTTATAAGCAGAATTTTACTTTCACACATACAAGAAGATATTTACGTTTGATAGAAAATTTTCCCCAAATTTCCGACTTTTAAAAAACATTAAAATGAAATGTTGAATTGATCGAAATAAAATACATTTCATCCAAGTAATTTCGAAAATACACCCACAGAAAAATGCTAGTTCGTCCATAATAAAATGCAATTCCCCTCAATAACTTTGGTCCTCTATTGAAATAGTCGCCCTCACAGGACCTTAACTTTCAACACGGTTAATTATCAACGTTGAAAACTCAACGATTATTCATTTTCCCATCTAACGTAACTTATTCGCGTTACTTCCTAAAAACTTCTGCTGGCGTAAGTTCGATTACAACTTCGGTGTTCCCATAGCACTAAGTATTATAATAGAACATGGCTATGAACTAAACAGCTTCAACAAAGTTCGCCAACTCTTCATCAGATGGCGCGCAACAGCTGTTCTAAGATTTAACACCTCGCGCAATTACAGTGTTGCTTTATTTGAAGCCATTCATCTTTCACCACCTTTCATTTCTTCGAAATCCCCTTTCCAAAGGAAGCAACACGTTAATTAATAGGAAGAATTTCCTGAGTGTTGCTTCTCTTTACAAAAAAAAATTGCCACTCTATAGCTACTAGAGATGCCAATCGGGATTGAGATTTGAAAATCCCGGGATTCGGGATTTTGTATGAAATCCCGGGATCCCGAGATCGGGACTACGGAATTTTTCGGGATCCCGGGATTTTACGGGATTTCGGGATTTAAATTTTCATTTATTTGTAAAAATTTTTATGTTATGTAACTAATTTTTTTTATAGAATAAAGCGTTTTATAATTATTTAATAGTTGTTAATTAATAATGTGGTACATTTTATGAATATTGAAACAACTCAGTCAAAAATTGACAGTGGTACAAAAAATCAAGTACTTCCATACCACTGGGTAACCGCGATGTTAAAAATAAATGACTGGCAGAACACTCATTTGGGACGCTTTGCCAGCGTTTGCAAAAATCGTTTTGCCAGTATTTGTTTTACAAAACATCACGGCAGGGCAAAAAAAAGATACATATGAACTTTTTTTAAATTTTATTTTGGAAAATATAATTCCAAACCACCTATTTATTGGTTTTGGCAGCATTTTGCCAAAGTTAAAAATTTTGTTTATCCAGTACTTTTCCGGCGCTTTTTGAACTGCTGGTCCTTTTGTCTATTGACGTTATAATTTTGGAAATGGGAAAGCAATTTTTGTCAGTACTTGTACCACCTGTTAAAATACCTTGCCATCGCTTTCCCGTTTGTATTTTTCTGGCTGGGATAATATATGAAGGCCTGTCATTAAGTACACTTGCGCCCAGTATTTTGTAAGCAGATTTTAAAACAGATTCGTTGCGATAACCTTGACCACTAAATCGTGTAATTACAGCAACAAAGTTATTTGGTTATCGTTATCAAATGTTTATATGGAAGAATTCAAACTTACAGTCCCAGCCAAAACTTACAGACCCAGTTTCAGAAATCGAATTTCGCTTGGAAGAATAAATCGGTAAAATAACAAACAAACTTGATTTTTCGCATGTATTACTCAAAAACTTAATATTGTTTACCAAAATTTCAAATTTTTCTGCAAAGTCTTTGCATAGTTTACTCGAATAATCTACTTAATTTATAATTTAACAATATCTTGGCATCAATTTCTTGTCAATATGAGAAAATTCAAGAAAAAACGTGGGTAATCTAAAATTGCTCACTTTATTTATTTGTGTTTATATTAATATTAAAAAATAAGAAAATTCCGGGATTTTTGAGAAATAATCGCGGGATTCGGGATTTTGCCAACCCCGAAAATCCCGGCATTTCGGGATTCGGGATTTCCTGTTTGGCATCCCTAATAGCTACTGTTGATGTTGTCTGTACCGCTTCTTAAGTTCTTTGTTTTCGTTATGTTTTGTTCAATTCTTAAGGTCTCGTTACTAGATCGTAAATGTAACGAGAACGAGTCGTAACGTGGTATTTTATTTTTGCTAAGTTACGCAAAATATGTAACGTGCTATTAAGGATTGATAAATTTGATTTTCAGAATAGTACCAACCAGTTTAAAAATAGTACCAAAACTTGCACTTTTTTATAAAATAATAACAAGCAAGAACTTTCATAAAAATTCATTGTGGATTATATTTTATCCCTGAAAATCGGATTCAATTTCATTTTAAATCGAAAATAATTTGTAGTCGATTTAGCTCATTTGATTCATTCAATCATTAAATTAGTTTTTATTTACTTAATTTGTTTACTTTTCAAATATAATATTTTATGTGTTCGTTTTAAACAAAAGTTTTTGTATGAAAATTAAAAAAAAAATTTATTGTTTTTGCCAATTAATTTCTTTTTTAAATAAACAGGATTTCTATAGAATATTTGGAAATAACAAAAATGTGCCAGTGTACCAATCAAACCTTGATTGTGCCAAACATTGTACAATTGTGCCACAAATTCCATCACTGATATGCAACTAAAAACAGCTGTTTTGCTCTCTCACGTAAAAACGGAGAAAAAATTCTGTTTTCAGCAGAAATGAACGGCACGTTACGACTCGTGTACGTCTAGTACTCAGCACTATGTGTTTCTCATTAAGCAGGTTGAATCAGCTGATTCGTCACGTTACATTTACGTTCAAGTAATTTGGGCTTTAAGCTTTCGATTGTATACATCTTCCTTTTTATATTTTCTTTCTCTAAAATCTTTGCGTCACAGATTAATACCAGATGTGAAACCAATGACAGGTGTCAAAAAAGTATTCTCGAACCGTATGGTTTTGTTTACATGGAAGTCAAATCAAGAGGGAGATAACAATATCAAATCTCCATACATTTTGTATTGCACATTTTTTGTGTATATCTGTCTCTTTTTAGATTATTGTGCTTTATCTTTTGTGTTTTTCTTAAATTTTTGCGTTTTGTTTTGCTCATTTACTGTCAGCCATATTGCCCAAATCAGCTGATTCATATCAGAGAACGGTTTGAGTACATTCGTTTTTATTCTGCAGTCATACCATTCATTGCTTTTGCCATATATTCATGCAACAACAATAACTAATGCTATTGCTATTATATACATTCATTGTTTTTGATGAGTGGTTTTTACGCATTATTTTTATAATGCCACTACATGTCAAGCAACGAAATGAAGAGATGACGTATTAAAAAAATAAATTCAATCACAACATTCATTTAGTATTTGTTGACCTGTTGCAGTATTTTGAAAAATGCAGTGTGAAGAAATTTCCATTTTTTTCTTATTTAAATATAAAATATGCATATATTTTCTCATTTTGTTAATGTTTAAATGAAAAAAATAAACACCAAAAATATACTAAAATATTTGACAGAAAAAAATTTTAAATTTTTATACAACCAATGCAATGCATGGCTTTCGTCATACTCACTTTTTTCAATTGTGTCTGTATTGCTTTACTGAAATGATGTGTATTGACAACAATATTCTCATTTTTTGTGATTGCATTGAAAAGCATAAAATAAGGCGCTCAAACCAGTGATGGTATTTGAGAATTTTCGTTTGGTGCCTAAATGATGCCAAAAAAGTGCCAAAAAAGCTTTAAAAGTGCCAAAAAAAAATAAGCAACATTTAATGTTTCAAAAAAAATATGTTCAGCTTTTATTTCAAATATTTATACATTTAGTTACTTTAAGAATAAAAAGACAAAAAAAAATAAAAAAAAGGCGGGCAACTTATCTAAAAAGTAACCCGAGTTTAACATTACCACAATTATTTTTTTAAGGTGGTTCAGAAAATTGTAGATATTTTTATTGTAGCGTTTGTTTTTTAATTTGCTACCCCTTATTAGTAGGCGTGGCTTTTAATGAAAAACCAGCGTTATCGACCTTTTATCAAATTATATAGAAATTTTCTTAAAAAGTGCCAAAAGTCTATGGAGAGTGCCAAGGTGCCATTGAAATTCAATAGTGCCACAAATGGCACTTTTGTGCCACTTTTACCAACAGTGGCTCAAACCGTTCTCTGATTCATATCTGGTATAATATGTGCTTTACGTGTTCGAAATCAGCTGTGTGACAGGTGTGTTGCCAGGTTTGACGATTTATCATCATTTTGACGATTTTTACTACCAAAAATAGCCAAATGACGATTTGTTCCTTCATTTTGAAGTTGTTTTTAGTTTTTAAAATTACGCAGAATCATAAAAAAAACTTAACAAAAACTGCTGCAAAATCAGAAAATTTTTCTTCTTCTGTACGATTTTTGAAAACTATTTCAGAATTTGAGATAAGAAATATTGACACTGAAAGTCTAATTAAAATTATGTTTAGAAAAAATACAAAAATCCGTTCAAGTCCATCATAATTTTTAAAATATGCTTTCAAAAATGTCAATTTTACTTTAAGATACCTATTTTAAAATGTACAAAGATTTTAGAAAAATAACAAAGAAATCTGATAATTTTTGTATAAAATTTCTGTTTTAATATTGTACGAATCTAAATTTTTAACGTAGGGAAGAATACCTATAATATACATATGGATTAAATATTTTGAAGCCTGAAATTTGGTGGTATTTTTTTTTTAGACCAACTATTTCAGAATATTGCAAATTTCGATGTTTATAAATGTAATATTAAATATGTCCCAGTGTAGAAAATCATTGGTTATGTAACTACATACTTGGTAATGGTAACTAGTTACTTTTGTTTTTATATTTCTTATTACCTTTATATGGCGATGTCGCGAAAAATAATGAGTTATGGTTCAAAACTCAAATCAAAATATATTGTTACCTATGTGCTTACCAGTACTAACAAAAATAATGAGTCTAAAAATAGATTTAAAAAAAAAAATTATATAAAAAAATCAAAAAATATATCGTTACCTATGTGCTTACCAGTACTGACGAAAATAATGAGTCTAAAAATAGATTTTCAAAAAAATAAATTATATAAAAAAAATTTTTTTATTGTATTTTTTTTTTTTTTTATTTGCTGGTTCGGGAATCGAACCTGGGTATACAGATTCCCAGTCAATAGCTCTACCATCTGAGCTATGTATATCGACATGTAATATTTAATAGATAAAAACATAATTGACCTGCTGCACACAAGTAAGCTTACTCGCCAACATACAAAAAATGAAAAAATATGTGGTTACATATATCCTTACCAGTGTTTAAAAATATTGAGTCTAAAAATAGATTTCAAAAAATTTTAAAAAAAATCTAGAAAATTATTTTCTATTTGAAATAATGATAAAAATAAGTCATTATCAGTAACTCATTATTATATGTTTCAAAATAATGCAGAAGGTAAGTGGGTGTCATTACTGGTAGTCCAAAAAATAATGATATGTCATTACCGTTTCTACACTGGGGTTTAATCGAACAAGCGCGAAATGATTAAAAAAGAATAATTTTTACATTATTTATTAAGTTTTCAGCGTTCTCATAATAAAAACAGATTTTATTTTGACGATTTTAAAGGATTTTTTGACGATTTTTCAACATTTTCGACGATTTTGTACCCAATAAACCTGGCAACACTATGTGTGACCTGTCTGTATTGTGTGTTGCGCCAAAGCTCTACTCTCCCTTTCTTTGTTGATATCCATTTGGAGTTCTCCTATTCTCTTTTTAAGTGTTCTTTTTGTTGTGCCTGGCAGTTTTGATCTTCACTCCCCTTACATTTTATTTCGTAGACAACGTTGCTTTGTTGCTTTTTTGTATTGGCGCCTTTACATTAGTAAATATTGTCTTTAATATTGTATTTGGTTTGTATGCAAATGTTCATGTATGTTCATAAATTTACATATATTTACATACATTACACACATTTGCACACATGTAGATATTACCTCAAATTTCGTTAATGTACATTAGACTGTCCCTTAAAACAGCGATTTGTCGATTTTCGTTCATTACACCCCCCAGTTTTATTGTCAATGGTCCCAAATGGAAGAAATCAATTGATTTTTTTTGGAAAACGTTAACCCTTGCCGAAAGTTGGACGAAAATGGCCCATTTTGGAAAAAAGTGTATTACTATTAAAAATTCCCAAAATTCGAAATTTCGAAAAAAATTATTTTTTATTCCACCCGAGTAAAAATAGTTATTGTCATATATCATGTGATTGGGCTACATCTGACAATGAATGGAGTCAAATTAAGACACATTTCATTATATACAACTACATCTGATATTATTTTTTCAACGAATTTTTTGTAAGGTAATTGATATTATTACATATCCCCAAATCTGACTCCATATATAACTACATAAGCCTTATAAAACTAATCAAATTATATGTAGTGATCGATATGATTGTATATGATTTGATACTGAGTTTTATAACACTGTATGTGTCGTCGTACTAAAAATATAATTTAATTTAATATAACATCAAAATTAGTTATCTGCAAATTCAGAGTTCATTACTCCCTAGCCAAATAATTTTCACGTGATGTTTTTGCATGTAAAATCATATTAAAAAATGATGCGTACGATTTAGAAGACAAAAGTATTCAAATAAATTTTTATTTTATGTTTTAAAATTTGGGTCTTCAAAATTGTTAAATCCATAGACATTTCAATGTCAATTTAATAGCTGGTATGCATAAAAAGTATGCCTACTATCAGACAAAATTTTATAGAATCAGATATTTTTATATCAAATTAGATATAATTTGATGTCCTGGATATGGACAATAATTAGACACATGTAGATGACCCATTTTTCGGATCAAGTTGTAAGTCGTTGTATATGGGGATTTATTAAAAAAGATATACTTATGTATGACACCATATTAAGACTTTTACCCGGGCATTTATTCATTTAATATAGTCAAAATGATTCAGACATGGAATTTTGAATTCATCGGATATCATTAACCCACTTTAGCCTGGAATCCAAAATGACCCACGAATCTGATAAAAATGCAAAAACGTGTTTTTTAAATTAATTTTAAAGATTTTTCAAGATGCCTTCTTTGACGATTTGTCTCGATTTTTGAAGCAAAATTTGCGCAAATGACGATTGACGATTTCAAAATTTCATATATGAAAAATGACGATTTTTTAAAATGGCATGATTTTTTGTTAAAAAAAATTGCATTTTTATTTAAAACTACATAAATAAAAATATTCAAAATTTACGCTATGTGATATAGAAGAAAAATATAATGTACACGTATTTTTTCGCGCCCAATCTCATGTTTAGGGGTTAAAAGTAGGGTCAGAACTAACACAATTTTCCATTCTTTAATTTATTTCTTATAATTTCAAAGCCAAATTGGTTAACAATTGTAAGCTTTTTTGGAGACGTATCTATAGGTATACAAAATATACCAGAAGAGTTCCAATTTTTTTTATTCAGTTATTATTTTTTTCGAATAGGAGATTTGTATGAGAAATTGTTGTTGGTTTTAGCTCAAATGTACATATAATTATGTCTATTAAATTTTGTATAGGGGGTGTCGATATTCGTTGTCGTTCCATACAGCCTTTTTCAACATTTCAAAAAAGCGGCAACCCTGGACTCACAATAAGGGTATTTAATGTTTGTGTTCTCGAGTACCTTAACTCTGTGTATAAATATATCTAAATTTCGTGAATTTCAGACATGTTTTCATAGAAAAATAGGTTAGTTTTTGATTCAACTTTTTAATTCTTAAATTTTTTCCTATCATATATCTCAATTTTATTAAATTTGGATACCTTTCCCGTTAGTTAAGGTTTTCGCTGGTTCTTTTCTGTGTATATTATTTATAGGTCTGTGTTACGAAAGGTCAAATTATAAAAACTGGGTTTTTGGCAAACTAATTCTTTTTTATTGATATATAAGGGATTTTTGGATTGGCGATTTTTTGAAGATTTCTCATTCCTAAAATGACGATTTTGACAATTTTTTCTCCATTTTCAACATTTTTCAACAAAATGGGTTGGCAGCACTGATGACGATTGCTATTTGTACCACATAATAGTTGAAATTAAAGAAAAAAAATAAATTGGAAAAATGATAATTCGAGTTTTTTTGGAAGCGACTGCTTTCAAGGACATTTAACAAAAATTGCTAATTTTGTCAAAAAAAATTTGAATGTTTTCATCAAATTTTACACAGTTTTCGGAAAAACATCACTTAAATTTGGTTAGACTATACTTATTTTCACATTTGTTTAAAAAAATATTTAACCCTTAGTGGCCTGGGTCAGAAAAGACCCATGCAACTTAATACTAATTATAACCACGAGATTGTAAAGCGATTAAATTGATAAGAAAAAAAATCTCAACTGGATAAAAATAATTATTTTATGTAACCTCCTGATCCAGATGGGGTTAATTTTTATACTTTTGGCCAAAAACGCCTACTAGGAAATTTATAGAATAACACCTTTAATAATTTTCTGAAAAATACCACATTAAATGAATAAAAAAAAATTTGTTTCCACTTGATAAAAATTATTATTTTGAGTAACTTGATCCATTAGGGTTAATGTTTTACGGTTTTTTTTGTTGGAAAGTCTAAACTTTTAGCTTTAATGCAAGATATCTATCGTAAAAATCGAATAGTAAAAAAAGTATTTATGTATTAAGGGTTTAATTGTATAACTGTTTCTGTTAAATTTTAGTGTGATATTCAAATTTTTGAACAATTATGAGCTGGTAAATTAATAAGTTAGTAATAATATTAGTAAATTATTTTTTTTTTGCTGAAATTGCGTTTTAAAATAATAAAACAACAAAAATGTTTCATTATTTATAAAAAATATAAATGTAGCAGTTTTTTTATTAATGTTTTTTAGATTTTTTTACTAAGATACAGCAAAAAGTCTATGGGATTTAATTTAGTTAATATTTATATACTAAGGGTTAGCAAAATATTTGCTAAATTTACTAATTTTTTGCTAACAATCAGCACATATATTTTCTGCCAACCACTTTTCCTGATATAACTTAGCACCATAGCACACTTCTACTACGAATTTGCTGACACTGCGAGCATTTTGGCTGAATTTACAGATTTTTCTTCATACATATGAATTAAACTATTTTGAAAAAATATCTTTTACATAACTATGCTGTTATTCTTCGAGAAGTTTTCTAGCTTCTTCATCTATTTTAATTGAGGTAGACTTCCATTTTGTTCGAATATTGGACAAATATGCAAATATGGACAAATTAGCAAAATATCTAGACATTTTTCGAAGTTTTCGAAGGTAAACAGTCCCTTTTTACAGAAAGTATATCTCGGTATTCGGGGAAAATAGGGCAGTTTTTTTAACTGGTTCGTTTTCGTAACTCCATGTACTAGTTTTTTGTCAATCTTGAGAGTAGGGCTCGCTTCTATTATTTCCCCAATTACTGTAATTTTGTCTTTCTTATTTTGTTGGACGTATTTGATGTTGGACGTATTTGATGTAGAACCGATTCCTTTATGATTTTTTGATAATTTTCATTATATACCTTTTCAAGTTTGCGTCTTCTTGACCGTTCAGTACATTCATTAATTGATTTTGTTGGTCGTCCTTTTTCCCACTTCTATTGTTAGTAGTGGGTAACTTTTTGAAAACAAGTTCATTTTCCAACCATTTATTATGTAATTGAAAAAATTTCTCCTTTCACTTTTTTGTGCATAGTACCTTCTTGTTCATCGCAAAAAGTAAAGAAATGTTCTTTCATTATGTGAGACAAAACATCGTTATCATCTTTCTCTTGCAAATAAATTTCTGCGAGAAATGAACTTAGCCATTGCTTTAAATATAATGAATAATCGTAATACTAAATATCGACTACACCGTTTGAATTTATTCGAAAATATATTTCATTAAATACTGAACATAAATTTCTTAAAACTAATTTAGACTACCTGCAAGCGATATTTACTATACTTGTAGGGGATTTAATTTGAGTTTTTTACTGATAACAGATTTAACCATAACCTTTTTCTTGCGTGTTATCTCCCATAGTGATATGCTTTACCTGTATTCACACATCTGCCTACCAGAGGGGCAATTTTGTAACTTTTTAACGACGAAATTTGATAGTTAATTTGCCAAGTTTCATAGTAGACTGACCACTTATCTACCGAATTTTGTCGTTAAAAAGTTAGAGAATTCCAACACAGATGTCCAGAACTATGTCCCTAATTCCTGGAATGCAATAAACATAATCTACATGTGTGAATGTTTTCTACGAACAATCACTAAAAGTATCATTTGTATTATTTTCTTAGGAAAATGCAAATTAATTTTTAAAATTAATATAAAATTATTCTGAAGTAAATAATAATAAAAGATATGAAATCTATATAAAAATATGTTCAACTTGTTTGAACAATAATGAATAAAAATAAGTAATATTGATCTGAACTCCACAAAATATTGTCAGTATTCTCAGGTACCTAATTAGCAGTATTAAAAACATACCTTATTAAATGAAATTTTACTGATAAAAACTTAGTTTAAATTTTAGAGTAGTAAAGTTTCGATTTGGTCGTAGTTTAATATTTGGAGTTAGGCAGCAATTAAGTGATACGCGTTTCTTTACTAAAATTTGCTCACCCAAAATTACATTAAAAGGGATCAAAGATAGAACTCAAAACTATTAACAAAAACATGTGTTTTATACCTAAATAAACTAGTTTTCAAAACAATTATAAAAGATTAAAAATTATTAAAGTTGATACAAACAATAATGAACAATACTAATAATACCTAAGCAGCAAAAAAAATTGCAAGTAATGCTTTACAAACTACTTCTTTCAATGCTGCAGAAGTATCCGTTAGTGTATTTTTACTGCTTTTTTAGAAGTTATTCTGAACAACTTCAAAAAATCACTTCCTTCATTGCTTCCAAAGTGTCCGTTTTAACATTTTTAAAGCTTTTTTAGAATTACTTCTGAACCACATCTAAAAAATCACTTAAGTATTGCTTTTAAAGAGTAATTGCTCTAAAAGTGATCGTAAAAAGTGATTTTGGTATCACTTGGCATTTCCAAACAGAGGGTCCCGGGTTCGATTCCCGGCGGGAGCAATATTTTTTTTATTTTTTTTAAGTTTTTTTTTATTCAATTAATTTTTTTTTAATATTTATAATTAATTTGTTTAAATTAAATTTTTTATAATCTTTAAATTTTTAAAAATATGTATATATAAAAAAAATGGTGAGAAATTGCATTTTATGCACCTGTAAAAATAGTACCGAAAACAATATTGAATTGGAGTGCACCTTTTACATTTGTTTAATAAGTACTTTTATTGAAGACAATAAGGAACAATATCTCGCATTAACAAAGTGGTGTTTTTATGCCAGTCAACTTTCATATCAAAGAATAGCTCAGCGGTAGAGCGCTAGACTTGCAATCGTGAGGTCGCAAGTTCGATACCCGGTGGCGGCAATAAAAAAACTTTTGTTAAATAAAAGAAATATAATTTTTTTTGTAAAGAATTTTTTTTTTAACTTTTAACAATAATACACAAAATAAATAAACTTTTATCCCATTTAAAAACATTTTTAGTTCAATATAAAATCAAATTAGTTCAATATTAAATCAAATTAAAAAGTTAAAAGAAAGAAATTAAAAAAGTTAAATAATCTTTTTCAAGTTATTTCTGGTATCATAAAATATCTTTTTTCAATAATTGAAATCGCTCATTTTATTTTTTCGACTCTTATCATTAATTAAAGGCGCAATTCTAAATATTTGTTAATATATATTTTTTTAAAGAGTTTTATTAGCGCATTAGTGAAGTTTACATTTTAATTGAGCTCAAAAAAAAGCCGTAGGATTTTTTTCGTGGTTGTATCTTTAAAGATACAGTGAGCATTTAAAGGTTAACCAGCTTCTCCGCGCCCAATTTTGCCCAGAAGTATTTAGTATGCACTTTTAGAGGGGAATATGGCCTTTCTGGCAATATAGAATCTTTTGACCCCTTTTTATCCACATTAGTTATGCTCGAATTAAAGCGAAAATTTTCGTTAAAAGCATTATAAAAAAACTATTGAGTAATGTAGAATAAAAAAAAATTATACCTGCTAACAATTTATTTAACGAAAGATTAAACAAAATTTAGCCAAAGCTTTGAAGAATTGATTCAAAAAGAATTATTTACAGAATTATTTATTCAAGAAAAATGATTTATAGATTCGCGAATCAAAAAAATATAAAGGTAATTCGCGCGAATTTTTTCCATAATTTTTGATTTGTTAATCAAATTTTTTTGTTTTGATTCACGAATGGACGAAATCACTTTTAATTCATTTAAAAGACTCCATTACAATTTACAACATTAATTTATTAGATGTACTTTAATCTTGCATTAAAAATGATTGCTTAATCGATGTATTCAATCAAAGTTTATTTATTACAGATATATTAATGACTAAAACAAATAAATCCAGACATCGCGAAAAAAAATTATTGATTGATTGATTGATTCTGGATATATTAACTAGCATTTGAAATTTTGTATAAGCTAGATTACGAGCGCAATGTAAATGCCCGCTTACACTATATATTTTGAAGTTTATAAAGATTATAATTTTTTGAAAATATTTTATTTGGCACTAATGAAAACAATTTAGGGGTTGGTTATTTTTTTAGTCCGCTAATTCTCGGCCGATTTTCTTAGTTAGTTGTTTTCTTAGTTGGCAACATTAAAAAAACATACAGAAAAACACAAAGTATCATCCGTGTAGCAGCAAAAATTCAAAGCTGTACAAAACGAATATGCATATTTAATGCAGATTGTTAACATTTATAGTACATTAATAAATTCCATATTATTTCACATTGTTCGTTTACTTACTTACTACAGCTGGAAAAATTCAATACAAAAAGTAAATAAAACTTTCAATTAACCCAAATAGTAAAAATAGTAAGATTTCGAGTAAACGAACACTCTGATTATGAGCCTAAAAATGGATAAACAGAAATGTGTTATTGTAAATATATTTATTGTTTTTCGAAATATTCTCGTTTATGTTCTATATACTTTTGCATGCGTTCGAACCAGTTGTAATAGCATTTTTTTCCATTCAGAGTGAGACACCTTCAAAACATGATTTTTGAATACATCTGCGGCTTCTTCTGCTAACGAAAATCGTTGTCCACGTAGTTTATCTTTAATGTGCGGGAACTAAAAAATTAATTGGGTGCCAATTAAGAGCAGTACGGCGGATTACCCATCAATTCGATCTTTTGAGTGCTCGCGTTGTCATGGTGAAAAATCATCCGCTTTTGGCGGTCCAAAAACCTTAGATGTTAGTGCTCATATAAGCTTTTCATTTATTATCATAATTCATTATGATAGTAAATTTTGTAAATACCCAGCTAAAAATCGACATACATGGCATACAGTTTAAATGTATGTTCATGCATGGCCATAAACATGCATTCATGACCACACATGGTTACATAAATCTCCATACATGTTTCATATATGACCATACGTGTGCATTAACGAAATTTGAGGTAATATCTACATGTGTGTACATTAGACCGTACCTCAAAAAAAAAGTTCGCCGTACACCCTCTAAAATGAAGTATTTTTTTTTTGAAATCGCCTTCCGAACGTAGGGGCCGCCTTTTTTAATTTTTTGTTATAGCTTTGGCATTTAAAATCGGATTTTAAAGTGTGATATATCGATTTTTTTGCCTCGAGGAGACCAGTGTTTTGCTATATAGTAAAAATCCAATTAAAAAAAATTAAAAAAGGCGACCCCTACGTTCGGCAACCAATATATGAAAAAAAATTCTACTGGGTTTAGCGAAAAACTTCCTTAGCAAAAGTTTAATGATTTTTTGCGAGCTTTAATTTTCTGATATTAGGGTTGTACATTTGGGTAGTAGCAACTGAGATCTGGTGGGTAACTACTAGAACGGGATACTTGAGCTCAAAATGGCCTTAGAGCAAAACACTGGTCTCCTCGAGAGAAACACATCGATGTATCATACTTTAAGATCCGACTGTAAATGCCAAAGATATAACGAAAAATGTAAAATGGCGACCCCTACGTTCGGCAAAAAAAAATAATTTTTTTTTTCAAACCTCATTGCAAAAATACGTCATATTGGAGGGTGTTCGGCGCACTTTTTTTTTGCCTGTAAGGTGGTACGCTCTAGTGTACATGCATGGACATTAGACAGTACCTCAAAAAAAAAGTTCGCCATACACCCTACAATATGAAGTATTTTTGGAAGGTGATTTAAAATAAAGATATTTTTTTTTTGCCTTACGTAGTGGTCGCCTTTTTTAATTTTTCGTTATAACTTTGGCATTTAAAGTCGGATTTTAAAGTGTGATATATCGATTTTTTTGCCTCGAGGAGACCAGTGTTTAGCTATATAGTAAAAATCCAATTAAAAAAAATTAAAAAAGGCGACCCCTACGTTCGGCAACCAATATATAAAAAAAATTTCTACTGGGTTTATCGAAAAACTTCCTTAGCAAAAGTTTAATGATTTTTTGCGAGCTTTAATTTTCTGATATTAGGGTTGTACATTAGGGTGGTAGCAACTGAGATCTGGTGGGTAACTTCTAGAAGGGGATACTTGAGGTCAAAATGCCCTTAGAGCAAAACACTGGCCTAATCGAGAGAAAAACATCGATGTATCACACTTTAAGATCTGACTGCAAATGCCAAAGATATAACGAAAAATGTAAAATGGCGACCCCTACGTTCGGCAAAAAAAAAAATTTTTTTTTGAAACCTCCTTGCAAAAATACTTCATATTGGAGGGTGTACGGCGCACTTTTTTTTTGCCTGTAAGGTGGTACGCTCTAATGAACATACATGAGCACGCATTCGTTAATGCACACGTATGGTCATATATGAAACATGAATGGAGATTTATGTAACCATGTGTGGTCATGAACAGTGTTGCCATTTCAGTGCTTTTCGGGTATTTTTTGGTGCTTTTTTCCTTCCCGTACCCGGTGATTTTTTTACAAATACCCGTTTAAAAAAAGCGGGTATTTACAGTGCTTTTTCCGATTTCTGGCAGTGCTTTTAGTGCTTTTTGTACAGTTTATATTTTCGGTATTTGTTCTCGTTTTTTTCAATTTTTCTTCAATTTTCTGTCAAAGTTGAAAAAATTTAACGAACTATACAAAAAATAAATTTTTTCACCATGTTTGTAGTACAATTTTTAATAGCAACTTCGTTATATTTAAACTTGAAAATTTTGAAATATTAATTTGGTGCTTTTTTACCCCTTTTTGGTTATTTTTTTGAACCCTTTTTACACAATTTTACAAAGCTAAAATGTTTTTTTAAATTCTTGACTTAAATTTTTCAAAAAATTAATATCGTGCTTTTTTACCCCATTTTTGGTAAATTTTTACCCTTTTTACCCGTTTTCACAATGCTCACGGTGCTTTCCTGCCTTCAAGAGTTGGCAACACTGGTCATGAATGCATGTTTATGGCCATGCATGAACATACATTTAACCTGCATGGATGCATATATGACGATTTTTAGCTGGGTAAATAAATAAATATCGGCTTTTGGGGTGGGTTTTCTCATTTCTCCGACCACTTCTGGCAAACAAATGTTGGTGTACCATTTAGAATTAACTGTTCTACGTTGTTCTAACGACCCTGACCTGTTTTTCCAAAACAATAGGCGACGATTTGTTTCGAAGTGCTTCGAGGGCGAATAACTGTTGTTAGATTTGGTTCATCATGAACGACTCATACGTTCGACTGTTGTTTAGTTTAAGTTTATATGCATAGATCCATGATTCCTCAGCTATAGCGATCTTATACGCATCTATTGAAGCACTGCTATTGTACTTCTTGGGCATTTGTTTGCATCAATCGACCCGAGCATATTTTTGGAGTTGCTGTTAAGTTAAGAGGAATTCAACGAGAACAAATCTATTTTACGACTAAATTTTAATGCAATATTTGATTTATGCGGGCGAACTTATGCCTAAGGTAGCCTCAATCTCAGAGTATGCAATTGCAGTTAATTTTACCGACATAATTCTCTACGTGTAGATCTGTCAGAACAACATAGTATTTTGGAAGATGACAAACCAAACTGTTATCATTTTTTGTTGCTTTTGTTTTTTCTTTGATTTTTAAGATGTATATTAACTCGCATAGACGAAAAAAAGAAATTCTTATTAAGTTTATGCTAACAAATGTTTCTAGAAATCCTAAAACTCATCCCCGGATGATTTTCTTCTGCCAAAATTAAATGCGGATAGGTACAAGCCTACAGCAAATTATTGTTCTTAATTTGTTAAGTAAGTTTTGGGATTTTCGCATACTCACTATAATAAAAAATATATATTTTTTAAACATGTTTTTAATTTTTTACCAAATAAGGGTTTTTGAACAAAAGTCCCCAAAAAATTAGCTTTGACCTTTCATCGAAAAAATCGATGTGCATAATTTCAAAGGGGATACTTTCACCTTTAAAAGAAATCCAAAAATTAAATTCTATCTTGAAAAGTTTAAAAGTTGTTACCGCTTTTAAGGACACTTTAGTGAAATTTTAACGCGAATATCTTGGATCCGAAAGTTAATATTTTGTTGGAGTCTGGCAATAGTAAACATTTGTGGTGAATTTCGTTGAAATCGCCGGTGGTGAATCCGAATTTCACGACGGTTTAATGTAGATTCTCCCCATCATGTTTAAAAAAAATTGTGGTAAATAGAATACAGTTGATATTGTTACCTTCTTTCCTCCTCCCCTTAACCTATTTTCCTAATACCAACACAATGCACTGCGTTAATAGGGGGCATCCCCTGAGTGTTGGTCCAACAAAAAAAAATGTGGTTTTAAAATTGTATACTTGTAGATTTCATTAAGGTACAGTTATTTAAAATCGGACTATGTGCATTTTAAGTGATTTATAAAAATCTACACATTTGAAATGGCATTTTTACACTTATAACTAGAACTGACAGTTTTTTTCTCGAAAATTAAATAAGATACAAACAATTTTTTTATAAAATTGATAATTACTTTAATTCTATAAGATCATGTTATACACTCTAAAAAATATTGTAACAAAAGTTTGTAGCATTCGATTAAAATTGCCAAACCAGTCAAAATTTATAGCCCGGCATACCTAGTGTTAATAGAACAGCAGAACGTAGTATTGTATATAAAATATTGACAGTAAGTATCATTACATCCTCTAAGCAATATTATTTTTCCATTAAAAGTTTTTCTTTAAGGAAATGTAGAAATGCAAAATACACGAGCTTACATAAATTCACACTAAAATACGCATTAGTACACTTTGCGGAATTTAGTTAAAAACACTGTGGAAACACAAAAGTTGATGGGCGCTTCTTTTTATTAACTCCTTTGGGACAACGTTTATTAAATAGCAACTTTGTTTGAAAAACTAGTCTTTAGTGCGTATGCATAATAATTTGAAAACCTTATAACACGTTTATAAACTGACCTTTGTATGAAAAATTTTTTTGTAAGTCACTTATAAATTTAAACATTTTTTTTGACATAGTGCGCGTTGTAGTGTGATGGTTAGCACGTTGGACTGTTCCACATAAGGTTGCGGGTTCGATCCCCAACCAAGGCAACATCAATTTATGAAAAATAATAATATGTATGAGTTTTTTCTATCCCTCATACATATCGCAGCTTCAGTTCGTCAACTCTTCATCAGATGGCGCACAACAACTGTTCTAAGATCCAATATCTCGTGCAATTACAGTGTTGTCATATTTGAAGCCCTTCATCTCTCACCACCTTTCACTTCTTCTCTATCCCCTTTCCAAAGAAAGCAACATGTTAGTTAACAGTAAGGATTTCCTAAATGTTGATTCTCTTTAAAAAAGAAAGCGTAGTAATTTTTATAAAATCAGTGTCTGTTAAGTTACTATTTTTGGTACAGTTGTAATTTCTCTTTGGGTAGTTAATAATAGAGTTTGGTGTTCGGTTTTATACTAAACCGAAACCGCGGTTTTTCAAGCCTCAAAACCGAAAACCGAAACATTTAAAAGAAATAATTAAATTGCATATTATTGAATCTTGGATTTCGAAATGAGCTCAGCTCATATTTTACAAAATTTTGTATTTAATTGTAACAAACATTTTCTCCATATTACTTTAAACAATTTTTTGTTTTTGTTATTACGGATAACATAAACCCAATATAATTTGAGAAAAAAATTGCAACAAAAAGTCATGTGGTTTAAGAGATATTGAGTTTTACATAGATTTTCACCGCGTATTTTTCAAAAAGTCTAATTTTGTAGTCCGCGAAATTTAGAAAATTGTAACTTTATTTCGTTTTAAACAAATTGCTAAAATTTAAACTCTTTAAAATACAGCTTTAGTTGCCGAGAAAAGAATAAAACATTTTAATTTATTAATTAGAAAATTATTAATTCAGTTCGAGGCCAATTTCCTTATTATGAATTAACATAATAAGTACTTTTTTTCAAAAACTGCTATTTTTCTTCATCAGGATAATCTCCTAACAAATACTTCACAGAGTTTTTGCTTTCAAAAACCTCTAACACTTTCAGGAATGAAAAGACTATCGTTTCGGGGATTTTCCAAGTCCCCTTCTTCAGTTTTCTTTAGAAAGTGGTGCAATGCAAATTGAAACATCAAAATTTCATATTAAACGTAGTCTACTACATCAACGAAATGAGAATGGAGTAAACAATAAAATATGTTTTCGAAGTCTCTGCAAAGACATAACCAACAATAGAAACATTATGAAAGTTTTTGTTTTTGTATTTCGTACCATCGGTACAAATAAAATACAAATTTTATTTTTACCACTTCTTTGTCAATTACAAGGAAGGGGCAAATTTTTAATTTATAACGGTTTTCCGCGTTCTTTTCCCGGAAAGGTCACGAAATTGCATTATTGGCTTTATTCGAATGAGAAATTCAGTCGAATTTTAATAAATATATTGAGCGTGTTAAATTATTTAATTTTATACATATTTAATTATTTTAAAACAATTCTATTACTATCACAAGAAAACCGAAAAATAACCGAAACCGCGGTTTTTTTAATTTCGAAAAACAGAAACCGCGGTTTTCAAATTTTTCGGTTTTTAGCAGACTCTAGTTAATAGTAAATTATTATTATATGTTTTGAAATAATTCAGAAAGAAAGTCTGTGTCATTGCTAGTAGCCCAAAATATAATGATATTTAATAACCGTTTCTAAACTGGGATATCAAATTATATGCAATACCCATTAAAAATGCAATAGAAAAACAAGTATCACATTTTGATTTTGCACAATCTAAAATGTATATTTTCTGAGACGAAAAAAATTAATCTATTCTATTGCATTGTCCATCAATTTAAGTGTGCTCAAAAATTTGTAATTAGTCTGTCTATTTTTGACTCAGTTCCGTTTTAAAACATCCAAATGGTAGGTGCTTTAAAAAATTTCTACCTCCAGTTTTACGTACATGTCATTCAAATTCATTAATTTGTATATTTTTCGAATAATCATCACATAAAATTTATATTTTCGCTTAAATCAGGGTCTATCCATTTCTGTCGCGCTCAATAACCGCTTTATTTAATTGGTTGCATTTCTAAGAAAAGGCTATCCTGCACCCGGAAAACAGATTCAGTTCTGATAACCCCATTTGTAGTCAATCGCATGGTCCAGTTGTGGTAGCCGAATTTTTCAGTTGTGGCAACAGGAAACGAGATGAGACAAGACTAATTTGACTGTGACAACGGATTTTCAGTTGTATAAAGAATAATTCGGTAGCCGCAAACGAAAAATTCATTTGATGCAACTGAACAATTCGATTGGCAGCAAATGGAGTTGTCAGCACCGAATCGGTTTTCTGGGTGTGTGCATTTTCTTTATAAAAAATATAAAATATACTATTTGCTTAAATTTATTCCTGAACACATTCTCTTATTTTGTACCTTAAGCCCTTACATGATTTCTTTTGCAATATGGCTGCAGGCGAATTTACAATATTGAAGGTTGGAAGGCTGCCTTTAAATAAATTTCATCATGTGTATTCTTTGAACAACTAATACTTGTACAATAAAGGAAATAAAATCAATTAAGTACAGGAAGATGTAACATTAAACTTCAACGAGATGTAAATAAATTGCAAAAATATATTCACGATTTTCTTAAGAGCACAGAATAAAGAACTTGAAGTGGGTGGTAGGTTGCTATGTAAATTGCTTTAAAAAAGTTTATAACATTGCTTGTTTTTGAATTTGTAATTTTAACAAAATCTTGTATAGTAAATCAATGAATTTGTAACGCAATTGTTACATAAATTTTCCGAAAAAACAGAGCCCACAAACAATTGAATAGGGGTGGTAAGACCTTTTGAATTGTGTGCCATAAATCTCTTTTTATTGAAAACTTATAAATTTAGCACATTTTTTCCTTTAAGAATGTCATCTCCGATTTACAGATTTTTCCTTTTCAACACCACTTACAAGGAAGTTATTCCCAGCTAAAAATATCAATTTCCCTAACCTTGGATATGTTGCAAGGAAATAAATTCTAAGATTTAAGTGTATCAAATTTGTGGCCAACTCCGGAATCTGGGAATTAAAAATAGATTTCGAAGATTGTTCATCTATTGCCGTATATGGTTGTATGTATGATCATATATGAATATGTATGTACATTAGAGCGACTCACCTTATATGGACAGAAAAAAAGTAAAAAAAGTGCCCCCTTCAAAATAAACCTTGGTTTGTTTTATGATGATTCCCAAAATATTTCGGGTCTAGCAATGAGATCTCACGAGCTGGGCCATTTTTAAAAAAGGTATTTTTTTAGGTTTTTTAAGAAATTTTCATCTTAGCTGAAGAAAATGTATTTAGTATGGGTATCATAAGAAAGGTTTTTTAGAGGCGCGTCCAGCGGTACACCCAGAAAACAGATTCGTTGTTATAACCGAATTTGTTGCCAATCGAATTGGGGCGGTAACAGCAACTATTATCAAATTTAATGCTGTATTCGATCGCCATTATTGAATGATTCGGTTACGAAATTGTATTACTTTCAGTTGTGAGTACTAATTTTAACTAGAAATAGTTCAGTACCTGCAACTGAATTTTAATATATCTTAGACCATTTCCAATTAAAATATTTTATTTATTTCTTTAAGTTTTTATTTATTCGTACACTAAAAATATAGTTAAATAAAATACAAATTACAATTTAAAAAAGCAGCCAATAGACAAAGTTTTCAAGGATAGTATAATTTAAAACAGATATTTGTTCTCAAAATAGACTCCTTAAATGCTGTGGACCTTTCTAAGAAACTAAATCAGAACCTAATATTGATTCTTAGGATTTGTCTAAGGAAAAAATCAGCTCGCTGATTTTCAGCAAACTCCTTTTGCTCAAATTACCAACTTTTTTGTAAGCACGCTCCTGACTAAAAATTTGCAGGCTATTTTTTTCTGACTTTATTGATTTTTTCTTTATTGAGTGTATGGAAGATATGGTGTTTTGATATGTTTGTGGATTTTCCCACCAAAAAAGGCTGAGAATCTAAAAATTTATCGGCCAAAGGAAGCACTAATTAAAAAAGTAAGAGTTTTCTAAAAAATTTTTAAGAACAAGTTCTTTACTCTTGGAAATGTTATTATTGATTGCAAAAAAATCAACATGCCTTAAAGACCACCATGATCCTATAAAAAATCCCAACAGGTTATTACTGCCAGATAAGAAATCGCAAAAAGATCTGGTCCTTCAAAAAATTTATCCATTGTAGGTTCTGTGGTAGTTCACAAATGTTCTTTCTTCCCTTCTACAATAAAGCCTTATTAAAGTGAGTGCACTAGTCCCGTAACAGTTCGGATTGCTTTAAAAACAAAACGTTACCTATTGGGCATCAAAACATCTACTATATTTACTAGAAATATGTGCGTTTATAAACGGCCAAATTAAACTGAAAGCTGATTTCGAAATTCATTATTGTTTTTAGCAACAGAATCATCGACAAAATGGATCACCATCAAAAAAATTTAGTAAACCAAGACTGTAAAAAACAATTCGTTGAAATTATTTTCGTGGTTTATGAAAATACCTACTTACTCTTAATATTTTGTTCCTTGGTATGTTTAGCAGATGTTTACTTTTAAACATAAAATTTAGTTTTTGTTGAACTGGATTTTTTTTTTGTTATTTTATAATAACAATTCTGACAGCAATGCGAATAATTTTCGTTCATAAAAACATTTGAATTGTTACAGCAACCAAATAATAGGACGTAGGATTATTTCATAGTATAATTAACAGTTGTATGTACCGAAAGTTTTACTAACCATATTTTTTATTTAAAATTAATTGGGAAATCCAACAAATTGTTACGAGAAAATTCCAGTCCATTCAAGTATATTTTATTTTGACTAAGAACAAAATATCTTTTCTGATTACATAAGAACACACATTCAACTAAAATAGTTATTTAATAACTAAAATATAGAATTTGCAACCGATGCCTAACCGATCTTTTTTCTGTGTGTATATATAATATGTTCAAGCAAATCCTGACATGGTCTATTATCAAGGACATTCTATAAGAAAAACAAATTTTTGACTCTTTTGAACAGAGATATTTGTGATTGAATTGTCAAACTTACATATGATAATCTATAGAACACGTGTTTCAGATTTTTTTGAAATTCGCGATTGTTCGAGTTTTATCAGATATTCAATGTGGTGAAAAGAATGTGTTCTAAATATGGCAATATGGATGCCAAAACTTGTCTTTTGACTAGTAAATCATCGCTGAGTGGATATAGTTTAGAATTTTACAAATTTAATACATTTTTCACGGTGATCTGGACCAAATTTTTATAAAAATTTAGAGATAACCCAATTCAATAAAATAAATTTATGAAATTTTTTGTAGGTTGATTATTAAATAAAATATTTTATCGAAATACGCGTGTATGTAATTTTTTTAAGAAAAGTCTAAATATACACTCTAATTAAAATCTGTTGAAATTTAACCAACTTATTGTAGGAAACTGTACTCCTACTATAAATTGGGTAAATTTACTCTATGTGCGTAATTGAAAAAAAGTACGCACATTGTGTTTAAGTTGGTGCACAAATAATTTGTAATTTTACATTGAAAGTGCGTAAATATTAAATGACATTTTGAAATTAGTGTGCTAATTTATTTTTTTTTACTCTATGTGCGTAATTGAAAAAAAGTACGCACATTGTGTTTAAGTTGGTGCACAAATAATTTGTAATTTTACATTGAAAGTGCGTAAAAATTAAATGACATTTTGAAATTAGTGTGCTAATTTACTAAATTTGTGCGTAAAAAAGAATATTTCTCGTGTAAAAGTACGCATAAAGTGCGTAAAAATCCACAAAAAATGTGCAAAAATCCACAGAAAGTTCGTAGAAATCCCCGAAAAATGCGTATATTTACCACAGCTGTGCTTATTGTTAAACCACACAAAAACATTTTTTTTTAAATAAAAATAACTAATTTTAAGTACATATTTTATTTATAATAATATCAGTGTCATTCTCGTATATAATTTTTGGCAAATTTTGGGCATTTATTGTGAAACATTGGTACAATAACATTTATTGAAAGTATTGGCCATCATTAGCTATGACCTTTTCCCATCTCTCTGGATGGATTCCGTGCCAAAATAACTGCTGCTCATTTTTTGGCCAAGAGGATGCCAATTTCGGATACCCGAAAGCAAAACTTCTTATTCACTATTTATTTTATAAATAGTTTTAGTTCTTGCAACATGTGGCCGAGCGTTGTTCTGGTGGAATATTAAGAGCAACCAAATACAGAGTATTACCTTGGCGCTATGGATAGTCGGCTTTGGCATTGATTTGGTTGGTTGCCCAGGCTTTAAATACGATTTCTTGCGCTAAGGGTTATCATAATCCATTTGTCATCGCCAGTAATGATTCGATTCAAACATTTCTTTCTTTTGATGGCGTTCCAGCAGCATTTCCCACATGCAAAATCGTCCAAAACCAATTTCCTTGCTTTTGGATGAGTCCTGCTGCTTGCAAACCAAAAAGTATTTAATTTTTCTGTTGCTATTTCCAGATACAAATGTGTTAATAGAAATATAGTAATTCAAAAAAATAATCCATTTTAACTTTTTCTCTTTATTATTTAAAATTTTTTTCAATTTTTTCCAAATTAAAATGTCAGATTATTTATTACTATTATAAGTTAGTATATTTACCAAATTTGTGCGTAAAAATTTTATTTAACAAAAGAATAGTAATTTTAGGCACAATGTGTTTATTTGTAAACACATAATGTCTAAAAATACTTTGTGTGTGTATTATTGTGTATGAAAGTGTGTACAAAAATAATTTACGCATTTTTTGTTTATATTTACCGAATTTTCGTAAAATTAAACAAAATTTTACCCATTTTATAGTAGTGAATTTACAAACATTTTTTAGAGTGTAGGCTATAAAATAATAAATAATAATAATAAAATTTTATTATGCGTTTTTTCGCGAAAAAAAAGAAATTCCGCCAAAAAAGCGCGTTTTTTCCTTACATCTACTAGAAACTGAATTTAAATTATTATTAAAATTTTATAAAATTTTTTTTTCGCGAAAAATATATAATCCGCCAAAAAACGCGTGATGGATTTTTTTCTGTTAAGTTGTATTTTGATCTTACATCAACTACATACTGAATTCAAATGCAAATTGCAGTAATTCAAAAATGTTAACAAAATTTGGTCCAGAGCGTCGTGCAAAATGTACGAAATTTGCAAAATTCAAAATTATTTAGCGATGATTTACTTGTCAAAAGGAAATTTTTGGTATCCATATTGTCCTATTTAGAACATATTGTGTCCACCACGTTGAATTTTTGATAAAACGCGGAAAATCGCGAATTTCAAAAAAATCTGAAACACGTGTTCACTTAAATCGTCTATAGAATATGTTATGTATGTTTGACATTTCAATCACAAATATCTCTGTACAAAAGAGTAAAAAATTTGTTTTTTTATAGAATATCCTACGAAGATATTTTAATGAAATTTGGTACACTGATTTATATGAGCTCATGGACGAAGCCTGTGGATTTGGTTTAGAATGGGTCCATGTGTACACAAGTTCGCATTCTACACTCACATAAAAAAGTTATTAAAAAAACTTTGTAAACAGTTTTCAATCGCACTTTACGATTTCTGTACTGAATTTTAGTATATTTTTTTAGTAATAATTTTCGCTATTCTCTTATTACATCCCTTTAACCATTTTCACTGGAATTCAAGTTGAAATCAAGTTTAATTTCAGCCCTGTTTTCCAGTTTCAAGGCTTGAATACAACTTTTATTACAATTTATTTCCATAGTATACTCCAGCAAAGGGGAAACAAAAATTCATGTTTGAAATATTTTTGTTAAATATACAAATGCTAGAAATTGAAATCTACTTTACTTCAAGTAAAATTTAAATCACTTGAATTTTTAAAACCTATGTGCTTATTGGGATATTACTGTTGTTTTTTACTAATTTTCGTTGCTAATTTCAGCAAAACATTTTACTAATTTTTCAAAATCGAGTGCTAAACTTAACAAAAAACGTACTAATTGTTTTTTTATTAAATTTGATTTTTATGTTTTTTTTTTATTTAACAGTTTGTTTATCTTTTCGTACAATTTTTTGCTAATTTAAATAGATTGATTCTAAAGTACACTTTACAAAAATTTACTGAAATTTAGTAGCCGCAACTAATCATTTATACTAATTTCATTGTACTAAAATCATTGATATATAGTAAATCATGCGAGGCTCCAGGGGGGGGGGGGGAATAGGGAAATTTCCCCCCCTCAGCGAAATCGAAAAAGAAAAAAAAAAAGAAAAAGAGGGAAAAGGAGAGAAAAAGAGAGAGAAAAAGGAAAAAGAGGGAAAAAGGAGAGAAAAAAGACGAGAAAAAAGGATAAAGTGAAAGAAATACAAATTTGTTATGAATAATAGGGTAGAGGGGGGATCCATCGCCACTTTTTTTTCAAAGCACTGTGATTTCTTAACCACTAATTATTTTTCAAAAATCACTTTCAAATTGAAGATCTACATATCTTGGGTTTAATTTCTATAATTTTGCATATTTTCTATTACTTTTTTAATGATTTTCAAAGTAACCCAAATCGGCGTAACTGCACCAAACTTGGGGGATATTCGCCAAAAGAGCTATATACAATTTCAACAAAAAAATATTGTTAATACGGTAAAGTCAATGTTTTAATGACTGAAATAAATAATTTAGAATAAGTTCTTTAAGATACATGATTCTTTTTAATCAATAAATCTCCACTACATTAAAAAAATGATTTAAAACTATAATATAATGATTCTTCAAAATTACAAAAAACTGAATAATTAATATAAATTTAAGAATAAACACGATTGTTCTAATTTACTATTAAACATATTTTAAATATACAGAAAAGTCTTATAGAGCATTTTAGGCAGGGATGCCCCAACTCTTCGTAGCTCCAGGGGCCATCTGGTGATTGTGCCCCAGAGACAGGCACTAATATAAAATTAATATTTTTTACACTTTTTAAGCATTTATTAAAATCTAATTATTATTTTCTAATAGTTTGGGATCATAGGTCTGACATAATGAAAAATTATTTCTTTATCACACGATTTCAGGAAAATTATTGCAAAATGTATTTGCTTTCAATTATTTTTTTGGCACCCCAAAAAACACAAAAACACTTCTATCTGCTGGCACATGTGATGTAAATTCATCAAAGTAGATGTCAAGGAAAGGTAATTGAAAAATTCACAAAATATATTTTTTCCAATTTTTTATCTCCCTTAACATCGGAGAAAAATGGGATTAGTGTATGTGCCCCACTGGCGAAGGATCCCCCCTCTACCCTAATATGAAATATAAAATTTTTTCCTTATTTTCATTTAACCAGTCGTCATTTAAAAAATCTCAATAGATATTTTAACAAATTCATTAAAAAATTGATAATTTTGATTATAAAAAAATTAAAGTTTGTGGAGAATGTAGTTAAAAGATCTAAATTTCAAATTAGATTTTCAAAATTGTATGTAGATCAATTTCGTTTGAAATTTTTCTAATTTCAAATGACAAAAAGAAATTTCATTTTAAAATTTCGCATTTTTTAATACAAAATTCCAATTTTAATTGAAAATTTTTTAAATAAAAATAAACGCCCTTACTATTTCAATTTTCCAAATGTTTGTTTTTGCTGACTTTAGTTAAAATTTTGGATGGCAGCATGCTTTGATGTAGTTTATTTTTGGAGCATTCTGATTGGTTAATTTATTTTCAACCAATTAAAATATTTGAAAATGTAAATATTTCTTCAGGATTTTCATACACAAAATCAACAAAGCCGTTTAAATATAAAGTCGACTTTAAAAGTAAAATACTGTTTGATAGTAATGCACCGTAAGTTGTTCGGATTTCACGTGAAAAAATTGTTATACTCCTCCATATAAAAAAATGATAATTTTCCACGACAATGAATTTCACGTGAAAACTGAGTAGAGATTGTTTTCACGCAAATTTAATGTACAAGACTTTTATTTTTCTTGGGGAAAAATCACATTTTTTGTATATTGTGATTGTGTCTTTGATATAAAATTGAAAAATTGTTCATTTTTATAATTTAATTTAAAACTTGATTAAATTAAAGTTCGAGTAAAATTTTTCCACGTGAAAAACCACTTACGGTGCTTTTGGGAAAAAGACTAAATTTTATTTAGAATTTTTTTCATTAAATTTGCAGAACTGAACTTCTAATGGAATTTTCTAAATTTGAAGTGATAAATGCTATTATATTTTAGAATTTTCTCATTTCGAAATAAAAAATCGAAATTTCTCTTAAAATTTTATCAATATTGTAAGAAAACAATTAATTACCGTAGTTTTTGTTCAGATTTAAGATCAAATTTGACAAATTCCAAATAGAATTCACAATTAATTTCACTTCACACCAAAATTCATTCGGAAAGGTATGGTGGAGTTCTTTTTTAGGTCTTTCCAAAGGATCGTATTGAACTTATTCCAGTCTGTCTTTCGGAAATCCTGAGTATGTTGATATCGTAGAGTATATAGTTATGTTCCTGAAATAATTTCTTTTGAAATACTCAATTTGTATGCCTGCGAGTAATTGACTAGCGTTAGACCCTGCACTTCCTCCCAACCTGCAAAGTGTTTTAACTTTAAAATACGGAATGTTGGTGTAGCGTCAAAGCCAAATTGGCCAGTAATTCTTTTTGTTAATAACGACATCTGATTCCCACAGCTATACCAAAACCGATATGAAAATTTAATTATACAAAGTTTTCCAAATGTTGATCACAAACCCCTGAGCGTCCCTAATCGCATCCTATGAGGTCTGCGAAACATTCCGAAAAAATAATTATAAAACATTAATTTTTTAAATATTAGAAGTTTTTAGTTAAAATTTATAACTGAAGTATAAAAAATCAGCTTCTAATAAATAAAGTGAATATAAAAATAATGAAAATAATTTCAAAACTTTTCAGGAAATATTAACTTTTTGTATTGTTGTTAAAAAGTAATCTCTGAGTTAAATCCTTGTAATCATCTCAATCAAATTTTGAGAACTTTTCATACTCCGGCGACGTTTTTCGTAAAATTTTCAAAGTTTAATTTAATGAAATCCGCGATTTAAATCGTCATATGTATATCGAAAAATGGATTCTTTAAAATTTCTGAAAAAATATATGCGGTGTGTTCGATTAGTCGAAATTCTTACTACTTTTACTACAATTGGAAAGTTTTGTTTACTTTTTATATTGAAATTTTGCAGCTGTAGTAAAAGTAGTAACTTGTAGTAAGTAAACGAACACGCTTATGTTGTTCCTCATTACTTTATTTTTGACTTTACGAAATCTTATACTGGCACTCTTATTGGGTCTTTTTTCATACAAATGCTGAAAAATCGAACTGTTTTTTTTATTTAATACTATAACTCAGGAACCAAAAGGAGTACCGAACTGATATTTGACAGTGTCATTGATAAAAAACTAAGAACTAATACAAAAATATTAAAAGGCTACGATAAAGTATCCCGAACCGCGTATTAAGATAAAATGGCTTTAGACCTTTGATAACGATAAATGGTTAAAGTTCATTTCAAAATAGTAACTATTCAGGTGGCTCAAACATGGCTTCAATTATAAAAGGATAGAAACAATTAATTAATTGTAGAAAAATTCTCAAAAATTTAAATTTTTTTTAATAAATCAGAAATTATTAAATTAAAGAATGAGTTGCAGACAAACTTCAGGCACGCTTTCAGAAGCTTTAAAGTGATATATCAACCAGTCACATAGCTAAAATAATACAAAAGTTAGACCCAAATATGTACGGAAAGTCTATAGCAAATTTGATAATTTTCCCCAAATTTCATACAATTTAAATAGAGTGCGGAAATTTCAATTGTTGATTTTATATGTTATTTAATATAAACTTTTTTAGGCATTACTAACCCATCCTTGTTGGATGTCAAATACGTATCAAATATTAAAGTTTTTGATGAAAAATATAACTTAGAATTTTCCGTTGGTCTTTATATTGTCTTTTATACCTAAAGCGTCGCTCATAAAATCGTTAACCTTGCGCTGCGGAGTCCAAAAACGTCCAACAAGTAGTGTATGGCCAAATTAAAAGGGGTTAAAAAATATTTTTTGTGAAAATTTAAAAAAAAAAATTTTTCTCGAAACCAAAGCGAGATATAGCAAGACGGCCAAAACGTTTGCTCCTGTGGAGTTGCCTTACATAGCCTTAGATGATATGGACCAGGTCCGGAGAGGGTCCCAATACCCTATAATTTGAACAAATTTTACGACTGTAAAAAAAAAAAAATGCGACTGTAAAACTGTAGCTTTATCAATTTTTTACTTAAATATAAGTTTATTAAATTCATCAACAAATTTGTTCAAATCAACATATTTTATTTTAAGGGAAAATTTTTTTTGTTGAGCCAACAGACATATTAGGCCTCAGGCACGTAGCTAGGGGGCGGGGCTTGGGGGGTTCGAGCCCCCCGAAATGATTTGACATATTTAAATCTTAACAAAATACTTCGCAAATAACAATATTTTTCAAAAAATTTAATAAAATATGTTTATTTTTAGTAAAGTGTTGTTTTTTCAAACGCGTCGTATAGACCAAATACAATTAATATTGTCATTAATATGTATTTTTATTAATTCTAAATTAGTTGGTTTGAGGTTTAGAAGAAGAATAAACCTTCCTCAAAAGTTATAAACACATTAAATTTGCAAATCAGACTAGATCTAGTTTCTTCCTTTTTATGGACAGGCTTCATCAGTGATCTTCCATCAAATTGTATTATTGTTTATATTTTTATTGTCAGATTGTCTCTATATGAATAATTTCAGAAGTGATCAAACAGACATATACAAACATTCTACTTCAGATTTTCTCTGTTTATCTTCTTATTTCCTCCGTGTCACCTTTTCACAAATATTGCCACATTGACGTATGGTTTGTACGTACAAGTGCAAGCAATTTGTGTAGATTGGAGACGGACAGCCAACAGCAACAACAAATATAAACTAAATAAGAATTTTAAGAAAGCAACGAATTCTTGTAAATAAATTTTCCTTAAAGTATCCATTTGTTGTTAAATTAGTATATTTTTTTGCTAAGATTAGCACTCGGCAGGCACGTAGCTAGGCTCGAGCCCCCAACCCCCCCCCCCCCCCCCCCCGAAATGATTTGACAAATTTTGAAACGTAACAAAATACGTCGAAAGCAACAACAGTTTTTAAAAAATGTAATAAAAAACATTTATTTTTTGTTGAAATCTAATACCAAATGGCCAAGATTCTTAAGTTTTCATAAATAAAATTGACTCTAAATCCAATTGCGAAAACTACTTTGTAAAAATTTTTTAAGCTTTTTGGTGGCCATAGAAACTGTTTTTTTATGTTCTTTTTGTAAAAATCTTGAATAGTTATGTGTGCTACTAAAGATTATATATTTTATCAATTGACTATGCTACTCACGGTTCTCTCGATAATTAGCGAACTCAGGCTAAACTCGGGCAAAGTGAAAAATGCATAAGAAAACTTATTTATAAAAAATGCGACCAAATAAATTGAGCGAAGGTTGTGCGAGATAAAGTGGATAGATACCCACTGGAACTACGCATAATCAAATAGGTTAGAAATACGAATAGAATGTAATCCTCTCTTTTACTGAAAAAATTTTTATAAAATGTGACTGCAAATAGGAAACAGAATTTTCTTTTCGGAACTTTAAATTGATAAGTGGCTATTTTTTATTGTTACTACCAATAGTTTTTGTCATATTTATTATGAGATAAACATAAAATTGATAATTTAAACTTTAGTTTTCCTTAAAAATTGCAGGTTTCTTGCTTGCAGGCACAATCTGTACTATAGGGTGATAATTTGGCATAATTCGACATTTTACAATTTTTTTCCACCCTAAGTTAAGTATTATAATATTGGCGTTTCAAAAATTTTTTTTTAATGAAAATTATTAACTGTCCATGAAAAAGCGTAGGAGAAACAAGAAATTTATTCTGGAAGTGACTGTAAATTAAATACATATATAAATTCGGATTTGTCCCAAGAAGCTTTTTCTATCAGTATAAGGTTATATTGTGTCAGTGGTTTGTTTGATAATTCCGAATAAAATAAAAGAACCGCAAAGAGCTGTTGAAATTTAACTTATTCGTGAACGCGAGAGTGTTCTTAACTCTAAAAATGTGCAACACTTTGGGGCTTTCGCGCCACACAGATATTTCAGGAGGTTATAAAATAAAAAACCCAGTTAACTTTGCAAAATCCTATGGAATTTTTCTTTCATTTCGCGTTGGAACCATCGGGCTTGAAATTATTGTTGCGCTTTGAAATTAGCCTAAGATCATATTGGAATGGCGCACTTCATTGGAAATTAAAATAATAATGATGTAATTTACTTTTAATATTTAACCTTTCCGATAATCTATAAAATTCTAATAAAACCCCAGCAAAAAGAGATGCCGAAGCAGTAGAAAAAGCACTATAATAGATGATCTAGATGTACTTCTTTTTTAACATAAACACTAATGATTTTATCATTGAGTTGTCATAGGAGAGGAGTGCTCAAACTTCAATACTTTTTCAGTACTATTTGAATGTGTACAAAAAAACCCTTTTTCACCAATTAAAAGTTTAAAAAATTCTTTGCAAAAAAAAAAATTATATTTTTTTTATTTTACAAAACTTTTTTATTGCCGCCATCGGGTATCGAATTTGCGATCTCACGATCGGTAGTCTAGCGTTCTAGCTTTGAGCTATTCTTTGATATGAAAGTTGAGTCACATAAAAACACCACTTTGTTACTGCTCTTCAATAAAAGTACTTATTAAACAAGTGTAAAAGGTGCACTCCAATTCAATATTGTTTTCAGTACTATTTTTACAGGTGCATAAAAAGCAAATTTTCACCATTTTTTTATATATAGATATTTTTAAAAATTAAAAAAATATTGAACTTAAACAAATTAATTATAAGGTAAATATTAAAAAACACAATTAATAGAATAAGAAAAAAATGGAAAACAAAAGAAAAAAATATTGGTCCCGCCGGGAAGCGAACCCGCGATCGTTTGGAAATGCCAAATGATACGAAAATCACTTTTTACGATCACTTTTAGAGCAATTACTTTTGGATGTTGTTTAGAAATAATTCTAAAAAAGCTGTAAAAATATACTAATGGATACTTTGGAACAAATGAAAGAAGTGATTTTTTGAAGTTGTTCAGAATAACTTCTAGAAAAGCAGTAAAAATACACTAATGGATACTTGTGAAGTAGTGAAAGAAGTAGTTTTTAAAGCATTACATCCAAATTTTTTTGCTGGGACCTTTTAAAACTAATATCGAACAAGGAAACCGCAAAAATAAATTTAAAAATTTTCCAAAAAGTATTAAAATATAATTTCAATGTTAAAATCAAGTAACAAAACTTTGAGATACATTATTCAAATTGTTTAACCCATTTTTTACCAACATATCTCTAAAGACACGTCTACCTATCCTTCTACGAAGTTTTGTCAGAAAATTCGCACGAAATCCACGCTTGGCAGAAAATGGGTAAAACAATATACTCCATACATATCACAAACGGATTGCATAAAATTTTAAATATTGACAAAAAACTGAAATTTTTGAAAATTGGAATCACATAGAAATCAAATTCCACTTGAAATATATAATTTTGTTTAGAACTTAGAAAATGCGTTAGAAATTAAATTTTCCTTTATGGTTATTAGCCACTCTTAGTTGTAATATTAAACAAGTTTTAAAAACCTTTGGGCCCTTACATATATTTTTGTGTTCTTACAGATATTTTTATAAAATTTTCTGCCTGTGTCTACTATTAACTTCTATTTTTACTATTAAAAAAATTGTAAAAGGGCAGCTGGTGCAATGTTAACAAATAACACCATTGTAAAAATTCTAAATTATATTGAAGCAAAGAAATACACAATATAAAAATTATATATATAAAAATTAACTGAACGAATTCAAAAAACCTTTAAATGCAAAAAATATGTGGTTCTATGCGATTTTTGAGACTAAAACTATAAGCATTTTAATTTTTTTTCTTTTAAATAGTTTTGGGTTAGAAAAGTGATTTTGTGCGTTCCCGTACTTTTGGGTAATTTTGTCATAGAGGATCTTGTGTAAGTAAAGGAGCACACTTAACTTAAAATAAGGAGTTTTTTTTTTTTAAGTTTTATAAGCTTCCCTAGTAAACAAAAAAAAAAAAACGGGAAAAATTAAACAAAAAATTTTTGAAAAATAAATAAAATAAACGAAATAAATTCCTAGCTACATGCCTGGCACTCGGTTTTAAAAATACTCGTAAATAGTAAAGTGCTATTGAAAACCATTTACAAATTTTTTTTACTAACTTTTTAATCTGATTGTCCTATAGGGTGATAATTTGGCATAATTTTGACATTTTACAATTTTGTTTCCACCATAAATTAAGCATTATAACCCAGCAAAACCTTGGTAATATGTTGGTATTACAGAACACATTACCTGGTAATACCATACCCCTTACCATTGCATTATTTCATAACTAAAATGTAATGTCTTACGTATAATGTGCTGCATAACTACTGGGTAGTAATAGCAACTTATTACCAATGATATATTTAAACACCTCAAAGAAAAGAGTTACTTGTAATACACAACATGAGTTCTAAATAATAGCAGCGACTTATTACAGATGGGATATTTTAAAACCGTAAAATAAGGAGTTACTTTTCACCTAATAGAAATAGCCACTTATTACCGATGGTGTATTCAAATACCTCAAAATAAGGAGTTATTTGTAGTGCGATACATGAGTGTTATTTTCTATTTAAAATATTCGATACAAATAATTTATATGTTTTACACATATTGACTGAAATATATTTTATGTTTTTTACTAACTTTATATTAATCTGAGTAAATATTAATTAAATATGAATATGCTTCGTTTTAGCATTTATAAAAAACCAACACGATAACGTCTTATTTTAATTTTTTTTGTAAGAAGTAAGTATATATTTTTATACAGTAAGTAGCGCATAATTTTAATGTGTGATTTCAGACCTGTTTGTAACACATTTTTTTGGCCTTACTTTAAGCTGTTATGTAAGTAGTATTGTGCTCAGTATCGGTTATGTAAGTGGTTACGTAACTCCTAACATGTAACATTAAAGTAACATGTTCTTATGTTGTTACCTAGCCCTCTTTTGGAAAGTACATACCTCCAATGACATGCCCTTGTTAAAATAATAGCTGTTGGAATAGCAAAGTAAGAGGTTACATACTTTAATTTCTTCTTACAAACCTTATTACCAGGTAATAGAAAGTTTTGCTGGGAATGTTGGCTTTTTATAATAAAGAATTAAAATTATTAACTGTCCATAGAAAAGCGTACTTTAGAAGAAACAATAAATTTATTCTGGAAGTGACTGTAAATTAAATACTATAAAAATTCGGATTTGTCCCAATTAGCTTCTTGCAGTACAAAATCAGCTTTTTGCTAAAACAAAATCCTCAAAGGGTTTTGCAAATATAGTTCGTATTTTAATTTGATATCCTCTGAAATTTTAATCACGTCCACGTAACAAAGACGTACTATCAGCTGCTTATTTGTATTCAAATTGTTTGTTATAACCAGTTTTATGTTAAAATTGTCGAAATCGGTTTAGAAATTGTGAATAAAAATGTCAGGGCACCCGAAAATTTCCATACAAAATTAAACATTATGTACAAACAAACAATCGGAATAAAACTAACTAGAACTGGGGATTATAGTTCACAGTTCATTTCAATCACTTTTATTTTTGAGCTAGTGTGTTCTTTTAGTTCACTCGTTCATTCAAGAAATTTTTTCAATTGTTCATACACTAATACAGGGTGGCGCTAAAATAACCTTCCGATGTTTTTTGGCTGTAATTTGAAAAAAAAAAATGAAAAACTTTGATTCTTCTTGTGGATTATTTTTATTTGGTATTTTAATTTTTTTCACATCAAGTCGAGAATATGATGTCATGTAAATGACCGCCGCCACAGTTGATTGTCATTTGAGCCCATTTTTTCATTCATCACCAATCATGAGTGATGAGGCCCATTTCCATCTTAGCGGGTACGTAAATAAGCAAAATTTACGCTTCTGGGGCACTGAAAATCCGCGTGTAACCCACGAAGAGCCATTACACCCGCTCAAAGTCTCTGTATGGTGTGCTGTTTTCGCTGGAGGAGTCATCGGACCTTTTTTCTTCGAAAATGCCATAAAAAGGGCTCAAATGACAATCAACTGTGGCGGCGGTAATTTACATGACATCATATTCTCGACTTGATGTAAAAAAAATTAAAAGACCAAATAAAAATAATCCACAAGAAGAATCAAAGTTTTTCATTTTTTTTTTAAATTACAGCCAAAAAACATCGGAAGGTTATTTTTGCGCCACCCTGTATAAAAGTCTAAAAAAAATTTTCATGAAAAAACAGCTGAACTCAGCGGAACATTTGCTAAACATTAGAGAAGTACAAACAGCAAGAAAAAAATCTGTTAAATTTACAAAATTTCAGCTATTTTTTAGTTAATCAAAAATAACAATTTACACTGCTAAGATCGGCAAAAATTTTCCTGGATATTAGTCGACTAAAACATCTCAAACAATTTTAAGTTTTTTGTTTTTTTTTTTTAATTTCTTAATGCGAATAAAAATATACACTGCAGAAAGCAGTCTACTATTTTCTAGCGAATATTTCTGTTTCTTGTAGCAGGAGAGACCGTTATTTGTATTCAACTCAACTAAATTTCAATATAAATCGACTTTTGAATATATAACAATTTCTACTAATATTCATCAACGTTTCTTTGCCGGTATTAGCAATGTAAATTTGCAATTCGCTTAAACAAAATTAAGCTCAAATAATACTAAAATTTCTTGCATTTAACAGTTGCATTTTTGCTGTCCTTTTCTCACTAATATTTAGCAAAAAGGATTTACTAATTTCAAAAGCTTTCTTTGCAGGGCCCCTTTTAACTAATTTTGAGTACCTTTTTTGTTTGCTATTTTTACAGGATTTTTTCTATCAGTTTAAGATTATTTTATGGCAATGGTTTGTTTGCTAATTCCGGATCAAATAAAAGAACAGAAAGGAACAGTTGAAATTTAACTTATTCGTGAACGCGAGAGAGTTCCTAACTCTAAAATTGAACAATATTTTTGGGGCTTCGCACCACACAGATATTTCAAGAGGGCATACAATAAAAAACCGAGCTAACTTTGCAAAATCCTCTGGAAATCTGGAAAATTCCCACGGAGTCGATGTTTGGCAAAAAATGGGTAAGACAACATTCCTACTCCATATCGGAAACGGATGGGAAAAAATTTTAAATATTGACAAAAAATCTAAAATTTTTGAAAATTGAAATCACCTAGAAATTAAATTATATTTGAAATATATAACTTAGTTTAGAACTTAGAAAATGCGTTAAAAATTAAATTTTCTTTTATGGTTATAAGCTATTCTTAATTGTAATATTTAAAAAGTTTCTAAAACCTTTCCTTTTTGCGCCCTTGGAGATACTTTTATAAAATTTTGTGCCTCTGACTATTTTATAAAAAACATTTTTATACTGAAATTTTCTTTCTTTCTTCGTCAGTATCAGGCAATTAATAAATTAATTTTTCTGCTGAATTATCACATACTTTGTCACATATTTGTGTTTCTCTTTTTACTATCAACTTCGGAAAATTTTGTAAAAGGGACAACTGGTGTAATGATAAACAAAAAATACCATTGTGAAAAAAAATTTTAAATTTAAATTAAGCAAAGAAATACGCAAGATAAAACTTGTATATATAAAAATTAACTGAACAAAGTTAAAAAATTTTTAAATGCAAAAAATACGCGCATCTGTGAGATTTTTCAGCCTAAAACTGTATGCATTTTAATTTTTTTCTTTTAACTAAGTTTTGGGCTAGAAAAGTGATTTTGTGCATTTCCGTACTTTTGGGCAATTTTGTCATTTAGAGAGAGAATTTTCTTCTTACTCTCATTTTACTGAACTTTACACAAAAAAAGTAAATGAGCACACTTAACTTAAAATAACGAGTTTTTGGTAAGGGTTATCAATTTTTTTTACTGTGTAAAAATAACCAAAAAAATTTTAAAAAGCCCCCCTCCGAAGTAAATTCCTAGCTACGTGCCTGTTAGGCCTATTTTTTCATCACTGGATTTATTTTTGGATTTATTTTGTTAAAAAGTTAATGCTTTGTTTTTTAATTTGAAAAATTTATAATTTTTATTAAATTCTTATACTTATTCGCCAATATAAATAATGTGCAGGAAAATCATTAAATTTTGTAAAAATGTGAACACATGAATTAAAATAAGCTAAATCCAAAATGGATTTAAAAAATAAATAAATCCGTTTTGGGTTTAGCTTAATTTTATTCTAGATATTCCATTTTCGCAAAATTTAATTTTTTTCTTTCACATTATACACTAAAAGTTCTATAATTGTCACCTACTTTAAATATCGGTGTGCTTTAATTGTCACCCCCCTTTAAAAGTGGGAACATTTGATTCATGTAGTCCCGAGTAAAAAAAATTGATCTCGCGCAATATCTAATCATATCCAATTTGATATTGCTTAAGATCTACTGTAATATCTAGCTGATCCAATTAGATCTCAAAATTGGGTGTATCCAATGATATCGTATTAGATCCCATTTTATATATGGGGATAAACTAAGATCAAGTTATATCTCAAAATTGGGAGGTCCAATGATATCTTTGGGGATAAACCTAGATCAAATTTGATCCGAAAAATGGCGGATCGAATTAGATCCAGTTATATATTTGTGGATAAACTTAGATCTAATTTGATCCGAAAAATGGCGGATCGAATTAGATAGAGCTATATATTTGTGGATAAACTTAGATCTAATTTGATCTCAATTTTGGCAGATCTAATTAGATCTAGCAATATATTTGTGGATAAACTTAGATCTAATTTGATCCGAAAAAGTGGCAGATCGAATTAGATCCAGCAATATATATGGGGATAAACTTAGATCTAAATTGATCCGAAAAATGGCAGATGGAATTAGATCCAGCAATATATTTGTGGATAAACTTAGATCTAATTTGATCCGAAAAATGGAAGATCGAATTAGATCCAGCAATATATTTGGGGATTAAGTAAGATCTAAATTTATCCAAAAAATTACGGATCAAATTAGATCCACTAATATAATTCGGGATTGCGTAAGGTCTTAACTTTTCCGATAAATTGCAGATCGAATTAAATCCAGTGATATATTTGGGGATTTGGTAGGATCTTAATTTATCCCATAAATTGCAGATCGAATTAGAAACAGCAATATATTTGGAGATTGACATCTAAAACTATCCAGAAAAATGACAGCTAAAATTAGATCCCGCATTATATTTGGGTACTACGTAAGATCTCCATTTATTTGGGATTAAATAAGATCCCAGACAGATATTGACAACCGTTCAAAAAATAATACACTGGCAGAGTACTGATTTTATAAAAATTACAATATTTTGTTAAAATAAGGTTTAAACTCAGAAGGTCTCGAGTTCGATACCGTTCACGGCTATGCATTTGTTTTTTTATAAAAAGAATTTCTTTTTATAAAATTATAATTTTATTTTCTATAAATGTTTTTATATTATATTTTTTTTTATTAAATTGAATTTTTTTAAAAAAATAATTTTATTTACATCTTTTTAACGCTCTATACCATTTCCAATTGTATCAATTGTTTTTAAGATTTATCAATTGTATTTCAGAAATAAGCAATTGAATTTCAGTTTTATCAATTGTATTTCAGAACTTATCAATTATTTTTCAGATTTATGAATTGTATTTCAGAACTAGTCAATTGAATTTCAGTTTTATCAATTGTATTTCAGAAATTATTAATTGTATTTCCGAAATTCACAACTGTATTTCAGAAATTATCAAACTGTATTTCAGAAATTAACAATTGTATTTCAGAAATTATGAAATATAATTTAGAAATATTTCTCTATTAACTATGATAAACCATCAACAAGTTCTGAAATAGATTTGATTATTTCTGAAATACAATTAATAAATTTCTGAAATACATTCATTAATTTCTGAAATACATTAAAAATTTCTGAAATACAATTAATAGCTTCTGAAATACAGTTAATATTGTAGTTACTGATGAGTTACCATATATGACCATATATTGTTTAAATGGCACCATATATGACAATATATTGTTTAAATGGCACCAATATGGAGCTTTATATAGTAATATATAACTTAGATTCATCCATATACCATTTGATCCGAAAAATGGCCCGATAAAATTGTATCAGTTCTTATTTGTATCAGTTTTTATCTAATTGCATCAGTTTAGATCTGACCTGATTAAATTATGTGTTAATCAGATGAAATTGTATCAGATTTTTGACCTGATACAATTTTATTGGTTTATATTACATGGTATCAGTTTAGGTCCAAATAAATACATTCATATACAAAATTATATAGTTATATCCCAATTTTGACCTGATATCAGTTTAAAACTTTGATACAATTGTATAAGGTAAATGTCGGACACAATTATATTTTATTTATATAAAATTGAACCAATTACGATCAAACCGATAAAATTGTATCAGGTCAAAAATCTGATGCAATTTCATCTGATTAACACATAATTTAATCAGGTCAGATCTAAACTGATACATTTAGATAAAAATTTATAAACAATTGATAAAAATATATCGGGCCATTCTTCGGATGAAACTGTATATTTATACAGATATAACAATGACATATATGACTATATGTAACTATTTTTACTCGGGTTGTTTAAATGATACGATATATCAATGTATATGGTACTATATATGGTAGCATATATTATCATATCTGGAACTCTATGAAAAATGCTGTTCATAAGGTACCATATATAATAATATATGGTTTAAATGGCACCATATATGCTAATATATTGCTTAAATAACACCATATATAAATATATATGGCACTATATTTAGTAGCATATATTATCATATCTGCAACTGTATTAAAGATTTTGTTCATGAGGTACCATATATGACCATATATTGTTTAAACGCCACCATATATGATAATATATAGTTAACTGGCACCATATATAGTTATGTATTGTTTAAATGATACCATATATAATTTTATATTCCTAAAATGCCGCCATATATATTAAGATATAGCTCTATATACAACTATATATGCAATAAGATCAGATATGCTATGTAATATATAATCATATATACCATATCTAATATTATAAAGGCCGCTATCTAATTAGATGAAATTATATATGGCCTAATATAAGGAAAAATTTTGGAAAAGGACGTCATATTTAATTATATATGGATATACATAACGACATGTCTAATTATATATTGTAATATATGCCACATATGATTATATATAATTTTTTTTACTCGGGGTACTTTAATTGTCACTATGCTTTTAAAGTCGTAAAAAATATATTAAATAATTCTATAATTGTCTTTTTAAGAAATATATTTTATTTTTTCAATTCTAAAATACATTTTTAAGAATGGTCCAGTTGAGTATTTTTGATAAATTAAACATTTTGTAACATATAAATGAAAAAGTAAATATAAAAGATATTGCAAAATCCTATAATGTTTAGGAAAGGACACTTACGAATAAAATGCTCAAACCAATGTTCGAATTGATCACAATTTCATCATTTAACGACATTATTCATTGGGTATCTAATGCAAATGAGTCCCTACAAGATTTGTGCGTCCTGCCCAAACTTTCTAACAAAGCCACCATACAAAAGTTTTCAAGCCTATGAATTCAAATTTATGAATTGCATGCTTTGAAAGACGTTACTTTCTAATTTGTTAAAATTAAATTAATTTGTTAAAATTAAAAAAAAAAAAAATAATAAATAATAAAAAAAAAATGATTCCTAGTTTGCTTTAATTGCCTGAAAATTCTATAAGAGTCATGTTTTTTAAAAAATTGAATCAGGGTAGGTGACACTTATAGAACTTTTAGTGTGAAAGGGAATAAGTGTTAGATCTTGATAAAATTAAAAAATTTTAAAAATTGAATCACAAACTGTGGATTTTTTAACAAAATAAAGTAAATCCAGTGATTAAAACAAAAGGCCAATTATTTTGACTGTACCTAACATTAGGTAATATTAAAATTTCCTCCATTTTTTAATTTTAATCATTATAGTATATTATAGGCAAATTTTGGAGCAAGTCCTTTTCAACGCATTCGGAAAACCTAATATTAAGTAAAATCAATATTTTCCATCTTGTTTCTAATTTAATATCATTTATAGGCAAATTTAGACTCAAGACCCTTTCAACCCATTCGGATTCCTTAAAACAGTTGTATTTTGTCGTTTATTTTTAATTACTAATTAATTAACTGACAAAGATGGTAAAAATAATTGGCTTCTCGTCCCCAAAAAATTAGGATAATTGGAAATCGGAAAGACGTGCCGCATCGGCCCTGAGGTGTTACAAATCGACTACAAAGGGAAAATATGACTTTTTTAAATGTTCGCAAAACCATTGATATTTTAAAACTAATTAGGATTAAACACATTAAAGAATCGTGATTCGGAGTGAATTCACTTTGTAAAACTGCAATAAAAATTCAAATCTGTTAAAACTCAGCCAATTTCTTACAATTTCTCCCGGAAACTGATGGCAAGAAGCTCAGATAAGAAGTAGATTTTATATTGTGTTTTGCTAACTCGTTTTAAATTAGTGCCAAAATGGTCAGAATTTTTAAACACTCTTTTTAACTACAGTTTTAATTTTTTTTAAAAAAATTTTAAAAAATCAACGATTATACTTCAAGATTTTATTAAAAACAAATTAGAGATTAAAAACCACAAAAATTGTAAGAATTCCTTTTTTCATATGGCTAGGGCAGGGATTTAATTTCAGCGGATTTCGAGAAAACAGTGATTTTTTCACTTATTTAGCTTTTATGCAAGTTTTTTTCTTTTTTTAAATTCCATATAGTTTTTACAGCATTAGATCAAATAGTTCAAACCTATTAATTAGGACTAAATGGAGATCCAATAAATAGCCCCTGTCTAATGACAAATTTTATGAGATTTTTCTTCGTACTTTTCCTTAAATTTGATACCATACCAAAAACCGACCAAATACAATTTCTGGCCGAAGTGTTCGGTCGGACACTACAAATTAATATAACAGATATTCCTGAGAGATAATTCATGAAACTTCTTGATATTAATAATATTCTTAATTTCAGAAAATTAACCCTTAAGTGCTGTTGGGCCCTATATCACCCTATGAATAAAATAGACTAATAATATTTTCGCAGTGGGGCATATAGGCCCCAACAGCACTAAAGGTTAATTTTAATTTAAGAAAAATAATATCAAGAAGTTTCATTAATAATCTCTCAGGAATATCTCTTATATTAATTTGTAGTGTTGGTATGTTTAAGCATTATGGAAAAATTCTGCTTGTGGAAAAATGTTTGTTGGGCCGATTAAAATACATTTTAAGTGTGAAATTTAAGAAAAGTACGAAGTTAAGCAATAATCCACAGTTCAGCCGCTGAAAGTTCGGCTAAATTGAAAAAACTCCGGCGGCCGAACAGTAATTTTACGGCTAAGCTGCGGAGTTTTCCCTAAATTTGACATTCAAAATCGAATTAAATCGACTTAGCAAACATTTTAGCAGTATGAAAATTTCTCCGCAATTCTTCCAAATTACATAAAATCGACCAAATGTTACTTTTTGGGCGAACTGTTCGTTCGGATACTAATAATTTGATAAAAAATAAATAAATTTTTGACCTTACACAAGGCCTATTTATTGGATCTCCATTTTGCCCTTATTTGGACGATTGAAGTATTTGTTCTTATTGAAGTCAAAAACATGTGTAATTAAAAAAAAAAAAAAAACCTGTCTAAAATATATCTAAAAATCAAATATCTGCCCTACCCAGCAAAATCTTTCATTACCAAATAAGTGGTTTAATAACAGAAATTCATAGCTCCGCACAACTTATTTTTTGGCGTCTAAACTCATTATTTTTGTTTGGCGTGGTCGTTTTTATAAGTAGCCACGCTTACCCGCTCGCTTACGAAAAAATGAGAAATAAGTAGTTATGAAATTTTGAATAATAAGTGTTTACACACCTGCTTACAAAAAGTTGAATTATAAGTGGTTATCCGATTGCTTACTTGATTCTTAAAAATAAGGAGTTAAGCATATATTATTAGCTTAAGGAAATACATTCAGAAAACTTTAAGTTTTCTCTAGTGTGTAATTTTAGGACTCGTCATAAAAATTTAAACATAAAACATATTTACTTATATTTAAAAATGTATAAAATTTAACTGTGTAAAAAGTACTTATTTAAACTATTACGAGTAAGTCATTATTTTATATTTAGAAACATTGAATACAATAGGTCGTTATTAGGAAGTCATTATTTTATATTATAAAGTAATGCAAAAGGTAATGATATATCATTTTTGGTAATGCAGATAGTAATGAGGTATCATCACCAATATTTTGCTGGGTAGCCAAATAAAAAAAGGAATTCCTACAATTTTTGTAGTTTTTAGCAGAGTACGTATTTGGTGAATTTTGTTTTTTCATTTTCATGAACAAGATTATTTGTGTTTGGCTTTCTTGTATCAACGTTCATGAAAGAACAAATGTGGTATGTTTCTTTTTATTTTCATATTTCATTTCTTTTACAACACACATCTCATTTTCATGATAGTGTTAGTGAGTAACTGATGCCTTCCCTTCTCGTTCATGATATGAAATAAGAAACTTAAACAACTTGAAAAGAAAGAAAAAAAAAAATGAAAATAAAATGAATGAAGGTTGATATAATACTACTTATGAAAAGAAAAAACTGTGAATGAAGAAAAGTCAAAGAATGTTTAAATGAGACTCTCATGAGACTTTCTCACGAGACTTTTCATGATACAGTTTATGATACATATATTTTTTCACAATTCTTTCAAGAAATCTTCGTGAAGGAAATATTTGATATTTTTGTTATAATAGGAATTCTAATTTAATAAAAATTGTAAAGTGATAACAAAAATGTATAGAATTATAATTTTTTGTAAAGAAATAATTAATACAAGTTAAAGAAAGCCTTTATGGATGACAGTAGTTTTTTTCAGGGCTGGCAGGCAGTACCGCTAAAATACCGTTATCGATTCAAAACCCTTTCAAGTGACTACCGTTAAACCCTACAATATCCTTAAAATACCGATACCGAAATAAATGAAATATCAATACCATTAAAATACCGTTACCGAAACAAATGAAATACCGTTATCCCTAAAATACCATTATTTTAAATTTTCTGCTTTTGGTACTTTTACGTGGTTATTGAGTATTTTTTGTAGATTAAGTTGATAAATTGGTTCTGTTTTTAATCTCGTTTGTTTTTTGTAAAAAAAAGTACGGGAGGCATCGAAATGACTGACTACCGTTACCCTTAAAAACCGTTACCGATATAACTGAAATACCGTTAACCTTAAAATACCGTTACCGAAATAACCCAAATATCGTTATCTTTAAAATACCGTTACCGAAATAACTCAAATACCGTTATCCTTAAAATACCGATACCGAAATAAACGAAATAGCGTTACCCTTAAAATACCGTTACCGAAATAACCTAAAATATCGTTACCCTAACGATAACCGCATTCGTTTCGATTACAATCCATGGTTTTTTAAATTTATTTTTTAGGCTTTTATTTACGGTGGGTCTCATACTTCAGGTTTAAACTTTAGTTAATAGTTAACCCAAAATTTTTTTGTTGTTTTGTATACATTTTTTGACCTTTTATTTTGTTTATAGTTAAGTGTAAAGTTAAACCTGCAGTATGAGACCGCCGTTAGTGTTTTGCAATAATAAAAAAACTACAGGGTAAACATACATATCGTCACCTTAAATGCAAACGGACGTAACTACACTTTTATTTTTTTTACAGGAGAAGCAAAAAACGTTATAAAATCAATAATAATAAAGTATTCTTTGCAGTTTTTTCAAATTTTACTTATGGTATAGAGATTTATTTATTTTTGAACAACTTTTGTTTTATTTTCATATATTTAAGTTTTTAAGTTAGTTACGTGCTTTTGACTCGCTTTTTTCTGAAACAATTAAAAAAGAATTCAATGCATGAATTGGATAAATGATATTTTCAGATTTTTTAGGTAGTTGAATAAAGTAAAACTAACTCCGACAGTTCCAATTCAAATGAAGTGAATTTGATTTTTCAGATAATTCATTAAAAAAAATTAGAAGTTCTGCTGTAATTTATTATACACAGAGAAAACCAATTCATTGTGACAACCGAATTTCTTGCCAACTGAATGGTTTGGTGGCAGTAGCCGAATTATTGGCTGTTGCAATCAAATGTATTCCTGACATAATTTAAATATATTGTTTCAACCGAAATTCTATTGTATTTACCGAATTTTTGTTGCCACAAACAAATATGTCGGTAGATCCATCTCTTTTCTCTGTGTAGTCCTTTAATATTTTCTTAAATTTGTGAAAACGTCTACCAATCTCCATTAAAAATTATAGATTTTCAAATGTGCTATTTTGTAGGAAATAAAAAGAATTTTATTGAAAAATTTAACAGACTCGGGGGAAATAATGGAATTTTTTGGATATAGTGAACAAGATAATAGGCTTTAATCAGTAAAATATTTCTAAGCACGCATAAATTATGATATTATAATTTTTATATCCTTCATATTTTGAAATCATAATTTATTCTTATTAGAGAACTTTTTAAGTTCCAAAAGGACTATTCTCTTTCAAAATATATATCTTTAACGCCTCTAATTTAGCAGAAAGTAACGACTCTAAAAATGGGAGAGTTGTAATAACCAAAAAAGTTCTCTTCAATAAGTTTTTGTATGATGTGGCTCTTGGCCTTCAAAGAGAAATCATTATATGTATAAGCAGTTCAACATAGCGATATAGTCGTGGTATTTGTTAATGAAGTCTAATTTTTTTAATACATCATAATCTCCCTGAAAAGGGGGATTTGGTTTTTCTCATAAACTAATGAAGATAGACAATTGAAATTTGCTTCGTTTTATGACGAAAAGAAAATCAACCAAAGGATTTTTGGCTATTCGAATGTTTAAGGGGCAAAACGGGAATGAGAAGTTCTAAAAAATCGATTTTCGAACGTCATTTTTGGTGGATAGGAGGGGGAGGGGGCAAACATGTTACATATTTTTTCTAATTTGAGGAACCTTAACAAGAATCTGAAGTCAAAATAACGGTAATATCCGCAAACAAAAAGTCGGTAGTGAAAACGTTAAAATTTAAAAAAATATAAGAAAAACTCTATAAAAGAGGCCCTGCAGAAGAAACTACCAAAACTAGCAGAATTGGTTTGCTAAATATTAGTAAGATAAAAACAGCAAGAACAAAATTCTGGCTATGTTTTAGTTAACTGAAAATAACAATTCACCCTGCTAAAATCAGCAACAACTTTTGCTTAGTTTTAGTCGAGTGAAAACATCATAAATTTTTTAGTTTTCATAGCATATGTAGATTTTTTTAATATGAATAACGATTTAACTCACTGAAATTAGGACTCTACTATTGTTAAGCAATTATTTTTATTTTTTTTTGTTATTTTAACTGGAAAATTGTTACTTACATTCAACTAAATTTAACTTAAATATAACTAAAATTTAGAGATATAACAGCATTTTGTTGCTGTTTTTTGTCTACTATTATTCACAGAAGGTTTTTCTGAATTAAGCAGGGTAAATTGTCATTTGTATTGTACTAAAATATAACCAAAATTTTGTAGATTTTGAATTCCCATTGTGGCAACGCTGACACAAGCTTACACACTACATGTGTTTGTATGTTTTTCATTCAAGAGTGTAGTTACGGCTTTTTGCATTAAGAAATACATGCACTTGTAGTTACGTCCGTTTAAATTTCTTTAATAAAGTCGCCATTTTTGATCGTAGAAGCCTAACATTTTGTGTAAACATGTAGTTTGATAAAACGAATAATCAATAAAAAACTCGATTTCGAATTTTTGTGTAGTTACGTCCGTTTGCATTTAAGGTGACGATATGCAAATATGCGGTCATTTGTTGCGTTACAAACAATCGCTTTAGAACTAAAGGCTTTCTTAACCCTTTCACATTCCAAAACTTTCATAAAAACCCAAATGCAACAAAATTCGCGGAAAATAATTGCATTTTTTGGTTTTTCCAATCATTATGCATTTATTGCTATTGTTGTAATGTGTGTATCTATTTGAAAACTGTTTGCGTCTTCTAAACGTAAACAAGTAGAGTAACGGAATGTGTGCAAAAAAACAAATATGTGAAGAATTTTTTCTTGGAATACTTAAATGAAGATAACAAAAATGCTTGAATTTTTATGATTTTAAAAATTTTAGTGCAAAATTTTATATTTTTGAAACATTTATTTGGGTTTACAGACACATGTAATTTTTACATTCGATTTAAAATCATATTTTTTGTAAAATTTTAATGAACATATTTTAGAAATTCGGAAAACATTAAAATTTAAAGGCCACTTTTATGAAAGTCGTGTTAAAACTCTTTATTATCACTGATTTATTTTAAAATTATTAGGTTTTAGCATTATTTTCCAATTTTAGCCATTTCTATCCATTTTTTCTCCGTAATCTATCCACTTCTTCAGTTCAAGCGTTGGCAACCTTGAGTGATACTAACATTAATAAAATTTGTTGCTAGTTTTAGCAAATAAATTTTACATTAGAATTTACATCAATTGTAGCAAAATTTTTGTAATAATTTCATTGTACTACAAAACAGTACATACATATGCGTTGGTAAAATTAGCAAAAAAAAATACCGCAAGGCTCAAAGTAATTAAATTTGCCATAATAACAGCAACGTTTTCAGTACCCATTACTGACGTTTTTATTGAGTGTAGTATCTTCAAATGCTATAAAATTTTGCAAATTATACACAAAGCAGCAATAAAATCATTATTTTAAAATTTAAGTTTTACACACTAACCTAGTGTTATAAAAATATCAAATATTTTCTTCGCGAAGGTTTCTTTAAAGAATTGTGAAAATAAAAAATATAATAAAAGTATCACCATAAGTCTCATGAGAAGTATCTTTTGAATGTTTAATTTTTTTCTCATTCACATTTCTTTCATGAGACTATTAAAGAAGAGTATCGTTTGAACCTTCATTATCATTTTTAATTCTTATTTCTTTCTTTTCACGAAAAGAAAAGAAAAAAACTTCTTCGCTTCATATTCAAAACGAGAGCAAATAGTTTACATTTCGTTTTTCAAATCATGAAAATAAACAAAGCCACCACACACTCACTAACTCCATCATGAAAATGAGATGTGTAATGTAAAAGAAATGAACATAAATAAGAAAGAAACATATTCGTAGTTTTTCTTTCGTGTACGTTGATACAAGAAAGAATAAAAATGAATACTTCGTGGTGTGCAAATACGAACTCTGGTTTTTAGTCTCTAATGTGTTCTTAATAAAACCCTAAAATCAAGTTGATTTTTAAAAATTTCTTTAAAAAAATTTTAAATTGGAGATTTGAAAGCAGTATTTAAAAATTCTGACCTTTTTGGCACTACTATAATTTAAAACGGGTTAGCAAAGCACAATATAAAAACTACTTTTCATCTGAGTTTCTTGAAACTTATAGAATAAAAAAATGTTCCTGTAGTAGAATAACACTGTGTGTAGTTTTTTAAGTCATGGAAATGTAACCATATACGGACACCACTACGTGATAAAAGACCAAGTCATGCACTTTTTTTATGGGCCCCCAAAGATTTGGGGCCTCGGTGACATTTTTGCAAAAAAGTGATCATTTTTGTCAAGCTCATATCTTGCAAACCGTTCGGAATTTTGATTTAGTCTCTGAGGCAAAGTTGTAGCTCTTGTCATAAAAAAACAAAAATTTTAATCATATAAAATCAAAAACCTTCATCTTCAAGATTAAAATCGCAAAAAACATTAAAAAATTCGATTTGTTTTACCTTTTTTCCCCTGTTCAGGGGGACCGTTCTAAATTCAAGGAAACAATCAACTACAAAAATATACCTAAGATCTCAATACCCGATCAAAACATATAGTCGTATATAGTAATATCTTGTTTTATCTTATAATATGTGAGTATATATGTTGTCATGAATATCCATATATAATTATATGTTTCTTATGTGGACCATATATTTTTATATATTGTCTTTTATAAAATTAGATATCAACCATAATGAGATATGACAGATCTGTTGTCATATATAATTATAAATGATCATATATAACATAATATATGATCACATATGGTGGCATATAAGCCATATATTTTGAGATATAGTAATATATGCCCTCTTATAAAAATTTTTTGGTTGTATCATGTAAGATATTTTTATATATGATTATATATTACACTAAATGCTATAAGATATGATTATATATGATTGCATATATGGTGCAAGATTAACAATATAATTTCAGATATGATTATATATGGTCCCACGTCAGTAATATTTTCTATGTGTTTAATATATAATTATATATAGTCACATATTACCTGAGAGACCCAACTATCGAATCCCAGCTCGGGCACAAAAAAATTTTTTTTTTTTACTTTTTTAACTCAATTTAATTTACTTGTAAATATTCTTTTTACAGATCTTAAAAACATTAACCCATTTAATGCCAACAGCACCTGAAAGTTATGTTTATTGCAACTTGGGATAAATAATATTTTAATATGTTATTATATGTATATTGTCATATATAACCCCACACATAATTATATATGTGACTGAGGTAATATTATCGAATCCCAGCTCGGGCACAAAAACATTTTTTTTTTACTTTTTTTAACTCAATTTGATTTACTTATAAATATTTTTTTTACAGATCTTAAAAAGGTTAAACCATTTTGTGTCAACAGTATCTGCAAATTATGTTTTCAATTAATAGCATTTTAAATATATAATTAGATATCGTAATATATAATAATTTCGTTAAAGTTCTGAATTTGAGTTCTTACAGAGCGAAATGATTTTTTTTTTGTAATATTTCTACATACAATTTTGGCAATACTTTTATATTTGTACTCCTACTTTTAATACAAACAAAACAATTTGTGAAAAAGTATTTGGATAAGAGTATTTTTTCCAAAGGATTGCTAAGCTTATCCCTTTCAGACCCAACGAGCTGCAAAAATTAATTGATTTTGTAACTTTAGGGTAAAATATTATTAAAACTATTAAAATTTCCTGATGTCAATTCATATTTTATGAAATATAATTTAGGTAAAAGTATAATTGCACTTTTTTTATTCAAGTAGACCTATTAGTATTAAAAATATTTGCAACTTTAAGAGAAAACATCACATCTCACAATCGCGTATGCTGGGTCTCAAAGGGTTATATATGTCATACCTTATTTAGAAGACATTTATATTACCTCTTAAATAGCATGTATATTGCTCTTATCCCATTATTAATTTCGCAAATACAGACTGTTGATATTTAGACTTTTGAGGCATATAAATAGGTGCTTTGACCCTTCAACAAACATTTATTTATCCTCTTCACCAAAAAAATCCGTGAGTGGAAAAAATTTAAGATTTTTAATTTTTTTTTTCATAACGTTATTAATTTATTTTTTAATTTAAGTCATATATATATAAATTTATATAATTATATATATCTCAGTAAAACTAACAATGTTGTCACATATAGTCAGTCATGTTGTATAGCAGTGTTTGGCTGAGTGAGTTAAGTGTCCGACTACAACGCCAGCAACCTGGGTTCATATCCTGTCGACGGCATTTTTTTCTTGTTTTTTTTTTAATGAAATAAATATTTTTTAAATAATAAATGTTTTTTTTTAATTTTTTGTGTTATTTTTAAAATTTTTTTAAAATTTAAATAATTTCAAGTATATCATAGGTTAAATTTTGATCTCAAATTATCCAATTCGATCTGCCAAGATTAGCTTATCCGTTTGCATCTAACTGGATGTAAATTAATCCCATGGGATATTTTGGGATTTATCAGGGTCTCAATTTGATATTATTGGATATTATTACATCTCCCAATTTTGAGATCTATTTGGATGTAATTTAATCCTGTAATATATTTGGGGGATCTGATTGGATATTACTGGATACCCTAATTGTAAGATGAACTTGGATAAGATCATATGTCGATCTATATGAAATGAGATATGACTACATATGCTAGATAAAATGTTTTTTTGATCGGGTAAACAAATTTCTAGAACATTTGAACTTCCTAGGAATGACACCTAACACCGTTTAGGTAGCGCTTAGGTAGCCGCAAAAGTGAAAAATTTCATTTATTTTTTCTTTACTTCAACATTGAGATACTATGCTATCTATTACAAAAATAATAAAAAAATATTCGCATTATGTTTATAATGCTGATGGGCATGGACTTGCAGATCGCACTCTCTTAAGTTGTGGATCTAAATCGTCGTCCGAATCTGACTCTGATTCAGAACTTATGATGTCCAGAGGCACGTTGCTTCCAGACTGCTCTCCATCATCAGCTTTTTCTTCTTCAAATACTTCATTAACATCATACAGGGTGATCTTGTGACTCCACCAACATACCTGAAATGAATTATAAAAGAAATCGAAAAGGAATGCAAAATAATGCATCAATAAAATTGATATTACCTCTGCAAGCAATGCGTCGAGTTTTTTGCCTTTGTACCGTTTTTCCATGGGCATTATGGTTTGGTGAAAACGTTTTCCTTCTAATCGGATTCGGTAGGGAGTTGTTTGATAAAATCGTCAAAAAGAAAATGAAGAAAATGCAGCTTTAATGCCATCTAGGTGCCGATTTTATCAAAATAATACAGCATTTCTTTCACCCATTCTCTTGCTTCCGGTTCCGCGTCTCGATCCCCTCGCAAGACTCTGGTGCATACACGCTGAAGGTAAATCTATGCGATTGAATGATTTTCTTCAAGCGATTAAGTACGCCTGTTAAATGAAGACAAAAAATAAAGGCAGAAAAGAAAACATTAACATAGTGTAAATAGTACAATGATGTGAACAAAAGTTCGTTTTAAATTTACTACAATACCTTTTTCAATTTTGTCATCGCTACGCTTTGGGAAACGCTTTTCAAATGGTCGAATGCGTTTGGACAATTTACAACGGCCACTTCGATGAATTTTTTAACAATTCCCAATTTTATGTGGAGCGGTGGCAGCAAAAAGTCTTGAGTATTGTCAATTAAAGGTACATTCTTCAGTCTATGTTGTTTCATTTGTTCCTCCACACTTCCTCTTGGTCTCCACGAATTTCATTGCAATTGATACAAAGGTGAGCGCGAATCCCAATTACAAAGAAAACAAAAGAATTTTGGGAAGCCGCCCTTATCGATGATCCCTTGCAAAATGTTGATGACCTTCAAATCACAGCAAATCTTCCATTTATATATCTTTTAATGTTTCATAGCTTTCTTTCATGTTAATACCCATTGCTAGCGGAATGGAAGGTTTTCGGTTCGACACATGCAACAACACTGCTTTCAAGCTTGAAACAGAACCATCATCATCATTAGCATGTGTGAGTTTTCTTTGCTTTAAAAACGCTGTCAAAAATATGGCAAGTCACTGCGATAGTCTCAATATGGCCACAATGAAATCCATTTCAATTTGTGTTATTAGTTGTGGTCCAGTAACAACACTTGTTCTACTCATTCCTGTAAATTCTGTCGTATGATCTGGAGGTGGCGGGCTTGGTGATACAAAATTTTCAGGTGCAAGCACTGGTAGTGTGGCTGCTACAGTTGCTTTATAAATTTTGTTCTTCTCAGCATGTCGATTTAGATGACATGTGTAATTTACGCATGCATAGCAACTGGTTGCATCATGATCACCTGGGCGATTAATCCAGTTTACCGGCTTACAATACTTCATACTATCTTTGCCTCTACTCAACCATGCCATGAGATTGTTATAACATTGGCGACACACTGTATTAGGTGTGTAATTTTCACCGGTTAAGTCTACTTCTTGGAAAAACAACTTATATGCTCTAATGCAGCGGTTCCCACTAAGTTTTGCTTCTCGGACCCCTTGAGACATTTCTACTAGCTCACTGACCCCCAAACCAGTGTTGAGCGAGAGGTACTTTATAAATTATGGGGCAAAATTAATAAAAGCACCTGCTTATTTTAAATGATGGCCAATTTTAAGCACACCCAAAAAATACCATAGTTACATAGTTAAGAAAATCCATAGTGAAATTCAAATAAATTACAAATAACTACTTTAGTCATCAACAACTATGTTCAGAATGAATATTAGCAATTTGTTGAATTACCCTGTCATTGAATTTATGAATTAAATTCCAAAATTACAAACCATGATGACAGTATTTAAAAATCAAATAGAATAAATAAAATTGTTTTTATTTTTCGGTAAGCTATTTTTGCATTTGTTTTTATTGTGTTATGCAATTTTTTAATGTTTATTTACATATTACAGGACAAAGAAGATGCACTACTAATACTTTAAGGAAGGGAATTTTTCACTCCTCGATATGATTTTTTACAAGAAAACTTCTGAAGCACGTTCAAATTTACAGAGGTAAAAAAGGCAACAAGAAAATAAAGTTTGCATGCAAATTTTTATATTATTGTTAAATAAAATATCCGGTGTAAATAAAACATGATAATTTCCTTTATAAATTTTTTAAAAAAGTAAAAAGGACAAAATTGTTGGTTCCAAATAACCATTTTGAAATTAAATGTAAGTGATATCAACTATGGTCAATAGTTTTCTATTGCAACTACGATTTCATTGTAAATAACTTCCTCCATAGTTGTTTTGTTGATTTTAAATAAACCTAGTTGTCTTCCACTATTTCATATTAACCATGCCATAGTGAGGGTTATTTTACCTATCACAGAGTTGAAAATGTAGTGATCAGTCCTAACTGATAGACAATCTGGTTTTCGTAAAAAAAACAGTTGCATAACAGCTCTCGTAGATGTTGCCGAGGAAATCAGACAACAGGTAGATCGTGGAAATGTTACGTTTTTAGTTCTTTTAGATCATTCTAAGGCGTTTGATACGGTTGACCATAACATTTTATGTTATAAATTAAAACATATGTTTAATTTTTCATCAACCGCAACACATCTGATATCATCATATCTAACAGAGAGATATCAGTATGTTGAAACAACAACCACAAAATCTAACTTTTTGCCTGTAATCCGAGGTGTTCCTCAAGGATCGATCGTAGGCCCACTTCTTTTCTCATTATACGCAAATGATCTTCCAAACAAACTAGAAAACTGCAAGGCTAGAATGTATGCTGATGATGTCCAACTTTACATAAGTTGCAAAGTTACAGCGATTGAAGAATGCGTCAGAACCCTGAACCAGGAGTTGCATCGAATTTATGAGTGGGCTACCGCTAATGGTCTTGGAATAAATCCTAGCAAGTCCAAATGCCTTATTATTAAAAAAAGATTACTAAAATTTGATCATGTACCTACTATAACTCTTGAAAATCAATCCATAGAAATCGTTGAGTATGCTAAAAATCTTGGTATTTACTTCAATAATACTCTCACTTGGTCGAACCATATTAATTATGCTTGCGGTAGATCATTCTCAATGTTAAGAAATCTTTGGCAAACTCAGTATTGTACTCCAACTAAGATTAGAATCCTTCTTGCCAAAACTTATTTGATGCCGATCTTATTATATGGTATCGAACTTTTTGCCAGCTGTGACAACGAAAGCAAAAGAAAACTGAACGTAGCTTTTAATAGTATTGTCCGCTATGTATATGGCCTGAAAAGATTTGATCATATTTCATCGTTTGCAAATCTACTTTATGGCATTAGTTTTGATGATTATGTTAAAACAAGGATTCTATTTTTTATGCATAAAATAATATATACCCGCCAACCTGAACATCTACATTTGCGTTTAAAATTCTCAACACTTGATAGAGGCAAAAGACTATTAACTTTTAATCATCGTACTCAGATTTCGAAATACCAATTCCATATTAATGCAATAGGTCTCTGGAACAGAATTCCACATAGCACTCAAACTATTAGTAACGCACAACAATTCAGAAAAAACATTGTTAGTTATTTCTCTAATTGAATAAGATACACTCAAAAAAGTTTGACAGCATAGTAATCCATAGTTATTGTTTTAATTGTATATATAGTTGTTTTTTATATAAAAATACAAAACAACTATTATGAGAGTTAATTAACTGAAAATAGCAGTACTTTTTGCCTGTTTTATCAATTATTTAAAAATATTTTTAGCAAACTTAACTGACAATTTTACATTCTTAGTAATTTTCGATGCATTTGTTAGTTATATTTTTTTTTTTTTGTTAGTTATATTTTTTATTTTTTTTCTTTCAGCAATTAAAAATAACTACTTTTTTTTTGTTGTTATTTTATTTTGTCGCCTTTTGTTTTACCTGTTATTTGCAATAGGTTTCTACCGGTGAACTTTTTTGAGTGTGTGTTTTGATTCTAATGTTTGATTCTAATTTCGAATTTTGAATTTTTATTTGTTAATAATTTTTAATTATGTTTATGTTACATTAAATTCTAAAATTGTTTAGTTTACAGTAATTTAAAATTGTTTCGTATATACATATAAGTATTTACCAAATTATTGTTTTTACGCATACTCAGTTCCATAACAAATAAATAAAATAAAAATATGTAATTTTTAGGGTGCAAGAATAAGGAAGAAAACATTTTTCAGATCAATATTTTGTTAAATAATTTAAAAATTATAAAAACAAAATTGTTGTTTTTTAAATAACTTGTTTTATGTTTTTTGTCGGATCTCTTCGCGGCCCCCTGGAATTCTGTAACGGACCCCCATTTGCGAACCGTTGCTCTAATGAATTCACTAGTTAAAAGATTCTTTTCCTTATGAAATCTTGTATAACTTTTTTTTCTGATTTGATGACCGCAAACGTAGCAAAATAAGTAAATTTTTTCACATTGCATATTGAAATTGTCAGTTGCCAATGTTGTGTGCGAATTATGATGTAGCACTTTCTCTATAACTTTCACCGCTGAGCTCTCGTTGACGTCGCGCTGTGTAATGCCTCAATGTGAGCTTCGTGTCGCTTTTATATTGTGTGCTGCTCCCTTGATGCGTGTGCTGAGCTTCCTGATTTGCCTGTGCTGCTGCGGTCGGTGCGTGAGGGAGTGAGTTGTTTACTAAGATCTTAGGTATATTTTTGTAGTTGATTGTTTCCTTGAATTTTGAACGGTTTGCTATGGACCTGAACAGGGGAAAAAACGTAAAAAAAATCGAATTTTTTAAAGTTTTTTGCGATTTTAATCCTGAAGATGAAGTTTTTTTTGATTTTATATGTTTTTAACTACAAGAGGTACAACTTTGCCTCAGAGAGTAAATCAAAATTCCGAACGGTTTCCAAGATATGAGCCTGAGAAAATGATCACTTTTTTGCACAAATGACACCGAGGCCCCAAATCTTTGGGGGCCCATAAAAAATGTGCATGACTTGGGGCAAAACTGGGAGACACGGATCTTTTTTTGTCTTTTATCGCGTAGTGGTGTCCGTATATGGGTGATATCAAAAAATGTGATAAAAACCGTGTAACCACCTAATTTCTAATGCATGGATTATATTTGAGTTACATATTTCGATATATATCAGCGCATTGTCACCTGTTTTACAAAATTTATAACAATCTGACCAATTTTTGGTTAATACATAAAATTTGTGACCAATTTTATAGGCCAAATGTAAACTCCGTAACAAGTAACTCATAAGGTTTTTTAACTTTAATATCTTATATTTTAATAACCAATAAAGCTAAACACTAACTGTAAGAATTTTTATGAAGAGGAAAAGTACCGTTTTTAATAAAAATTAATTCATTTTACAAACTTTTTCGTATATCTTAGCTATCACGACTTCAACTCTGTAACGATTTTTCGTCATAATTTTTGATAAAAATGCATATACCAGAATTTTGGAGTTATCTATTATTTATATTGCGAAAAGAATAATGTTATTTATACTCAAATGATCGTTGGACTGTAAGTAATCATCCAGCATAACAGACTTGAAGCTTTTCTGCAGCATGTAACATTCTCGAGATGAAAAAGGATGTCTTTAATAAGATTTGCAAAATTTTGTAAACTCCGTTCCTAATTTTTACACCAAACTATTTAACGAGTAAGAAAAACAATGTCATATTTGGATTCACCTTGTAGGCATCATGCGATTTTGTTTCGGAAAAAAAATTCTGACAAAGCGTTTCTGAAAGAAAACGAAAAAAGTAACCAAATGTAAACTCCGTAACTGTAAACTCCGTAACCACAATTGTTTGCATCAGATTTCATTCAAATAAATGTAGATAAATGTTTAAAATATTTTAAAATAACCACAAACAGAGGTGATTCAACTAATATTTATGCGTCAAAAGACGATTCAACTAATAATTTTGCATCAAATCAAAAAAAGTTATCAGTTTTTTACCCTAAGCTGCTGGAGCGAAAAACGATTGATTTTGCATTTCATTGGTTTTGAATCGATATTTCAAGTCATTAGTAACATTAGTTTGACAAATTAAATTTGTTTCACACAATTTAAGAATTTTTTGATCGCGAAATGTTATGTTTTTAATATATTATTTTGTAACTGCGCATTTTTTCGAAAAGCATTTAAAAGGACCAAAAATACAAAATTAAAAAAAAATAAAAAATTTTTCGCGGAATGAATTGTATTTTTATTCGCGAAACCGCCAATTTGATAAACACAAATTATATATCATTGGAAAGCAAATTGAAAACCCTAATACGAAAAACTAATAAATTGAAGAAAATTGGTACGCAATTTTTTTTTGTTATGTCTTTTGCTTGCAGAAATGTAAAAAATGTAAAATGTAACAAAAAAAATTAAAATTGTGCAAAAAAAGTTATTGCGACAACTTGTAGATAAGATTTTTTGCAATTAGGTTTATAATGACTAAACTTACTGATTCTATTAAGAAAAAACCGAAATATTAACACTTTTTGCTTCTCACAAATTTGGCCCAAAAATTTATCACATTTTTTGATTTCACCCATATGGCTATATTTTTTCGTGTTGCACTGTGTAATTTAATAAATTTTAAAGTTATGAAATTTTTTTTGAAATTACAACAATTTGGTGGTTTTTAACCGATTTAAATTTTTATTGCTTTATTATTTCGAAACACGATTCTTTAATGTTTTTAATTCGAATAAGTTTTAAAATATCAATGTTTTTGAGAAAATTTTTAAAAGTCATATTTTCCCCTTGTAGTCCGGTTTAAAAATTTCAGACCCGATGCCGCACGTTTTGGTTATTCGATAATTCTAATTTTTTTGTGGAACATAGCTTTACACCCCAATAAATATTTCCAGCCCGGTGAATAACTCAAAACAATGTTTCTGGACATTATCTTCTTATCTTCAGTGCGCATACATGAAATTTTCACGCGATTTTTTTTCCGAAAAATTAAATTAAAAGTAGTTAGAAAGTTACAAAACTTCAAAAATGTAGACCTAGGAAAAGTTCGTCTGAAACCCTCACTTAAATATTATAAGAATAAGTATATTTGAAGTTGAGCCTTAACCCTATATACATTCCCATACAAAACCACTTAAAATTTTGATGTGTATACAAATGAGCATGCACTCACAATATATTTTCCATAACCGATTGAGGTTTATTTAAAAAGTAATAGGTAAAGTTTGTTTTCAATTAAAGAATCCATTAAAATACATTGAAACATATTGTTTAACTTTTTTTGTCAACCAATAAAAAACAAACCAGAAAAAAATATGTATCGTCTGTAGGAGTTGTTATTTTCAGTGAAATATTCTATTTTTAGATTTCTATTTTTTGAAAAATTTATTTAAATAATTTCGTTGTTTTCTGTTTTAAAACAAAAAATTCAAATATTTTCGGTTTTCTTTTTTGTTAAAATAGTTTGTTTATACACAAAATTATTTCAATTCAAATTACAAGAAATTCTTTACTCATACACACAAACAGCCAATAAAAATATGAACGTGTCTGTTGTGTATGGTGTAGTGTTTTGAAAATCGAAACAAAAAAAAAACTTTCAAATATGGAAAAACAAACCACAAAATCGTTTTTTTTTTACGTTTTGTCTAGAGCCCCCCATTACCCGGTTTTCGGTCTACCCGGTCTCAAAACCGGTCTTACGGTCTACCCGGTCTACCCGGTCTACCCGGTCAGACCGAAGACCGGGTAGACCGAAAACCCGGGTAGACCGGTCAGACCGGTGTAGATCGTGGAAGAAAAATGTTCCGAAAATCGTAATAGAATTCAGAAAGTGCTGCATTTCCCATGTATTTATATGAAAATGCCACGGTCTTTTTCGGGTAGTAGTACGGCGTTTTTACATCGTGCCTTCAAATGGGCTGAATCTTTACAGGAAATGTCTAGACATAAATTGGACCAAGAATTATGAACATCTGTGTAGATCGTGGAACAAAAATGTTCCGAAAATCGTAATAGAATTCAGAAAGTGCTGCATTTCCCATACATTTATATGAAAATGCCACGGTCTTTTTCGGGTAGTAGTACGGCGTTTTTACATCGTAGCTTCAAACGGGCTGAAACTTTACAGAAAACAAGTCAACATAAATTGGACCAAGAATTATGAACATCTGGGCGGATCGTGGAACAAAAATGTTCCGAAAATCGAAATAGAATTCAGAAAGTGCTGCATTTCCCATGTATTTATATGAAAATGCCACGGTCTTTTTCGGGTAGTAGTACGGCGTTTTTACATCGTGCCTTCAAATGGGCTGAAACTTTACAGGAAATATCTAGACATAAATTGGACCAAGAATTATGAACATCTGTGTAGATCGTGGAACAAAAATGTTCCGAAAATCATAATAGAATTCAGAAAGTGTTGCATTTCCCATGTATTTATATGAAAATGCCACGTTCTTTTTCGGGTAGTAGTACGGCGTTTTTACATCGTAGCTTCAAACGGGCTGAAACTTTACAGAAAACAAGTCAACATAAATTGGACCAAGAATTATAGACATCTGGGCGGATCGTGGAACAAAAATGTTCCCAAAATCGTAATAGAATTCAGAAAGTAATGCATTTAAACCAGACAAAGGAAAAACTTAAAAGTTAAAATTCTATAGTGATAAAACTCTTAAAGTAATTTTTTGAAAAAAATACTTTACGAATTTTAAATAAATGAAATGAAAAATAAATTGAATTTTATGAAGTTTTATTTTCATATAAACAATGAACAATAAAAAATAAATAAATAACAAAACTAAATCAAAAACCCACAATTTTCGGTATAATGGGCAGAATTGCAATCAATATAGAAGAATATTATGAGTACAATAATATCGACAAGGAATCTAAATGCAGAAAGTGTTCAAAAATGATAAAAGGTAAACAAATAGGCAACTTAAAAAGGCACTACAAATTGGTCCATAAGATGGATGTTATGGGAGGCTATATATTCAAACAAAAAGTTCGTGGATGGACACCAAAAAACTCGTTATCAAGGTTTGAGTTTCTCAAGTGTTGTGTAGGCCTCGTTACCGTTAAAAGTTTGCCATTCAAAATATTTGACGACAAAAAATACTTTAAAAAAATTATTGGTCCAACTGAAATTGCTTACGACCTAAATATAAACTCTAAAAACATACATAATCATTTGGAAAGTTTTTCAACGAAGATAAAAGAAGTTATTCAAGAAAAACTAAAAAATAATATGGTATCTATAAAAATAGACATCGGTACAAGGATGGACAAGCATATTTTAGGAATAAATGCACAAATAATATCGGATGGAAGAATAGAAATTTTGACTCTTGGAATGATCCAAATAAAAAAAAAGCATTCAGCCCAGAATCTCAAAGAAGAAGTTCTTAATTGTTTGCTTGAGTACAAAGTCCAAATAAATCAAGTCTACTCTTGCACTACGGATAATGCTTCCAACGTTCTTAAAATGTCTCAACTTCTGAAAGATTCACAAGAAGAACAAAGGGTAGATATAATTCGTTTTTATGTTTTGCAAAAATCCCGCGGTAATTTCCGTAAAGTCCCGTCTACTTGAGAAACAGCTATAAATAAACACTGTTTATTGTTCCATTTCTAGCTGTATGCTAAAAACCTATAAATAGCTTAAATCATTCGCAATAAAACTGTTTAAATGTGGTTTTTGTTTATTCATTTTCCTTTTTTCTCTATCGTGTAGAGGTGGCTTCAGATTCGTGCAATTTTGTCGGTATTGATCACTTCAAAAGTATTTTATAAAATTTAAATTTGATCATTGGCAATTGTTTACTTTTAAACAGATTTTAAAATCTCAAATTATACTCTAATGCATTTTGTAGAAATTCCACCATTCATACTAGTTGATAAATTCTTCAGATTAAATCTGACTACTTTAGACAATAAACGCCATTAATAAATGTATAATTTTATCGCTATTGATTGTATTTAAATTCATTCTTTTTGATATCGGCTAGTATAAGTCCGCATTTACTTGGTAGAGAAAGTGCACTCTTAGAAACTTTTAAGTCCTTTAAAAATGTGAATGTGATCATATGTATTTAATTTATTTATGCATTATTTTTTGACTGTAGCCATACGATGATTTTGATGATATGGATGAAGAACATTTTAACATTATGTTTGGAGAAATATCCTCATTTTTGGCTATCGTGCGATGTGCGGCACATACACTGCAATTGGTTTGTCATGATGTTTTTAAGGATATAAATGAAGAAATTGAGGAAACAAGAAAATTTGTAAAAATTGTTCGCAACCATATCAGAAGTGAAAATAAAGAAATTCAAATGCCGTTACTAGATACTCCAACCCGTTGGAATTCTACTTACGAGATGTTCAAAACGCTCAAATAATTTTCGATGAATTGTTGGAAGATCAAGTTAATTGGACTTTTATTACCAAATTTTTGGCGGCATTTAAACCACTATCGTTAAGTACCGTGAAAGCTCAGTCTGAAAACTACATAATAGGTGATCTTTACAGGGACTGGCTCTGCACAAAAGTGGAAGTTGAAGAAGAATGTCTTAAAGGAAATATTTATTCAAAAAAAATTTTAATTTCCATGAATAACCGTGAGAAAAAAATTATGGAAAATCCTGCATTTTCGGCAGCGCTATATATGGACCCCCGTTTTAATTTTCATGAAACTCCATTTTTAACAGTAACAGATAAATATATAGCTATGGTAAATATTTTTTTTTAGACATTTCATATGCCTGATAATATGCAAAAGAAAGTGAAAACCTGTTTTTATCTAGGTTCCTCATTTTTTTATATTTTGGCACATTTTGTAGTTACTAAATAGTATATTTTGTAAATAGCATTATTTTAAAAATCTTCGTGTTTCAGAATCACCTTATCAATGTCAATAAAAACATATCCTTAATTTCAAAAACAACGTCAACTGGCTTAAATATTAAACAACATATATCTGAGTGCTCTATGCCAGAGAATCAGCAGAACGCACCGTCATGTTCAACTGGAAAATATGTAAAATTGGAAGAAAAATTCTTTGAATCAGCCACTCCAGGAAGTGTTTCAGTTCCTAAATCTTTAAAGGAAAATTTGGAAAGACTTAGCTACAGTGTTCCATTTGAAAGTGACATACTCAATTACTGGAAAATTAATAAAATAAAGAACGAAGAAATGGCAAACCTTGCAAATGTTGTGCTTGCAGTACCGCCTACTCAGGTTTCGGTCGAGAGAGGGTTTAGCTCCTTGTCGCTGGTTTTAACTAAACAACGGTCGAGACTTACAAAAGAAACAATAAATCATATTCTTTTAGTTAAACTAAATGAACATATTTTGGATGATTGCAGTCAGTATAATTGATTTATGTTTATGATTTATAATTGTTGGTTATGATTAGCAGACAATCAGATTTTAATGTATGTGTGTACAACAATGCCTTTTATTTTATTTGTGACAAATGTTTTAACCTGTAGTTTTATCAAATTATACAAGACTTGATAATCATTTTTAATGTATTTTTTAATTGTTTGATTTTTGTTTTATTTAATTCAATAAATGAATGCATATTATTCACCATTTTTAATAATGTTATTAGTTTCGTTTAATTTCATGCTATAATACAGTTAACAAAATTTGATATTAAGGACAGTTCTGTACATTTTGTTCCCTTTGAAATATCACCACATGCCTTTTTCGCATTTCGCCATTATTTTAAAATTGTATAAAATTGTTTAAGTGCGCTTTCTTAAAATTCATAATTTATTGACTTATAACATCCATGTCTTATATACCAAACTTTCGTTGTTAAGCCCGGTATTTTGTTCGTACTTTTGCGAAAAAAGTTGTCAAACTCCATATAAAAAAAATGATTTTTCACTTGTGTGGAATTGTTGCGAAATTGCGGTGGAATTTTTTGTCGAATCAATTAATAGGCAGGATCATTTGAAAATTAGCGAAAAAGTGATATTTGGATTAATTATGATTGTAACTTTTTATAGACCATAGAACATAGAGCGAAATTTTTTCGCTCTTTTGAACAAAATACTGGGCTTTACTTTGAAAAAAATCGCAAAAAGGGCATTTTTGCATCAACATATTGGTTTGCAGAATATAAATCACTGATTAAGTTGTCTAATTAATTTTGTGTATCATGAAGCCTTTTTTCATATTCCGCTATTATTTTGCAATTTTTCAAGTGAGTTCTTAAAAATCATAATCCAAGAACTATAATACCCATATCTTATAACAAAGTTCGGTGTTAAAATACAATAAAATCGTGAAAAAAAAATTTGCAAAAAGGAACATTTCAAATTCAATTTCTTCAATATATTCGTTTGCGGATGTGAATCGTAAGTTAGGTATTTGAATTAATTTTTCTTACCGTCATTTTGCAATTTTTTAAGTGATTTGTGAAACATTTTATTTGATAGAATAGCTTCTAAGGTGAGGCCTGAAATTGCATTTGTAAAGACCTTTCAAAAGTCGATGTCCAAATTTAAAAACTATTTTTTTTGCAAGAGTTATTCAATTTGGTACTTACATATTTTGTACAACAGTAGTTTCCTGGCTGATTTTTTGCACATACACTTTACAAGGTAATTCACATATCTGAGGCCATCTTGGAAAGGTATGCTGTCATATAAAATTTTCCACAATCGCGCATTTTGCGTATAAGATATTAGTTTATCGATCAAATTTGCGAACATCATAAAAATAAAAAACGCAAAATAGCGGATTTAATTTCAGAGCTTGTGTTAGTTTAATTAGTTTTTTATTGTATGTATATAGGTTATTATTTATTTTGAATTATTCAAAAAAATATTCAAGGAGACAAATTGCGCCTTTTGCATTTAAGACGCCATATAAAAATATTAATTTATCAATAAAATTTGCAAATACCGAAAAATCTAGAAAATAAAATCGAAATTGCTGGTTTGATTTCATGTGTATTTAATATTTATATTGTAGGTATTTAGGTTTTTATTTTTTCATTTTGAATTGTTCAAATATCTATTCAAAGAATTATTCAAATACTTGTTAAAAATAAAATTCTCTAAATTTTGAGATTTTTATTTTCCAAATTTAAAATTCACACATTTTTGGGATTTTTATTTTAAACAAAAATAAAACTTCAAATATTTATGGATTTTTAAATAAAATTCAGAATTTTTCCTTGTCTGATTTAAACACGTAAACACGTTATCTGTATATAAATTGGACAAAGAATTATAGACATCTGCGTAGGTCGTGGAACGAAAATATTTCAAAAGTTACACTAGAAGTCAGAAAGTGCTGCATTTTATATACAGTCACATGAAACTGCCGAGGAATCTTTTTAATATCTCGAAAACTAAGCGAGGTAGAGCAAAATGGTTAAAATTTTTGGCCCTTTGGGTTTTAATACACCCATAGAACCTTTTTAGTGAAATCAAATTTTAGCTAACTCTGCTAGATTTTAAAATTGCAAATATCTCATAAACTACTAATGCCAGAACGAAAAGGACGTTTATTTGGTTTTTCGCCTATAACTCGAAAACTAAGCGAGATAGAGCAAAATGGTTAAAATTTTTGCCCTTTGGGTGTTAATACACCCATAAAACCCTTTTAGTGAAATAAAATTTTAGCTAACTCTGCTAGATTTTAAAATTGCAAATATCTCATAAACTACTAATGCTAGAACGAAAAGGACGTTTATTTGGTTTTTCGCCTATAACTCGAAAACTAAGCGAGATAGAGCAAAATGGTTAAAATTTTTGCCGTTTGGGTGTTAATACACCCATAAAACCCTTTTAGTGAAATCAAATTTTAGCTAACTCTGCTAGATTTTAAAATTGCAAATATCTCATAAACTACTAATGCTAGAACGAAAAGGACGTTTATTTGGTTTTTCGCCTATAACTCGAAAACTAAGCGAGATAGAGCAAAATGGTTAAAATTTTTGGCCCTTTGGGTGTTAATACACCCATAAAACCCTTTTAGTGAAATAAAATTTTAGCTAACTCTGCTAGATTTTAAAATTGCAAATATCTCATAAACTACTAATGCTAGAACGAAAAGGACGTTTATTTGGTTTTTCGCCTATAACTCGAAAACTAAGCGAGGTAGAGCAAAATGGTTAAAATTTTTGGCCCTTTGGGTGTTAATACACCCATAGAACCTTTTTAGTGAAATCAGATTTTAGCTAACTCTGCTAGATTTTAAAATTGCAAATATCTCATAAACTACTAATGCTAGAACGAAAAGGACGTTTATTTGGTTTTTCGCCTATAACTCGAAAACTAAGCGAGATAGAGCAAAATGGTTAAAATTTTTGCCGTTTGGGTGTTAATACACCCATAAAACCCTTTTAGTGAAATCAAATTTTAGCTAACTCTGCTAGATTTTAAAATTGCAAATATCTCATAAACTACTAATGCTAGAACGAAAAGGACGTTTATTTGGTTTTTCGCCTATAACTCGAAAACTAAGCGAGATAGAGCAAAATGGTTAAAATTTTTGCCGTTTGGGTGTTAATACACCCATAAAACCCTTTTAGTGAAATCAAATTTTAGCTAACTCTGCTAGATTTTAAAATTGCAAATATCTCATAAACTACTAATGCTAGAACGAAAAGGACGTTTATTTGGTTTTTGCCTATAACTCGAAAACTAAGCGAGGTAGAGCAAAATGGTTAAAATTTTTGGCCCTTTGGGTGTTAATACACCCATAGAACCTCTTTACTGAAATCAAATTTTAGCTAACTCTGCTAGATTTTAAAATTGCAAATATCTCATAAACTACTAATGCTAGAACGAAAAGGACGTTTATTTGGTTTTTCGCCTATAACTCGAAAACTAAGCGAGATAGAGCAAAATGGTTAAAATTTTTGCCTTTTGGGTGTTAATACACCCATAAAACCCTTTTAGTGAAATCAAATTTTAGCTAACTCTGCTAGATTTTAAAATTGCAAATATCTCATAAACTACTAATGCTAGAACGAAAAGGACGTTTATTTGGTTTTTCGCCTATAACTCGAAAACTAAGCGAGGTAGAGCAAAATGGTTAAAATTTTTGGCCTTTTGGGTGTTAATACACCCATAGAACCTTTTTAGTGAAATCAAATTTTAGCTAACTCTGCTAGATTTTAAAATTGCAAATATCTCATAAACTACTAATGCTAGAACGAAAAGGACGTTTATTTGGTTTTTCGCCTATAACTCGAAAACTAAGCGAGATAGAGCAAAATGGTTAAAATTTTTGCCCTTTGGGTGTTAATACGCCTCTAACACCCAGAGGGCAAAAATGTTAACCATTTTGCTCTACCTCGCTTAGTTTTCGAGTTATAGGCGAAAAACCAAATAAACGTCCTTTTCGTTCTAGCATTAGTAGTTTATGAGATATTTGCAATTTTAAAATCTAGCAGAGTTAGCTAAAATTTGATTTCACTAAAAAGGTTTTATGGGTGTATTAACACCCAAAGGGCCAAAAATTTTAACCATTTTGCTCTATCTCGCTTAGTTTTCGAGATATTAAAAAGATTCCGCGGCAGTTTCATGTGACTGTATATAAAATGCAGCACTTTCTGAATTCTAGTGTAACTTTTGAAATATTTTCGTTCCACGACCTACGCAGATGTCTATAATTCTTTGTCCAATTTATATACAGATAACTGGTTTACGTGTTTAACCTATTTGGAGCTACGGTGTAATAACGCCGTGCAACTACCGGAAAAAGTGTCATTGTCATATAAATGTATAGAAATCGTAGTAGTTTCTGAATTCTATTGTGATTTTCGGCACATTTTTGTTCCATGACCTACACAAAGGGCTATAATTTGGGATAAAATTCACGTCCAGATAATTTCTGTAAAGTTTAGACCTTATTGGAGTTATCGTATAAAAACGCCGTACTAGTATCCCATAAAGACCGTGGCATTTTTATAGAAATGTATAGAAATCACTGCACTTTCTGGAGTCTAGTTCGATTTGCGGAACATTTTTGTTCCACGACCTAAAAAACTCGCTACTATTGTTGGTCGAATTTACATCCAGATAATTTTTGTAAATTTCTAACTCATTTGAAGTCACTGTCAACGCCGTACTACTACCCGAAAAAGACCGTGGCTGTTTCATGTAAATGTATGGAAAATGCGGTACTTTCTGAATTCTATAGTAATTTTCAGAATATTTTTGTTCCACAAAGTAGACAGATATCTCTAAATATTGATCGAATTTACCTTCCTATAATTTTTGCAAAGTTTCAACACATTTGGAACTACGGTGTGAAAACGCCGTATTACTACCCGAAAAAGACCGTAGCATTTTCACATAAATATATGGGAAATGCATTACTTTCTGAATTCTATTACGATTTTGGGAACATTTTTGTTCCACGATCCGCCCAGATGTCTATAATTCTTGGTCCAATTTATGTTGACTTGTTTTCTGTAAAGTTTCAGCCCGTTTAAAGCTACGATGTAAAAACGCCGTACTACTACCCGAAAAAGACCGTGACAGTTTCATATAAATGTATGGGAATGCAGCACTTTCTGAATTCTATTACGATTTTCGGAATATTTTTGTTCCACGATCCGCCCAGATGTCTATAAATCTTGGTTCAATTTATGTTGACTTGTTTTCTGTAAAGTTTCAGCCCGTTTTAAGCTACGATGTAAAAACGCCGTACTACTACCCGAAAAAGACCGTGGCATTTTCATATAAATACATGGGAAATGCAGCACTTTCTGAATTCTATTACGATTTTCGGAACATTTTTGTTCCACGATGCGCCCAGACGTCTATAATTCTTGGTCCAATTTATGTTGACTTATTTTCTGTAAAGTTTCAGCCCGTTTGAAGCTACGATGTAAAAACGCCGTACTACTACCCGAAAAAGACCGTGGCATTTTCATATAAATACATGGGAAATGCAGCACTTTCTGAATTCTATTACGATTTTCGGAACATTTTTCTTCCACGATCTACACAGATGTTCATAATTCTTGTTCCAATTTATGTTGACTTGTTTTCTGTAAAGTTTCAGCCCGTTTTAAGCTACGATTTAAAAACGCCGTACTACTACCCGAAAAAGACCGTGGCATTTTCATATAAATACATGGGAAATGCAGCACTTTCTGAATTCTATTACGATTTTCGGAATATTTTTGTTCCACGATCCGCCCAGATGTCTATAAATCTTGGTTCAATTTATGTTGACTTGTTTTCTGTAAAGTTTCAGCCAGTTTAAAGCTACTATGTAAAAACGCCGTACTACTACCCGAAAAAGACCGTGACTGTTTCATATAAATGTATGGGAAATGCAGCACTTTCTGAATTCTATTACGATTTTCGGAACATTTTTGTTCCAGGATCTACACAGATGTTCATAATTCTTGGTCCAATTTATGTCTAGATATTTCCTGTAAAGTTTCAGCCCATTTGAAGGTACGATGTAAAAACGCCGTACTACTACCCGAAAAAGACCGTGGCATTTTCATATAAATACATGGGAAATGCAGCACTTTCTGAATTCTATTACGATTTTCGGAACATTTTTGTTCCACGATGCGCCCAGACGTCTATAATTCTTGGTCCAATTTATGTTGACTTGTTTTCTGTAAAGTTTCAGCCCGTTCAAAGCTACGATGTAAAAACCCCGTACTAATACCCGAAGAAGACCGTGACAGTTTCATATAAATGTATGGGAAATGCAGCACTTTCTGAATTCTATTACGATTTTCGGAACATTTTTGTTCCACGATCCGCCCAGATGTTCATAATTCTTGGTCCAATTTATGTTGACTTATTTTCTGTAAAGTTTCAGCCCGTTTCATGCTACGATGTAAAAACGCCGTACTACTACCCGAAAAAGACCGTGACAGTTTCATATAAATGTATGGGAAATGCAGCACTTTCTGAATTCTATTATGATTTTCGGAACATTTTTGTTCCACAATCTACACAGATCTCCATAATTCTTGGTCCAATTTATGTCTAGATATTTCCTGTAAAGTTTCAGCCCATTTGAAGGCACGATGTAAAAACGCCGTACTACTACCCGAAAAAGACCGTGGCATTTTCATATAAATACATGGGAAATGCAGCACTTTCTGAATTCTATTACGATTTTCGGAACATTTTGTTCCACGATCTACACAGATGTTCATAATTCTTGGTCCAATTTATGTCTAGATATTTCCTGTAAAGTTTCAGCCCATTTGAAGGCACGATGTAAAAACGCCGTACTACTACCCGAAAAAGACCGTGGCATTTTCATATAAATATATGGGAAATGCAGCACTTTCTGAATTCTATTACGATTTTCGGAACATTTTTGTTCCACGATGCACCCAGACGTCTATAATTCTTGGTCCAATTTATGTTGAATTGTTTTCTGTAAAGTTTCAGCCCGTTCAAAGCTATGATATAAAAACGCCGTACTACTACCCGAAAAAGACCGTGACAGTTTCATATAAATGTATGGGAAATGCAGCACTTTCTGAATTCTATTATGATTTTCGGAACATTTTTGTTCCACAATCTACACAGGTCTCCATAATTCTTGGTCCAATTTATGTCTAGATATATCCTGGAAAGTTTCAGCCCATTTGAAGCTACGATGTAAAAACGCCGTACTACTACCCGAAAAAGACCGTGGTATTTTCATATAAATACATGGGAAATGCAGCACTTTCTGAATTCTATTACGATTTTCGGAACATTTTTGTTCCACAATCTACACAGATCTCCATAATTCTTGGTCCAATTTATGTCTAGATATATCCTGGAAAGTTTCAGCCCATTTGAAGCTACGATGTAAAAACGCCGTACTACTACCCGAAAAAGACCGTGGTATTTTCATATAAATACATGGGAAATGCAGCACTTTCTGAATTCTATTACGATTTTCGGAACATTTTTGTTCCACGATCTACACAGATGTTCATAATTCTTGGTCCAATTTATGTCTAGATATTTCCTGTAAAGTTTCAGCCCATTTGAAGGCACGATGTAAAAACGCCGTACTACTACCCGAAAAAGACCGTGGCATTTTCATATAAATATATGGGAAATGCAGCACTTTCTGAATTCTATTACGATTTTCGGAACATGTTTGTTCCACGATGCGCCCAGACGTCTATAATTCTTGGTCCAATTTATGTTGAATTGTTTTCTGTAAAGTTTCAGCCCGTTCAAAGCTATGATGTAAAAACGGCGTACTACTACCCGAAAAAGACCGTGACAGTTTCATATAAATGTATGGGAAATGCAGCACTTTCTGAATTCTATTATGATTTTCGGAACATTTTTGTTCCACAATCTACACAGGTCTCCATAATTCTTGGTCCAATTTATGTCTAGATATATCCTGGAAAGTTTCAGCCCATTTGAAGCTACGATGTAAAAACGCCGTACTACTACCCGAAAAAGACCGTGGTATTTTCATATAAATACATGGGAAATGCAGCACTTTCTGAATTCTATTACGATTTTCGGAACATTTTTGTTCCACGATCTACACAGATGTTCATAATTCTTGGTCCAATTTATGTCTAGATATTTCCTGTAAAGTTTCAGCCCATTTGAAGGCACGATGTAAAAACGCCGTACTACTACCCGAAAAAGACCGTGGCATTTTCATATAAATACATGGGAAATGCAGCACTTTCTGAATTCTATTACGATTTTCGGAACATTTTTGTTCCACGATGCGCCCAGACGTCTATAATTCTTGGTCCAATTTATGTTGACTTGTTTTCTGTAAAGTTTCAGCCCGTTCAAAGCTATGATGTAAAAAGGCCGTACTACTACCCGAAAAAGACCGTGACAGTTTCATATAAATGTATGGGAAATGCAGCACTTTCTGAATTCTATTACGATTTTCGGAACATTTTTGTTCCACGATCCACCCAGATGTTCATAATTCTTGGTCCAATTTATGTTGACTTATTTTCTGTAAAGTTTCAGCCCGTTTCAAGCTACGATGTAAAAACGCCGTACTACTACCCGAAAAAGACCGTGACAGTTTCATATAAATGTATGGGAAATGCAGCACTTTCTGAATTCTATTATGATTTTCGGAACATTTTTGTTCCACAATCTACACAGATGTCAATAATTCTTGTTCCAACTTATGTCTAGATATTTTCTGTAAAGTTTCAGCCCATTTGAAGCTACGATGTAAAAACGCCGTACTACTACCCGAAAAAGACCGTGACAGTTTCTTATACCGTGACAGTTTCTTATAAATGTATGGGAAATGCAGCACTTTCTGAATTCTATTATGATTTTCGGAAGATTTTTGTTCCACGATCTACACAGATCTCCATAATTCTTGGTCCAATTTATGTCTAGATATATCCTGGAAAGTTTCAGCCCATTTGAAGCTACGATGTAAAAACGCCGTACTACTACCCGAAAAAGACCGTGGTATTTTTATATGAATATACAACTTACGAGTATAGTAGTTTTTTGTATTACCATAGAAGACTGTCATATAAAAATTAACTTTTTTCTGAAAAAAGTACTTTTTTTGGAAAAAAAAAGTAAATTTTATAAAAAAAAATTTTTTTAAATATAAATTGTACTTTTTTCAAAAAAAAAAACGCTTTTTTGGGAAAAGTACTCTTTTTTGGAAAAAGTACTTTTTTTTAGAAAAAAGGACTTTTTTTGGAAAAAAAAAAATTTTTTTTCGAAAATATTACTTTTTCGTAAAAAAAAAATTTTTTCGGAAAAAGTTTTTTTTTTTACAAAAAAGTAGTTTTTTTTTTAAAAAGTAGTATTTTTGTTTTTTTTTTTGGAAAAAAAGTATTTTTTTCGAAAAAAGGTACATTTTTATGTAAAATTTACTTTCTTCTATGGCTTTTACCGGCTTCAGACCGGTCTACCCGGTTTTTCGGTCTACCCGGTCTTCGGTCTACCCGGTCAGACCGGTTTTCACAACCGGTCTTACGGTCTACGCGGTTAACCGGTCTTGACCGCAGGCCCTAGTTTTGTCAGTTAAAAAATTGGTGATTGTTTTAATAGACTATTTAATTATTTTTATTTCTTTTCTGGATTGTTTAAACAATGTTTGAAAATAAATAGCAAAATGGTTTGAATATAATGAAAAATCAGTAGTCCTTTTTTTAATAGTGTTTTCAATTAATTTAATATGTATTTTAGGTTGTTTTTAAGGATAAAATATTGTGAGTGTGCTTAAGCATTTTTATAGATGGTAAATAGGCCTCTCAAATACCTTTCGTTTGACACCAAATTTTCCTATAGTTACTTTGGAACAAATATGAAATAAAACGAAAAAAAGAAGAATTGGGTAGTTTTTGATCCCATTTTTTAAGCTCGGAGTCGGCTCGGCGTCGGAAGACTTCCCTTGTTAGCGAGTTCAATTAAGATCTGATGGTCCGCCCTCCGTATGTGAAATATCGATATGTATCACACAGTGTTGCCACTTTTTGAATAATTTTTCAAAAACGGGACTGTTTACACATTTGTTGGATAATTTTTGAATAATGACATTTTTGTGTAGTTTTTGTGTAATTTCACTTTTTACAGATATTTCCGCAAATTTTTAAAAGTTCCGTAAATTTTTGAAAGTTAACAAAAATTAGTCGATATAGACGAAACGAGATTGTCTGTGAACCATTTATCACAAATCTCCAGTTTCTGGTGATTGATTTTATAAATTTTTTCAACGCTAAACCGAGTTTAGAAGAAATTAAAAATGGTGCTATGTATTTTTTTGTTTTGTTTAAAGCTCCGTCTTTTGTTTAATTTTTGCGAAACTAATTGTCAAGCTTCTTTTAAAAATTCTCTTGGTTTGCAAAACCATATAAAAATTCAGCGAAAGAGTGGGAAAATTTAGGTTTGTTATGATTGTTGCTTTCTAATCTCTGAAAATTTTTTGGCTGTAGTTAACATGACACTGGGCTTTGACCAGACGAAAATTTTGTGAACACAGCAAGGTGGAGCAGAATCAAACTATTTTAGAATTCGGTAAATCCAACATGTTCCGGATTTCAACAGAATCGTATAAAGTTTTTGAAAAAAATATCGGTAATTTTTTGTGAAATTGTTATACTTTTATTTATGGTTAAAATTTGAGGGGTATGGGAGAGAATAATTAGCAAGTAGGTTATATTTTTGCATGCAACACATGGATAAAATACCATTTTATTAATATTCAAATTTAAAAGCACGCCATTTTAAGCCTGAAAAATATATTGCATTGAAATTCCCTTTAGTAAATAGAATAATTTGTTATATTTTCAGGGAAATTGACCTGGATTTTCTTTTGCAGAAGGCAAAAACTCAGACCAGGTTATTGCAAAAATGCAAAATTTTAGTTTTAAAATGCAATTAACTTTTGCACATTGCAGATGAAAAAATGCTAAGTTTCTTAAAAATCGGTTTATAAATAGAAAAAATGCAAAACTTTGGTAACAAATGGCGAAATTTTTTACAAAATATTTTTATTCTTTCCCACTGTGCTCAGCAGAGTTTATTTTGAAAATTTTTTTGTGTAATTTATACGGTTTTGGATAATTTTTGACCTACAGCTGTGTAATTTTTTCTTTTACTGGTGGCAACACTGGTATCACATGATTATTTATTTGTACTATGTACATTTTTTTAATACGGATTAATCATCATGAGTGTATGTTTTTTTCGTTTTCTTTACACTCAAAGAAAATGAACTATCACTATTAAAACCCAAAATGACCTGCTGTTTCTAAATTCTTTTATTACAATTATTTTTTGTAATAACAGTGATTGTCTGTTATAGTTAGTTGTTACCTATGACTTTTTGGTACTTTATATTTTTTTTTTCTTTCTGTTGAGGGTTTTTTGTACCTATTGCTTTTAATGTTTTTTTTTGCATTGTCATGTTGTTTTGACCACAAAGTTCTGTATATCAAGAGTAGAAAATAATTGGAAGCAATTTTTCAACATGAATGTGTTGTTGTTTTCTATTCAAACCTTTTTGTGATTGTTATTTTTTTGATTTTTTTTTAACAACTCATCTTCAATTGTACTAAGTTTCCTTTTGTTATCCAAGAGTGGTTTCTTTAACCATACAATTAGGGTTTGTTTTTCGTTATCCCTCAATTTGAATTATTAATTGTCTAGACTTACTAGAGTCAGCCGGTAGAAAAAAAATGAAAATACCGAAAATAATATAAATGTTTGACTTTGAAAAATTAGTGGTGCTGATTTAAACAAATTTATTTATAATTGCCACTCTTTGTAAGCCATTTAAAAATGTCCAGCATTAATACTTACACTATTAAATTTTTATAAACTATGTTTAGAAAGAGTTCAGAGTTATTTAAAATTTCTGGTAAAATGAATTATTCGGTTGCAGCAAAGAACAACTATTCTAAGCATTCCCGTGTGATACAAAACAATATACAATGATGTGAAATTAAAACATCACTTCAAAAAGCATGTCTACTTTATCTACTTCCAATAAAATTGTATCCCAATTATTAAATATTAGAAATATTTTTTGTTGATGTAGCAGATTACATTTAATATGAGATTTTGATGCTTCAAATTGCAATGCACTATTGCGAGCACTTTCTAAAGAAAACTGAAGAAGAGGACCTGGAAAATCCCCGAAACGATCGTCCACGGAACTGGATTTTATATGGAAGTTCTGATAGACGTAGAACTAGTTCCAGAACTGATTCTAGAGCAACTGGTTCCACTTTGGAGCTATAGAGGTAGTTGCTTTTTGGAAAATTTCGTACAAAAATAACACTATGCGACAGTCAAAATCGGGATGGGATGAAACCAACGGGAAATGTTATATCGGTCAAAAACAAGTTATACGTGTCCCGGCGTTTCGCTGGGTCAACCCTAGGAATCGAGATATATCTTTTTTTGACATAACTCGAGAACCACTAGTCCGATTTTGCTCAAACAATTTTAAAAAAATTAAAAATTACAATTCCTTTAATCTGTTCATATAACGTTTTTCTATATACTCAACAGTTTTGCCGGTAAAAATAAATGTTTGTTACCGCTACCATAAAAATCAATAACCTTTTGTTTATTACTTTTTTTTTATATTTTAGGCAAAAAATATTTTTTTCTTCATACATTTATTTTTACCGGCAAATCTGTTGAGTATATAGAAAAACGTTATATGAACAGATTAAAGGAATTTTAATTTTTAATTTTTTTAAAATTGTTTGAGCAAAATCGGACTAGTGGTTCTCGAGTTATGTCAAAAAAAAAACCACCAAAGGTCAAATCGATATATCTCGATTCCTAGGGGTGACCCAGCGAAACGCCGGGACACGTATAACTTCTTTTTTACCGATATAACTTTCCCCGGTAGTTTGAACCCTTCCCGATCACTGACCCCTACCATTTGTCTCACAGTGTAATCGGTGTTAGAAATGACAGTAGAAGGGTTTGTAATGGAAAAGTAGCTATTCTACAACCGATTCTTTGGAACCCAGCTAAAAATCGACATATATGAATACATACAGGTTAAATGTATGTTCATTAGAGTGGGCCGAACTTTGCCGAATTGCGAATTTCAAAAACGGGGGGTGCGTCCAGTAACCAGTAAAAAATAAAAATTTTGAAAATCGGTTCACGTTCAAGGTCCCCGCAAAGCGGTTGAAATTCCGAAATTTCGGAAAGTTTAAAAAAAATCCTTAAATTTTGTTAAAAAATATTTGTTGTTGTGATATATTATTTCTAATAAATTATAGTTCGCTGAATCCAAAAAAAATAAAAATTTTTTAATCAGCCGAAGGGGTTCTGAAATATTGCTACTTGAATTTTGCTGAAAAACACGATTTTTCATTTTTCAGTCGGGCCTTCAAAAAGTTAGTATAAGAATGTTTTTATTTTTTTTCATTTTTAAATCTACTATCTATATAAAATTGTCTTTCATTTGAGGGTAAAAAAGTTTAAAAATGTTGAAGGGTATTCCAAGGACGCTGCGACAAAAGTTGTAAAAATTTTCACAGTTTAAAGTAATTTTTTTTTTGTGATCACTGTTTGTTTATTAAGTGATCAGAGATTTTACCCATTTATTATTTTGGATTAACATAAAATAACTTTTTTATGACTCGTCCATGTTTTTTAATAATTTTGGGTATTTTGATAATAAATATAAAATAGTGTGATCGGTAAAGTATCATCTACATTAGGGCGGGACAAGAAATCGTAGGGGGGGAAATGATTCTATGAAGAATTCTAAGGTATTTTGCCCTAGAAACCATAGGTCTAAAATGGATTTCGAGCTTGCGGAAATTCCAAAATATGTTTTAAGTATTGCTTTATGAGTTTAAATAATGAGTTTTATTAATTATACCCTGCACCATTATTTGGACAGGGTATAATAGTTTGTGCTTATAATTGTAATTCCAAAAAATAATGGAACTAAACCCATCTTTAAGTATACCGATTGATTCAGAATAACATTTTGTTTCGATGTAACGTTATACGTCTGACTGTCCGTCCGTCTGTCTGTCCATATATTCTTGTGCGCACGGTACAAATCGCAAATATTAAGATATTTTTTCAAAATTTGGTACACTGACTTATTTTGGCACAGGAACAAACCCATTTGATTTTGGTTAAAATCGGTGCATGGTTAGACCTAGTGCCTATATAAAGGGTGCCCCAAAATTGAATTGTGTGTACACTACAGGTCGCAAATACGAAGACATTTTAATTAAATTTGGTACACGGGTTCAAATGGGCTCATGAATAAAGTCTACTGATTTCACATGGAATCGGTCCATGTTTAGACCTAGTACCCGTATAAAGGTCTCCTAAAAATGAGCATATTCGCAAGCCAAATGTCGCAAATATTAAGATACTTTGATAAAATATGGTACACAGACTTATAGCGGCCCAAGGACGAAGCCAATTGGCTTTCAATCAGACTAGTGTAGAGTATCGTACAGTCGTCATGCCCGAATATATGATAACCTACAACAGTCTGGTTGAAAGCCAACTAATGTTTTGATCTGAAATTCGAATGGCTTGAAATGGACTTGTATCAAAATTTGTCTACAAAACGATAAAAGGTTGAAAAAGCGGTAAGAAATTTTGATTTTATCTAATGTTAGATGTATTTAAGACAAAATCGGAAATATAGTCCATATGGGAGATAGGTTCAAATATGGACCGATAATATCTAGAATCAACAGGCTTTGTCCATTCACATCAGCTTCTGGATGGTGAATTCTTTGGAGTAAAGACATATTTAGCATAAAGTGGAGAGATATTGAAAGTAATTGCAGAAAGATTCGAGTACGTACCTGTGAGCCAATTACGGATTAAACTAATGCACAAAGTAAGTTGGTATCATTACTGGCGATACAAGAAATATTGATACATATTACCATTTTTACACTGGGGATATTTCAATTTAACAATTTTCAAAAATGCTAAAATGTCGTTTTCAAAAAGTTGTGGTTTATGCCCTTATTAGAGCGAGACGTTAATTTCATTATAAATTGCCTAGATTTAAAATTATTTTTCATTTTTATTTTCTGTGCGTAATTACTAGGGTTTGGGGTTCGGGAATTCCCGGGCGGGAATTCCCGGGAAATCCCGGGAAAAGTTTGCCGGGAATTCCCGGGAAAATAATATATTTTTCCCGGGAAAACGGGAAATTTTAAAAATATTAAATTTTTTAAATTGTTTTTGTTTCGAATAGGATTTTTTAATTTTAGTCATAAAAAACATTTTAAATACCAAAACAAAAATGTCATTGTTAAAATCTTTTAAAAGGGAATACATTTATTTGACACACAAATAAAATCTTTGCCAAGTAATTAGGAGCATTTCAACTAATAAAGATTTTTCGCATAACTTATTCAAAATTTAAGTAGTAAAACCTAAAAACTTGGTAAAATGTTTAAAAGAAATATGAAAAAAAGCTTTGTTTCTTACAAATAATCGCCCTTACTATCTAAATTTTTCAAATGTATAATTTAGGTAAAGTCGACTTTAGTTAAAATATTGGGTGGCAGTATACCTTGACTTGTTTTATTTTTGGAGCATTCTGATTGGTTAATTTATTTTCAACCAATCAAAATATTTGAAAATATAAATATTTTTGTAAGGTTTTCATACACAAAATGAACGAAACCGTTTGATTAAAAATAAAGTCGACTTTAAATTTAAAATACTCCTTTATATTAAGGGTCAATAATTTTATAAGTAACGTTTTCATTAATAAATGTGAAAAGAAAAGACTAATGGTTAACGGTGGTATCTAAATTTGGTTATCCGACATCTAAATTTGGTTCACAAAAAAAAAACAAAAAAAGAAATTGATGGTCATGCGACTTGTCTTAAAGAAAACAACAACAAGAATAACGTTCCAGCTAAAATTAGCAAAGTACCCGAAGAAAAAAGTGTAAGCTGAATAGGCATTAAAGGTTTTATGGTAGGGCAAACATTTCCTGAAATGGTATCCAAATTAGCCGCAGTCAATCCGCACCATAACTAGATCTTCGTTTATTCGAGAAAGTTTTTATAATAAAAAACTGGCATTGCAAAAAAATGAAACCGATGTAAAGAACATTATATTAAATTACTACAATCATATAAAAGATATCATGATAAAAGAAATATCGAGCAATATTTCTAAGAATAGGAGATTTACTATAATCTTAGATGAATGGACAAGAATATCACAAAAGAGATATTTGAACATATGTATAAACGGAAATAATTCATTTTATAATCTGGGGTTGGTTTATACATATATCAGGAAGATGTAATGCTGATGGAATAAGTAGAATTGTAGAAATAAGACTACAAGAGTTTTATTTGTCTTTGGAAAATAACATTGTGGCCACCATATCTAATGGGCCAAGTGTGATGAAACGGTTTGTTTCCGACAGTCCAGTAGTAGGTGCTTTCTGCTGGAATCATGCAATTCATTTGGCAGTGCTGCGAGTAATTTATGTGAAATCAAATGTTCAACATTCTGATATTTTTTACTTTGAATTCTCACTACACAGACTGCATTTGTACTGAAATAGTGTTTTTTTTTTAACAAAAATTACTTACATAAGTGGTTTTCATTAACAATTTTGTTTAAAAATATTTCCCGGGATTCCCGGGAATCCCGGGAATCAAATTTTTTCATTCCCGTTTCCCGGGAAATAAAAAAGTCCGGGAAATCCCAAACCCTAGTAATTACCCAGCCAGAAATTACGGACGCTTTAAAAAATGTAGTACTCTGCCAGTACGGATTTTTTGTAAAACCAGTGTTTTGCCAGTACTAAACAAAACAGTGCTTCGTCAGTTCTGTTTTTACATAAATTGCATCAGTTTTTTTTTTAATTTTACAAGTTTGCATACAGATTTTTCGATAGGTTCCATTTTTTACATAATTAATCCATGATTTATATTGATAGCATTCATTAAACGCAAAATAGTAAAATTGGAACAAAAAACGCAAAAATGGCATGCTTATTCCAAAAATTTTAAAGTATAATAGTTGATGTAAGTGTTTTTCTGAATGTTTTTAACAAAAATACAATAATGAAGGAATTTACCGTTGAACTGCTAAAGTGCATTCGCCGTATATTAGTATGATTAAAAAAAATCTGGAATTTTATTAAATATTAAAAAAATATCGTTTTTTGAAAATTTTTTACAAAAATTATTTACAAAGATTGAGTTGTTACTGAATTTTTTAGCATTTTTTTACTGAAAAGTCTAAAAAAATAGGCAAAATGGCTTTTTTTTGGCAAGGATTTGTAAAAATGGCATTTTTATAAAATAAGTGAAAAAATGGCAAAAATGGCATTTAATGGCAAATGCCGAAAAAAACTTGCCCTGGTTATTACTAAATTAACAACTCCATTCAATTATTTGTGTATAAGAGTTATTGCCATTGTTTCATTATGATGTTTAGTGAGAATACACTTAAATTCTACCAAATGAAAATGTTTACTTAAACATTATTTTCATTTAAATTTTTAACATTGTGCAATCCTATTTCTTTTGATGTAAACAAAAACCAAAAAAATGGTATTTTCATTAAAAATATTACTTTGAAGAAAAATATCATCACATTTTTATTTAGAAGATTTAGATATATAGATATAGATATATATAGATAAAATTTAGAATATTTAGAAAAAGGTATTGGAAAAACCTTTCATTTTTCGTATTTATAGTATCAGAAAAATAATGAATTTTCCATTTTTATGGTACAGTATTTTTTGTATTAACGACGGTTTGCCAACGTCGAAAAATAGAGTCGTATAACCGTTTAATGGTGTTATCATTTCGACGTTGAAAGGCTACTGTAAACGTTGAAATTCAGTCGTTTTGCCAACGTATGTACTGTCGTGTCCAACGTTTTGCCAACGTTCCGCCCACTGTATTTTTCTGACTGGGTAGTGTCTACTATTCAAAAGAAGAAAATGTAGGTTAAATTACATAAATGTGATGGATGTGTTAATTTTTTTATGTTTTCATACTTTATTCCAGGTAAAAATTATGAAAATGTTACCTTTTTTAAATGAGACAATATTGTTTACTTTATATATGTTTACTTTATAGATTTATATCTCCAAACAATTTGAGGACAATAAATCATACACAAATAAGGTTGTTTGTTTAAGTAAGTATGTTTTAGACTTGTGTCGCTCGTAAACGAACTAGTGCTATTAAACTATTCAAACAAATTTTCTTTATATACCAAAACGAACTATAGTTTGTAAATTTTACTTCAGCTATCGAAATATCGAATATTCGATAAGATACTAATCAATTTTACAACATGGTTTTTCCAGGTAAGATAATTTAGGGAGTCGAAAAATATTAACACTCTATTTTATGCACAAAATTGAAATTACTTTGTACAGGTTATCCTTTAGAAAGTTGTCAAATTATGTACTAAAAAATTTTAACTCTACATATTAACTTCATTATTTCGAATAAAAAATAGAATCTGGACAAAATGCGAGAGATTCATGTTTTTCTTGTATATTTTTGTATTGGCAAGTGTTGGAAACTTGTTTCGTATCCTTCCTCAATAAAATTTAAAAAATCAATATTATTTGACTTTTCTGAGTTCCAGACAACTAATTATAAGTGAAATTTTCTGGGAATAAATTAAAAAATTTTATGGAAATATGTTATTTTTTTGCCCTTACTTTCTTCGGAGTGAATTTTTAAACAAACTTAAACCGATTTCGCTAATATTTTGAGCACATAATCCGTTTACCCTTTATATTGTTATATATAATTGCAAACCGACCAATATCGCGGATTTCATAAGTAAGCTTAACCATGATCTTGAAAACATTAACAAATGGGCGCCTGCTATTGGTCTATGCTTAAATACTTATAAATCAAAAGCTGTGGTAATCGGTAAAAAATGCTTTATCTCTTAATACATGCCACCAATTCACCACCAACACTTGAATAAGTTAATACTGCAAAAAATCTTGGAGAGATTTTTAACAATAGACTTGATTGGTCTGACCACGTAAATATCACCTGTGGCAAAACTTTCGCAATGTTAAGAAGCCTATAGAGGACACAATATTACACCCCAATAAATCTCAGAATGGTGCTAGCCAAAACATATTTACTGCCAACTCTCATTTACGGTTGCGAACTTATTTTAGGATGTCATTCGATCAGCATGCAAAGACTCAACGTAACGTTTATTAATATTACTAGATATATGTTTGCAATTAAACGTATCCACGAGACACTTTTATTTTAATGCTATTCGGCTTTGGAACAAATTACCCCAAAATACACAATTAGCAATGCAATGCAATTTAAATCTGCCATTTACAAATTTTTTAATTAAACCTTTAGAAATTTTATTTGTTTCATAATACGTATTTGAAATTAACTCTTAAGCTATATAGGCTCATTAATTTATCTCGAGAAGTTAAAATTAACTTAACCATGGATAACTAACCAATACTAAATATTTATCCGTAGGACAATTTAACCACAATAACTTATCAATATTATTACTCTGAGTGTTTCTAGTCATAAAAAAAATAATGCACTTGACCCCGCCATTTTTTTAAGATTCGTGGTAGGGAAATAAAATATAATGGTTCCCAGCAAAATCTTTCATTACCAAATAAGTGGTTATATAATAGAAATTCATAGCTCCGCACAACTTATTTTTTGGCGTCTAAACTCATTATTTTTGTTTGAAAAGAAGCCGGGAACAGGAACAACGACTGGTTATCATAACATTGGTAAGGCATATAAAGTTAAAAGCATCCTTACGAGAGCTCCTAACACATCTGACGGAAAAACAGCTCGGTTAGCCCAATGCTCGGACTTTTTTATACGTAAAGTGAAACGTAAGGCAGAACTAAAGTCCTACAAAGTTCAAAAAATTACCGATAGAAATGCTTTTAAAATTTTGGAGACCAAAACCAGAGCTCGAAAATTAAAATCAAATTTTTTACAAAAATACAACTTTTGTGTAATGCACGACAAAACTTATGTCCTGGCTGATTTTTCGCAGCTCCCTGGTCAATTTTATGTTTCCGATGATCGAGGAAATGTTGCGGAAAAATTTAGGTCGAAATAGCAAACGAAATTCCCTAAAAATTCGTAGTATGGCAAGCCATATGTAGCTGCGGCCAAAGAAGCCAGTCATTTGTGACATCTGGCTCTATAAACACCGAAATTTATATCAAGGAGTGTTTGCAGAAGAGACTTCTTCCATTTCTGAGTCAGCACAATGTATCCACTTACTTTTGACCCGATTTAGGATCTTGTGACTACAGTAAGAAAGCGCTGGAGTGGTATAATGATAATAATGTGGTTTTTGAACCAAGAGAGGCAAATCCACCAAACTGCCCGGAACTCAGGCCAGTGGAGAGATATTAGGCTCTTGTTAAAATGGAATTAAAGGACACGAAAAAGGTCTCCCAGGACATGCAATATTTCAAACGTAGATGGACCACCTGCTCTAAAAAGGTGGCAGAAACTACCATAAAAGCCTTAATGGGAGGGTTTCCGGAAAAAGTGGATAACTTTGTTCGTGGTGGTTGGAATTCCATGCGGTTTTTTTGTTTGATTTTGTATTAAATTTCATTTAATAAAAATATGGTTTGAAGTCTTAAAATTCAGTGATTTGTTTTTTATTTAACTTTATGTGTGTTAACATTTTTATGATCTCACTCCTTACTATTAGCCTAAGGAAATATATTCAGAAAAATTTAAGTTTTCTCTAGTGTGTAATTTTAGGACTCGTCATGAAAATTTAAACAGAAAACATATTTACATATAATAAAAAAATGTAACTGCCCAGCCAGCAATTTCGGAGCGCTCATAAATAAGATTTTTAAATGGCTCATAGAAATGATTATTGTTTTTTTGAAAACACTCTTATTTTGGTAGAAAATATGAACCCTTAGAAAACAATCCAAAAAGTTGTCTCTACAATCTAAAAAGCTGTCTCAAAATGAGGGTTCATTTTTCGGACTCAAAGAAGATTCCAAAATTATTTAAATTTATGAAGAAAATTTCGATTTTATACGTTCTTTTTTGTGAGTCATTTCTGAGTACACAGGGGGCTTTTTTGGACGGACCACTTTCATAGGAAAAAGTGGAAAAATGTTTGTTTTTGGAGCTCATTTCTGAGTCATTAATGATCATCTTTGTTTGCTGGGTGTGTAAAAAGTACTTATTTAAACTAATACGAGTTAGTCATTATTTTATATTTAGAAACAACGAATACAACAGGCCGTTATTAGGAAGTCATTATTTTATATTATAAAATAATGCAAAAGGTAATGATATATAATTTTTGGTAATGCAGATAGTAATGAGGTGTCATTACCAATATTTTGCTGGGTTGTGTCTTTTTACATACCACGCGAGGTAATTTAATTAAATCCATTTGGTAAGTTTATAAAATAAAAATGGATTATTTGAACGATTTATTAGTATTTTGTGCTGCGCCAGACAATTCACGTACAAAATTACAAGATTCACGTACAATATTACAAGAAAAAAAAAAAAGAAAAAACTATAGTGTGTTAGTGGAAATTTTGTGACAATTTACTAAAATAAGGCAATTTATGAGATCAGTACATCAAAGTGTGTAGAAAAATAATGCTTTTGTATTTTTTTGTAATTGAAAGTCAAAACTGTGGGTTGTATATATGAAACAAATGCTGCTTGATATGTTTTTTGGGAACTTTCGGGGTTCTTTTTGAAATATTTAAAATATTATTGGTTCACATTTTGGTAATTCGCGAGTGATTTCTATGCGCTTTTTTATATTGAATAAATAAATTCATTACTTCACGTGTATCAAAATTCTGCAAATCCTTGATAACACACCTCAACAAGCCTTGAGCGGTTTGAACTTTGATGTATGATTCATATTGCCTTTGATACCCTGATTCTAAATTCTTAAATGCTATTTATTAGTGCTGAAAGTTATGAATACTCATTAACCATACTTATAAATATTATTGTTCTAAAGAAAACACTTTTAATGTACTAATTGCTTATTCTGCATATTTATTCTTTTGCACGTCCCGCACAAGTAACTTTATTTTATTGTATTGATTACGAATACAATTTAATAAACAAATTTAATGTACTAATTGTCTAGACTGTTATTGTTCATATTTATTTTTTGTGTAATTTCGAGAAAAGTATCACCTGATTTATTTTATCATAAATTCATAATTAATATAAAAGACACATTGTAATTTAGAGTTAGTTAAATTTTTGTATTGATTGAATTAAGTAAAAAGGAATATTTAAAACAAATAAAATTTTTTATTTTAACTAACGGTGATGTAACTATAACTGGCGCAGTCGAAAACAAGTTGACGGTTTATCAACTTTCGGTTCGTTCCCAAATTAAATTTTTAATTATATTATGTGAACATTTTTTTTCAAAAAAAAGTTATTAGTGAATATAATAACGGATAAATTAAATTTAACTAAAAAGAAGTTATTAGTGAATATAATAAACTACAAATTAGTAAATTATTAACGACAGTTTAATAAAAACTTATTCAAAGAAAATAATAACTTTAAGATTTAATTCAAAACTGGAAACTTATAAGAACTTATTAAAATATAAAACAAAACAAACATCATCTGCACCAACTACAAAAACTATCTGTTTATCATCTGTAAACACCATATCATCTGTAACCACAACATCCTTATTATCGGCAACCAATGTAGATCATCTTAATAATATTCGGGTAAATTAAACTTTTAATATACTATTAAAACTAAATGTTAAATTGTAAGATAATTCCATTTTTACATGAGAAAAATTAGACCATATTCGAAAATATTCAGAAACCTAATATCAATACCAGAAAATTCCACAATGCCCAACGACACCCACCACTTAATCCAAATTCATTCCCTCAATTAAACACGACTCCACAACCTAAACAAATTTTCGATTCTTTAAGAATACCAGACGCTATTAAGGACCTGCCTAAATTTGACGTTAACCTTAGGTTACTATACGAATTTCTTAACAACGTTGAAGAAATTCTTGGATATTTGTCCGACGTAGACGGGACAAATTATACCAAAATCTTGCTTAGGGTAATTAGAAATAAAATAGTTGGACCAGCTAACGAGATCCTTAATGTATATGGCACAACACTAATTTGGAAAAATATAAAATCAAATTTAATTTTACATTATTCGGATAAAAGGAATGAAACTTCTCTAATAAGAGATCTTCATAATCTAAAACAGTCTAACCTAACTGTTGAAAATTTTTATGGATCAAATATAGAGATTCAATCGGCTATCAATAATAATATTTTAATCCTTGAAATCAACCATAGGTTAATAGAGGCTAAACAGAAATTATTTGCAGAAATGTGTCTAAACATATTCCTTACCGGCCTTAAAGAACCTTTGGGTTCAAATATTAGATATATGAGACCCAAAACGTTGGCTGAGGCCCTTTCATTTTGCCTTCAAGAGCAAAATATATTTTATAACAAGAATCATGTCAATCCGACTCACACTATTCCCAACTATAATAACACAGTACAACAAAATAAGAAAAATTTTATGCATCGGGATTGCTACACATTATTTCTAATAGACTTTGGGACGCAGACCACAAATATGGCACTAGAATTTTAAAGTTAGCTATAGTTTAAGAAATATTTGCAAAACCGTATTTGCAGAAAAATTCAATTTTGTAATAAACTTTTTACAAAAAAATATAAAATTAAAAGTATGGACGCTATTATTTGCAAAATTTTAATAGGATGAAATATGCTCTTTAATTTGATATATCGCATGTTTTAACAGCTGCGATAATATTCTCTGTATATGCATTTAAAGTTGAAATTTCTCTTTTTTCACGATTTCGTTAACAATTAATCTGCGGTGAAAGGAATATCCACTTTTTTAATTTATACCATTAGTAAACATCTACTTAATTACTTACTTAATTTATCAAACAAATTTCGCACTTTGTGTTTTTATTTTAAGTAGAAATTGGCTATAGCTGAAAAAAATTGATTTTTTTAATACCTAAAAATTAAGGAGTTTGTGACGAATCTGAAATTAAAAAACTCAAATAGAACCATTGAAATATGTAACACACATATGTTCTAATCAATTTCAACAAAGTTTTGCATAATTTAAGTGCAAATTCCTAAAAAATAACGATTTTAAAATATGCATGTTCAAAAAAGTACTATAAAAAAGCATTTCAAATTTAGTCCGTTTTATTGTTCATTTTGTGTATGAAAACCCTACAAAAATATTTATATTTTCAAACATTTTGATTGGTTGAAAATAAATTAACCAATCAGAATTCTCCAAAAATAAACAAAGTCAAAACATACTGCCACCCAAAATTTTAAATGAAATCGACTTTAACAAAAGTATACATTTTTGGAAATTGGCGATAAAATTTGTGTTTCAGATTGAATTTTCGGAAAATGTTGATTCAAAAGTTGTGATTTTTTTGACAAAAAGAATTTAGTGGCATATGAATTTACATCATGTGTTAAGACTTTGCAAATCCGATGGGATTTTACTTTATTTGCAAAATAGGAAAGTCAGTGAAGTTTTCATTTGAATTGCAATTATATCCTAGATCCTTAATCTAACAAAAATAAGTTGGTATGGTTCTAAAAGACCAAAGTCTATACTTTTAAACCATATTAAAAATTATCCATTGTTTAGTCAGGCATATGAATAAATAAGAAATTTTAACGAAAAAACTGACTTTTTGGTAAAAGTTAAATTTGCGAATATTTCAATAACTAGAGCTAATTTTTAAATATGGTGTTCGCATTTGTGATAATCATCCTAAAATCTATCAGGATTGATATGTCACATGCCCGATACATTTTTAGTGTTGTACTGTGTAATAGACTTATACCAACCATTAACCAAATGGTAAATCCATTCCAAAATAAACCCCTACAGCTGCTAAACCTTCTTTCAAACAATCTTATCAAATGAATCCAAACCATACTAATCTGGGAAAATACCCAACCCAGTGTAGAAACGGTAATGACGTATCATTATTTTTTGGACTACCAGTAATGACACCTACTTACCTTCTGCATTATTTTAAAACATATAATAATGAGTTACTGATAATGACTTATTTTTATCATTATTTAAAATATAAAATAACTTTCTAGATTTTTTTGAACATTTTTTGAAATCTATTTATAGACCCAATATTTTTTAAATACTGGTAAGGATATATGTAACCACATATTTTCTTGATTTTTTGTATGTTGGCGACTAAGCTTAATTGTGTGCAGCATGTCAATTATTTTTTTATCTATTAAATATTACATGTCGATGTAGCTCAGATGGTAGAGCTATTGACTGGTAATCTGTAGACCCAGGTTCGATTCCCGCACCAGAAAATTTTATTTAAAACAGAAAATACAATAAAAAATATTTTTTTTTATATAATATATTTTTTTGAAAATCTATTATTAGACTCATTATTTTTGTCACTACTAGTAAGCATATAGGTAATGACATATTTTTAGATTTTTCGTAGCCTGGTGTGTAAGCATAACTCATTATTTTTCGCGACATCACCATATAAAGGTAATAAAAAATGTAATAACAAAAGTAACTAGTTCCCATTACCAAGTATGTAGTTACATAACCACATATCTGGTAATGATTTTCTACACTGGGAAGTAATGGAAACTACGGTTACCAATCGAACCCACCGATGAACAATTTTGGACGGCAAATTCCTACCGGAATTTCCAAATATATTCAGCATAGACGTCCCCATAGACGGTCTCACAAATTGGAAAAGTATCCCCCTTAACTGCCTGCTAGGGATGCCGATCCCGAAATCCCGATCCCGAAAATCCCGGGATTTAGAAATCCCGAAATCCCGGGATTGGACTTGAAAAAATCCCGGGATTTCCGATTTCATTATTTGGCATATTTTACCTCTTTTTGTATTTGTTTATATTGTTATATTCGACCAAAATCACATAAATCTAATATCTTATTAAATGTTATTAAAAAACTAATATTTCCTATTCATACACTTATAAAAAAAAGTTAGTACAAAAGTCAAACGCTAAACGCGTTCTGATTAAATTGAACTAATTTTTCTGTTATTTTCTCTAAAAAAGTCCGTAGAAATAGGTCAAAATTCTGCTTAAATAACAGGAAATAGTACATGTATTTGTGCCAGCACAATTTTGACCTATGCATTTGTACGTAATTTTTTTATAAGTGTAAGTAATAGATTCAAATAGATTACAGATTGAATAAATCTGAATAAAACCTTAATAATTTAAAAACTTTTATTCAGCTGTGAAACTTTTAAAAATCATAATTCAGCTTTATTTAATCTTTAAACGCATATGTTTTTATTTATTTTATTGATGATTTGCTAACTTCATTCAAAATAGTTTTGCCGACTAAAAACAGCAAGTTTTTGTTAAATTATAGAAATCTCACAAACTGCCTTTCTGAAATCAGCAGAGGTATGTGTTTAATATAGTATTTAGGGCGAGTAACTTATTTCCAACTTAACCATGGTTAAATTTTAACCACAGATATTTTCATATAAATTTGACATTTATAACTATGGTTATGCACTAAACTCAGTTTATTTTGAGATAAGTTAACAGGTCTTAATGTTAGTTGATTTAAAAAAACTAATAGTCACTAAATATTTCTGATGATTTCGGCAGAATAGTTTGTATTTGCATTCAATAAATTTTTTACAAATATAACTAAAAATTTGTAGATAAGCAGTGTTTCGGCTAGTTAAAAAGTTTCTTCAGAAGTAAATTGTAATTTGAAATTTACTTAAATTTAACTCATAAATATATTACTTATATGTCGGATATTTAACAATTGTTTAGCAAACAAGTTCTGCTGATTTCAGTAGATTTAATTGCGGAACCTTTTTTTACTAATTTTAAGTAGCTTTCTCTGCTATATTTACATACTTATTTCTATGAATGGAGTTTCTGTTTAAAGCCAGATTCACAATGCTGTAGTACTCCATATTTTTTGTAACATGCTATCTCTATTTTATATACTCCACTATGCAGCGAGGAGTACTCCAGCATTGTGAATCCGGCTTAATTTGTTTATTTTTTCATACTACAAAAAATAATAAGTAGATTTATAATGAATTATTTTAATTTGTAGGATTTATTTGAGCTATTTGGTTTTAAAATTAAAAATATGATGAAACAAGAAAATCCCGAAACCCCGAAAAATCCCGAAATCCCGAAAAATCCCGGGATCCCGATAAATCCCGGGATCCCGAAAAATCCCGGGATCCCGGGATTTAAATTTTCAAAATCCCGAATCCCGGGATTTGTAAAAACCAGTCCCGTTCGGCATCCCTACTGCCTGCCCAAACCACTGGAGATAAGAAGTTGAAATTTGGCATAAAGATTCCTCCACTGTAGTAGATATCGACTAAGTTTGTATTTTTGGTATTCCCTACAGGATATCCCAAAAGGGGGATGTTTCCCACTTGACGGCCTGCCCAAACTGTTGAAACTATGTAGCCGAAATTCGGTATATGAGTTCCTCCTTCTGTGCAGGCGTCAGCTTAGACGGAATTTTTGAAATTCCTATCGGGAGGGAGATAAGGGGAAAAGTATTCTCCTTTACGGCCTGCCCAATCCCTTCTGGCCAACCTAAAATTTTAAATATGTATTCCCTGGAGTAGGACTAACTCACCGGCAACGTAATTTTTCTATTTTGGAACAGAAACATGGTAAAAATGTGGGTTGAAAGGGAAAAATGTCCCCAATAACGGCCTGCCTAAACCGCTGAGGCAATGAAGTTGAAATTTGGTATGAATGTTCCTCATCCATCGCAGACAGCCGCGAAGATCGAATTTTTGTAAATTCCTAAAGGGAGGGGCAAAAAGAAGAAAGCCTCCCCTTGGTGGCCTGTAAAAACCCCTTCGGCTGGAAACCTGAAATTTAAAATGTGGGTACCTGGAGTAAGGGCTAACTTATTAGAAAGATACTATTTTGAATTTTGGACAGGGTCGTTATAAAATAGGGGCTCAAAAAGGGAAAGTGGCCCCTTAAAGACCTGTCCAAACTGCTGGAACTAGGAAGATGAAATTCGGTACTTAGGTTCCTCTTCCAGCCTAATTCCAACCGGGAGGGACAAAAAAAGAAAAAGTGTCCCACTTGACAGCCTGCTCAAACTGCTGGAATTTTCGGAAATCCCTACCCAGAGGGGCACAAATAGTAAAAGTTGGCTAGAAATCTGAAATGTAAAACATATGTTCCTTGGAGTATGGGCTCACTTATCGGGAAGGTGCTTTGTGGAATTTTGGACAAGGACATTGCAAAAATGGGGATTAATGAAGCGAAAAGTGCCGCTTAAAGGCCTGCCCAAACTGCTGGAGGTAGGAAGTTGAAATTTGGTACTAAAGTTCCTCCTCCATTGTAGACATCCGCTAAGATGAGATTTTTGGAAATTTGCACAGGTAGGGTCAAAAATAGGAAAAGTCTCCCCCTTAACGGCCTGGCCAAACTGCTGGAACTAGGTAGCTTAAATTCGGTATTTGGGTTCCTTCTCCAACGTAGACGTCCCCTAAGACGGTATTTTTGGAAACTCACACCGGGAGGGGTAAAAAGTGAAAAAACTTGCCCCTTGCCGAGTTGGACAAACTGCTGGATATAGAGACCTAAAATGATGTATTTAGTAGGTTCCTCCTCTAACCCAGACGTTCTCGGAATTTTTGGAAATTCCTACCGGGAGAATAATTCCCCACCTTGATGGCCTAACCGAACCCTTCGGCTAGAAACCCGTAATCTATAATATGTATTCCTTGGAGTATGGGCTAACTTATCGACAAAGCATTTTTAGGACTTTGGACAGTAACGTGGTAAAAATGGTGGCTCAAAAGGAGAAAATTACCCCCCCCCCCTGAACATCAGCGTCTTTAGCTAGAAACCTAAAATTTAAAGAACGAGTGTATATGGAACACTAAAATTAAGAAACTAATAGGAAACGAGTGGAATTGAAACACTATACAAGTGGAACGAAATGGATATAAACATTGAACGAGTGGAATTGAAATTATAGACAATGGAAATGGATTGGAAGAGGGAACGAAAAGGAATGGACTATAGAACGAAATGGAATGAGGAGCGAGATGGCATAGAATGGGGAACGAGTGGAATTGAAACACTGCAGTTAAAAGAGGAATGGAACGGAGCAAGTGCAAAGAAATGGAATGGAAAGAGAAGCGACTGATATCAATATCGATACACAAGACAGTAGGAACGAAATGGAATGAAACGGGGAACGAGTGGAATTGGAATAACAGATAATGGGAACGAAATGCAATGGAATGGTGAACGAAATGGAATCTTGGAAGGAGTTGCATTGGAACACTGAAATTGTTAAACAAAGTGGAATGGAATTTTAATGACTCAAACTGCCGGAGTTTGGTACTTGAAATTTCGCATGCGATTGAGGCAGATTATATATATTTGGGATTTTTACTGGGAGGAACAAAAAGGGATGAAGAACCCCTTTTAATTACCTAATCAAACACTATCCACGGAATATGAAACTTATGTAGCATTGAAACATACTCTACAAAAAGTTAAACTAATTTTATAAAAGAGAAAAAACCTTAGAAAAAGAATAGAACTTATATATTCTGATATTTAAACTGCAGGTAACGAAGCACCGGTGGAAGAAACCGACGCAGTAAATTTTCCAACTGAATTCGTGAATTTACTTGAATTGCCGGGTCTACCTTTACATAAACTGGAATTAAAAAACTTCAATGCACGCTAACAACGTAGATATGTAGCTTTGCCCGCTATCTATAATATTATAAATCGCTTGCCAACCCTGCTTTACGTTATTTATTTTCATTCAAAATACAAATGAATAAAACTACTAACGGGTCTATCTACCTAAGTTCGCGCTTTACCAAATTATCTTGACATACACACGTATATTGCAATTTGTAATGGATTCATTAATAACAATCCACTTTCATGAGAAAAAGTGATCAAATATTTATTTATTTTAAAGCCATTATTGTGTCAGAATTATTTATTTGTGGTAGCTGGGTGAAGGATTTTATTATAAAAACTGTACTATAAATAAACAAAGCGCATTTACCCACCCAACCACGAATACGACCTATCTACGCCGATGGCTTGAACAACAGACAATTAGTTGTTACATGCTCACGTGTTGGTATACTAAATGATTTATTTATATAAAAATGAAGAGGCAAAAAATAGTGTTTGTACTTAAACATTACAATAAATTTACCTTAACAATTATTTTATCTTAATAGGAAATATTGTGTTTTATTTTATCTAAACGAAATTTAATTCTAAACTTTAAGGCACGCTAACAACGTAGCGGGCTGCTTTAAATGTTTTTTTATTTTCATTCAAAACACAAATGAACAAAACTATTTAAGGGGCGATCTACCTATATGTGCACTTTACCAAATTATCTTGACATACGCACGTATATTGTCAAGAATTATTGTTGTGTCAGAATAATTTATTTGTGGTGGCTGGGTGAGTGAAGGTTTTTATTATAAAAAACTGTATTTAAAAAAAAGCAAATTTGAAGATCATCAGGGGGGGGGGGGCTGCGCCCTCCCCCATTAACCACGAATACGACTTATCTATAATAAATTTAGCTTAACAATTATTTTACCTTAGCAACAAATATTTTGTTTTATTTTATATAAAAGAAATTTAATTCTAACCTTTAAGGCACGCTAACAACGTAGCGGGCTGCGCCCGCTAGTTGTTCATATAGTTACAATTAGGTATATTAAGTACAATTATATGTAGGTCGATATGAAATAATATATTACTATGTATATATGTTTCCATATCAAATTTTTGAACCAACGCAAAGCTATATATAAGTATATATGCTTTGACATGTACGTTTACATGGCTATATATATGTATTAGGGCGGGTCAGGCAAAAACAAAATACAAAATCGTAGGGGAAAATGATTCTACGAAGAATTCTAAGCAACTTTGCCCTAGAAACCATAGGTCAAATTTGGATTTCGAGCTTGCGGAAATTCAAAAATATGTTGTTAGTAGTGCTTCACTGCAATGTTTGTGTAAAATTTGCGTTAACATGTAAGTATTGTTAACCAGGATAATAGTTCTGGACTTTTGAGATAGGAATCTTCATCAACTTTCCTTATTATAAGAAAAAATTCTCAAAATTTTTTTACTTTTGACTAAACATAAATCAGCCTAAAAATTAGCGCACGCTACAGGTTGGAAATGTTAAGATATTTTGATAAAATTCAGTATACCGACTTATATCATCCTAGGGACGAAGCATATTAATTTTGGTTGAAATCGGTTCACGTTTGGACTTAGTGCCCATATAAAGTACCCCCAAAATTGGTATTTTTGCACGCTACAGGTTACAAATACGAAGTTAAAGGTTCCTCCCAAAATTGTTTTTTTGCATACTACAGGTCTCAAATATGAATAAATTTTAATGAAATTAGGTACGCTAATTTACATGGGCATACGGACATTTTTTTTACAATTGGTAAATTTTTAGGCTTAGTGCTTGTATAAAGGTCCCCCAAAAATTTGCATATCCACAAGCTACAGTTCGCAAATACTAAGATATTGTGATAAAATTTCGTGCACCGACTTATATTGGCCCAAGAAAGAAGCCTGTGCATTATGATTAAAATCGGTCCATGGATACACCCAGTGCCTATATAAAGGTCACCCAAAAATTGATTATTCACATGATACAGGTCGCAAATACGAAGGTACTTTAATGAAATTTGGTATGTTGACTCATATGGGCCCAAGAACAAAGCCTATTGATTCTCGATAGGATCAGTCCATATTTGAACCTATCGCCCATATGGACTATATTTCCAATTTTATCTTAAATACATCAAAATCAATCAAAATTTCTTACCATTTTTCTAATTTTTTATCATTTTATAGACAAATTTTGACACAAGACCATGTCAACCCATTCGAATTTCAGATCAAAACATTTCAGACTGGTGTAGGGTATCATATAGTCGGGCATGCCGACTGTACGAAACCCTACACTAGTCTGGTTGAAAGCCAAAAAGCTTCGTCCTTGGGCCGATTATAAGTATGTGTACCAAATTTGATCAAAGTATCTTAATATTTGCGTCCCTTAGCGAGCGAATATGTCCATTTTTGGGGGACCTTTATACGGGAACTATGTCTAAACATCGACCGATTCCATATAAAATCAATAGCCTTTATTCATGAGCCCATTTGAATCCGTGTATAAAATTTCATTAAAATATCTTCGTATTTGCGACCTGTAGTGTGCAAACAATATAATTTTGGGGGAACCTTTATATAGGCACTAGGTCTAACCATGGCCCGCTTTGAACCAAAATCAATAGGCTTTGTCCTTGGGCCGAAATTAGTAGGTATAACAAAGTTTGTAGAAATATCTTAATATTTGCGACCTCTATCATGCGCACAAAAATATGTGGATATAGAGACAGACGGATGGACAGACGGATATCGTTATATCGAAACAAAATGTTATTATGGGGTCCATCGGTATACTTAAAAGTGGTTAGTTTCAATATTTTTTGGAATTATAAACATCAGCACAAACTTATTATACCCTGTCCATGTACTGGTGTAGGGTATAACTAACAAAACTCATTATTCAAACTCATAAAGCACCACTTACAACATATTTTGGAATTTCCGCAAGCTCGAAATCCATTTTAGACCTATGGTTTCTAGGGTAAAGTTGCTTAGAATTCTTCGTAGAATCATTTACGCCCCTACGATTTTTTGTCCCAGAAATTGACCCTCCCTAATATGTAGGTATACATTGAAACATATAATTGTATTAAATCATTTTAAATAATATCGAAATATATATAAACTTTTTTACTAGGGAAGTTAAAAATGCAAAAACATGTATTCTTAGATGACAAAATATGACTAATTTACAAACAAACCCATGTTTAGCGGGAAATATATGTATAGTAACTATAAATACAATATAATTGGAAGTATACTCCAAAAACATATATAGTAGTTTGTAAACATACATATAATTACCTCCAAACATACACAAAAACGTCTTTTTCCTCCGTGTGGGAATTTAATAAACAAATTGTCTAGACGCTTATTGTTCATATTTATTTTTTGTGTAATTCCAAGAAAAGTATCACCTGATTTATTATATCATAAATTCATTATTAATATAAAAGACACATTGTAATTTAGAGTTAGTCGAATTTTTGGATTGATTGAATAAAGTGAAAAGGAAACTTTAAAACAAATTAAATTTTTTATTTTAACTAACGGTGATGTAACTATAACTCTGGTAAAATATGAGTAGTGGGTATCGAGTATCGAGTATTTGTCTTTTTTTTTGGGTACTCGATACTTAAAACTACTACTCGATATTTTCAGATTTGCATTTTGGACGGACAAAACATATAAAAATGTGACTCCGCTAAAATATTTATCACAAAACTACAACTCTGCTAAAAGAAAAAAATTAGAAGTAAAATATTTAAAAGTATATGTTAAAAAACTATAAGAAACGCAAAATATGTTTATAAATATAAAATTAAATATTGAATTAACGTAAACATTTACAAATAATTTTATTAAAAAACTTGAAAAAACTTCAAATCTAAAAACCCTTAAAAGTATCGAGTAGTATCGAGTATCCAAATTAAAAATATCGAGTACTATCGAGTATTGAAAAGTATTCGAATATACCAGCACTACTATTTATCCAGCGCGGCCTAAAAATTTAATATTTGATTGTTTTTCTGGTAATGGTTTTCAAATTAATTTGTTCATATAACGGTACACAAATTAAAACAAAAAATAATTTCCTATGTAAATATTTTAGAGAATAAAGTTCATTCTTTACTAATATAAGTACCGTCGTAACAAAAATTCTTAAGCTATTTTTCGCATTTTTATCCACGATTTTCTCAAAATTTAGAATTGATGGACGAATTCGGAAGACAGACTTGGAATCAGCAAGTAAATTACTAAAAGCATACATCAAGCTGCAAACAGCAGCGGCTTTTCGTTTATGTGTGTAATTCGCGCAATGTCAAGTTCTAATATTGGTCACCATCAATTTTTGGTTTTAACTACTAAAGGCACATTTTGGCACCTTGAATCCAGAAAAAGATAAATTTTTCCTATTTTCATACTACTATGGCAGTGGATTGAAAGAGTTGGCAACCCTATTAGTGAAGACGTCATTTTTTTCTATTCCCAACAAAGTGTTTTTTAATATTAAATAAAACTAGTTAAACACAAATATTAATAAATACGTTTAAGTGCATACTTTGTATAAATATACAAGAAGTTTGAAAATATGAAATATGCCACCAGTGCAACTTAGAAGTGGAGGATGAAGAGGAATTTATTGAATGTGATAAATGCAAGAAAAACTTTCATGTAGTTTGTACTACTTTAGACAAACCCAAGTACGAATACTTGCTAAAGCATGAGAGCGAAGAATATGCATGCCATTTATGTGATGACAATAGTGGTACCTTTAAGAGAGAATTAAAGGAAATAAAAACAGAACTAAAAAAGCTCGATCAGCTGTCTAGTTTAGTAGAAACAATGAACTTTATGTCAAAGCAATACGATGATATTTTGAAAGGCGTTGCTGAAAATAAAAAGAAACTGGAAATAGTTCAAAAAGAAAACAAAGTATTAAAGGCTGAAGTTCAAACTTTGAAAAACTCTGTTAAATTCCTTAATGATCAGAGGGTGAAACATGATTGCTTAATAAGTGGAGTGCAGTCTGCAAATAATCAATCTACAATGGAAACTGTTTTGAAAATCTCAAGTGAAGCTGGTGTGGAATTACTGCCAGATAGTATAGAAGATGCATATTTTATCAATAAAAAAAATGAATCAAGTGATAAAAAAAATAATAAAAAAATTGTTGTCGTTAAATTTAACTCAAAAAAAATCGAAGGAAAAGTTGATGTCTATAAAGCCAGCAGGAGTCATTGCACTCAGTTGTTCCTACGTAGGCCATATCTCTCTTAAGGCATTTTCTCCCATTATTGTTGACGGTTACTGCCCCCTTTCAAAGAAGGCATTTTGTTGAGCAGGAGTCATCGCACTCATTCAATAGTTATAACAAATTTTTATATGAATTTTATACAAATGCCTTAAGATCCCAAAACGACTAATTTGGACATAAACGATTATGAGAGAATGACTCGGATATTATTATTAATAAAATACGTTCTAATTTATTATTTTATTTAAAGTCGCACTTTCTGTGGATTTTTGCGCATTTTTTGTGGATTTTTACGCATTTTATGCGTACATTTACGTGCTTTTTTACACACAAATTTAGTAAATTAACACACTAATTTCAAAATTTCATTTAATTTTTACGCACTTTCAATGTAAAATTACAAATTATTTGTGCACCAACAATATGCGTATTTTTTCTCAATTACGCACATAGAGTAAATTTACCCAATTTATAGTAGGAGTTCAGTTTCCTACTATAAGTTGGGTAAATTTCAACAGAATTTAATTAGAGTGTAAGAGATTATATTCAAGCTATATTACCTTCAGTACATGAAACAGGAGATCCTTCGACTGATACATCCGTTTTAATTTCTTGCCTTCAACATGCTATCGAAAATGTTACAATTGAAAAAAAGGTAAAAAGAATTCATAATCATGAAATAACTCCGTGGATTAACGGGAATTTGCAAAAATTGATTGTTTACAAGAAAAAACTTTTAAAGATGCGAAGAAAAAAACCTGACAATGCAAGTATTAAGAAATCAAAGGGAAAAGGGAATTAGCTACGTTATTAAAAGGGCATGTAAAGAATCGATGAACAATTTCTATACTAGTAATTTAGATAAAATCAAGCAAGATCCCAAAAAAAGTTGGAGGTTTTTAAATGATACCCTTGGAAGAACCCCAAAAAGATCTATTAGCATCACTGATGCTAATGGTGATGACATTTTAGATGAGTTTCAAAGTGCTGAGGTCTTAAACAAACATTTTATTGAATCAGTAAGAAGTTTAAGGTTGCGAATTCCATATTCGCAAACAGATACTTGCAACTCGTTAAGAACATTAATTCAAAGCAACGTAAGATTTAATTTTAATTATACCACATATGATGAAATGAAAACTACTGTTTTAAACTTATCACCTAGCAAAAGTTGTGGTCATGATAATGTGTCACCAAAAATACTTTTAAAGTGTATTAATGATTTAAATATTTTTAATAATATGATAAGTAATAGTTCATATCCGAATGTTCTAAAAATCCATAAGGTAATACCGATTCCCAAGGAGAAGAACGCTTCAACTACTAACATGTATAGACCAATTGCAGTCTTACCGATAATTGATAATGTATTTGAAAGGATTTTGTATAATCAAATTTCAGAATATATGTATGGTAACAATTTACTGAATGAATTTCAATATGGATTTAGAAAAGGATGTGGAACTGAGGAAGCAGTTGTAAATATAATTAATTTCATTTGTAAAGGTTTGGATGAAGGACACAGCGGCGTAGCTGGAATTTTTTATGATTTTAGTAAAGCATTTGATCTTATAGATCATGAAATACTGTTCCAAAAACTAAAATATTATGGTATTTATGGAAGCGATCTATTACTATTAAGGAGCTATCTTACAAATAGGAAACAATTTGTTCAGGTTGGTTGTAAAAAAAGCTCTTACCTCCCGGTTGAGTGTGGAGTACCTCAGGGCAGTGTACTGGGGCCCTTGTTATTTACAATTTTCTTGAATGATTTAAATAACCTTGGATTATCAGGAAAACTATTTATGTATGCTGATGACATATGTCTGTTCTACCCATATAAGCATGAAACTGTGGCCAAAGCTTATATGGAGCGTGATGCTGCGCTAATATGTGAGTTTGCCAGAATAAACAAACTTGTTTTAAATGCCAATAAAACACAGTTATTAAGATTTAAGCCCAGCTATCATAATAACATTTTCTCAGTATTTGTTGATGGAAGAGAAATTGTTGAAGTCAAAACTATTAAATATTTGGGTATAAGTCTGCAGAGTAATCTTGCTTGGGACCAACACTTGCAGAATCTAAGGATGAAAACAGCACAAGCTGTCAGTTTTTTATTCAAATTTAAAAACAAATTTAATAGTAATACAAAGATTTTAATTTACAATGCCCTTGTTCAAAGTCATTTAAATTATTTAGCTATTTTATATGGCTTTAAGAAAACTAATGAACTAAAATCCCTTCAGCGAATACAAAATAAGGCTCTGAAAGTGCTTTACAACCTTCCGATAACATATCCAACTATTTCCCTATATGCGGATGTATGTAAAACAATTTTACCAATTTATGGTCTTTTTAAAATGCAACTATTATTATATGTCTTCAAGCGCTTGCATAATATCGGACATCACACAATGCAGTTTGAAAGAAATCAATATGTAATTAATACAAGAAGTAATGGAAATTTAAGAGTCGCTTGGTGCAGGTTGGAAACAACCAAACAACGTATAGAGTTTCTGGGTAGTCGTGAGTATAATAACTTGCCACAAAATTTGAAAACTGAAAATAGAATTTCAACGTTTAAAAAATCATTGAAGGAATATATTTTGCAACATATAGGAGAACTTTTAATGTAAACTGATCTCAAACTGTACAAAATTCCTTTCTTTAACTAAATTTTCTTTTCATAGTTTATTTTTATTTATTATTATTATTATTTTTTTTTTTTTTTTGTTAACTATATTTATATATTGTAGATTATTGTATTAAATCTTGCCAACTCGCCTCAACAATGTCTATAAGGCGCTGAGGCACCACTATTGTAAATGAATTTTTATCTGAAAATAAAATTTAAAAAAAAAAAAAAATAAATGTCCTTAGCCTGACATAGAGATGGCGGTATAAACAGCAAAAAGCTTTGTATAATGGAAACTTCAATCCGTCATATGAACACATGTTAAATTTCATTTCGATCTGTCAATTCATTCGTATAGGAACAGGCAGGCACGTAGCTGATTTGACAAATTTTGAAACGTAACAAAATACGTCGAAAGCAACATTTTTTTAAATGTAATAAAAAATATTTGTTTTTTGAAAATCTTGAAATCAAATACCAAATGGCCAAGTTTGTTAAGTTTTCATAAATAAAATAGACTCTAAATCCAATTCCAAAAACTGCTTTCTTTTTTTTAAGCTTTTTGGTGGCCACAGAAACTGTTTTTTTTATGGGTTTTTTTTGTAAAAATCTTGAAGTTATGTGTGCTAGGCATAATCAAAGAGGTTAGAAAATAAATAGAATGCAACCCACTCTTTTTCTAAAAAAAAATTTATAAAATATGACTGCAAATAGGAAACAGAATTTTTTTTCCCAAATTTCAATTGATAAGTGGTTATTTTTTATTGTTACTACTAATAGTTTTCGTCATATTTATTATATGATAAACATAAAATTTATAAATTAACCTTCGGTTTTCCTTAAAAATTACAGGTTTCCTGCTTGCAGGCACAAGCTGTTACTATAGGGTGATAATTTGGCATAATTCAACATTTTGCAATTTTTTTCTACCCTTAGTTAAGCATTATAATATTAGATTTTCATAATTTTTTTTTTAAATTAAAATTATTAACTGTCCATGGAAGAGCGTACTTTAGGAGAAACAAGAAATTTATTCTGAAAGTGAGTGCAAATTAAATACATATATAAATTCGGATTTGTCCCAAGAAGCTTCTTACAGTATATTTAATAAAATTATATTCTGCGGTTTTTGAAGATCTTGCAAAATGACCATCGCGGTCAGAATCAATGTTTCAAATGCGAAATGAAAGTACACTGTTGCTAAAACAAAACCCTCAAAGTGTTTTGCAAATCTAGCTCGGTTTTTAATTTGATGGCCTCTTGAAACATGTGTCTATTTTAATCACGTTCTCGTAACAAAGACGCACTATCAGTTGCTTTTTATTCATATTGTTTGTTATCAGCAGTTTGGTGTTAAAAATTGTCGAAATCTATTCTATTTTCCTAACTCTAACACAATGCACTAGCTTAAGTAGGGGGCATCGCCTGAGTGTTAGCCTAACGTAAAAAAATAGAAATAGTGAGTAAAAATGTGAGGCCACTCGGAAATTTTCACACAAAATAAAAAATTTTGTACAAACAAACAATCGGAATAAAAATGACTAGAATTTGGCATTACTGTTCACAGTTCATTTCAATCAATTTTATTTTTGAACTAGTGTGTTCTTCTAGTTCATTCGCTCATTCGAGAAATTTTTTCAGTTGTCCATACACTAATATAAAGGCCTTCAAAAATTTGTTGCTCAAAAAACAGCTGAATCCAGCAGAATCTGTTTGATAAACATTTGAAAGATACAAACAGCAAGAAAAAATCTGTTAAATTTACAAAATTTCAGCTATGTTTTAGTTAATCGAAAATGACAATTTACCCTGATAAAATCAAAAAAAAATTTACTGGAAATTAGTAAATCACAAAGAATTTAAATTTTTTTTTTATTTTCTTAATGCGAATAAAATCTACTCTGCAGAAAGCAGTCTAATATTTTCTAGCAAATATTACTGTTTATTGTAGCAGGAGAGTTCATTATTTGTAAATTAAATTTAGACATAAATTAAGTTTTGAATATATAACAATTTCTTTTTAAATTTAACTCAAATATTACTAAAACAGTTGCATTTTTGCTGTACTTATCTCACTAATATTTATTTAGCAAAAAGGATATACTAATTTCAAAAGCTTTCTGTGCAGGGCCCCTTTTAACTAATTTTGAGTACCTTTTTTGCTACTTTTCAGGATTTTTCTGTCAGTTTAAGATTATATTATGTCAATGGTTTGTTTGATAATTCCGAATAAAATAAAACAACCGAAAAGAACAGTTGAAATTTAACTTATTCGTGAACGCAAGAGAGTTCCTAAACCTAAAAATGTGCAAAATTTTTGGGCTTTCGCGCTACACATATATTTCAAGAGGTCATAAAATAAAAAACAGAGCTAACTTTGCAAAATGCTCTGGAATTTTACTTTCATTTCGCGTCGGAACCATCGTGCTTGAAATAATTGTTGCGTCTTAGATCATATTGGAATGGCGCACTCCATTGGAAATCAAAATAATAATAATGATGTAATTTACTTTTAATATTTAACCTTTCCGATAATCTATAAAATTGTAATAAAGCCCCAGCAAAAATAGAGATGCCGAAGCAGTAGAAAAAGCACTATAGTTGATGATCTAGATGTACTTCTTTTTTAACATAAACACTAATGAGGTGAGCTGTCATAGGAAAATTACGTTTTTTTATTTTACAAAAGTTTTTTATTACCGCCATCGAGTATCGAACTTGCTACCTCACGATGGCTAGTCTAACGCCATTTGTTTTATATATACATATTTTTAAAAATTAATGAAATATTGAAATTATGAAAATTAATTATAAATATTAAAAAACAAAATTTATAGAATAAGAAAAAAATGGAAAAAAATAAAAAAATGCAAAAAATAAAAAAATATTGGTCCCGCCGGGAATCGAACCCGCGACCTTCTGTCTGGAGATGGCAAAAGATACGAAAATCACTTTTTACGATCACTTTTAGAGCAATTACTCTTTAGAAGCAATACTTAAGTGATTTTTTGGAATTTGTTCAGAAGTAATTCTAAAAAAGCTGTAAAAATATACTAACGGATACTTTAGAAGCAATGAAAGAAGTGATTTGTTGATGTTATTCAGAATAGCTTCTAAAAAGGCAGTAAAAATACACTAACAGATACTTGTGAAGCAGTGGAAGAAGTAGTTTGTAAAGCATTACATTCACCTTTTAAAACTAATATCGATCAAAGAAACCGCACAAATAAATTTAAAGTTTGTCCAAAAAGTATTAAAATATAATTTCACTGTTAAACTCAGGTAACAAAACTATGATATACAGTATTTAAATTGTTTAGTCCATTTTTTACCAACATATCTCTAAAGACACGTCTACCTATCCTTCTACGAAGTTTTGTCAGAAAATTCGCACGGAATCCATGCTTGGCAGAAAATGGGTAAAACAATATACTCCATATCACAAACTGATTACATAAAATTTTAAATATTGACATAAAACTGAAATTTTTGAAAATTGAAATCACCTAGAAATCAAATTACACTTAAAATATATAATTTAGTTTAGAACTTAGAAAATGCGTTTGAAATTAAATTTTCCTTTATGGTTATTAGTTGTAATATTAAACAAGTTTTAAAAACAGATATTTTATAAAATTTTCTGCCTATGTCTACTATTAACTTCTCTTTTTACTATTAACAAAATTGTAAAAGGGACAGCTGGTGCAATGATAAACAAATAACACACTTGTGAAAATTCATAATTTTAATTAAGCAAAGAAATACACAAAATAAAACTTCTATATATAAAAATTAACTGAACGAAGTCAAAAAAAACTTTTAAATGCAAAAAATATGTGTCTCTGTGCGATTTTTGAGACTAAAACTGAACGCATTTTAGTTTTTTTTTTATTTAAATAGTTTTGGGTTAGAGTGATTTCGTGCGTTCCCATACTTTTGGGAAATTTTGTCTTTTAGATAGAGAATTTTGTGATTACTATCATTTTGTTGAACTTTACACAAAAAGTAATGCACACTTTACTTAAAATAACGAGTTTTTTTTAACTTTTAGAAGCTTCCCCAGCAAACAAACAACGTGGTGTGATTAAATTCTCTATATACAAAAGAATAACGTGACTGACTGACTGACTCAACATCGCCCAGCCCAAACCGCTGAAGCTAGGAAGTTGAACTTTGGTATGTAGGTTCTTCCTCTTTCGGCGTAGACGTCCGCTAAGACGGGATTTTTGGAAATTCCTACCGGAACGGGCAAAAAGGGGAAAAGTCTCCCCCTTGACGGCCTGCTCAAACTGCTTCAGCTATGAAGTTGAAATTTGGTATGTAGGTTCCTCGACCGGTGTAGACGTCCGTTGAGACGGCATTTTGGGAAATTCTTATCGGGAGGGGCAAAAAGGGGACAAAAAAAGTACCTTTTTCCAAAAAAAGTACCTTTTTCCAAAAAAAGTACCTTTTTCCAAAAAAAGTACCTTTTTCCAAAAAAGTACCTTTTTTCCAAAAAAAGTACCTTTTTCCAAAAAAATTACCTTTTTCAAAAAAAAGTACCTTTTTCCAAAAAAAGTACCTTTTTCCAAAAAAATTACCTTTTTCCACAAAAAGTACCTTTTTTCAAAAAAAGTACCTTTTTCCAAAAAAAAAACCTTTTTCCAAAAAAAAAACCTTTTACCAAAAAAAGTACCTTTTTCCAAAAATAAGTACCTTTTTCCAAAAAAGTACCTTTTTCCAAAAAAGTACCTTTTTCCAAAAAAAGTACCTTTTTCCAAAAAAAGTACCTTTTTCCAAAAAAAGTACCTTTTTCCAAAAAAGTACCTTTTTCCAAAAAAGTACCTTTTTCCAAAAAAGTACCTTTTTCCAAAAAAAGGACCTTTTTCCAAAAAAAGTACCTTTTTCCAAAAAAAGTACATTTTTCCAAAAAAAGTACCTTTTTCCAAAAAAGTACCTTTTTCCAAAAAAAAGTACATTTTTCCAAAAAAAGTACCTTTTCCGAATAAAGTACCTTTTACGAAAAAAAGTACCTTTTTACAAAAAAAGTACCTTTTTCAAAAAAAAGTTCCCAAGTGTCCCAAACTACTGGAGATAAGAAGTTGAAATTTGGCATAAAGATTCCTCCACTGTAGTAGATATCGACTAAGTTTGTATTTTTGGAATTCCCTACAGGATATCCCAAAAGGGGGATGTTTTCCCCTTGACGGCCTGCCCAAACTGCTGAAACTATGTAGCCGAAATTCGGTATGTGAGTTCCTCCTTCTGTGTAGGCGTCCGCTTAAACGGAATTTCAAAAATTCCTATCGGGAGGGAGATAAGGGGAAAAGTATTCTCCTTGACGGCCTGCCCAATCCCTTCTGGCCAACCTAAAATTTTAAATATGTATTCCCTGGAGTAGGACTAACTCACCGGCAACGTATTTTTTTTTTATTTTGGAACAGGAACATAGTAAAAATGTGGGTTGAAAGGGAAAAATGTCCCCAATAATGGCCTGCCCAAACCGCTGAGGCAATGAAGTTGAAATTTGGTATGAATGTTCCTCATCCATCGCAGACAGCCGCGTAGATCGAATTTTTGTAAATTTCTAAAGGGAGGGGCAAAAAGAAGAAAGCCTCCCCTTGGTGGCATGTAGAAACCTCTTCGGCTAGAAACCTGAAATTTAAAATGTGGGTCCCTGGCTAACTAATTAGAAAGATAGTATTTTGAATTTTGGACAGGGTCGTTATAAAATAGGGGCTCAAAAAGGGAAAGTGGCCCCTTAACGACCTGTCCAAACTGCTGGAACTAGGAAGCTGAAATTCGGTACTTAGGTTTCTCTTCCAGCCTAATTCCAACCGGGAGGGACAAAAAAAGAAAAAGAGTCCCACTTGACAGCCGCCTCAAACTGCTGGAACTAGGAAGCTGAAATTCCCTGTCGATGGATTTTCGGAAATTCCTACCCAGAGGGGCACAAATAGTAAAAGTTGGCTAGAATCCTGAAATGTAAAACATCCCAGGTAGAAATTGCCGACGTTACAACAAAAGTTGTACTGGGAGAGCACTGTTTTTTACGAAATGCCGGTACTACTTAAAACGTGCTTGGCCAGTACTGTTTTCTGAAAATTAACGAGCTTTTTTTAATTTATTAAAATTAACAATTTTATAAATCTTACGTATTTTTACATCTATTACACAATTATTTATGTACGAGAGACATCGCCATTCTTTTCTTGTGAAGTTTCGAAAGAATACATTAAAAATCTGTGATGTACACTAAGAGGACAGTAAAGTTCTAGTAAACTACTAAATTTGTTATTAAATGTACTGGGATAATACCAAAAAAATAAAATCCCAAGCCTGCGCCAACGTTGGGAAATTACTACGGCCAAGCGTTTATTGGTGTTATCATTTCGACAACATGCCAGTACAGTGAACGTTAAAAATCCGACGCATTGCCAGTACATGTACTACCGCCTCCAGTACCGGGCCAACATTGTGCCGTTTGTATTTTTCTACCTTGGATATGTTCCTTGGAGTATGGGCTCACTTATCGGGAAGGTGCTTTGTGGAATTTTGGACAGGGACATTGCAAAAATGGGGATTAATGAAGCGAAAAGTGCCGCTTAAAGGCCTGCCCAACTGCTGGAGGTAGGAAGTTGAAATTTGGTACTAAAGTTCCTCCTCTATTGTAGACATCCGCTAAGATGAGATTTTTGGAAATTTCCATAGGTAGGGTCAAAAACAGGAAAAGTCTCCCCCTTAACGGCCTGGCCAAACTGCTGGAACTAGGGAGCTTGAATTCGGTATTTGGGTTCTTTCTCCAACGTAGACGTCCTCTAAGACGGAATTTTCGGAAATTCATACCGGGAGGGGTAAAAAGGGAAAAACCTTCCCTCTTGAAGGCCTGGCTAAACTGCTGGGTATAGAGACCTAAAATTATGTATGTAGTAGATTCTTCCTCCAACGCAGACGTCCTCTAAGACGGAATTTTTGGAAATTCCTACAGGGAGGGGTAAAAACGGAATAATTCTCCCCCTTGATGGCCTAACCGAACCATTCGGCTAGAAACCTGTAATCTATAATATCCCTACGGGAAATTTTAACAAACTGTCACCGAACTGGCCCCTTTATATGAAATAGACTGGTCACTTTTACATGGCGTTGTCATAGGAGGTGGAAATTGACCCCTTGTGACATGTCACAAGACAAATCGCAGGACAGGTCCCTGAACTTTGTTTTTTATGAGAGTTCAGTAACCTGTCCTAGGATTTGTCTTGTGACATGTCACAAGGGGTCAATTTCCACCTCCTATGACAACGCCATGTAAAAGTGACCAGTCTATTTCATATAAAGGGGCCAGTTAGGTGGCAGTTTGTTAAAATTTCCCGTAGGGATGTTTTCCTTGGAGTATGGGCCAACTTATCGACAAGGCATTTTTAGGACTTTGGACAGGAACGTGGTAAAAATGGTGGTTCAAAAGGGGAAAATTGCCCCCCCCCCCTTACGTCAGCGTCTTTAGCTAGAAACCTAAAACTTAAAGAACAAGTGGGAACACTAAAATTAAGAAACTAAATAAGAAACGAGTGGAATTGAAACACTATACAAGTGGAACGAAATGGATATAAACTTTGAACGAGTGGACTTGAAATTATAGACAATGGAAATGGATTGGAAGAGGGAACGAAATGGAATGGACTATAGAACGAAATGGAATGAGGAGCGAGATGGCAAAGAATGGGGAACGAGTGGAATTGAAACTCTGCAGTTAAAAGAGGAATGGAACGGAGAAAGTGCAAAGAAATGGAAATAGAAGCGACTGATATCAATATCGATACACAAGACAGTAGGAACGAAATGGAAAGAAACGGGGAACGAGTGGAGTTGGAATAACAGATAATGGCAACGAAATGCAATGGAATGGTGAACGAAATGGAATCTTGGAAGGAGTTGCATTGGAACACTAAAATTGTTAAACAAAATGGAATGGAATTTGAATGACTCAAACTGCCGAAGTTTGGTATTTGAAATTTCGCATGCGATTGAGGCAAGATTATATATATTTGGGATTTTTACTGGGAGGAACAAAAAGGGGTGAAGAACCCCTTTTAATTACCTGTTCAAACACTATCCACGGAATATGAAACTTATGTAGCATTGAAACATACTCTCCAAAAAGTTAAACAAATTTTCTAAAAGAGAAAAACCTTAGAAAATTAATGGAACTTATATATTCTGATATTTAAACTGCAGGTAACGAAGTACCGGTGGAAGAAACCGACGCAGTAAATTTTCCAACTGAATTTGTGAATTTACTTGAATTGCCAGGTCTACCTTTACATAAACTGGAATTAAAAAAAAAACTTTAAGGCACGCTAACAACGTAGCGGGTTTTGCCCGCTATTTTTAATATTATAAAATGCTTTCCAACCCTGCTTTCATTATTTATTTTCATTCAAAACACAAATGAACAAAACTACTTACGGGTCTATCTACCTAAGTTCGCACTTTACCAAATTATCTTAACATACACACATTTATTATGGATTCATTACTAACAATCCACTTTCATGAGAAAAAGTGATCAAATATTTATTTAAACCCATTGTTGTGCAGAATTATTTATTTGTGGTGGCAGGGTGAAGGCTTTAATTATAAAAACTGTACTTTAAATAAAAAAACGAATTTAAAAAAACATTGCTTTAAGACACGCTAACAACGTAGCGGGCTGCGCCCGCTAGTATTTACATAAAAAAGGTTTATCGGGACAAGAAATTCATAATGATATGGTGAATGTGTTAGGTGAAAGTGCTCCTTCATATGAAACAGTAAGAAATTGTGTTGCTGAATTTAAACGTGGTCGTACAAGCATTGAAGATGAACCACGAGGTGGACGTCCAACAACTGCAACAACGCCAGAAATCATAGCTAAAGTCCATGATATGGTATTAGATGATCGACGAGTGAAAGTGCGTGAAATAGGGAATGCCATAGGCATCTCATTTTATTTTGCATCAAGAATTACAGATGAAAAAGCTTTCTGCAAGATGGGTGCCGCATTTGTTAACAGTTGACCAAAAACGCATTCAAATGAAAATTTCTCATTTCTCATCATTTTTTATTTCTCTGATTTAGCTCCATATGACTTCTACCTGTTCCCAAATCTACAAAAATTCCTTACAAACAATCGTTTCACCTCGAATGAAGATACAATGGCAGCTGTGAACGATTATTTTGAGAGAATTATCCTTTATGATATTAATGACATAATTTCATAGAATTTTTTTCGTAGAACCAATGAAGAATTTCATTATGTATATAATATTTAATTAGTATTATGAAATTTTTCATAACTTTTCTTTCATAAAATTTCATAATTTCATTAAAAAAATTCATTGAATTTCATAAATTAGATCTCCATAAATTTTATAAAAATGTTCTTTATATTTATGAAATTGTTCAATAGTATTTACTTTTTTCTTATTTTTTTTATAAAATATCATCATTTCCCGAGAGAATAATCTTTTAAAATTTTTATTTTTTTTTTAATTAATTTTTTATTATTAATTTTGGACTATGAAATTTTTTTATAAATCATATTAATTTTTTCGAAACTTTTTTTTATGAAACTTTTTAATGTAATGAATTCTTTCTTTAGATATATTTTGTACATCCGTAAAATATAATACGATTTCATTACGCCTTTTGCATTTCCTAAGTACTTTTTATTTATCAACTCCAACTTAGCAACGACAACAACCAACTATAATAAATAATAAATGAAATTGCTTCATAGATTTTATGAAGCTCTTCATTGGCTGAATGATTTATTCATTGGACGAGTGGCCTATTAATTTTATGAAGAGTTTCATTAATTTTATGAACTTTTCATAAACATTGACTTTAATGAAACCTGTTTCATAGATTCTATGAAAAGTTTCAATGGACGAGTTCCAGTGACAATTTTCATTGAAACTATGAGGAAATTCATTACTGAAGTGATGAAAATTCTCTTAGTGCAGGAAAATTATTTTAATCAAGGGATAGAATTGCTAGAAAAACGTTGGACTAAGTGCATTGAAGTTTCAGGAGATTATATTGCAAAATAAAATAATTTTAAATATCTAGCTCTTGTTTTTCATTGTTAGGCTAAGAACATTTAGAACTGCCCTCGTACATTTGGCCTATACAATTGGTGACAAATTTTATATATTAACCGAAAATTGGTCGGATTGTTATAAATTTTGTAAAACAGGTGACAGTGCGTTGATACATATCGAAATATACAAGTCAAATGTAATCCATGCATTATTACATGGTTTTTATCACATTTTTTAGTATCACCCATATACAAAGTATTCAAACACTGAAAATAATAATAATTATAGATTAATTAAACAAATAACACTTATGTAAAGAAACTAATGAAATATTTAGCTGGGAAGTTACAACAACATTTAATAAAAATTTATTAAACTTTTATGATCGCTGAAATTTTGGCGGAATTGTTGTATTGTAATTTATATGAAATAACATTGAAATCCTCCCCACAAAAGTACTGAATTGGCCTTAAAAAAAATGTATCTCCTAATTCAAATATAAATTAGTTTTTCCAATATTAATTAATTTTTGAATTAAATGAACTTGTTTCACTTTAAAAAACAAATATTCGAACTGCGGAAGTGGACTAAAGTCATTCTAACAAAAACTTGTAACTGACAACTTTCGGGCCAAATGTTGCACAAATAAATAAACGAAACCTTTTTCAACAGTTCTAAAATTACACATAAAAATGTATTATTATTTCCCCGTAATCAGTTCATTAACACATGTCGTTTGAGTGCTGCTACTACATAAAATACAAGCATTTAAGCCGCCTCAAAGTAAACCTTGGTTTGTTTTATGACGATTCCCAAAATATTTTGTGTCTAGCAATGATATCTCCCGAGCTGGACCATTTTTAAAGAAGGTTTTTTTTTAGTTTTTGCAACAAATTTGTATCTTAGCTGAAGAAAACATACTCACTGTGGGTATCATATGAAAGGTTTTATATATCATGTTCAAGCATATCCTGACATGTCCTATTTTCAAGGTCATTCTATCAAAAAAAAAAAAATTTACTCTTTTGTACGGAGATATTTTTGATTGAAATGTCAAACTTACATACCTTACTGGCTGTTTTTATAAAAAAAAATCGGAGAAATTCGTTCACACGTTTGTGTGAAAAACACAAACTTAAAAAAGTTTATCTTACAAATATTTTATGTTACCGTTGATCGAATTTGTTATCAACAACTCAACTTAGACTAACATCAACGAAATTTCATCTTAAACACATTGGCATGCTGCAAAAATATAATTTAAATAACATACATTTAAATTTAACGGTTCGTTGTAATTCAAAAATCTGTGATTATCATACACAGAGTTGAATAGAATCAGCTGAGATATCTTAAAAATTAAGGTTCAAAGCAAAAAAAGAGTAATAATAACAAAGGATAAAAATATCATTGTTAAATTTCGTTGATGTTAGTCTAAATTGAGTTGTTGATAACAAATTCGATTTGCTTTCAACGGTCACATAAGTAGACAATTATCAAATATTAACCCACTCAAGGCAAAAGACACTGATGATGGCTTTGTAGCGAAAGCCGAAAATGCATATTCTGTCTTGCTGGTCTTATCGAATTCTTTAAAAAAATTTTATTCTTTGTAATTTACTTGTAAAAATTGTATCATCTTTCTTTGATTTGAAAATAATTTAAACAGAAAGTGATATTAATTTATGATCTAGAGTCAAACTAAAGAACATTCATTTACTTAAATAAGAGAACAACTAAAACATTCCCCCCATTCATATTAAATATAATTATTATGATTGCGACATATCAAATCTAATATATTTTTAGGTGTGCATTACGAATATGAAATCAAAATTGAAATCGTAGTAGCGAATTTTGAAAATTTTATACAAAAAATTTTCAACTTTGATCAGGAAGCTTTCTTGTATTTACCACTATGAAATTTTTTTTTCCATTAGTATTTTTGATAGCATTAAAATTATAGCCAGCTAGGTAATAGCAGAATATTAAAAAAGTCAAATTTTAAGTTATTTTGCAAGGATATCTGTTATCCTTTTTAAAATTATAATCAGTGTCTTATATAAAGAAAGTCCATGATAAGTAAATTGAAAAAGTATAACAAATTGGATTTTTCGATGACATTAGGAAAAAACCTCAAAAAACTTGAGTTTCTTTCGAAATCCAGACTGCAGAGCAGTTAACAAGTTATTATTATTAAAGAATGTAGTAATTTGGTTGTGTATAAGTCTTTCGAAAACTTTAGAAAGGAATGGTAACATAGACATTGGCCTATAATCAGTGCTGGATTTACGTATAGGAATGATTTTAGCAGTTTTCCACTTGGTTGTAAAGCAACTTGTCGTGAGTATCTTATTAAAAAATTAATATGATTAATGGAAGCAACTGTGGTAAAAGAATTTTAATAAATTTAGGATGAATCCCATCCATTTCAACAGCATTAGACTTTGTCCACAAGCAACTTGATAATACATCACATTGATCTATACCAGTGAAGAAGAACCTAACCAGGTGGAAAAATACGATCGTGAAAACGTTTTAAAAGCATTTTAAAAGGTGGTACAAACGTTTTCAGAATATACCGATTTACAAGTTAAAGCGTTTTGACAACGTCCCAAATGATAACCATGATTTACGGTGTGAGGGTGGTATTTTATAACGTTTTCAAAGCGTTGCAGAAAAATAACTTTAAAATGCATTTTCAACCATCAAACTAGCATATGTAGAACATTCTGGTTAACAATTTCAGAGCGTTGTGAAAACGACCATAAACGGTCTATAAACATTACTACAACAGACCAATTTTAACGCTGTCAAATCGTTAGAAAATAAACAAATAAAGTACTTTGCCATCGTTTTAAATACAAATATGGGAATAATTTTTTAAAACATTTTTATATATTAACATTTTTTAATAAATTTTATTTTATTGAATTTGAATTAAAATTTATTGTAAAGCTATGGAAACTACACTTAAGCCCGATTACTGAATGTACAATTAAAATTTTGCCGACAGTTAAAATTAGATTTTATATGGGAAACAATAACAAATGTGTTAGTTAAAGTCCTGGACATTCACTAATCGAGCCTTAAATTGATAAACTTAAACATAAAAAGTATTTTATTGAGGCTTTTTAACATTACACAGAAAAAAATGCTTGTACTGTTGGGTTATTCTCAACTAAAATTTTATCACATACAAACAAATCGGTTGTATTTAGAAGCGTTTAACTTTAGAAATCTCAATTTTTAAATTCAAAAAATTTGTCCTGAAATATAAAGAAATGTAAAAAATTATTTATACCAATTAAAATTGCGGAAACGACGTAGAAAATTAAACATTTCAAAATGATATTAGCTGTGTTTTCGACTAAACTATATCCGTTAACTCATTAAAAAAATTCAAAGAGCGTTTAAGACGAAAACTAACACTATACTTTTCGTATGCAACTTAACTTAAAATAAAGAATATTTTAAATCAAGAATTAATTCAAATTTTAAGTTAAAAAACTAAATATTTAGTTAATTTAAAACAAAATAAGTTAAAAATGTTTGCAGAAATAATATGTAAACATCCCAACAAAAAAGGAACTCTACTTCTATAACTCTTTTTACATAAGTTGTATTTTCGCTAATACTTATCAATGTTAAGTATTTAAAGAAAATCTACGTTTAACCCATTAAAGTATAAAAAAATTATAAACAGTTAATGCTTATAATAGTTGCGGTATAATCGAACGTATGCCAGCAAAACTTTTTGGGAAGTAACGCGAAGAAGTAATGTTATATGCAAAAATCTATAAGGGTGAAATAAAAAAATGTGATAAATTTTTGGGCCAAATTTGTGAGAAACAAAAAGTGTTAATATTTCGGTTTTTTCTTAATGGAATCAGTAAGTTTAGTCATTATAAACCTAATTGCAAAAAATCTCTTCTACAAGTTGTCGCAATAACTTTTTTTGCACAATTTTAATTTTTTTTGTTGTAACGGAGTTTACATTTCTGCAAGCAAAAGATATAACAAAAAAATTGCGTACCAATTTCTTCAATTTATTAGTTTTTCATATTTGGGTTTTCAATTTGCTTTCCAATGATATATAATTTGTGTTTATCAAATTGGCGGTTTCGCGAATGAAAATACAATTCCTTCCGCGAAAAAAATTTTTATTTTTTTTTTAATTTTGTATTTTTGGTCCTTTTAAATGCTTTTCAAAAATATAAAATTTTTTTAAATCCCAACAGCGGTTGCGCAGTTACAAAATAATATATTAAAAACATAACATTTCGCGATCAAAAAATTCTTAAATTGTGTGAAACAAATTTAATTTGTCAAACTAATGTTAGTAATGGCTCGAAATATCGATTCCAAACTTATGAAATGCAAAATCAATCGTTTTTCGCTCCAGCACCTTAGGGTAAAAAACTGATAACTTTTTTTGATTTGACGCAAAATTATTAGTTGAATCTACTTTTGACGCATTAATATTAGTTGAATCACCTCTGTTTATGGTTATTTTAAAATATTTTAAACATTTATCTACATTTATTTGAATGAAATCTGATGCAAACAATTGTGGTTACGGAGTTTTAATTTGGTTACTTTTTTCGTTTTCCTTCAGAAACGCTTTGTCAGAATTTTTTTTCCGAAACAAAATCGCATGATGCATACAAGGTGAATCCAAATATGCCATTTTTTTTCTTACTTGTTAAATAGTTTGGTGTAAAAATTAGGAACGGAGTTTGCAACATTTTTTCAAATCTTATTAAAGACAACCTTTTTCATCTCGAGAATGTTACATGCTGCAGAAAAGTTTCAAGTCTGTTATACTGGATGATTACTTACAGTCCAACGATCATTTGAGTATAAATAACATTATACTTTTCGCAATATAAAAAATAGATAACTCCAAAATTCTGGTATATGCATTTTTATCAAAAATTATGACGAAAAATCGATACAGAGTTGAAGTCGTGATAGCTAAGATATACGAAAAAGTTTGTAAAATGTATTAATTTTTATTAAAAAGGGCACTTTTCCTCTTCATAAAAATTCTTACAGTTAGTATTTATCTTTATTGGTTATTAAAATATAAGATATTTTAGTTAAAAAACCATATGAGTTACTTGTTACGGAGTTTACATTTGGCCTATAAAATTGGTCACAAATTTTATGTATTAACCAAAAATTGGTCAGATTGTTATAAATTTTGTAAAACAGGTGACAATGCACTGATATATATCGAAATATGTAACTCAAATGTTATCCATGCATTAGAAATTAGGTGGTTACACGGTTTTTATCACATTTTTTGATATCACCCATAAACGTTTAGTTTTCAACGTTGATAATTATTCACGTTGCAAGTTAACGTGCATACCAAAAGTAATGTAATAATTTTCATCTCAAATACGCTTTCGCGTACTTTAAGATCTCTTCTGAGTTAACGGATATAGTTAAGTCGAAAACACAGCTATAAATAAAAATATATGATTAAAATTACATATATGTACATAAAAAAAATTTTTTTTTTTATCATTTTGATCAAACACTTTAAAAAGTGTACTCTGACATATGGATTTAACTGCCTTTTAAATAAATTCCAAATTATATACATCCCGCATTTTTTATTTAACTGTAAACAATTTTGTTTAAAAAAGTGCTTGGAATGCACTTTTTCGAACATTTTGAAAGCACTTTTAATCAATGTTTCGACAGTGTTTTTAGGATAGAAAGGGACCTAAGGTCAGGAGAGCATGGGATCGGTCTCATTCGATGCTCAGATGTTGTCCACAAAAAAAAAAAAAAATTGATTATTTTACCCTTAGGTCCCTTTCTCTATGCGCTGTCACATATATAAAAAAATGGCGCTAGACTAGCAATCGTGAGGTAGCAAGTTCGATACTCAATGGCGGCAATAAAAACCTTTTGTAAAATAAAAAACATCATTTTTTTTTGCGAAGAATGTTGAAGTTGGAGTACTCCTCTCCTATGACAGCGCAACTCATTAGTGTTTATGTTAAAAAAGAAGTACATCTAGATCATCAATTATAGTGCTTTTTCTACTGCTTCGGCATTTCTTTTATTCCTGGGGTTTTATTACAATTTTATAGATTTTTGGCAAGGTTAAATATTAAAAGTAAATTATATCATTATTATTTTGATTTGCAATGGAGTGCGCCATTCCAATATGATCTTAGACTAATTTTAAAGCGCAACAATAATTTCAAGCCCGATGGTTCCAACGCGAAATGAAAGTAAAATTCCAGAGGATTTTGCAAAGTTAGATCGGTTTTTTATTTTATAATCTCTTGAAATATCTGTGTGCCGCGAAAGCCCAAAAATGTTGCATATTTTTAGAGTTAGGAACTCTCTCGCGTTCACGAATAAGTTAAATTTCAAATGGTCTTTTCGGTTCTTTTGTTTTATTCGGAATTATCAAACAAACCACTGACATAATATAATCTTATACTGATAGAAAAATCCTGAAAAATAGCAAAATTAGTAAATCCTTTTTGCTAAATATTAGTAAGATAAGTACAACAAAACTGCAACTGTTTTAGTAATATTTGAGTTAAATTTCATTTAATTGAATTGCAAATTTCCCTTGCTAATATTGGCTAAAAAAATAGTGCTGAATATTAATAGAAAAAAAGCAGTAAAGAAATTGTTATATATTCAAAAGTTAATTTATGTTTAAACTTAATTTAGTTGAATCAACGACTATAATTAAAAGACTACCCAGCTCTCCCTACCTCTGTTAAATCACTCTCTTCTTAATTTGTATCGAAAATTCAGCCATAAGAATTACACACGTCTGCAAAGGCTAACATTTTCGATACAAATTGTCAATGTTCGAAAGAGGCGATTAAAACCGCCTGGTTGAATACAAATAATGAACTCTCCTGCTACAATAAACAGTAATATTTGCTAGAAAATAGTAGACTGCTTTCTGCAGAGTAGATTTTATTCGTATTAAGAAAATCAAAAAAAAAAAAAAATAAATAAAAATTTTAAATTCTTTGTGATCGACTAATTTTCAGTAAATTTTTTGTTGATTTTATCAGGGTAAATTGTCATTTTCGATTAACTAAAATATAGCTGAAATTTTGTAAATTTAACAGATTTTTTCTTGCTGTTTGTATCTTTCTAATGTTTATCAAACAGATTCAGCTGTTTTTTGAGCAACAAATTTTTGAAGGCGTTTATATTAGTGTATGGACAACTGAAAAAATTTATCGAATGAGCGAATGAACTAGAAGAACACACTAGTTCAAAAATAAAATTGATTGAAATGAACTGTGAACTGTAATGCCAAATTCTAGTCATTTTTATTCCGATTGTTTGTTTGTACAAAATTTTTTATTTTGTGTGAAAATTTCCGAGTGTCCTCACATTTTTACTCACTTTTTATAATTTTTTTTACGTTAGACTAACACTTAGGCGTTGCGAGTTAGGAAAATATAATAGATTTCGACAATTTTTAACACCAAACTGCTGATTACAAACAATATGAATAAAAAGCAACTGATAGTGCGTGACGAGAACGTGATTAAAATAGATATATGTTTCAAGAGGCCATCAAATTAAAAACCGAGCTAGATTTGCAAAATACTTTGAGGGTTTTGTTTTAGCAACAGTGTACTTTCATTTCGCATTTGAAACATTGATTCTGACCGCGATGGTCATTTTGCAGGATCTTCAAAAACCGCAGAATATAATTTTATTAAATATACTGCAAGAAGCTTCTTGGGACAAATCCGAATTTATATATATATTTAATTTGCACTCACTTCCAGAATAAATTTCTTGTTTCTCCTAAAGTACGCTCTTCCATGGACAGTTAGTAATTTTAATTTAAAAAAAAAATTATGAAAATCCAATATTATAATGCTTAACTAAGGGTAGAAAAAAATTGCAAAATGTCGAATTATGCCAAATTATCACCCTATAGTAACAGCTTGTGCCTGCAAGCAGGAAACCTGTAATTTTTAAGGAAAACCGAAGGTTAATTTATAAATTTTATGTTTATCATATAATAAATATGACGAAAACTATTAGTAGTAACAATAAAAAATAACCACTTATCAATTGAAATTTGGGAAAAAAAATTATGTTTCCTATTTGCATTCATTTTTTATATATTTTTCTCAGAAAAAGAGTGGGTTGCATTCTATTTATTTTCTAACCTCTTTGATTATGCCACATAACTTCAAGATTTTTACAAAAAAAACCCATAAAAAACCAGTTTCTGTGGCCACCAAAAAGCTTATAAAAATTTTAGAAAGCAGTTTTCGTAATTGGATTTAGAGTCTATTTTATTTATGAAAAGTTAACAAACTTGGCCATTTGGTATTTGATTTCAAGATTTTCAAAAAATAAATATTTTTTATTACATTTTTAAAAAATGTTGTTGCTTTCGACGTATTTTGTTACGTTTCAAAATTTGTCAAATTATTTCGGGGGGGGGAGGGGGGCTCTAGCCCCCAGGCTCCCTATAGCTACGTGCATGCTGATATATATATGTATATATTAATGTGGATCGAATTTTATTTCTTTGCAGAAGAAACCATAGCTCAAAAATGAACTTCGAGCACCGGGATTAAATATTCAAAAATCGAGGCAAAATAAAATTGGCAATAGCCAAATGAGTATGTAGAGGGTTTTCTGGGTCGAGGAATCCATTTTTGACATTTATTATTGTTTCTGAGTGCCGCCAGAGTGCGCTTTCGTACATTTTTTTGGATTTCATCGCAGTTTTTTGGGAAAAATTTACGAAATTGTTGTGAAAATTTACGAATATATGATTTTCTATTTTAAAAAATCCGTGTGCTCGAAGTTCACCCACCCCCAATCCACCCTAATGTGTATGTGTTACTCATGTCATGTTACTCAATGTCTTCAAAGTACTCAGTAGACCTATCAACAGTTTGAGGACAGTCTCCAAAGTATGCAAATGTTTCCGACTATACTGCGGATCAAAAATTGATCCCGAATGTATTTTTAAGATAAGCAAGCCGTCTTAAAAAAAACAATGCGATAAATATATATCTACATTAGAGTCGTCCAAAAAAACATGAAAGTTGGAATTCGCGATCTCCACAATGTTGCCCCTATTCCTTAATGTCTAAAAACTCTCTGTGCCAAATTTCAGCTAAATCCGCTTTTATTTAGAGGTAGCACAAAAAGTTGTCTTTTAAGAATTAGTAATTTATCTCTAGAGTTACCCTACGGGAAATTTTGACAAACTATCACCGAACTGGCCCTTTATATGAAATAGACTGGTCACTTTTACATGGCGTTGTCATAGGAGGGGGAAATTGACCCCTTGTGACATGTCACAAGACAAATCCCAAGACAGGTCCCTGAACTTTGTTTTTTATGAAAGTTCAGTAACCTGTCCTAGGATTTGTTTTGTGACATGTCACAAGGGGTCAATTTCCCCCTCCTATGACAACGCCATGTAAAAGTGACCAGTCTATTTCATATAAAGGGGCCAGTTCGGTGACAGTTTGTTAAAATGCCAATCGGAATTGATATTTGAAAATCCCGGGATTCGGGATTTTGTATGAAATCCCGGGATCCCGAGATCGGGACTGCAAGATTTTTCGGGATCCCGGGATTTTACGGGATTTCGGGATTTAAATTTTCCTTTATTTGTAAAAATTTTTATGTTATGTAACTAATTTCTTTTATAATTATTTAATAGTTGTTAATTAATAATGTGGTACAAAAAATCAAGTACCTGCATACCACTGGGTAACCGCGATGTTAAAAATAAATGACTGGCAGAACACTCATTTGGAACGCTGGGTTTGCAAAAATTGTTTTGCCAGTATTTGTTTTACAAAATATCACGGCAGGGCCAAAAAAAGATACATATGAACTTTTTTTAAATTTTATTTTGGAAAATATAATTCCAAACCACCTATTTATTGGTTTTGGCAGCGTTTTGCCAAAGTTAAAATTTTTGTTTCTCCAGTACTTTTCCGGCGCTTTTTTAACTGCTGGTCCTTTTGTCTATTGACGTTATCATATTGGAAATGGAAACGAAATTTATGTCAGTACCTGTACCACCTGTTAAAATACCTTGCCATCGCTTTCCCGTTTGTATTTTTCTGGCTGGGATAATATATGAAACCTGTCATTAACTAACATTCGCCCAGTATTTTGTTAGATTTAAAAAAAAACGTAAGTAAAAAAACGTAGGTAATCTAAAATTGCTCACTTTGTTTATTTGCGGGATTTTTGAGAAATAATCCCGGGATTCGGGATTTTGCCAATCCCGAAAATCCCGGGATTTCCCGTTTGGCATCCCTAGTGTCTACACACTTGCTTGAAGTTCATTTTTAAAAAGTCGTCCAAGGCAGAGGTTAGTCACAAAATAGGAATCCAGTATTGCCAAGTATTTATTATTCTAACAAAGCTTGGAAGAAATTTGTTCTTAATAGTTTTTTTTCAAAATTTATAAAATTGACATTTCAAATTACCATTAAGGTGTGTCGTTTTGTTCTTTTTATTATTTTTTTTTTATAAATCAGTTGCATTACAACTCTTGTTTTACCAAATACTAGTAAATTGATAGAAAACATAACTAAGCAACACTGATTTCTTTATTCTGTCATTTTACTTGCCGCAAGTGTCAAAAATTCACTGCCTTCAAAATTTGATTGCAAGTTGAGCCGAAAATCGTAGAAGTGTGATTGTATTAGTGAAAAAGTGTGAGTGTATTGAGTTTTTCGAACTTGCACTTGCATGTGGCAACGCACAGTGGTTTGAAACAAAACAAATAAGTGTTAATAAATATGTATCTTCTAAACTATAAGTCCGATTGTATCAGTATGTATGAGATAATTGTTAAGGAGGACCCAGGCTTTCCGAATTTTGGATTCATGAGTATCCCGTGTTATCACAGGGTGACTTATTCGGCGTCAAAGTAGACCACCTCAAAAGTAAAATAGTTTTTGGACCGTGTAGCTCTTTCAATTATTGCCCAATATGGTTGATTTTTCATATTTTGGAATAAGCTTAGAAAGGCGAAGAAAATACATGCTCACTTTACTATAATAACTGTTATGGGTTTTAAGTTATTTCATTTCAAAAATAAAAAAAATCATTTTTCTCTTCGACTTTTTTTAGTTTTTGGCCGATTGTGAATTTGATATTATAACGATAATTTAAAAAAAAAAATACTGACATATAGGCAACAGTTTAAGAAATGAAACTGTGAAAACCTTTTTTAAGTATCTCGAACCATTTAGTGTTGAGCAATTTCCAAAGTCAAACATTTTTCGCTGATCGAAAAAAATGCATTTTTTTCTCAAAAAGATGCTCAATTTTTCACTTTTTACTGAGAAGTTATTTAATAAAAATTAATGTTTTGGTTTATATTCGTAGAGAATGGCGTTCTAAGATGCTTTTAATCCAAATTTTAAGTCGGTACATCATTCACCCTATGTACAGCATTGACCGAAATTGGTGTAATTTTTATGAGAATTTTTGAGTTTTCGATCATATAACAGAAAAGACATGCTGATTTTGCTACTTTCTGAAATACAGTTATATATCGCCATATATTCTGTATAGATTTCAGAAATAAAAAGTAGCGCCAATTCCTAAACGAATCCAGAAAACATGATTTTATAAAAAATTGCAAATTTCCATACACCATAGTTTTAATTGCAAAAAAAGGATAGTTTGGTTAACTTTTTTAAAATTATTTTAATTGTTTTTCATGAACAAAAAAAATAGTTTTTATTGCTGCAAAAAATCATTCACGTACCTTGCATAGTTTTCAAGATATTGATAATCAACTTTCAAAGATGATTTTGTAAAAAATATCCTTTTTAATTTTTTAGTAGATTTTTCCCAGAAGTGTTTAAGGCTTTTTTGAATGTTACTTAAAAATTTACAGTGCAATAAACTAGACATGTTTTCCTTTTCATTGATGTATTAAACGCAGGGACGTAACAGTTATAACTTTTATTCAAAAAACTGATTGTTTTACAGTTATTTCTTGTTTGAATATTTTTAATTTTCTGTTTATTTGCTCTGTTTGATTTTTATTTTTAATTCAAACAAAAACAATCCAGACACGATTTTTATTTTTTCAAAAATAATAAAAGTTATTTTTTTTCTTTATCAAAAAATAACAATTAAGAATATAAATCAAAAGCCATAGAACCAATAAATTCAACAATTATAATATCCTGATGATGTCAACTAGTGTTAATAGAAGATTGAACAGTGATTTAAAGTGAGTAAATATGTATTTTCCAGCAACTTCCAGCATTAAATTTAGGTAAATTTTTAATTTTAATTTTATTATAAAATAAAAAAGTTAGTGTTTAATTTTTTCAAAAAAATCATTCTGTAACTTTTATAAAAAGTTTTAAAATAAAAATCAAAAAACAACAGAAATTTATAGAGTAAAATATAAAAATTGAAAAAATTAAAATCCTTGCCAAACTTTGTGATTTTTTTGTGCAATATGATTTATAAAATATAGTGCATTATTGAAATATTATAATTAAATAAATTTGGATGGTGACTTTTTCAGAAATATAACAGTTATTTTGGGTCTTTGATTAAATGTATATAAAAATTATTGATAACAGGTAAAAATATTGCATTTAAAACACACACCTTAGGTAAAAAATGTAACCACGTGCAAATATCGTGCAAACATTCACTTTCTTGTTTTTTATTTTTTCGTAGATTTTTCCCAGAAGTGTTTAAGGTTTTTTTGAATGTTACTAAAAAATTAACACTATAATAAACTAGACATATTTCCCTTTCCATTGATGAATTAAACGTATACAAAAAAAATTGATAACAGGTACAGTTATTGCATTTATTATTTTTACATTAATAATATTTACATTTTTTAATAAATCAAATACATACTAAAAATTTGGTATAAAATAATCCCAAGTGTCAAAAGTTAACATATTTTTTTCTTATTGCATTCAAAACATACACCACAGGTGAAAAAAAAATTTTCATTTTGGGACAAATACAATTATTGCATTCAAAACATACACCCCAGGTAAAAAAAAAAACATTTTTCAACATGAGACAAATATTTTACAGGTGCATATTATAAAGTATAATATAAATAACTAATGATTGATTATTTACTCTCAGGATATTTTGCGCAACCCTTTTGTTAAAAATAGCTTAATACGAGACTAAATTTTTACCTGTTGAGAATTATTATTCAATATATAAGTCGCGTTATTGTTTAAATAGTTGACTTATTAAGTATAATCTATCATGGAGATAACATTAAAACATTATTCCTTACGTGCGGGAAAAATAGCAAAACTTCTGGATACTATCCATCACTCGTATGGTTTAAATATTACATCTGAGGGAAATATCAAAATTGAAAAATTTTATAAAAGTTATCAAAAGAAATACGAAGCTAAGATGTCAAAGACACGGTTTAAGGACAAATATAATGATTGGTTAAATATGGAGCTCAATGTAGAGATCGGCGGAAAGAAATTAGGTCGGCCAAAAAAGGATTACGAAAATGTTCAACATAAGACAACAAAAACAAGACAAGAAGTCCTTAAAAATTTTTCTTCGAACGAAATAAAGGATTCCTTCAAAGCAGTTTTAATACAAACACAACCAAAAAAAAGCTGGAAAAATTTTAGACGTATTACCAACAGCATCTCCCGAGCGATTGAATCGTATGGTGCAAAGTATTTCAACTCTAAAATCATCAAATCTTTCACAGAAGATAATGCGTTAGCTCTAATACTAAGTTTAGGATTATCGAGAAACAAGTATGGTATCTTGAGAAAATCACTCCAGGAAAAAGGATACGTTATTTGACGAAACATTCAGTCAATTAAAGAACCGGAATACAAAATTGTGCCATCACCAGTAGAAGTAAAATCTAAAAGTGGCAGTGTTGAACTTTCCCAATTGCTAGATAAGACAGCATCGAGAATTATTTCTTATTTTAGTAAGGAAGACTTAGAAAAATGCCACAATTCTGAATTAACGTTGATATGTAAATGGGGCTGCGATGGAACGTCTGGATTTACTGAATACAAACAACAAACTACACGTAATGAAGAAGTTGATTATTCAAGTGTTTTTATGACATCTTTGATACCGCTCATGCGGTTATTTAAGGAAGACACTTCCCCATCAACTTCCTTCGCATTAAATAAGAATTACGAAGACTTATGGACAAATTTTACACCAGGTTCTAAGTTTTTATGTCGGCCAGTGCGTTTTAAGTATGTGAAGGAAACAGTAAGCTCAACAAAAAACATAGTGGAGAAAATAGAGTTAGAAATTTTCAACTTATCTCCTTTGTACGTGGAAATAAATGGATGTATCCTCAGGATTTCATTTCAACTAGTATTTACGATGATTGATGGGAAAGTAGCCAATGCCGTCACAGATACCGCATCGACCTGGAGGTGCAATATATGCGCAAAGAAAAGCTCAGAGTTTCACGAAATAGTCAATGAAGCTGTCGTTAATGAAGAAGCTTTGAAATTTGGAATATCGCCTCTTCATGTAAGGATACGATTTATGGAATATTGTTTACATATGATACAAATTCCAGGAAATGAAAATAAAAGTGTAAAAAATAACAAAGATTTGCAAAACATGCGATCGGAGGAAAAGAAACGAATTCAAAACAATTTAAGCAACAGTTGGGTCTAATTGTGGATAAACCTCTTCGCGGTTATGGAAGCTCTAATGATGGAAACACAGCCAGGCGTTTTTTTGAAGATCATAAGACAACATCTGAAATAACAGGTCTCGACGAATCTTTAATCAAACGTTTTAAAATATTGTTAGCGGTGATTAATAGCAAAAAATTTATCAATTCTGATATATTCAATATTTTTAATGAAACTGAAAATGAAAATATTATCTCATGAAAAAACAATAACAGAAAATAGTATCCTTCCTTTATGAGAGCTAACAGAAGAAGCACAGGAAGCTAAAAACAGCGACGCTTAGCACTATTGGAAATTTAACACACGAAAACTGCCCAAAATTCTGATCTAATGCACCACTTACTTATATCTTCAGATCCAGTAATGTATTCTATTAGAACAAAATTGCTGCCAAAAATAAGTTTAGAAGATGATTCCGAAGCCAAAGAAATTAAAAATATGTTAACTTTTGACACTTGGGACTATTTTATACCAAATTTTTAGTATTTAATTTATTAAAAAATATAAATATTGTTAATGGAAAAATTATAAATGCAATAATTGTACCCCCCAGTGTAGAAACGGTAATGACATATCATTATTTTTTGGAGTACCAGTAATGACACCCACTTACCTTCTGCATTATTTTAAAACATATAATAATGAGTTACTGATAGTGACTTATTTTTATCATTATTTCAAATAGAAAATAATTTTTTAGATTTTTTTGAAAATTTTTTGGAATCTATTTTTAGACTCAATATTTTTTAATCACTGGTAAGGATAATGTAACCACATATTTTTGATTTTTTGTATGTTGGCGAGTAAGCTTGCTTATGTGCAGCAGGTCAATTATGTTTTTATCTATTAAAAATTACATGTCCATATAACTCAGATGCTAGAGCTGTTGACTGGCAATCTGTAGACCCAGGTTCAATTCCCGCACCAGCAAATTTTATTTAAAAAAAAAATACAATAAAAAATATTTTTTTTTATATAATTAATTTTTTTTGAAATTCTAAGTTTAGACTCATTATTTTTGTCAGTACTGGTAAGCACATAGGTAACGATATATATTTTGATTTTTCGTATGCTGGTGTGTAACGACAACTCATTACTTTTAGCGACATCGCCATATAAAGGTAATAAGAAATGTAATAACAAAAGTAAGTAGTTACCATTACCAAGTATGTAGTTACATAACCACATATCTGGTAACGATTTTCTACACTGGGCCGTTATCAATATTTTTTATATACGTTTAATTCATAAATGGAAAGGGAAATATGTCTAATTTATTGTAGTGTTAATTTTTTAGTTACATTCAAAAAAACCTTAAACACTTCGGGGAAAAATCGACGGAAAAAACTAAAAAACAAGAAAGTGAATTTTTGCACAATATTTGCATGTGTCTGAAATCAAAAAAAATGTGATAAATTTTTGGGCCAAATTTGTGAGAAGCAAAAAGTGTTAATATTTCTGTTTTTTCTTAATGGAATCAGTAAGTCATTATAAACCTAATTGCAAAAAATCTCATCTACAAGTTGTCGCAATAACTTTTTTTGCACAATTTTAATTTTTTTTGTTGTAACGGAGTTTACATTTCTGCAAGCAAAAGATATAACAAAAAAATTGCGTACCAATTTTCTTCAATTTATTAGTTTTTCATATTTGGGTTTTCAATTTGCTTTCCAATGATATATAATTTGTGCTTATCAAATTGGCGGTTTTACGAATAAAAATACAATTCATTCCGCGAAAAAAATTTTTATTTTTTTTTAATTTTGTATTTTTGGTCCTTTTAAATGCTTTTCAAAAAAATTAAATTTTTTAAAATCCCAACAGCGGTTGCGCAGTTACAAAATAATATATTAAAAACATAACATTTCGCGATCAAAAAATTCTTAAATTGTGTGAAACAAATTTAATTTGTCAAACTAATGTCAGTAATGGCTCGAAATATCGATTCCAAACCAATGAAATGCAAAATCAATCGTTTTTCGCTCCAGCAGCTTAGGGTAAAAAACTGATAACTTTTTTTGATTTGACGCAAAATTATTAGTTGAATCGGCTTTTGACGCATAAATATTAGTTGAATCACCTCTGTTTATGGTTATTTTAAAATATTTTAAACATTTATCTACATTTATTTGAAAGAAATCTGATGCAAACAATTGTTGTTACGGAGTTTACAGTTACGGAGTTTACATTTGGTTACTTTTTTTCGCTTTCTTTCAGAAACGCTTTGTCAAAATTTTTTTTCCGAAACAAAATCGCATGATGCCTACAAGGTGAATCCAAATATGACATTGTTTTTCTTACTCGTTAAATAGTTTGGTGTAAAAATTAGGAACGGAGTTTACAACATTTTTTCAAATCTTATTAAAGACATCCTTTTTCATCTCGAGAATGTTACATGCTGCAGAAAAGCTTCAAGTCTGTTATACTAAATGATTACTTACAGTCCAACGGTCATTTGAGTATAAATAATATTATACTTTTCGCAATATAAATAATAGATAACTCCAAAATTCTGGTATATGCATTTTTATCAAAAATTATGACGAAAAATCGTTACAGAGTTGAAATCGTGATAGCTAAGATATACGAAAAAGATTGTAAAATGTATTAATTTTTATTAAAAACGGCACTCTTCATAAAAATTCTTAGTTAGTGTTTAGCTTTATTGGTTATTAAAATATAAGCTATTAAAGTTAAAAAACCTTTTGAGTTACTTGTTACGGAGTTTACATTTGGCCTATAAAATTGGTCACAAATTTTATGTATTAACCAAAAATTGGTCGGATTGTTATAAATTTTGTAAAACAGGTGATAATGCGCTGATATATATCGAAATATGTAACTCAAATGTAATCCATGCATTAGAAATTAGGTGGTTACACGGTTTTTATCACATTTTTTGATATCGCCCATGTGGTTATGTTTTTTGACCTGAGGTGTGTGTTTTAAATGCAAAAATTTTACCTGTTATCAATACTTTTTATATACCTTTAATACATCAATGAAAAGGAAAACATGTCTAGCTTATTGCACTGTTAATTTTTAAATAACATTCAGAAAAACCTTAAACACTTCTGGGAAAAATCTACGAAAAAACTAAAAAGTGTATTTTTTACAAAATCATCTTCCAAGGTACGTGAATGATTTTTTGCACCAATAAAGACTATTTTATTGTTCATTAAAACAATTAAAATAATTTTAAAAAAATAAACCGAACTATACTTTTTTTGCAATTAAAGTTATGGTGTATGGAAATTTGCCATTTTTTATAAAATCATGTTTTCTGAAATCTAAACAGAATATATGGCAATATATAACTGTATTTCAGAAAGTAGCAAAATCGGCGTGACTTTTTTGTTATATGATCGAAAACTCAAAAATTCTCATAAAAATGAGACCAATTTCGGTCAATGCTGTACGTAGGGTGAATGTTGTTCCGACTTTAAATTTGGATTAAAAGCATCTTAGAACGCCATTCTCTACGAATGTATAACAAAACATTGAGGGTATTCACGATGGTACATGTGCATATTTGCAATTTGCTAATTTGCTATGCAAATTGTAACATATCGTTAGCGTCTTTTTTAAGATCAATTGCATATTTGCTTTATGAGCTATTTTGTTCACTGCTGCTAACTTTTTTCCTAAAAATATCGCTAAATCAAACTAAAAAATCACTAGAAAATAGCTGAAAATGGTAAAATATCGCTATATTTGACAAGAAAATAGCTAAATTGGCAACAGTGATTTTGTTTATGTCAAAGGTAAAAATAAATCGTATTTTTGAGAAAATTTGTGAATCATAAAAATAATAAAATAATAAATAAAAAAAAAATTTATGTTAATAAAAAATCACAACCAATTTTTTTATTTAATTTCTTATTTTATAAATCATAATATGGCGGCTGATATGTTAAAAACAAATGTTTTGTTTTATTTGCAACTTAGCTTATATGCAAAGTGATTTTTGCTAAAGGTTTTTTTATTGCAAATGAAGAAAAATAAAGCAAATTGCAAATACATACATTTTGTTGTTGTGTTGATGCAATCGTTGTTTTTCTTGCAATCATTTGCAACGTTTGCATCGTTTGCAATACCCATCGTGAGTACCCTTATTAACTTTTATTAAATAACTTCTCAGTAAAAAGTGCAAAATTTATAGCATCTTTTTGAGAAAAAAATGCAATTTTTTCGATCAGCGAAAAATGTTTGAATTTGGATATTTCTCAACACTAAATGGTTCGAGATACTTCAAAAAGGTTTTCATAGTTTCATTTCTTAAACTGTTGCCTATATGCAAGTATTTTTTAAAAAATTATAGTTATAATATCGAATTCACAATCGGCCAAAAACTGAAAAAAATCGAATTGAAAAATGAGTTTTTTTATTTTTGAAATGAAATAAGTTAAAACCCAAAACAGTTATTAAAATAAAGTGAGCATATTTTTTCTTCGCTTCTCCAAGCTCATTCCAGAATATAAAAAATCAACCATATTTAGCAATAATTTAAAGAGCTACACGGTCCAAAAGCTATTTTACTTTAGAGGTGGTCTACTTTGACTCCCAATATGTCACTCTGTGATAACACAGGGTACTCATGAATCCAAAATTCAGAAAGCCTGGGTCCTCCTTAACAATCATCTCATAGTTTATAAGATACAGATTTATTACCACTTTTTTTTTGTTTCAAACCACTTTGAAACGGGGGGCTAGCAATATCGTATAGAGCAATATTTATTGCAAGCTTGACCTCGATCGCACATAATTTAATATTAAAAAATTTTGTGAAAAAAGTACAATTTTTGTAGAGTAATATTTTTTTGCAAGTTTGACATTGTTCAGACATTTTATTTATATACAAAATGTTGGTACCCTGAGGGTCGAAAAAGTACAGTTTCCTTATATGGTTGGTACAAAATGTATAAACTCTCCATCCCTGATGTATATTGTAGTTACTAGAGTTCGTCATAAAAATTAGAATTTCGGATATCATCACTTTTTTTAAAGTTTTTGCATAGAAAAAAAGAATGGCGTTTTTTTCTTTTTATTTCATTTTAAAATCCTTTTCCTCCAGAGCAAAAGCAGCTGCATTTATAGGAAATCTGAATTTACCATTCGATTCTAAAACAAAATTTAATATAAACAACTTTTTTTTTGCATTTTCAAAATACACCAGATATTCCAAATTTATCTATATCTGTAAAGTTTTTATTTTTGATAGTAAAAGGCTTTATTTTTGAATCATGTAGGTTGATAAACAGCATCCGGTTTCTAATATGTTTATTTTTACTAGCACACGGTGTAAAATTGCTTATTTAAAAATTTTATTTGCACATTATTGTTTTCTTCTACTGAACGGCAGAAAACAGGCTTTGAATTCAGTGAACTTATTTTATTTTTTTTCAATTCAGTCAACTTATTATTTTTTTTTTAATTCACTGAACGTAATTTTATTTATTTTTTAATTCACTGAACGTAATTTTATTTTTTTTAATTCACTGAACGAAAATGAAATTGAACGAATTCAGTAGTGAATTAATTCAGTAAGGAATTAATTCAGTAAGGAATTAATTCAATTTTCTTCCGTTCGATTTATAAAATTGAACGCGTTCACCGGTGAATTAATTCATTTGATTTAATAAAAAGAACTATTGCAATTGAATTAATTCTTTGAATTTGTTGTTTGATGAACGCGCTCAGTTGAGCGAATTCAATGAATTACTTAAGAAAAGGAATTCATTCAGTTCTAGAGAAAATTGGATTCGATTGGTAGTGAGTTTATTCAAAAAGGAATTAATTCTTCAAAGCTCTGGCACCACATAAGGTTTTCCAAAATTTGTACCGAAACACCTTTTTTGGTATATTTTTAAAGCATTTAGGCCTTTTGTTCTAAACATAGGAAATATGTACATCAAACTTCATATTTTGATGGATATGTTAATCCTGTGATATACTCTTTTTTAATTTCGTAAATTTTAAATGTGTTTCCATACAAAAAGTTAAAAAAAATGCGTTTTTTACATACTCCGTCTTTTTTATGTAAAATGTTATACTTATTTCCACATTAGATCATGTATTTTTTTATATGCTTTCCAGTGTTATATAACATTATGGGCATTATGGGCATTTCCACCGAAAGGTCCAATGAGACTAAAATATTAAAAGTTTTTGAAAACACTTTGTTTTATCATATTTTCATAGGGAAACAATCAAATTTAAATAACGTTAAAAGATTTTGTATTTATTCATAACCCATTTCCAGGTATTCGAATGCAAAGTCGCACAAGCGCATCTTTTTTTATTTGGATATTTCTATTGCACATTTTTTTTTTTTTTTGATAAAAGTTTTTAAGCAGAGACGTTATGCATTGACTTTTGCTCTCTAAAATATTTCTAAAGGTACAAATAGTCATAGAAGAATGCATAAGAAACAATGCGATTGAAAATAACTGTAAGTTTTTGATTGTCGCATATTTCGATGTCCCGTGCGACATTGAAAAACAACATTTGTTATCAGTATACGCAGAAAGCTCATCAAATATTGATTACAAACAGAGATTTTTTATACAATTAAAATAAAAAAACCTACCTGAAAAATAAGAAGAACTGTGATCTTGGTACTTATACTTGAATGGAAATTGAATATATAACATGAATTGCTAAGGCTGCTCTTTTAATTGGGTGGGGATGCTGAGTTACTTATATTTAGCACGAACATAAATATAATTATGGCTAGATTAGGGGTTATTGCAAATTTGGTCGCGCAATAGCCAAGGATAAGTTTAACACTTATGGGGGTGGGCAGACCCAAGGATTGAATTACATTTGAAATCCTTAATTCTAACAGAACATGTGTAGGTTGGTGAAGTGAAATTGTGAAAGATATCTCTGTTTAATGACATCTATAAATTTTTGTTTATGGTCCTGTAGAGAAACGAACCCCAATAGCCAGGCATAATTAAAAAGGCATGATACCATCATATGCCCTCTCTCGTTCCACTGCCTGTGGCCAGTGGATGATACAGAACTTTACTTGGACGATTTGCTCGTCTTTTCGAGCTCGTTTGAGGAACATATGGTTTTACTGGAACAGGTAGCAAAAAGTATAAAGTTGAGTGGTCTTACTATTAATTTGGAGAAGTCACGGTTTTGCATGAAGCAAGTTAATTACTTAGGATTTTTAATAGGGAATGGTGTCATTCAAACGACCGATGAAAAGGTCAGCGCAATCAGGAATTTTACAATTCCTAGGACTCCAAAGGAGGTACGCCGATTTCTCGGACTTGCAAATTACTATCGAAAGTGTCAAGGATTTTTCAACGTTTAGCGCTCCTTTTTCTGATCTGTTAAGGAAGAACAAAAAGTTCGAAATGACAGATAATGCCTTGAAATCCATTGGAAAGCTAAAAGAGGCGCTTTGTTCTGCACCTATTTTGGTGCACCCAGATTATTCAAAATCCTTCATAGTCCAATGTGACGCTTCAAGTACTGGGATAGGGGTTATTGCAAATTTGGTCGCGCAATAGCCAAGGATAAGTTTAAGACTTAGGGGGGTGGGCAGACCCAAGGATTGAATTACATCTTTTGAAATCCTTAATTCTAACAGAACATGTGTGGGTTGGTGAAGTGAAATTGTGAAAGATATCTCTGTTTAATGACATCTATAAAATTTTTGTTTATGGTCCTGTAGAGGAACGAACCCAATAGCTAGGCATAATTAAAAAGGCATGATACCATCATATGCCCTTTCTCGTTCCACTGCCTGTGGCCAGTGGATGACACAGAACCGTAACAACATCGTAAGTGTAAACATTTGTTTTCTTATGAAAATGATTTATTTATGTAAATATATACTTTTAAATTTTTTTAAAATTGGCATGCACCATGGTCAAGAAGTAAAAGCAGCAAGGACTGCCTATTCTAAAAAAAAACTGTGTTTGATATTTTCATATAAATTTATTTTTGTTTATTTTATTTAATACTATACAATACTTAATTCATACTATATATATCTTTTAAGTTTGTTTTTTGTTATTATATTAAAATAAATACCTTGAATACTTCTGTCGATTAAAGGTGCATTTACAATGATGGAGTACTCCATCATTTAGTTGTTTTCTCTTTCTTACTAATACATTTTTGTATTTGGCTATCTTCTTTTATTCCACTGCAGAGTTAAATTTGTTTGACTCTGGAGTACAGATTTGTTGCACTCTAGAGTTAACATCACTCTGTTAACTGTTTAACATGACAAATATAACTAAAAAAAACACATCACTAATTTGTTCACATCTCTAATTGTTAACAAATTATAAAAAATATTTAAAAATAAAAGGAAATAGTTTCAATTTGTAATAATATATAGAATAAAAAATTATTTTATAATAATAGCAGTGAAAGCCATGCCACGATATTCGCAAAAACTGCGTAAGTACTGAAACGTCACATATTTTTTTGAAGTAACTCTACTCTGCATTGTGAACAGTTAACATTTGAATCTGTATTGCAGAGTAGATCCACTCCACCATTGTGAAAGCACCTTTTAAAACATTTTTACTTAGCTTTTTTATATATAATTTCGTAAAAGGGCAACAGAAATAACATAAATCTCATGATGTAAAAAAATGTCCCGTGCGACATGTCCCGTGCGACAGTGAATAAAATTAAATTAAAAAAATAAAATTAAAACCATTTTTAAAAGACATCAATGCACAACAGTATAAAATTAGTCACATTGAAATATTGCCTCAGGTTTCGCTGAAATCGCCATTTTAATTGTTAGCCGCGAAAACCACTTCTGTTTTTGTCCCGTGCGAATTCCTTGGTTTTTTATAATTATCTTGAAAACGAAACATTGCTAAAAATCAACCTCAGCACCAATTATAGGGCCAATAAATAGATATAAGTAAAGCCTATTGTCATAATAAAAATCCGTTTTATTTTGACTTTTTTTTTCACTTTAAAAGTGTTCGACGGTCCGGTTCGAAATGATGGAAATGCCCATATATATAACCGTCGTTAAACAAAATAAGGGATTACAGGCATTTAAGCTATGCTCTCTTACAAAAGAGTAAAATTCCTTTCCAACATTATCACACTTGCACATGGTTCCTTTGGTCGAAATATCTTAAAAAGCAAAAAAACGTAAAAAGGACCCATTTTTTAACGCCTTTTTGGACCCTTAAAATTCCGAGGTGGCCGATAAGCTGAGACAGGTCGATCTTAGATTTTTTTTCTCTATCACATATCCAAATTTCATCAAAATCTGAGTGTTTAGGCTGAAGTACTTCCCTTGTGAGTACATGGGTACAAAAATTTTGGATATACCGCGAACCGTTAAAAAGTTATTAGCTAATCAAATTTGGATTTTTTTAATTCAATGAAAAAGTATTTGAGCTAATTAAAATGCAGCTTTCAATACTCGCTGCCACATTATAAATTTATTTTTTAGTAAAGAAAAAATAATTTGAAAGTCTTGTGATGTTTATTACCAAGCTTTTTTTTTCTTAAACATATTTGATTACTAAATAACTTTTTAAGAGGTCGCGGTATATCAACAATTTTGCACCAATATTCTCAGCAGGGAATACATTTTCATTGTGTGTAATGAAATTTTTTTGAAATTTTTGAAAAAATTGGATTTTTGCTGTATTCAGAAAACGCAAAAAAAATGTTTTTTATATTAATTTTTGCTGTAGAAACGAATGGCAAAGTCCAAATTCCTAGAAATGCAGCCGTTTTTGTTCTGCAGAAAATGGGTCTCACAATCAGCGTGTTTGGCCGACTTGCGCCAGTGGAAGGAGTTGAAATGAAAAAAACGCCATTCTTTGTTTTGATGCAAAAACTTAAAAGAAAATGATGAGATCCCAAAATCGAAGAAATTTTATATATATTTGACGAACTCTAATAATTACAGTATACAATAAAGCTAATAGAATACTTTTTTTTATTTTGAAGGTATGGACTCAATACTAAAAAATCGTAGATATACGAAATAAACATGTAATTTGTTTAGCATAAATAAATTTACAGTTTCGAAAACACTGGAATTCAAAACTTGTTGTATCTCATTTTCAGAGCAAGTGGACTCATGACACTTTCAAAATAAATTGTTCATATCATAAAGTGGTATGGAATATGTTTTTAAAGGTATTGTTAAAATTGCACGTTTATCATCCATGGAAAATTGATTTCTAAAAGACATTTTTGTAAATCAGGTATTTAATAAGACACCGAATGGTCATAAAATTTCCAAAAGAAAATATCGTACGTTATGCGTAATACCCAACGTTTGCCAAGGCGTGGGAATGTTGTTTTTTGCACAAACAATTTATACCTTTTTTCAAAAAGCAATATATAAGTCCTCAAAGAAAATCCTCAATGAAATATAAAAATGAAAAAGTTGAAAACAGTAGTAGAGAAGAGATTAAACCTCAAAAAATTTATTGTTATTTTTTGTATAGATTTTTTTTTATTGTGAATGGAATTTATTCTTTTAAATTGGAGTAAATATTAAGTTTTCCTTTATCCAGTATGACCTTTTTTTCCTTCCCTATAACAAGTGTTTGTAATTTAAGGTTTTTGTTTTTGAATTTATATTTTTAGGCTAAGAGTTTCACAATTGAAAAGATGTAGGTACTGATGTGATGTTTAGATGGAATCCAGCTATGCACGTGCAAACATGTTGATTTTACACAATGCTAATGTAAATCTTTGTTTTCTTGTACATCACAATTTTGTTGGAAAATTAAATGAAAAATGTTTTGTTTTAAAATCCATCTTAAGGAATTCTTGACGCTTAACAAATTATGTCTAGTTTATATAAATGCAAAAATTCTATAATTTGTCAGGTATTTTAATAAACACCCGATTAAAAATCAATATGTGACGCGCAAAATAGAAAGGGACCTAAGGATAGAAAGCGACCTAAGGTCAGGAGAGCCTGGGATCGGTCTCATTCGAAAAAAAAAAAAATTGATTTTTTTACCCTTAGGTCCCTTTCTCTATGCGCTGTCACATATATATAAGCTGTATTTTGTCTCATTCCTATCAACGTTAAGTATTTAAAGCAAATCTACGTTAAACCGATTGTAGTATAAAAAATTTTAAACAGGTTATGTTTATAATTGTTCTGTTATATTCGAAAGTACGTCAATAAAAGTTTTTAGGAAGTAACGCGAATAAGTTACGTTAGATGTGAAAATGTATAAACGTTGAGTTTTCAACGTTGATAATTATCCGTGTTGAAAGTTAACGTTCATACGAAAAGTAATGTGCTAGTTTTCGTCTTAAACGCGTTTTTACGAACTTTCAATTTTTTTATGAGTTAAGGGACATAGTTAAGTCGAAAACACGGCTTAAATTAGGGTTCTTCAAATTGCAAGACTTTCGAATTTTCCAGCTCCTCAAAGCCCCATCAATGTTACTATGTTTTAGAAGTTTATTCAATAAAAAAAAAAAGTTTAAAAAATTTCCCATTTAGGGACCTTAAGTCCATCACCTATAAAGTTACGGTTATAGGTGATCAAAAATATTAAATTTTCAAATAAAAAAAAAATCAAATTTAATACAATAGAATGCGATACATCAAATCTATTAACTACTTTGGCGATAATTACGAATATGAAGTCTAAATTTGAAGTAGAATAACAGTTTTCGCGACATCGCTGCTTAAAAATTTTCCAATGGAAATTTTTTTTACAAAATTTTTTCAGTTTAGCTTCCAGTATTATGGAACAATTTCGCTGGGTAATTTTTATTCTCTAAAAAACCGTTAACTGTGCGAAGTCTGGTTTTTAATAAAAGTTAAAAAAAAATTTCACCAATATCTTAAAAGTTTCTAAACAAAACGCAAAAAAGTCATATTGTATTTAAAACTGCCAGGATGAAGTTATCCTTCCTGCAATGGTGTTCTAATTAATTCTGAAGAAATCTTTAAGAAAGACAATCTCTATATATAAAAGAATAACGTGACTGACTGACTGAATGACTGACTGACTGACTGACTCAACATCGCCCAGCCCAAACCGCTGCAGCTAGGAAGTTGAAATTTGGTATGTAGGTTCCTCTTTCGGGGTAGACGTCCACTAAGACGGGATTTTTGGAAATTCCTACCGGAACGGTCAAAAAGGGGGAAAGTGTCCCCCTTGACGGCCTGCCAAAACCCCTTTGGCTAGAAAGCTGAAATTTAAGATATGTGTTCCTTGGAGTAGGGGCTAACTTTTCTGGAAAGTACTTTCTACAATTTTGGACAGGGACGTTGTAAAAATGGGGGTTAAAAAGGGGAAAAAGGCCCCCCTTGACGGCCTGCCCAAACCGCTGGAGGTAGGAAGTTGAAATTTGGTATAAAGGTTCCTCCACTATCGTAGACATCCACCAAGACGGGAGTTTTGGAAATTTTTACAGGGACGGGCAAAAAGGGGAAAAAGTCTCCCCCTTGACGGCCTGCTCAAACTGCTGGAGCTATGAAGTTGGAATTTGGTATGTAGGTTCCTCGACCGGTGTAGACGTCCGTTGAGACGGCATTTTTGGAAATTCTTATCGGGAGGGGCAAAAACGGGACAAAAAAAGTACCTTTTTCCAATAAAGTACCTTTTCCCAAAAAAAGTACCTTTTCCCAAAAAAAAGAACCTTTTTCCCAAAAAAGTACCTTTTTCCAAAAAAAAGTACCTTTTTCCAAAAAAAGTACCTTTTTCCAAAAAAAAGTACCTTTTTCCAAAAAAAAGTACCTTTTTCCAAAAAAAGTACCTTTTTCCAAAAAAAGTACCTTTTTCCAAAAAAAGTACCTTTTTCCAAAAAAAGTACCTTTTTCCAAAAAAAGTACCTTTTTCCAAAAAAAGTACCTTTTTCCAAAAAAAGTACCTTTTTCCAAAAAAATTCCTTTTTGCAAAAAAAGTACCTTTTTCCAAAAAAAAGTACCTTTTTCCAAAAAAAGTACATTTTTCCAAAAAAAGTACCTTTTTCAAAAAAAAGTACCTTTTTCCAAAAAAAGTACCTTTTTCCAAAAAAAGTACATTTTTCCAAAAAAAGTAACTTTTTCCAAAAAAAGTACCTTTATCCAAAAAAAGTACCTTTTTTCAAAAAAAGTACCGTTTTCCAAAAAAAAAGTACCTTTTTCCCGAAAAAAGTACCTTTTTCCAAAAAAAGTACCTTTTTCCAAAAAAGTACCTTTTTCCAAAAAAAGTACCTTTTTCCAAAAAAGTACCTTTTTCCAAAAAAAGTACCTTTTTCCAAAAAAAGTAACTTTTTCCAAAAAAAATTCCTTTTTCAAAAAAAATTACCTTTTTCCAAAAAAAGTACATTTTTCCAAAAAAAAGTACCTTTTTCCAAAAAAGTACCTTTTTCCAAAAAAAAGTACCTTTTTCCAAAAAATTTACCTTTTTCTAAAAAAATGTACCTTTTCCAAAAAAAAGTACCTTTTCCCTAAAAATATACATTTTTCCAAAAAAATACCTTTTTCAAAAAAAGTACCTTTTTCAAAAAAAGTACCTTTTTCAAAAAAAGTACCTCTTCCAAAAAAAGTACCTTTTCCCAAAAAAGTACCTTTTCCCAAAAAAGTACTTTTTTCTAAAAAAAATGTTCCTTTTCCCAAAAAATATACATTTTTTCAAAAAAATACCTTTTTCAAAAAATGTACCTTTTTCAAAAAAAGTACCTTTTCCAAAAAACATACATTTTTCCAAAAAAAACAACTTTTTACCCAAAAAAATACCGTTTTCTAAAGAAAATTTTCCTTTTCCAAAAGAAGTACCTTTTCCAAAAAACATACATTTTTCCAAAAAATAACAACTTTTTAAAAAAAAATACCTTTTCCAAAAAAGTACAAATAAAGTACTTTGTAAAAACAAAGTATCTTTTTCCAAAAAATTTCGTTTTTCCAAAAAGTACCATTTAAAATAATATATAATTTCAAAAAAACTACTTTTTTCCTCCCCCCACGGATATCTCCACTAAAACAAGGTTTCTTGATATTCGGCGGTTTCTTGATATAGACGGGATTTTTGGAAATTCCTACCGGAACGGGCAAAAAGGGGAAAAGTCTCCCCATAAACAGCCTCACAAATTGGAAAAGTGCCTGCCCAAACCACTGGAGGTAAGAAGTTGAAATTTGGTATAAAGGTTCCTCCACTGTAGTAGACATCGACTAAGTTTGTATTTTTGGAATTCCCTACAGGATATCCCAAAAGGAAACTCGGTATGTGAGTTCCTCCTTCTGTGTAGGCGTCCGCTTAGACGGAATTTTTGAAATTTCTATCGGGAGGGGAAATAAGGTAAAAGTCTCCTCCTGACGGCTTGCCCAATCCCTTTTGGCCAACCTAAAATTTTAAATATGTATTCCTTGGAGTAGGACTAACTCACCGGCAACGTAATTTTTCTATTTTGGAACAGGAACATAGTAAAAATGGTGGTTGAAAGGGAAAAATGTCCCCACTAACGGCCTGCCCAAACCGCTTAGGCAATGCAGTTGAAATTTGGTATGAATGTTCCTCATCCATCGCAGATAGCCGCGAAGATGGAATTTTTGTAAATTCCTAAAGGGAGGGGCAAAAAGAAGAAAAGCCTCACCTTGGGGGCCTGTAAAAACCCCTTCGGCTAGAAACCTGAAGGTTAAAATGTGGGTCCCTGGAGTGAGGGCTAACTTATTAGAAAGATACTTTTTGAATTTTGGACAGGGTCGTTATAAAATGGGGGCTCAAAAAGTGAATTTGCCCCTTAACGACCTGTCCAAACTGCTGGAACTAGGAAGCTGAAATTCGGTACTTAGGTTCCTCTCAGCCTGCTCAAACTGCTGGAACTACGAAGCTGGAATTCCCTGTCGATGGATTTTCGGAAATTCCTACCGAGAGGGGCACAAATAGTAAAAGTTGGCTAGAAACCTGAAATGTAAAACATATGTTACTTGGAGTATGTGCTCACTTACCGGGAAGGTGCTTTTTGGACAAGGACATTGCAAAAATGGGGATTAATGAAGCGAAAAGTGCCGCTTAAAGGCCTGCCCAAACCGCTGGAAGTAGGAAGTTGAAATTTGGTATTAAAGTTCCTCCTCTATTGTAGACATCCGCTAAGATGAGATTTTTGGAAATTTCTACAGGTAGGGTCAAAAACAGGAAAAGTCTCCCCCTTAACGGCCTGGCCAAACTGCTGGAACAAGGGATCTTAAATTCGGTATTTGGGTTCTTTCTCCAACGTTGACGTCCCCTAAGATGGTATTTTTGGAAATTCATACCGGGAGGGGTAAAAAGGGAATAAACTTCCCCCTTGACGGCCTGGCCAAACTGCTGGATATAGAGACCTAAAATTATGTATGTAGTAGGTTCCTCCTCCAACGCAGACGTCCTCTAAGACGGAATTTTTGGAAATTCCTACCGGGAGGGGTAAAAACGGAATAATTCTCCCCCTTGATGGCCTAACCGAACCCTTCGGCTAGAAACCTGTAATATATAATTTTCCTTGGAGTATGGGCTAACTTATCGACAAGGCATTTCTAGGACTTTGGACAGGAACGTGGTAAAAATGGTGGTTCAAAAGGGGAAAATTGCCCCCCCCCCCTTAACGTCTTTAGCTAGAAACCTAAAACTTAAAGAACAAGTGTATATGAAACACTAAAATTAAGAAACTAAATAGGAAACGAGTGGAATTGAAACACTACAGAAGTGGAATGAAATGGATATAAACGTTGAACGAGTGGAATTGAAATTATAGACAATGCAAATGGATTGGAAGAGGGAATTACCTCTTCAAACACTATCAACGGAATATGAAACTTATGTAGCATTGAAACATACTCTCCAAAAAGTTAAACAAATTTTCTGAAAGAGAAAAAACCTTACAAAAGGAATGGAACTTATATATTCCGATATTTAAACTTCATGTAACGAAGCACCGGTGGAAGAAACCGACGCAATAAATTTTCCAACTGAATTTGTGAATTTACTTGAATTGCCAGGTCTACCTTTACATAAATTGGAATTAAAAAAAAAACTTTAAGACACGCTAACAACGTAGCGAGCTTTGCCCGCTATTTTTAATATTATAAAATGCTTTCCAACCCTGCTTTACGTTATTTATTTTCATTCAAAACACAAATGAACAAAACTACTTACGGGTCTATCTACCTAAGTAGATACTATTATGGATTCATTACTAACAATCCACTTTCATGAGAAAAAGTGATCAAATATTTATTTATTTTAAACCCATTGTTGTGCAGAATTATTTATTTGTGGTGACTGGGTGAAGGCTTTAAATAAAAAAACTTTAAATAAAAAAACGAATTTAATAAAAATTGTGGGGGGCGCTGCGCCCTCCCCCCCGCTCCCCCGCGCTGCGCCCTCCCCCCCCGCTCCCCCGCGCTGCGCCCTCCCCCCCCCCCCCTTAACCTTTAAGGCACGCTAACAACGTAGCGGGCTGCGCCCGCTAGTTAAATATATTTATTTAAATATTTTTTTTTGTGCAGACTGGCTCATCAAATTAAAATTATAATATTTTTTTCTTTGCCCGAAATCACAAAATCGCGAATACCTCGAAAACAGTTAATAATTTAATAGATTTTATTTCATATTCTTAAAGTATATGAAATTGTGGTTAAAAATTTATGGAGAACTTTTGAAGGTTATAATCCTACGTGATAACAAAATTGATTTAAACCGGTTATTAAATTTATACTTAAATCTGCACACAAAAGTTTAGGAAAACCTGCGATGCTTATGGATATCTATATATGATCCAATTTCTCTAAAATATGGTACAGATTTTGTTGTAGTATATTCACCACTATCCGGCCTTTATGAGCAAAAGTCGGACCATGTCCTGTTTCCCCATATGATTTTTAATAATCCTAGAATGTATCCATTATTTTCCTTGTGTGAACTCACACATGTAAAATACTGGAAACATTATGAAGTTGTAGAAATTCATATACATATGTCCACATACTGCCACATAAGATTATGTATGTTCATATTATTCATAATATATTTTTTTTATCAATTTAAAAGCTTTACAATCTTGTAGTCATAATAACAATTAACTTTCATGGGTCTTTTTTGTCCCCAGGTGACTAAGGGTTAACGATTTTTTAAACAAAAGTAAAGCTTATTATAGTCTAATGAAATTTAAGAGATATTTTTACGAAAACTATGCAAACTTTGATGAAAAAAATTAAAATTTTGTTAAATTGTTGACTTAATAAGTGATTTTCATAAAATGTTCTGGAAAACAGTCGCTCCAAACACAAACTCGAATTATAATTTTTCCAGTTTTTTTTCTTTTTAAATTAGGCATTAAAAAAAATCTCTAAAATTAATTTAAAAAATTCGTATGACGTTTTGAATTCCTAAAGTGGTGTTTTTATGCCAGTCAACTTTCATATCAAAGAATAGCTCAGCGGTAGCAAGCTATACTAGCAATCTTGAGTTCGCAAGTTCGATACCCAGTGCCGGCAATAAAAAAATAATGCTTTTCTGCGAAGAATATTTTTTAACTTTTAATTGATGATAAAGAGTTTCCTTTGCTCCTCTCCTATGACAATTCAATGCAAAAATCGTTAGCGTTTCTATTAAAAAAGAAGTACATCTAAATCATTAATTGTTGTGCTTTTTCTACTGCCTCGGTAACTCTTTTTTTGCTTAGTTATTTTGTTTTTTTCTTTGCCTGTTAATTAATTAAATAATTATTCGAGTTTTTATTATTCCCTATAAATCGAATAAAATTAAAGAAAAATCGATCAATCGATTAATTTTTAAGTTTGCTGATGTAAGATCAATACTACATGAATTCTCAGTTTATTACATTTATAATACACTTGAAATAATACGGTAGTAAAAAATTTGTGTTTTAAAAATGGCACAATTTCTTTCCCTCCCGATTTATTTAAATTACAAAAAAAGCCTCTGATCTAATAGTCTCTAGTTTTTATCAAATTCGGATATGTGATAGAGAGGGGATATCTAAGAGCAACCTGTTTCATTATTTGGGCCATCTCTACGATTTAGTGGTCAAAATAGGTCAAAGAAACTCGAAAATTTTTTGTTAGATTTTTGTTCGGCATTATGTCAACTCAAGATATTAAATATAAAAAATGAGTACAAACATGAGACTAATTAATTATTTGGACAAATTAATTAGTGATTTCATTACCATTAAATTGAAACTAATGCTAATGAAATTTTTGACATTATTATTACTTGGACTAATGCTAATGCTTTGAAATACATCGATTTCATTACTAATGCCAATTGTATAGTAAATTCATTACGATTACTAATGTCTCAATTATAAGAAAGAATTGGCATTTGTAAACGTCATTTTATAGATTTAAAATTCATTTCTGAGCTCGCAAATGCGGAATGCGAAAAGGGTTTTGTGGTATAAAAAATTAATTAAAATACTTAATTAGCGATTTACAATGTGCAAAATATATTGATGCAAGAATTTTATTTTTTGCAAAATTATTTTCGCAAACTTTTTTTTCAAACTTTGGTATGAGTTATGGGTATTATAGTAAAGAGATTCTAATTTTACAAAAACCACACTTAAAAAATTGCAAAATAATGGCGGAACGCGAAAAAATGCTTTATGGTACAAAAACTTTATCAGCGATTTTCATTCTGCAAATAAATATTTATACTGATGTAAGAATTTTCCTTTTTGCAAATTTTTTTTCCGCGAAATTTTTTCGCGATTTTTTTTTTTCAACTAGCCACCGAACTTTGTTCTATGAAATGGGTGTTATAGTCCCTAGATTATAAATTTAAAAAAACCGCACTTAAAAAATTGCAAAATAATAGCGGAACGCGAAAAAAGACTTCATAGTACAAAAGTTGAATTAAAAAACTAAATCAGCGATTTTTATCCTGCAAACAAACATACTGATGTAAGAATTTTCCTTTTTGGAAATTTTTTTCCGCAACTTTTTTCGCGATTTCTTTTTTCAATTAATCACAGAACTTTGTTCTATAAATTGGGTATTATAGTCCCTAGATTATAAATTTTAAAAAACCACACTTCAAAAATTGCAAAATAACCGCGGAACGCGAAAAAAGACTTTATGGTACAAAAGTTGAATTCAAAAGCTAAATCAGCGATTTTTATTCTGCAAACAAACATACTGATGTAAGAATTTTCCTTTTTGTAAATTTTTTTCCCGCGACTTTTTTCGCGATTTCTTTTTTCAATTAATAACAGAACTTTGTTCTATGAATTGGGATTATAGTCCCTCATTGGCGTACCTAGACCATTTTTCTGAGGTGGGCAAGGGACCCATTCATATTCGGCTTTTTATTTACCCATTCTCAGATTCTTAAACTTAAAAACACTTTATAATAACTTCCTTCTTTCTGATAAAGTTTCCCTAATTTTCGAAATTCAATAATCCTGGTAGCTTATCCTATCAAAATGTTAATGTTTTTATAGAAAACTCTACAAAGTCCATCCACTGTTTTGAAGAAAACCGCGTACAAGAAATAGAGAAAAGAAATCTAATATCAACCTGCTTATTTTTTCGTCTACCTCGGATGAACCCATATTTAACCGAGGTGGTCAAAAACCGAGAGATGATCATCTTATAATTTTTTTTTTCTACAACATATTGAAATTTCTCCAAACTAGTAGTGTTACAACCATCTAGAAAATAATAAATTTGAAAAAATTTGCACAGCAGCAACACAACCTCTTCAATAAACACTCGGTATCCAACTATTGAATGTGAATAAAGCGCATCGTAATGTGATAATTACTTGTAAAAAAGAAGAAAAAACAATAGGATTAGTTAATTCTGGCTCTTCTGATTACAAAACATACATTGTATTGGCTGTGATTGAAAAAACTTCAACTAGCCACCCACGCCGCTATGCCGACCGTGGTGTATCTTGTTAAGAGGTGATGCTACGAGCACATAGCATGTGCAAAGGGCTGCCGGTTTAATCCCCGGTCATTGCATTAAAAAAACTTTTTCATATAGAGACAAATTAACAATTAAAAATTACTTTGTTCAGTTGACACATAAACTAACGAGTATTTGAGTGAGACGAAATTGGGGCAGTCTGGTGATTTCCTTGTGTCTGTTAAATTTTTCAATAAAAATATTATAAGGTCCCCTTAGGTCCCTTTCTCAGGAGGGCATGGGATCGGTCTCATTCGATGCTCAGATGTTGTCCACATCAAAAAAAAAATTGATTTTTTTACCCTTAGGTCCCTTTCTCTATGCACTGTCACATATGCTGATTTCTTACTTCCAATTAACGTAATTTAAATGACTTCCAAAATATCATTAATTAAAAACTTTTCTTTACTTCCCAGCAAAAAAATACCTGACCAAGATCCGTAAAAGCACCTATACTGTTCGGCACGAATGCGTTCAAATTGAGGTGAAAAACGCATTTTTTTAACATTGGCTTGTGATAGGAGAGAAGGTGTTATGCTACTTTAAGTCTGCTTTGCACGTCATAAAAATGAGTGCTTGGATGTTCTTTTTTATATAGGAATCAATTCATTTTTTTACTATCTAAGGAGAGATGAAAAGTTACTTCTTGTGAATGCATTCAAATATATATTTAAGAAGTGATATTTATGACTTTTGAATGCATTCCCAAGAAGGTACTTTTCATCTCTCCTTAGATAGTAAAAAAATGAATTGCTTTACTATACATAAAAGAACATCCAAGCACTCATTTTTATGACGTGCAAAGCAGACTTAAAGTAGCATAAACACCTTCTCTCCTATGACAAGCCAATGTTAAAAAATGCGTTTTTCACCTCAATTTGAACGCATTCGTGGCGAACAGTATAGGTGCTTTTACGGATCTTGGTCAGGTATTTTTTTGCTGGGAAGAGATATATTTTTTAACTGTTCTTGTCGTTTATTTAAAAAATAAATTACATATAAATACGGATTTTCTGTTACACCCGGTGAAAAATGTTCATATACGCTCAAACATGTTCATATATGGTTTATGTATGGACACATATGAACAAATATGGATTTTTTATGAACATATATGGATTTTATATGAACATATGTGGAAGTATATGTGATTCCATATATGGAAAAAATTTCATATACAGACATATATGGAAGCATCTGTTATTTCATATATGGAAATGGCACTCATATATGGACAAATATGAAAGTATATGTTATTCAATTTATGCAAAAGGGACTTCTATATGAACATATTTCGAAGAATACATTTTTCCATATATGTAAAAGGAACTCATATTTGGATAAATATGGAATTATATTTAATGCCATGAATAAAAAAAGGAACATATGTAGCGCCTAATTTGACTGTCATACATAAATTTATATCTATCGTACAACCTTATAATAAAGGACAGCAACGTTCGCATGTATTCGCATATATTTAATAAATGTATATGTTCATATATGTCCATATATGAACATATACTTAGGTGTTACCTCATTTTTCGGATCCATACATATATGGTTGAATCATAAATGTTCATATATGGACATTTTTCACCGGGCAGTTAATATTTTCAGTTAAAATGTTTTGTTAAAAAAAAGAACTCCTTTTCGATTTCTAGGTCAGTTTAAGAAACGAAATAAAACAAATATCATTTATTCTTACGGATTTTGTAGTTAATTTTTTTAAATTTAAAAAACGAAATAAATGAAAAATCATTATTTTTTTAAGGATTTTGTAGTGCATTATTAAAATTTAAAAATAAATAAAAATATGTTTTGATTTAAATGAAAAGTTAGTAGACCGGTTTTCAATTGATTTTTCATTTGTTTTAATGTCATTTTCTAACTGAAAATTTAAACTACAAATTATTTTGAGAGGTCTTCTTCCTGTAAATCAGCTCTAGTAGTGTTTAGTTTAAAGTAATTTCCTTGTTAGATATATATTAACTAATTATTCTTTTAAAAAGCTATTAAATCTAAGATATTTATATCACCAAAAAGATTCTGCTATATTTTGCTATTAAAAATCCTTTGCCATTTTCTTATGCAATGCCTTCAAAATCATAGATGCAAGAATTATAGATAGATTACTTTTTTTAATTCTGGGGTGGGCAAAAAGCAGTCTAGGGTGGGCTTTGCCCACCCCAGACCGGCCTAAGTCCGCCAATGTAGTCCCTAGATTATAAATTTTAAAAAACCACACTTAAAAAATTGCAAAATAACCGCAGAACGCGAAAACAGACTTTATGGTACAAAAGTTAAATTAAAAAACTAAATCAGCGATTTTTATTCTGCAAACAAACATACTGATGTAAGAATTTTCCTTTTTGGAAATTGTTTTTTCGCGATTTCTTTTTTCAATTAACTTTGTTCTATGAATTGGGTATTATAGTCCCTAGATTATAAATTTTAAAAAACCACACTTAAAAAATTGCAAAATAATCGCGGAACGCTAAAAAAGACTTTATGGTACAAAAGTTGAATTTTTGTTTGCAGATTGCGATTATTTTGCAATTTATTACTTGTGGTTATTTAGAATCATAACCTAGGGTCTATAAGCCCAATTCATAGAATAAAGTTCGGTGGCTAGTTGCAAAAAATATCGCGAAAATGCCGCGCAAAAGAAATTTTGCAAAAAGGAAAATTCTTACATCAGTATATTTGTTCGCAGAATGAAAATCGCTGATTAAGTTTTTTAATTAAATTTTTGTAGCATAAAATATTTTTTCGCGTTTCACGATTATTTAACAATTTTTTAAGTGCGGTTTTGTTAAATATATAATCTAGGGACAATAATACCCAATTCATAGAACAAAGTTCGGTGATTAATTGAAAAAAGAAATCGCAAAAAAAGTCGCGGAAAAAAAATTTCCAAAAAGGAAAATTCTTACATCAGTATGTATATTTGCAGAATAAAAATCGCTGATTAAGTTTTTTAATTCAACTTTTGTACCATTAAGTCTTTTTTCGTGTTCCGCGGTTATTTTGCAATTTTTAAGTGTGGTTTTTTAAAATTTATAATCTAGGGACTATAATACCCAATTCATAGAACAAAGTTCGGTGATTAATTGAAAAAAGAAATCGCAAAAAAAGTCGCGGAAAAAAAATTTACAAAAGGAAAATTCTTACATCAGTATGTTTGTTAGCAGAATGAAAATCGCTGATTAAGTTTTTTAATTCAATTGTTGTACCATACAATCTTTTTTCGCGTTCCGCGATTATTTTGCAATTTTTTAAGTGTGGTTTTTTAAAATTTATAATCTAGGGACTATAATACCCAATTCATAGAACAAAGTTCTGTGATTAAGTGAAAAAAGAAATCGCGAAAAAAGTATCGGAAAAAAAATTTTCAAAAGGAAAATTCTTACATCAGTATGTTTGTTTGCAGAATGAAAATCGCTGATTAAGTTTTTTAATTAAATTTTTGTACCATAAGGACTTTTTTCGCGTTCCGCGATTACTTAGCAATTTTTTCAGTGCGGTTTTTTAAAATTTTTAATCTAGGGACTATAACACCCATTTCATAGAACAAAGTTCGGTGGCTAGTTGAAAAAAAGCAAGCTATCCATTCCCCCCTTTTTTTTGTAAACAAATGCTTTTTTTACTCAATTGTTCATAGTTTTTAAGGCATTAGTGCGATTTCATTAGCAGTACTATTACAAATTCTAATGCCAGAAAATTTCAGTACCATTAAATGGTAATGAAATTTTTTTGCCATGAGCATTAGTCAACTAATGATAATGAAATTTTAATGCCAATGAAAAAATCCCAAGTATGCCACTGTACAACAAAATAAAATTTTTTTTAAGTGTATCGACGTTTTAAAAGTTTACATTTGGCCCTATGTTTTTTTGAGGGGTTAAAATTTCCCCCGTTTTGCAAATATTTATTGTGAATCGGCATAGGAAACCATGTGAATATACCATTCTAAGTATAGGATATGCTCAGTAAACTAATGTAAAACACTACGAGGAACATTTTTGTGGAATATTTTAACCCTCTAACTCTTCAATTAAATGTAGCTTTTTGGTCCCTTTTTAAAAAAAGGACAAAAACGACTCGTAAGTTGGAAAGTTAGAGGGTTAATATGTTTCGCAAAAATATTTGTCATGAAATTTTACTTAAGAGTTTGTGTGAAACGGTAGCAAAGTATTCTTTATGGTCAATTTTTGACAGTTTTCAGGTGAATAAAATTCCACTAGACCATAAGCATAGAAATATTTGACAATTTAAAATGTGAATGTTTCTAAAAGAAAAATTAAGAAACAATGTATACCCAAGTAAAAAAAATTGATATGGAGCCATATGAAATTATATTTAATTATATATAATCTTTTATGTAATTAGATTAGGGTTTATGTCCCGGGAATTCCCGGGACGGGATTCCCGGGAATCCCGCCCTTTTTCGGATCCCGCAATCCCGGGAATTTTGTGCGGGATTTCCCGGGAATTTTTTTATTCTTTTACAGAAGTTTTAGCTAGTATTATTGCAATTTTGGAAGCTTTATTTAAATTTAAAGCATTGTTTTTTTGAAATTAATTTGATTAACAAATATTTAAAATTAAACAAATACGATTTAAAATTTAATAAACTGAATTAGGCCAAATTGCTTTTAGATGCCAGTTGAATTTGGTTTAGTTGAACCGAAAAAACTTTATCAGCCATTACCAAGTTTACCAACAAAAATTCTTGTATATACTTCGGAAAAATTTTTTTTCTTTAAAATGATCTTTGTTCAAATAAAGCAATATTTGTATAGGCTGGTTTACACTATATTTTCGTAAAAATTATGCGACCTTGCCTATATGTTTTGCATGTGTACTAAAGTAAAATCGTACCGAAAATCTTATAGTGTAAACCAGCTTTATTCAACATTCCAGCATCATTATTTCAGTTCCAAATACCTCCAAAAACATTAAAATGAATTTTGCACCCTAGACATTAAAATTAAAAAATTTGTAATGGTTTCATATTTTCAATTGACAAGTATTTTGAGTTTATTTTATTTAAAATAATTTAATTTTAAGTTCAATTGTTATTCCTTTATTTCAATTGTATTTTTTAAATAGTATTTGTTTTCAAAATAATCCATCAAATGCTTTTTAAAATTATTTTGGATTTTTTTTATATGTTAATTTAAAATGCCACTAAATACGAAAATTAAATAATTTATTTTTAAGTAGCTGTGGCATAAAAAATGTCTATTCCAGAAAACCAATTAAAGTTAAGAAACTATTTAATAATATTGTAGTGTTTTTTATTATAAAACTTTTTAGGCGAATTTGCCTAAAAATTTGTGTTAAAAATACTTTTAAACTTTTTTATAAAAATAATTCTAGACGGATACTTTTGAAAATTTGCATAGAAAGATACAAAATATCTAGTAATAGAAATTTTTGGATTTCATATTTAAGAAATATTTTAACAACAAATCGATCTTATTTCTGACTATAAAACTGGTCCGACACAATTTTGCACCCATTTACAATTCCAATATACATATTCTGAAAAAAGGGATGAAGATAAAATACCCGTGTCTTTCACTTTTCCTATATCAACTGGTTTAACCGTTTAAACCGCGAATTAATATTTAATTAATATATTTCTAAGAGTTTTTTAAAATTAAGACGGCCTTCCATATAAATTACCTAAATATTAATCGAATTGATCCAGAAAAAGTGGAAGACATGGATATTTTATATTTAGCCATCCTTTCAGAATATATTAAGTGCATTTTCTCATGGGTACAACCAAAAGATGAACTTTGTCGGACGGTGTTTTAACAGTAATCGAGTTTTTAAAGTCGAATTTATTTATTTTCTAACGAGCGGGAATTCCCGGGATCCAGGGAAATTCTGAAAAAAATCCCGCTGTCCCGGGAAATGAAAAAGTCCGGGAAAAGAAAAACCCTAAATTAGATATAATTATATCCGAAAAATGAGAACGTCTTATTGTATCATATTGTATCGAATTGTATACAATTGTATACAATTTGGTACAATTTGATACAATTTAATGCAATTCGATACAATTGTATCCGAATTTTGTCCTCATCCAATTACATCAAATTATATCTTTTTGTATAAAATTATATAAAATGTTATAAAAGTGGACATAGTTTGATACAATTATATCTAAATATTAACCTTATATTTTACATAGGACCATATCTAACAATATACATACAAAAATAATTTTTGTAAATAAAAAAAAATTTTCAATTGCTTGTAATTACAAATAATCGGCCTGATTACAAGTGTCGAATTTGTAGTCGAAATTTTCGACTCCATATAAAATGATTTTGTATATAATGGAAATTATAAAGAAATGAAACTCTGATGCTGGATTTTTTTAAATCTGAGTGCTATGGTAAATCCAATTGAAAAATTGTTCAAAAGTTGCGTTTTTAGTGAATTTTCAGCAAATTCGACTTAGTTTCGACTACGACTACGAACCTCGTAATAAGGCCGAATATGTAATTATAGATGAGTTTTTTTTTCAATTACAATTACATGTAATTGTGTAATTGCATGTGTAATTAATTACAAAATGTAATGATTAACCTCAGGCCTGCTGGAGATCTTATAATTTCGATAAATCTTCCATTACTTTTATCCAGATTTATCATGACAGTGCAATAAACATGAAAAAAAATTTCTTTTAATTTAGTAATTTTAAAATAAAGTTAACAACACTGAAATTTTAAAGTTAATAGGATTATGATATACAACCAAGATATAAGAAATCAGTCAAGTGTACGTTATAGTATAGAGAATTTCGTATTAAAGGCAATTTTTACTCATGCTAAAAAAAAAACCTAAAAAAAAAAAAAATTACTCACGCACGAGCATTTCGTTTTTTACTCAGCACACATGATTATATTAACTTATTTATTAAACTTACAATCAGAAAATTCTCACGCAAAACAGTAAAAATTACTAAAAACATATGATGCAAAAAATAAACTCACACACGAATCAATCACGGGTTATTCTTACTCACGTTCACGCACGAATCAGTTAAGTATAGTAATTATTACTCACGATCACGTGTGAATAACGTGACTCACGAACATTTCGTGTCACGCGCCAATCCCTAGTAATTACTAAATCTAAAACTAGTTCAAAATCATTGATAACATGGAACCCAATATAATACAATACGGTTTTATATGGACCTTATATATTTTTATATAAAATCACTTTGAAAAAATTGCCTATGTGGGATGATATATAATTATAGATGATTTTATAAAGAACGTTATAAGTTATATATGGTTTCATATTCGTCAATATATAATCATAACTAACACAAATTATAAAAGATTTCTTATATGGATCCACATAGTTTTATATTATTATGTATAGTGTCATACTAAATTATATATAAACGTACATGTAATTATGTCTTTTATATGTTACCTTATATACTTATATATAGCACATACATATATATGTAGGCCAATATGTAATAATATAAAATCACATATGTCTCCATATTAAAACCTTTGAGGAAAAAATATCTAACATATGACTATATAAAAGTATATCTGCTTGAATTTAAAAGCATATGTGGCCATATGTAACTATAAGTTACTATATGCAATTACATAAAATAATATATGATTATATCAAAACTTTTTTACTCGGGTACAAATAAAAAATTCTGAACAAAATCAAAAAAGATTTAAAATTAACGTACCAGAAAAGAGGCAGTAAAAAATTACATTACATGTAGGTAACTATTTTTATTTCTCGGCTTCGTCTATTTTGTTATGCAAAACTAAAACTTCCATTAATTGGAACGATCTGGTTTGTAGCAAAATTGCAATTGCCAAATGCATACATTTCCTGAAAATATTTGTTTCCTTTTACTGCTTTTTTCACTATAATTTACAACTGTCAAAAATTTTATATTGTCGAAAAGATTTCATTTCATACAGGAAAATTTACTTTTTTTTTACCATAGAACAAATGTTTTTCACCATGATACTTTTCTATCGTTCGTTTCAAACTTTAAAATGTGTTAAAGAATTGATTTCATACTTATTCAGAATTGGCGCACAAGTCTGCCGTAAACTTGGATTTTAGGGGGTTAGTTTGTATGAGAAAAATGTTTTACATAAAATTTCACTATAAATTACCTTACAAAAGAAAGCTACTTATATGTTATGTAGATATAACATCTACTAATAAACATTTCATCATTTATAAATATTTTATATATTAAAGTGCCTATGCATAATAATTTGAAAACCTTACAACACATTTATAAAATGAATTTCGTATGGAAAATTTGTTTTATAAGTCACTTATAAATTTTAAAAGGGATTATGCATATGACCCTAACAATTTATCTTTATCTTCATTAAATTTAAATATTTATTTTTCAATAATTCAAATCATATTTTGTTATATTTTTATGTATATTCATCTTTTGGCATCCTTTTGTTTTATGTATGAAAGACAGATACAAAAAACTTTCACGGTTGTGTTTTTTATATGCCTTAGAAGAGTTGTGTTTTTAGTATTATTATACTAGATATTGTCTGTCTGGTTATTGTCCGCACTAATGTGTTTATTAGTACAATTTTTTATATAAAAAAGTGTAACAAAAAATTTTTGCTCAATACACAATTTCAGCAAAAAAGTTGCTGAAAACCAGTTACTTGATAAACAAGACTTTTTACTAATTTTTCTACCAACTTATTTTTTGAGTGTGGACCAAATTGAAGAAATTATTTTACGACCATTGCATATAAAACTTGCTGTGGTAAAAACCTTTGCGAAATGTTTGGACACAAATGGATCTGCATTCCACTTCCTTAAAACATTGTTTCCAAAACTTTCAAAGATAAAAGGGGGTACGGATGCTTCAAGAGTTACTTTTCTCATAAGTTCCATAACAAATAAATTTAAAAAAATTATGTCTTTTCGTTACAACAGGAGATTTTTTGGGCCTAGTATAAAAAACTCACGAAAAGCACTGAGTTTGCCCAACTTATCTCATCAATTGATGTTGCTGCATGGCCAATCTTTAAAACAGTTATTGAAAATTTCCTATGCAAAAATCGTTCTCCTATTGCTCGAACACACGTCGATAACATCCCAGCAAAACCTTCTATTACCAGGTAAAAGGAAATGGATTAAGAAACAAAAAATCGTAAGTACGTACACTTTGATCACATAACACATTATATTAATATGGGGGTGTCATTGAAGGTAAGTGTTTGCCTAAAGCCTACCGGTGTAGACTTAAATAAGTCATTACGAAGAAAGTACTGAAATAAATTGTTACTTCTAATATTAAATTCGCTAGTTAGCAACAGCATCTACAATAAGCATACATTTGAAGGGAGTAAAATAGTGCGATACATATTAGTACGTAATTCATTGGTTACATATAGGAAATAAAATAACACCTTACCAGTAATGACTTCAAACTCGTTACAAATAAGATAATACAATATCAATAATGAGTTATTTTAAAGCCTTCAAATAAGTAGTATTATATATGTATCAGTAACTCATTATTTCACACCTCCCACATAAATATTGATGTAAAATATTATTACTTAGTAACGTATTATTTAGGCTTCAAATTTAAACAAAGGGTAAAGGTTTTGCTGTGATGTTAAGTGCTTTTGAAAAAACAACACTTTACTAAAAAAATAAAAATGCCCTGCTGGCAGTCCGTCTCCGATATACACAAATTGCCTGCACTTCTACGTAAAAATCATACGTCAGTGTGGCAACATTTGTGAAAAAGGTGACAAAGAGGAGATAGAAGATAAACAAAAAAATCTGAAGTAGAATGTTTGTATGTCTGTTTGATCACTTCTGACGGCAAATAACCATATAGAGACAATCTGACAATAAAATATAAACAATAATACAATTTAATGGAAAATCCATAAACAAAGGCAGGAACTAGATCTAGTCTGATTTGCAAATTAATAATGTGTCTATAACTTTGAAAAAAATGTTTATTCTTCTTCTTAACCTCAAACCTACTTAATTAAAATTAATAAAAATGCATATTAATTACAATATTAATTGCATTCGGTCTAGGTGTTACTATGTGTTCTTCTGTCTACTTTGGAATTCTCATGTGGACCTTTTCGAGCATCAGTTGGTCAGAGTCTGATGAAGATGACGAGTAGTTTCATCAGACATGTGCACTAGACTATCCCTTAAAATAGCGATTTGTCGATTTTCGTTCATTACACCCCCCAGTTTTATTGGAAATGGTCCCAAATGGAAGAAATCGAAAGTTGGACGAAATGGCCCAAAAAGTGTATTACTATTAAAAATTCCCAAAATTCGAAATTTTGAAAAAAATTATTTATTATTTAATTATTCATTTAATTTAGTCAAACTGATTCAGGCACGGAATTTTGAGTTCATCGGCTATAATTAACCCACTTTAGCCTGCAATCCAAAATGACCCACGAATTTGATAAAAATGCAAAAACGCGTTTTTTTTAAATTAATTTTAAAGATTTTTTAAAATGCCTAATTTGGAGATGTCGATTGCTATTTATACCACACAATAGTTCATATTAAAAAAAAATATAAATTGGAAAAAATGATAATTCAAGTTTGTGTTTGGAGCGACTGCCTTCCAGGACATTTTACAAAAATTGTTAATTTTGTCAAAAATTAAACAAAATTTGAATGTCTTCATAAAATTTTACACAGTTTTCGGAAAAAAAACATTTAAATTTGGTTAGACTACAATTATCTTTACATTTGTTTAAAAAATCTTTACCCCTTAGTGGCCTGGGGTCAGAAAAGACCTATGAAACTTAATATTAATTATGACTAAGAGATTGTAACGTCATTGGTTAGTTTGGAAATTGTCCTCAAACTCTTTCTAGGTCAAAAACAAAAAATGTTATTTTTTACAAAAAGGACTTTTTCAAAAAAAATATACCATTTTCCAAAAATACTTTTTCTTAAAAACAAGTATTTTTTCCCTAAAAGTATCTGTCAAAAAAAAAGACAATTTCAAAAACAATCCTTTTTTTTAAAGTTCTTCTTCAAAGGTCTGAATGTGAACACAAACTTTATCAACCATACGATAGAACATACATGGAAATATTGGGACATTCCTAATTTTACCTTTTGATATAAGTTTCTCTTGGCTCCTCTCAATCCTATTTCAATCAAAGTAATCACGGCTCTTTATAAACAATATTGCTAAACAATGCGATAAATGTGGGTGGTATATGACAAAGGGGCGGGGCACCGCACAACCCAAATTTTTTTGCAATGCGTTTTTTAAAATTATTTTTTAACACTTTCCCAAAACTGGACGGGATTAGTGAAGTGGAATGTGGGGCATTCAAAATAACCTAAAATTTTAACGATATCAAAATATATTGGACGCTATTAAAATACAATGCATACCTTAAAAGGGGCTGGGATGGGAAAACGGATAGTGGCACATCTCATATAACTCAATATTTTTAAAGTGCAATTCCTCCTTTCCTATTGAACGATTTCGTACGAATTTGTACTTTGTCTTTTAATTATGGTTGGCAACCGAAACGAATAAGTTTAGATTGATGGATTTACATCAACATTTTAGTGTCAGAGATTCTGCATATTTAGGAACATTTGGTTACTTATAAACACTAATTCGCAAAGCCTAAGAATATACACCGCATAAATTCTCTTCATCTAATCAAGTCTGGTTCAATTTCAATACTGCTAAGTGCATTAAAGTATGAACTTTAAAATCAACTCTAATTCGTTTCGGTTGACAACCCTGCTTATAAATGAAATTCCTCTAACTCAGCTTATGTTGAACAAATTTAAACAACATATATAAATATTTTATCGAAAAATATAGTAGATCCTATCCAACATTAGACTTAAAAGTCAAAAAATTATAGTCGGTCAAGCCCGAACATGAAACAACTTATACCATATACAATTTGGGTCATATTCCAATACAGAACATGTAGAGAAAAATCTGAATGAAATGCCATTATTTTTGGCATTTATAAACATCAGTGCAAACCCATGGTGGTGTAGGGTAAACAATGTTTAACCTCGGCTTCTACTTAACCAAAAAAAAAAAGAAAATTATAAGCTTGAGTCTTAATTTTCACTAAATTTGTGATCATTTGCCATCTGGGGACTCTGGGGCTTCAGACAGCTTTTTTATATAAGCTTCTAATAAGCATTCGCATCGAAAGGGGCTTTTGAAGATTTATACATTAACAAAAAATATTAGTGGTATTCATATAAACTCGTATTCTATTCGTAAACGGTGTAAACCTGGTAAGTTTATGAGTTTAATGTAAAACTCCATACATAAAAAATATGGTTTGTATTTATACAAGGTTTACAAGGAATTTACGAGTTTATATGAAAACCCCTATTATGTTTTACTTTCATAGAATAGTTTTACTATCCAAAATAAATTACATTTTAAACTTTAAGATGTGCTAACTAATAAAGTACCGGGCTTGCACGATACGACAAAGTTCGTTTTCGGTTTAACTGACTTCCAAAAACTAGGCCTAAGGCACGCCGCTAAATCTAGCGGGCTTGCACGCTAGTTTTATATAAATTAAATACATTTAAATAAATTAAATACATTTTTAAATTAAAGGATATATATCTTCTCTTGACTATAGACTTACTTCTGTATGTAAGTTTATATTTTTGTAGGGACATGCATTTAGTCTAGTGCAGGGGTGGCAAACCTTTTTTCGCTACGTGCCAGAAACAGACAAATTTTTTTGTAAAAGTTTTCTACGTGCCACCTTAATTTTAGTTGCCTTTTAGAAGTCCTTTTTTGAAAATTTTTAAAATTTTGAAAATTTTTTTTTAAATATCATTGATAATAATCCATGCATAAAAATACCAAAAAATGTCAAAACAATAAAAATTGTCGTAAACTATACGAAAATTTGTTTATTTTACGAAAGGTTTTGTTGTTTTGAAATTTATTTCGTACTTTTCTGCACCTATCGTTCCATCTCCTTGATTCCCTGTTTATCCAAAATTTTGGACAAGATTGTTGCTAATAGGTTATGGTGGTTTGTTACTACCAACAAGCAGCTAAATAACCGACAATTTAGCTTTAGAAGGGGGAGCTCGACAACTTATAGAGTTCTTTATGTAGACTATCATGTTGCAAATTACCTCTCGTTAATTTGCAACATGATAGTCTACATATCGCTGGACTTTGAACGGGCATTTGACAAAATAGGCATTCACTCAATACTAGATCAACTTGTAGAATGGAAAGCGGGACCGAATATTATTCAGTATCTCATACTGCAGACTACATATGTATGCGGATGATGTCCAATTGTATTTAAGTAGTCCTGTACACTCAATTCAAGAAGCTATTACGAAAATTAATTTTGATTTAAATAGAATATATATACGGGCTACAGCAAACGGGCTTTGTCTCAATCCGCAGAAATCCAAATGTGTTGTAATTCACAAGCAACGAACTGTGCCAATTATCGAAAATGAAATACATATAAATGGAGGAAAAATTGAGATCGCAGAAGCGGCCAAAAACCTTGGTATCATTTTCAACAAACATTTAACATGGACAAATCATATTAACTCTCTTGTTGGTCAAACCTACGCTAAGTTAAGGCCTCTTTGGTCAACACAGTTTTTTACTCCTTTGAAAGTGAGAATACTGCTCGCAAAGTCATACCTAATCCCCGGTTTAATATATGGTTGTGAACTTTTTGGGAATTGCGATAGTACTAGTAAGCGCAAGTTAACCGTTTTATACAACAATATCATGAGATATGTTTATGGCTTGAGAAGGATTGATCATGTGTCATTATTTGCCACAAAACTCTATGGTGTATCTTTCGAGAGCCTTCTTAAGATACGAGTACTTTTAGCTTATCATAAAATTATTTATACAAAGAATCCTCCGTATCTTTATGCCCTTATACAGTTTGCCATATCCCAAAGAGGAAGAAGGACAATAATACCTATGCATCGATATCATGTATCTGAATGGCATTTTTACATAAATGCTGCACGTCTTTGGAGAGATCTTCCAGCAAACCAGCAGCTCAACAGCAACGCAAACAGCTTTAGACATTTTCTTTTCAATTTTTTTGCCTAATTTGAATTAAATTTTTGTTTCTTACAATGTTGACTCTTTGACAGACATATTAAATTAAATTATTGTTAATATTTATTTTTTCTTCTTTGTGATATTAAAAAATTTTTTACTTATGTATTAGAATACGGTTTAATTTTTATTATTATTTTTTTTACAATTTGCAATATATGTTTTCCACAAACTGCTTTCCTGTACTTTAATTATAAGATTTACTCTTGTTGTACAGGATATATCAAAATAAATAAATAAATAAAAAATGTTGCAAATTTTATGACTAAGAGACGAATAATAGTTCGTGTCGATAATAATTATTCTAAGTCTTTTCCTCTTCATAATGGAATCCCTCAGGGATCCCCATTATCTGTTATTCTTTTTCTTATCGTCTACAACAAATTGTGCTCAGTCATATCCCTACATAAAGAAATTGATTTTTGTACATATGCCGACGCCTTTAATCTGATAATTCGTTCAGACAGAAGAAAAAACTTTGTTCGAAATTTAGACAATCTTTTCGGCGAAATAAACGACTGGTGTATCTGGAGCCACTCTTTCCCCCACAAATATCTGCACGTTTGCAGACTTAAAAACTGCAACATTTAAGGGCGTCGAACATAACGTTACCTAGAGTTGACACATTAAGGATACTAGGAATTGTTATAAATGGAAAATACCGATGGAACAACCATATAGACCGCTTATATTCCTCACTGACACAACGGCTTAATATTATAAAATGTCCCTCTAGTACACGTTTCAATTGTACTACCGTCACTCTCATTTCAATTATAAAGGCACTTATTCTTGCGAAGATTAATTATGGTCTACCTTTCTTCGGATATGCAACAAGATCCCAGCTCAGAAAACTTGACTCCATAATAAATTCTGCTTTAAGGACTTCTTTGGGAGCATTTCGCTCAACACCGATAACAAATATGCTTTTCGAAGCGAATATTAGACCTTTGTATACACAAAGGGATATTTCAACAACGAAACTTTTTCGAATCCTTTTATATAACACGGACTCTCCACTGAAGCAGTTGGCTAGAAAAGTGATACGATTTAAAAGGATACCCAAGGTACCATCGGTAATTTATAGGACTATGCAGAAATGTGTGGAACTGGACATACCCTTGCAAATTAACGCTTGCAGGTCTAAACAACATCCTCCCTGGTCATTCGACCCCACATCAGTTAATACTACCCTACACGAGCGATCGAAATCAGATACAAATACAAAAACATGTTTGCCATAATCAGAGATGAGATAAGTGATTATAAATTTTTATTTACTGATGGGTCAAAAACTGATATCTCGACAACATATAGCATTACAACGGAGAACAGCATAATTAAAATTTCCCATATTCCTACCCACAGCTCCATATTTTCGGCAGAACTTATATCTATGAGGCAATACTTTATACAAAGGGAAAAAGGGGAAAATTTTTTTATATGTTCAGATTCTCTATCTTCATTAATGTCGATACAGAATATACTGAACAATGAGTACTACACATCGAACATTAGAAATGCCCTTTCTGTAAGATTCCCAGACATAAAATTAGTCTGGATACCTGGTCATAGCGGAATTAAGGCAAATGAATATGCGGATTTTTGCGCCAGAAATGCTGTTTAATATCCTTTATGCTCCACTCAGAACCTTAGTCGTAAGGACCTAGATACACTGGTGGGCGAAAAATACTATAAAAAAGACAGGAATGAGATATTTAACTCTACATCTTCCTGGTATAGGACAATTAATAATGACCATAGGACAATTCATGACTTCATGGGTAATGGTCAAATAGGCGTCAAAAGACTGGATAGTGTCAAATTCGAACGACTCCGCCTGGGTCACACTAGGGTAGCACACGAAAAATTATTTAATTCCAATGGTACACAATTTTGCAATTGTAATATTCCATATCCCACAAAGCCTTTCCATTTCCTTTGCGATTGTCCAGAAACTAATAACTCCCGATCAAGCATTTTCCAAAACTCAGACCCTTTATACCCACTGTCCCATCCTTCTATCGATAATATATCATTATTGACCAAATTTCTAAAAAAATCAAATTTGTATAACGTAATATAAAACCTAAGTATATTAAATTACATAATAAAAGATAAATTATTCTAAAGTATAATGAGCTGAAGGCCCATGCTGCTATTGCTCTTAAACCAATTTTATTTTATAATTTGTAATTATAAGATAAATATATAAATAACGAGTAAAAAGGTTAAAGTCGGGCATGCCGACTATACAATACCCTACACCAGTCTGGTGTATTGTTTGGATCCGAAATTCGAATGGGGCTTGTGTCAAAATTTTTTATAATGTGAGTCAGCGCACCAAATTTCATTAAAATATCTTAATATTTGCGACCTGCAGTTTGTAACCAAGCCAATTTTGGGGGGACTAGTTCTAAACATGGACCGATGTTCACCAAAATCAATAGACTTCGTCCTTGGGCCAACATAGGTCTATGTACCAAATTTCATCAAAATATCTTAATATTTGCGACCTGCAGCGTATAAACAATATAATTTTGGTGGGACCCTTATATGGGCACTAGGTCTAAACATGGACCGATGTTCACCAAAATCAATAGGCTGCGTTATTGGGCCAACATAGGTCTGTGTACCAAATTTCATCAAAATATCTTAATATTTGCGACCTGCAGCGTATAAACAGTATAATTTTGGTAGGACCCTTATATGGGCACTAGGTCTAAACATGGACCTATGTTCACCAAAATCAAGAGGCTGCGTTATTGGGCCAATATAGGTCTGTGTACCAAATTTCATCAAAATATCTTAATATTTACGACCTGCAGCTTATAAACAGTATAATTTTATTAGGACCCTTATATGGGCACTAGGTCTAAACAAGGACCGATGTTCACCAAAATCAATAGGCTGCGCTACTGGGCCAATATAGGTCTGTGTACCAAATTTCATTAAAATATCTTAATATTTGCGACCTGCAGCGTATAAGAAGTATAATTTTGGTAGGACCCTTATATGGGCACTAGGTCTAAACATGGACCGATGTTCACCAAAATCAATAGGCTGCGTTATTGGGCCAATGTAGGTCTGTGTACCAAATTTCATCAAAATATCTTAATATTTACGACCTGCAGCGTATAAAAAGTATAATTTTGGTAGGACCCTTATATGGGCACTAGGTCTAAACATGGACCGATGTTCACGAAAATCAATAGGCTGCGTTATTGGGCCAATATAGGTCTGTGTACCAAATTTCATCAAAATATCTTAATATTTACGACCTGCAGCGTATAAAAAGTATAATTTTGGTAGGACCCTTATATGGGCACTAGGTCTAAACATGGACCGATGTTCACCAAAATCAATAGGCTGCGTTATTGGGCCAATGTAGGTCTGTGTACCAAATTTCGTCAAAATATCTTAATATTTACGACCTGCAGCGTATAAACAATATAATTTTGGTAGGACCCTTATATGGGCACTAGGTCTAAACATAGACCGATGTTCACCAAAATCAAACTTGTTCGTCCTTGGGCCAACATAGGTCTACGTACCAAATGTCATCAAAATATCTTAATAGTTGCGACCTGTAGAGTGCGCACAAAATTGCATGGACAGACAGACAGACGGACGGACAGACGGACATCGTTAAATCGAAATAAAAAAAAAATCTGAACCGATCGGTATACTATAAGGTGGGTCTACGACCAATATTTTTTGGTGTTACAAACATCAGCACAAACTTATAATACCCTGACCACATAGTGGTGTAGGGTATAAAAATAAAATACTTTTATGCATGGATTATTATGTGTGTACATATTTATCAGCGCTACGGATAACCCCCATGAAATAACTCCTAAAGGGAAAAATTAAATAATATCCAAAAAATGACGTAAAAATATCTGAGGATTATTTAATTTTTTTGGGTTTAATTGAGATTATTTCATTATGAAAAAATCCCCAATGAAATAAAATTAAAATTGTTTGGACATTATTGCCTTTTAATTTTTTTTGGGGGTTATTCCATTTTTGGTGGTTATTTAATTTTTTTAAGAAAAGTTAACTTTTTGAGCGCCATCAATTATTTAGGTACGTAAGAAACTAGTTGAAAAATGTGCCTCATATCAATCGCGCGATTTTTATTTATAGCGAATATTATGGATTTGAACAGAGAAATTTTTATTTTAGATGAAATGGCTTTACGAAACACGATCAAACCCCAATTACAAATTCCAACAAATTGAATTATTTCATTATGAAACTTATTTTCAGCCTTTATTTGACTGGGGGTTATTTCGTAGCACCTATTTTCCCTCTAAAACATGTTGATTTTTTAGATCCGATTTTATTACAAGTTGTTTTCCATTTTTGTGCAATTTCCTGTAACTTTTTTTCTCTCCGATTATGAGGCATTTTCTCATCGAAATATTTAAAGTTCTTTCAATCTAGCATTTTAGAAATTTTACCAGAATTTTCTGATAGTCGAATTTGCGAGTTCTGTATTAACCATATTTCTGTAAACAAAAAAAAAAACAATGGTTGCAATACAGAGTTTTAGTTATTTTAAAATACGATTTACAAGCTCTAGTAAAAATTTCACCATTATGGAGTTAAATAACACATTTTTGCAACGAAATTTAACATTTAACTGAATTTTTTGCTGGTCTTCTAATAGTTTAAAATATCCAACAAAACGTCGCGTGCCACCTAAAATCCACTCTCGTGCCACTACTGATACGTGTGTCACAGTTTTGCTAGCCCTGGTCTACTGCATCATAATCAATCAAAAACTCGATTTTGAATTTTTTTGTTGTTACGGACTTCTGCTTTTTAGGCGACGATATGTATACTTAAAACAAATATCTTCGTCTTTTTTATGTTTCGTTGAAAGAATAGTTCATTTAGTTTTATTCATTTTTTTAATTTAATAAAAAATAACACTATAAAAACTTCTTCTTTGTATACCTTTGACGACCAATGGGACACATATGTCCCATGCTGAATTTGCCCAATATTCCGAATGTTTTGGTATTTCTGAAAGCAGGAAGCACAGGTCCATGCTATATGGACCTGTGCTGTTTATGTGGTCTTGCAGAACAATAAACATCTGAATATTTGCAGAACAAATAAAACATGAACATAAAAACTTATTTTTCAGATGTTGGGGTCAATTCATTACTCTGAGTCTTGACGAGACATCGATTTGTTTGCACAATAACTAATCGTCGGCAAAATAACGGGAAAAAATTTGTTCATTTGTTTTGGGTGGAGAATACGTAATGTCAGACAATTCATTATTTTTTGTTTTTTTGTTGGAGTAGGTCACAATCGAAACTATTTATTTTCATGTTTTCAATGCGTTTTCCACTAATTTTTTAACAATAATAAAAAGCAAATTGCTTTAAATTTAATAAAAATACAAATTCTTTACTTTTTTTTTGCATTTTATTAATTTTCTAATATTTTCTTTTGTTTATAGTAATGCCACTAAGTAAAAATTAGATCTGGCATGGTGGTTGATGTTGCACATAGTTGTGAGAACAATTGTGCTGACAACGTTGTTTGAACAAGAACAAAACATGTACAAGAGTGGTCCACACGAGACAAATTCATGGGTGAACAAGAAATTGTTCGTTGGTTGCACAAATCGATGTCTCGTCAAGACGCTAAGTTAGGCGCTAAGAACACATGGGGACATTTATTTGGTATAATCTGAAAGCAACAACTCTCCTCTATTAATACAAGTCAGTTTAAAAACGATCGGTTGGAATAAGTGGAAAATATAACAAAAAATAAAAATGGGACATATATCAACCATTGGTCGTCAATTAACCCTTTGACGACCAATGGTCGTCAATTAACCCTTTGACGACCAATGGTTGATATATGTCCCATTTTATTTTTTGTTATATTTTCCACATATTAATAAAACCTTAAAGTCCAATCGTTGATTTTTTAAAATTTCTTTAAAACAATTTTTAATTGTAAAATTGTAGATTTGAAAACAGTGTTTAAGAATTCCGACCTTTTTGGCACTAATTTAAAACGAGTTTGCAAAGCATATGATAAAAAATACTTCTTAATTGAGTACCTTGGAGTTAATAAAATAAGAAAATGTTTTTGTATTACATTAATTCTACAAATTTCGAAATTTGGGCTCGAACTTCTTGATTTAGCGTTCTGTGACACATTAGTTGCCGGGGGCAATTGTAATAACTTGGTTTTTTTAAACCGATTTTAGTTTTATTGCCTTATTAGAAAGATAATTTACTGTTTGTTACGATTTTTTAATCCTTTTAATTTAAAATTAATTTAAAATATTAAAAATTTTAACAAATTAAAAAAAAGTCATATTTTTCCCATGTATACCGTATTTCAAACTTCAGGGCCGTTGAGGCACGTGTTCCTCTTATCTGATTGTCCTAATTTTTTGGGAGACGTGGTTTTACACCAAAATATATATTTTAAGGGGGGGGGGGGGCAGTCAACCATTTTGTACTCAATTTTCCACTGCACACAATATATAAACGTATTTTAGATTTAAAGTTCATTGGAAATATCAATAGTTGGATAATAAGTTTGCTTTTTAATTCCTTTCTATATTTTTAATTCCCAATACTATATATCTGATTTATTAATTCATTTAGATAATGTCAAATAAAATAACTTTTTACCAATAAATTTAATGGTTTTGATCGAATTCCAACCAATATTTTCCGTGGGTGAAAATAAAGATTTCGCATATTCAAAAAAAATTCACAAATTTTTTTTAATGGATGTCCGAACATTTTATCTGATTTTGCTGACATTTGGAACATGATGTTTACAGTTTACCTACAAATATCATACAAATTATAGGGCGCCATGATAACTGCAAAAAAATTCTCTTTACATTAAAAGCACTAAAACTGTTATAAAAACTTTAACAGTTCTAGTGCTTTTTGCAGACAAACTTATTTTATCTAAATTTACGAACATTTCTGTAAAAAGTGAAATCCCACAAAAACTACACAAAAATGTCATTATTCAAAAATTATCCAACGAATGTTTAAACAGTCCCGTTTTTGAATAATTATTCAAAAATTGGCAACACTGCTACACACACACAATTTTAGGGTATCCTATAGACTTATCTGAAACTTTGAGTAGTTTAAAATGATCACTGGGCAAGATAAAAAACTTCATAGAAGAAGACTTTACAGTAAAACATTAACAAATAAGAGAAAAATGCAAAGTTTCAATGTACACGCGATCCAAGGTACACGACTTTCCCATATATTAATCTTAAGTGAAGCAAGTTCTGTACTGAACATTAAAGGTCGACCATGGTCATATTTCTGGATTTTGAAATGTTATTGTTATGTTGGTTAACGTCACAAAGAACAGTCCTTGGTAATTGGTCTATGATTAATACATACATGCATTCATTTTATTTTTTTTCATTAAATTTATTTTCATTATAATTCAGTACAAAGATTTAGGGGGTTATTTTGTAATACGCAACGCCTTGCGTTGCGTTGTTTTCCATACAAATTGGTTTTGTAACAATAACAATTTACACATAAATCAACGCAACGCAAGGCGTTGCGTTTTACAAAATTACCCACTTAATCTTTTCGCGTTGCCTCCTAAAAGGTTTTGCTGGCATACATTCGGTAATATCGCTACTACTTAAACATTAGCCCCCGTATTCAAAATGCCTAGCAGCCAGTTGGAATAAAGTTTATCAAAATTATTTCTTAGCATACCGATTAAGACCAACCCTGTGTTTGAAAATGCAAGGCTTTTTTATTATTGTGAATGGAATTTTTATTGTTTTTTGGCTTTTGATAACAGAACATTAGAAGGAATTTAGCAACAATACTAGAATGAGTTTAACAACAGTATTATAAATAAAACTCAAGTTAACTCTATGCTAAATTTTAATTTTTAATACCGCTGTAGCTGTATTAAAAATTAAACTTATATTTAATAGTAACTCATTATTACTTATATGCTTCAAAGTTATGAAGAAAATAAGTTGGCGTCATTACTAGCAGCCTAAAAATATTGATATCCTTTTACCGTTTCTACATTGGCACCGAATTATATGTTGTAGACCCAAGTTCTACTGCACTTCGTTAAATTGACACAAAATTTGAATGTAAGTCGATCGGTATACTACAGAGTGGGTATAGGTCTAATATTTTTTTGTTGTTACAAACATCAGCACAAACTCAATATATCCTGCCCACGTAGTAGTGAAGGGTATAAACATATTCCAACAGCAAGTCTCTTTTATACCTTTTTAGAAATGTGTAATCCCTTAAGTTTGCATGTTTAGCAGACATTTCATCAAATCAACATCTAACTACTATTTCATATTTAAAAATAGTTTTTTTGTTTAACATTTAATTTAGCCTTTAAGTTGACATATTGGCATTGTTGTTTGTTTAAGCTCATCGTTCTTTGTGTGATTTGTTTTAATTAGACCGACACATTCTACACAGAAAGAAGGGTAGTTTTTGTCAATTTATTAAGGCGCTATGACAATTTAATAGGGCAGCGGCGCCAAAATGCTTACGAATTTTATAAAAAAATATGTAAATTATGTTCGGAATTTATGACATAAATATCACACTATATTATTTTCATTTGTAAACGATGAGAACTTTTTGAATATTTTGTGGCAGTATTACAAGTACCCAGCAAAATATTGGTAATGACACCTCTTTACCTTTTGCATTATTTTATAATATAAAATATTGACTTCCTAATAACGGGCTATTGTATTCATTGTTTCTAAATATAAAATAATGACTTACTCGTAATAGTTTAAATAAGTACTGTTTACACAGTTAAATTTTATACATTTTTATTTATTGTATGTAAATATGTTTTATATTTAAATTTTTATGACGAGTCCTAAAATCACGCAATAGAAAAACTTAAATTTTTGTGAATGTATTTCTTTAAACTAATAGTAATTGTGTAACTCCTTATTTTTAAGAATCAAGTAAGCAATCGGATAACCACTTATAATTCAACTTTTTGTAAGCAGGTTTGTAACCACTTATTATTCAAAATCTCAAAACTACTTATTTCTCATTTTTTCATAAGCGAGCGGGTAAGCGTGACTACTTATAAAAACGACCACGCCAAACAAAAATAATGAGTTTAGACGCCAAAAAATAAGTTGTGCGGAGCTATACATTTTTATTATATAACAACTTATTTGGTAAGCGGCCCTATGCTCCTTGCAGGAGTAAAAGGAACAAATATATTTATATTTGGTAATGAAAGGTTTTGCTGGGTACTTAAAAAGAAATTTGAAATCCAAAATCAAATTTCATTCAAATACTTGTTTGTAGTCAGTAAGCCAAAAATAATTTTGACGGAATACTTTTGAAAAAAATTAAGGAATTTGTAACAAATGGAGTTATTAATCACTACACTTAAAATATTTTGTATGTTAGGACCGCTGCAAACGTATTTAAAACAAATTGAATTCACTAGAAAACAGGGGGGTTATTATGTAATTCGATTCGAAACGGAAATGCTTTCGAACAGAATTTTCACATTGAAAATAAAGTACAAAAAAACAGTTTTTTATGGGGTAAAATATTGAAAACGTGTATGAAATTGTCCAGCATACACTTTTTCAATGTTTTCCCCCATTAAAAACTGGGTTTTAGTACTTGATTTTCAATGTGAAAATTCTGTTCGAAAGCATTTTCGTTTCGAATCGAATTACATAATAACCCCCCAGGACCACTAACATTTTATTAAATTAAACTTAAATTTTTTTTTTGTGTTTTTGACTTTTAATAATGCACCACAAATTGGTTACATTTACGTACATACATTGTTTTTTGGTTTATTTTTTAAAAAACAAAATGACTGAACAAAATAAATGTTACGAATTCTCAGTATTTTACAATATATTCAAATTTAGATTTCATCTACAAATGAATGCTACTTTTACTTAAAATAACAAAACTGAAATACTACTTAAACAACTAACAAATTCTTTGTTGTTACTTATTTCGTTACAAAAAATAATTCGTTATCAACAATGACATATTTTTATCATTATGGCTAGTACAAAGTAATAGGGCAAGTGCTAAATACTTGTTCCCGAAAATATTTGCAGACGAATATCTTGTAAACTATTTAATATTTTTTCTCGTTTAAAAGTTTGTTTATAAGCTTTCTGAAATAGGTATCTTTTATTCTGAAAAAAATATTCTGAGTTTATAAATTTCTGAGTAATAACTAAAAATATAAATCGCCAAAATAAAACCTTTTATTTCTAAAAAATATAAAACACTCAAACACTCTTTGGTAATTGTTTTCGAAACTGAAATTCGACTAAGTTTGAAAATACTACATATTTATTTGTTTCTGGGTTTCTTCAGATTTCGACGAAAATTGTATATACATATGTTAAAGTGAACAAAATTAAATAAATCTCGGTTCAAAACATATCGTTCCAAATGAATATTTATGGGGTAAAACTGAGTTAAAAAGTCAAAATACCTTTCACTTGATATACATTTTCTTGGAACAAATATAAATAAAAAACCTAAAAACGTATCACGTATCCAAATGGGTGTGAGTGTTTTTACTTTCTTGTAAAGGCTCCATTAGTATTTGCGTTCCGTGATGTTTCTGTTATGTTACGTGCCGGATGGCTCTTTTGTGTAGTTAGTCTAAATAAAAAAAATTGCAGCGGCGACTTAAAGCTGGCTGTGAGCCAACTTTAAGTTTGCACATACAAAACATCGGCTTACCGGTAAAAAAAGAAAAGCAAAAAAAATATTATTTTTAGATTTTTATCGTGTAAAAAAATTTTCGACGGCGGCGGTGACAAAAATTATACGGCGGTTCGGCTTAGTTGTGAGCCAACTTTAAGTGAGCACATACAAAACATCGGCTTAACGGTAAAAAAAAGAAAAGCAAAAAAAAATATTATTTTTAGATTTTTATCGTGTAAAAAAATTTTTCGACGGCGGCGGTGACAAAAATTATACGGCGGTTCGGCTTAGCCGGTTTTAACCATTCGTCGCAGATCTCAAAATCTCAGCTGTGTGAGGTCGACCACACATATCGAACTCGATATTGATGAAATTTTACGAGAAAATGATTCAGTTTCGATACAAACGCAACTCATTTTGCATACTGGGATATGTATATAAAAATATTTTTCACATTTCTGTATTTAAAAAAATCGCATGAAATTGTTATATTTTTTTTAATTTTTGTATTACTTTGTTACTAAAAAAAAACAAAATCCTGTTTTATATGTAGGGTAACCATTCGTACTGATTTGATCAGTACATGTACTGATTTTTAGTCATGTGTACTGATGAACAAATCGTGTACTGATTTGTACTGATTCAGCTGATTGTACTGATTTTTAACATTTAAAAAAATATTGCATTTTTTCAATACGAAAAATCAAAATACAAATTGAATCCCCGTTAAATCGAATTAAATTTTTGTCTAAAGTAAACGAATTAATCATTTAATTGAACGCGTTGTATTCCAATAATGATTTAAGAATTAATTCCATTGTAATATTAATTTTATCAAATCCAATTAATTAATTTACTCACTCAATTTATGAACGGTTTCATTCAACTATTTATTGATTTTAAAAATATTTTTCCGTTCAGTGGTTTCAGGAAAAATCTTATTCTTATGTGATTTGAATAAAATTTGTACTATTTAGTGCTTTAAAATCAAATTTTAGCGTTATTTCGTAAATGTTTGTTTTTTCAAACGCGTCGTATAGACCAAATACAATTAATATTATCATTAATATGTATTTTTATTAAAAATATTTGTGAAAAGGTGACACGGAGGAAATAAGAAGATAAACAGAGAAAATCTGAAGTATAATGTTTGTATATGTCTGTTTGATCACTTCTGAAATTATTCATATAGAGACAATCTGACAATAAAAATATAAACAGTAATACAATTTAATGTAATATCACTGATGAAGCCTGTCCATAAAAAGGCAGAAACTAGATCTAGTCTGATTTGCAAATTTAATGTGTTTATAACTTTTGAGGAAGGTTTATTCTTCTTCTTAACCTCAAACCTACTCAAAAATATTTCGGTTTCTACAATAGCAAATCAGTTGATACAACAGTTATTTGGATGTGACAACAACATTTCAATTGTCCTAAGAAGTCTTCGGTTGCAGCAACCGAAACGGTAATCAGTACGATTCTGTAGGAAACGTCATCATAAGCTAAAGATTTTTCGTAGAAAAAGTCTTTAAGGGGGGTAAATACTGTAACAACCCCATTTTAAAGGCCATATTTGAACGGTTGTCAAAAATATAATTAACAATATTTTTAATATTTTATTTTTTTTATTTATAAATCATGTTATTGTAGTATTTTTAAAAATATCAGTTTTATATTTCCTCAGGCAAAATCGCCAGAGTTGCCAATTCATTACTGGCCTTTTTTAAAAAAGGCAAAATCGGCTGCCACTGTGCAGCCTTCATTATTTATCGGAAAATAAAAATGTAAAGTGATTCTTAATCTCAGATCAATTCTCTAGTCTTATTGTGGCCCGATTTTTATTTAAAAAATTTTTTTTAACAAAGTTGCCACAAAAATTTTAAAAATAAAAATTTAAAAATTCCAAAAACGGCAAGAAAAAACACATTTGGTCGGGGATATAAAATTCATTTGACCAAAATTTAAAAAAAACGGCCACGATAAGGACTAGAGTTTTTTGTTGCCTACAAAAGAAAAAAAGCCGGATCGAAATTGGTTAAACCGCCTTGTCTTTACACTGGCAGCCGATTTTTCAAAAAACCGTGTATGAATAAAATGTATATCCCGCAGTTTTCTACATGCGCACCAAATTTTGGAAGAATCGGATAAAAAGTATTTTATATATTAACCCAAATATTCCTAAAAACGATGCTAGAGAATTTATTAGGCATTTCATTTCGGTAAAAAAAATTTTATTTCGTACATTTTTTAATTTGTTTTGTATTTGATTTTTATTATACCCTACACCACTTCGTGGAGAGGGTATAACACACCACTACCGATCGGCTCAGAATTTTTTTTATTTCGACTTAACAATGTTCATCTGTCCGTCCGTCGGTCTATCTGTCTGTCCATGCATTCTTGTGCGAACTCTACAGATCGCAGATATTAACATATTGTGATGAAATTTGGTACACCGACTTATATCGTTCCAAGGACGACGCCTATTTATTTTGGTTGAAATCGGTCCATCTTTAGACCTTGTGCCCATATTAGGGTCCCCCAAAATTATATTGTTTATACGCTGCAGGTCGCAAATATTAAGATATTTTGATGAAATTTGGTACACCGACCTATGTCGGCCCAAGGACGAAGCCTATTGATTTTGGTTAACACCGGTCCATGTTTAGACCTAGTGCCCATATAAGGGTACCCCCAAAATTGGCTGGGTTACACGCTGCAGGTCGCACATAATAAGATATTTTAATGAAATTTGGTTTGCTGACTCACATGGTCACGAGAACAAAGCCATTAGATTCTAGATAGAATCGGTGCATATTTGGACCAATCGCCCGTATGGGTTATATTTACGATTTTCTCTTCTTTTATAATTTTATATAAAATTTTGACACAAGTCCCATTTTAACCCATTCGAATTTTGGATCCAAACATTAGTTGGCTCTTAACCAGACTGGTGTAGGGTATTGTATAGTCGGCATGCCCGACTTTAATCTTTTTACTCGTTTTTTATATACATTGATTCAGAGACCATACTTGGGATTTTTTCATTGGCATTGAAATTTCATTATCATTAGTTGACTAATGCTAATGGCAAAAAAATTTCTTTACCATTTAATGGTACTGAAATTTTCTGTCATTAGAATTTGTAATACTAATGCTAATGAAATCGCACTAATGCCTTAAAAACTATGAACAATTGAGTAAAAAAAAGCATTTGTTTACAAAAAAAAGGGGGATGGATAGATTGCTTTTTTTCAACTAGCCACCAAACTTTGTTCTATGAAATGGGTGTTATAGTCCCTAGATTATAAATTTTAAAAAACCAAACTTAAAAAATTGCAAAATTATCGCGGAACGCGAAAAAAGTCTTTATGGTACAAAAATTTAATTAAAAAACTTAATCAGAGATTTTTATTCTGCAAACAAACATACTGATGTAAGAATTTTCCTTTTGTGAATTTTTTCCCGCGACTTTTTTCGCGATTTCTTTTTTCAATTAATCACAGAACTTTGTTCTATGAATAAGGAAACTTTTTAAAAATAATTGTTATGTAGTGGTTTAGGTGAATGGGAAAGGCGATGAACTAACAAACAAAAGCTTCTGGTTCGAGGCTTGGTGAGTGTGATACCAAACGAAAACCTTTGTAATTTCTAGTAGAAGGAAATTAACTACAAGGAAAGCAAAGATAAGAAAGAATGAGCATTGTGGAAGTATGAAAGATAAAAAACAGAAAATTTTTTTTGCTGTTTTTTTTTTTAAGTTGAGGTGGTGATGACAACTTGCTGACCCGTGCTCGAAATGTCAGTGACGACTTTTTGAAGATATGTTATCATTTATTAATAACATTGACCTCCTGATTACTTGTCCTGATGACATTTTTATATTTGTATGAAAATGTCAGAAAGTGTCTATAGGATTTTTTTATATTTTAGAATCTTACAGATTCTCGATATAAAAATATCTTTAGAATATAAGCGATTTACTACAGGAAAAAGTCTAACATCTGAGAAAATTCCTATGAGGTAATTAACAATCTGAAGCATCTTCTATTTTCTGTTTTTTTTTTTTTTCTTTAATAAATTTATGTTTAAATTCTATATATAGTAGTTTTGTTTATAAGATCTTGGAAACGGTGTTTTATTTAATTCGGTTGAAATTTCTAAAACAAATCGGTCGGATATACTGAATGTAAAATTTGATCAGGTGTTACCAAAGTAATTCGGTTGGGACAACTTTTTCACATTGCACTAGTATAGCAGGTATAATGGTAAGAGTCGGTAGCTACAACTGAATAATGTGATAGTACACGTGACTACCAAAATTCGGTTGGCAACAAATTCGGTTGTCACAATTAATCTGTTCTGTGTGTGTATTATTAAAATGCGTAGTATTAAAAATATTATTGATATTGTATATGGGTGAAATCAAAAAATGTTATAAATTTTTGGGCCAAATTTGTGAGAAGCAAAAAGTGTTAATATTTCGGTTTTTTCTGAATGGAATCAGTAAGTTTAGTCATTATAAACCTAATTGCAAAAAATCTCTTCTACAAGTTGTCGCAATATTTTTTTTTGCACAATTTTAGTTTTTTTTTGTTGTAACGGAGTTTACATTTCTGAAAGCAAAAGATATAACAAAAAAAAAATTGCGTACGAATTTTCTTCAATTTATTAGTTTTTCGTATTTGGGTTTTCAACATGCTTTCCAATGATATATAATTTGTGTTTATCAAATTGGCGGTTTCGCGAATAAAAATTCAATTCATTCCGCGAAAAAATTTTTATTTTTTTTTTAATTTTGTATTTTTGGTCCTTTTAAATGCTTTTCAAAAATATAAAATTTTTTAAAATCCAAACAGCGGTTGCGCAGCTACAAAATAATATATTAAAAACATAACATTTCGCGATCAAAAAATTCTTAAATTGTGTGAAACAAATTTAATTTGTCAAACTAATGTCACAACTGACTCGAAATATCGATTCAAAACTAATGAAATGCAAAATCAATCGTTTTTCGCTCCAGCACCTTAGGGTAAAAAACTAATAACTTTTTTTGATTTGACGCAAAATTATTAGTTGAATCGTCTTTTGACGCATTAATATTAGTTGAATCACCTCTGTTTATGGTTATTTTACAATATTTTAAACATTTATCTACATTTATTTGAATGAAATCTGATGCAAACAATTGTGGTTATGGAGTTTATATTTGGTTACTTTTTTCGTTTTCCTTCAGAAACGCTTTGTCAGAATTTTTTTTCCGAAACAAAATCGCATGATGCCTACAAGGTGAATCCAAATATGCCATTTTTTTCTTACTCGTTAAATAGTTTGGTGTAAAAATTAGGAACGGAGTGTACAACATTTTTTCAAATCTTATTAAAGACAACCTTTTTCATCTCGAGAATGTTACATGCTGCAGAAAAGTTTCAAGTCTGTTATACTGGATGATTACTTATAGTCCAATGATCATTTGAGTATAAATAACATTATACTTTTCGCAATATAAAAAATAGATAACTCCAAAATTCTGTTATATGCATTTTTATCAAAAATTATGACGAAAAATCGTTACAGAGTTGAAGTCGTGATAGCTAAGATATACGATAAAGTTTGTAAAATGTATTAATTTTTATTAAAAATGGCACTTTTCCTCTTCATAAAAATTCTTACAGTTAGTGTTTAGCTTTATTGGTTATTAAAATATAAGCTATTAAAGTTAAAAAACCTTATGAGTTACTTGTTACGGAGTTTACATTTGGCCTATAAAATTGTTCACAAATATTATGTATTAACCAAAAATTGGTCAGATTGTTATAAATTTTGTAAAACAGGTGACAATGCGCTGATATATATCGAAATATGTAACTCAAATGTAATCCATGCATTAGAAATTAGGTGGTTACACGGTTTTTATCACATTTTTTGATATCACCCATATACATACATTTTTATTAATTTTTATTTTGGTAACTATATTTTAGGGATAACGATATTTTGGTTATTATGGTAATGGTATTTTAAGGCTAGTGGTATTTCAGTTATTTCGGTAATGGTGTTTTAAGGGTAACGGTAGTCAGTTATTTCGATGCATACCGAATTAAAAAAAAACGAAGATAAAAACAAAACAATTTTATCAACTTAATGTGTGTAAAATACTCAATGAGCTAGTGCAATTACCAAAAGCAACGAATTAAATATAACGATATTTTATGGATACGGTTATTTAATTTATTTCGAAAACAGTATTTAAAGGGTGTTGCTATTTCATTAATTTTGGTATCGCTATTTTAAGGATAACAGTATTTCAGTTAATTCGTTAACTTTATTTTAATGATAACGGTATTTCCGTTATTTCGGTAACGGTAGTTTGGGAGTAACGGTAGACAGTTAAAAGGGATTTCAATAATTTCTGTGTGGGATTTCAATAATTTTTGTTCAGATATGCACTTTTACTGGAAATGCACATTTTGAGTACATTTCTTTAATATGTTTTCCGCTTTTTTCATTAAGGTATTTGGAAACCTTAACATGTTTGCTACACACTAAATTCATCGCTTTGTTGGGCTGCGTCTTTGCAATATATTTAACAACTTTTTTAAAAACCGTCACCTTACTTTCCAATATACGTAAAATGCGCAATTTTTAAAAATTCTACATTATTTGCCTTTTGGAATGCTTTTTGCATATTCGGCTTCAACTCTTCGGGATCAAGTGTGACTGCCCAAAGGGTTGAAAAACATTTTCCTGCTGTTATTGCGTCCTTTTTCTTATCTACAAAGATATTTTTAAAATGATAAACTCTTTTATTCAATTTGAACTATTTTGTTTCGATGTTGTTGTTGTGGATATAAGATTTAAATATAAAATCAACAAGAAAATATGCACAGTATTTATTGTTCCTGTTGCTATAAAATACATTTAAGACATCGTGAATAAAAAAGGAAATTTATTTAAAAGAGATAAAATTTGTATTAGATTCTAAAGTTAAACATATAACTTGTTTTCTACAAATAACTAGCCCTACTAAATAAAGGTTCAAAGTGTATGTATATTAGACCAACTCACCTTATACACACAGAGAACAGATTCGTTGTGGCAACCGAATTTTTTGCCAACCGAATTAAGTAGTTACGTGTACTATCATATAATTCGATTGAAGCTGCAGATATTTTCAGTTGTACCTACTATATTTTCGAATATGAAAATGTTGGCACAACCGAATTTATTTGCTGTTCAGTAGATCCGACCGAATTTATTTACCAAATATTTTGAAATTAAAATAAAACACTGTTTCCGATTAATTGTTGGAAAATTTTAAAAGTTTTATTTTAAAATTAAAAATATTTATCAAATGAATGAATAAGAACTAAAAAGAAGCTCAGATTCTGGGACATTTTTTCCATAAACTAATTCGGAGGGTTGGAATTATTTTCCTGTTGAAAAATTACCAGATTCTAAAGACCCTGTCCAATAAAATGTCCCAGATTCTGAGGCTTTTCTTACCGAAGAAATCGCTCAGATTCTGAAAAGTTTTTTGTAAATAAACTCTCTCGTATTCTAATAACTTTTTTCTAAAGAAAATCTATAAGATTATAATGGCTTTTTCCTACATATTCTATTAAAAGTCCTCAGAATGCTCAGGTTAAGGATACTTTTTTCTGTAGAAAAGCCCTAAGATTATAAGAATTTGTTCTTAAGGAAAATCTTCTGATTCCTAGGATATTGTGTTTTAGACATTTTTATATAAAAACTTCGCAAAGTAAGAGGAACATTTTCCAAAAGAAAACCTCTAAATTAAGTGGACATTTATTTGCCTTTAGTGAAACCGTAAAATTTTGATGTCTATTGGAACTGAAAATGTTCTTAAGCTAAATTTCGTTAGAATCTGAGAGAATTATTTAAGGAAAAAAATTGCCAGAATGTAAGGGTTTTTTGTTAAAAAGATTTGGGGATAGAAAATGAGTTGTTTTCACAAGATGAAGAAAATCTAGATGATTTTTGAAATTAACATTATAGCAAAATCTCAGCATTGTCTTTATAAAAATAGCATCAAAAACTTACTTTGTACCTAGGAAAGTTATTTTCACATTAATACACTCATAAAATAAAGTCCATACAAATAGGTCAAAATTGTGCGAATTTTGACCTACATATGTATATGACGCGAAAAATAGAAAGGGACCTAAGGATAGAAAGGGACCTAAGGTCAGGAGAGCATGGGATCGGTCTCATTCGATGTTCAGATGTTGTCCACAAAAAAAAAAAAATTGATTTTTTTACCCTTAGGTCCCTTTATCTATGCGCTGTCACATACACTCAAAAAATTGTATGAACTAAAATTAAGGTTTCACTTTACTAAAACAATGTATATGAGTTATTAATAAAAATAAGTTAAATTTCTTTCCAATAAGTAAAATTGCTTTCAAATAATGCAAATTTTATTTGATTTTAGTTTATCCAAAATTCGTATTAACTCAAAAATAATAAAACATTTTCCTTAAATTTATTTTCTTGAATTAGGTTAAAATTTCTTAAAACTGTTGAAAAATGTATGTATTTTTAGTTAATAATCTTAAATGTGAAGAATTTGGTTGAACTAAAAATTACGAAATTTAAAATTGTATGAAAAACTAAATTCAAATAATGAACTTCCTTAAATTTAGTTTAAACATTTTAACTTCTTTAAACCAAGTATAAACTTCTTAAATTCTAGTAAAGATTTTCTTTCACATTCCTGAAAATATTTTATAACCTATGGAATTCTTATTTGGTTTGTAGTTTGTATTATATAAGTATTTTAGTGTTGTGAAGAAAATTTAAGCAATAAATTTTACACAAATTTATATTATTGGAAAAAATATTAAAATTATGTTCGTTAATACTTTCATAAAAAAAATATATGAAATTGATTACTTAGATTTTTGGTAGTGAAACTAAAATACTTATATATTTGAATATTTATACCTAATGAGAATTAAAAATTAATAAATAATACCTGCAGTTTTTTGCATGCTTTTTTTTTTGGATTTTCTTACTTAATACGAGCATAACATATGAACTAAAAATAAGTTTATTCTGCGTTAGCACAAGTTCAAAGCATCTTTAAATTTAAGAACAATTGACTTGATTTTAAGACATGTTTACTAAATTTAAAAACAAGTTTATACTAAATTTAAGTAAAATACATATTAATTTTAGTAAAAATTTCAGATAAATTAAAACAGTATTTACTAAATATCAGAAAAAATTTACTTAATTTAAGTTAATTGTTTTAACTTGTTTTTAAGAAAATTGTGTACTCGATTTAAGTTAAAATTTCCTTGGAGCCAAATCATTCCCAAATTTCTTTAAATTTAGTTCAAATGACCTAGTATTTGGGAAACAATTTTTTCGGTGTATGCTTTTTAAGAAAAAATAACAGAAAAATTAGTTCAATTTAATCAGAACTTTTTTTTATAATTTATATTTTATTTTTTATTGGGTTTTGTTTTTTTTTGGTAATTTTTTGACAGTTATTTTATGTTTTATTAATTATTATTATGTCCAATTGACTTTCGATCAATACTACCGAATTTGTTCGAAACGGTTAGTTGTAAATACCGAATAAAAAACATTCAAGAATTAATATTTTAATAATGTTGTTACTACTGACTTACAAGAGTTACAACTAATAAATTTGGAATAATGCATATTTTATTACTTTTAATATGGTTGTGATTATGGAATTGTTTAAAAAAATATATATTTTCTTTCAATTGGTTGAGAAGACCAATATAAATTCAGTAGAGCAATTCAATCAGTTGCGAATGTAGAAAATAGTTTTTCAATACGAAATATTTATTGTATCAATAAAATTTAAATAGTCTGAAATAATATAAGGCGCCATTAACAGAATCTTGGTGGTTTTGATGGATATCTAACTGAATCGTTTTCTGTGTGTATGGAGAGAAAAAAAGTGCCCCTCAAAATAAACCTTTGGTTTGTTTTATGATGATTCGCAAAATATTTCGGGTCTAGAAATTAGATCTCACGAGCTGGACCATTTTTAAAAAAGGTATTTTTTTTAGTTTTTGAAAGAAATTTGCTTCTTAGCTGAAGAAAACGTACTCAATATGGGTATCATATGAAAAGTTTTTTTAGAAGCGCTTCCAACGATATATATAACATGTTCAAGCATATCCTGACATGTCCTACTTTTAACGATATTCTATAAAAGAAGCAAATTTTTGACTCTTTTGTAATTTTTAATGTAAAATTACAGAAAATGCGTAAATTTTATGTAAAAATCTGAATTACAAACATTTGTCTACAAAACATAGCACATCCCAATAAACCATAAAACGATACAGTATCGTTAACGAATTCATATTAATTATCAAATTTACTATCGTTTACGATACAAAAATATGAACTCGTAATGATATCATAATTTTTAAAAATAACTATAAATTTTCTGAAAAAGTCACCTTTGCTTGTTCTAATTTAATCGTTAAAGATATCATATATACTTCTTTATTTCGATATCGTTAATGATATCGAATAGTGATAAAAAAAACGACAAAAATTTTGCAATATGACGAAAATATTATCGCATTGCCAGATATTTTCGATATCATAACGATATCGTTATTTCATGAAAAAACGATATCATTAACGAATGTGCATTTTTCTTCACAGTACCTATTACTTATGAATCGTTAATGATATCATTCTCGGACAAACTTATCATCGAAATGATATCGTTACGAATTCGAAACGATATCGTTTGGTTTGTTGGGATATAGTATAAATATGCAAATATTACCTCAAATTTCGTTAATGCACAAGTATGGGCATATATGGTGATTTGTGCTTCCATGTATGGAAGAGCATGCATATTTATGATAACGCACGAACATACATTAAATCTGTATGGATCCATATATGTAGATTTTTACTTGGGTATACATATTTTAAACAGTAACAGTAAAAATGTCAAAACGTCAATAATTTAAATTCTTTTTTTCAAAACTGTTTTCTTTTCTTTATTTATGAATGAATATTATAGGTATGAAACTATGATCAATATAAAATAATAAAACAAGTATTTATAATAACAAGTACATTACAGTTCGGCCAACCTGACAAATTGATTGACCTCAATCAAATTAAACACATTTACAAAACACATAAGGAGTGTGGCAAATAACAAAAATTAAATTAATTTGGTGCCAACCACTTACGAAGCCTTTTGGCTTCAACTATACCTTTATAAAGACTTTGTGTTAGTTGACAATTTTCTACGTCGTTAATAACGTAACGATCGTTGGGCAATATTTTTTCAACGACTTAGGGTCCACGATATTTTTCTACAAACTTTTTGTTCTTGCCAACAGTATTATCAATATTCATAACTACTACATAATCGCCAACTAAATATTGTTTCGTTGGAATGTGATGTTTATTAAAAAAGGATTCATTATAATTTTGAGAACGTTGTATCGCATTAAGTGCTTTTAGTCTTTTGGATGCCAAATCACGATCATTTTCAATGTTTACTTTCTCGTCCAAATATTCAGCTAATTCATCAACTATTATTCCACGTTGATTTGTGCCAAATAGAAGTTGACTTGGAGTTTCTTTTGTTGAGCTGTGGACAGAATTATTAAGTGCATACTCAACTTCAGATAGCTTTAATGACCAGTCAGAATGATCTATGGGATCACTTAATTTACTCAACATGTCTTTTATGACTCGATTAACGCGTTCAACCTTTCCATTGGCTTGGGGTGATGCAACAGCCACTTTTACGTGATCTATATTCTTTTTTAACAAAAATTCTGAAAACTCGTGTGATGTGAAACATGAACCTCTATCCGATATTAAACGGACAGGTCTACTATAATAACTAAAATATTTTTCCAAAGCACAGCAAACTTCTTTTGTACTGGTTGAATTAACTGGGTATAATCTAACAAATTTAGTAAAAGCATCTACTACAGCAAGTATGTAAAGGGTTCTTCAACAGGGACGCTACAAAAGTAGAAAGACAGGGACAGCAAACGACGCCGCTCTTTTGACATTTGTCTTCAGTAAGGTTTGCCATTTCATGATGGAAAGATATACGAGCCAACAACGAGTCGAAATTATTAAAATTTACTACCGACATTCGGAGTCAGTGGCCTCAACGTTAAAAGCGCTACGTCCAATTTATGGTCGTCATAATGAATGGCTTCGTCAATAAACAAAATATGCGTTATTGGTCAGACAGCAATCCACACGTATTCCATGAGTCATCATTGCATCCCGAAAAAATTACGGTTTGGTGCGCTTTATGGGCCGGCGGCGTCATTGGGCCGTACTTCTTCCATGATGATCAATACCGGCACGTTACTGTGAATGGGAATCGCTACCGTTCAATGATAACCGAATATTTTTGGCCCCAATTGGATGATATGGACTTGGAGGACATGTGGTTCCAACAGGACGGCGCCACAAGCCACACAGCGAATGTCACAATCAATTTATTGCAAACCAAGTTTGGAGAACGTGTTATCTCACGAAATGGTCCAGTCGATTGGCTGCCTCGGTCGTGCGATTTGACGCCGTTGGACTATTTCCTGTGGGGCTACGTCAAATCTATGGTCTATGCCAACAAGCCAGCGACGATTGATGAACTTCGTACGAATATCGGCCGATTTATGCTTGAAAATTGGGTTCAGCGTCTGGACTTCTGCAAGCGTGCCCGTGGTGGCCATGCAAAAGAGATCGATTTCCATACATAATGGCATCGAACGTACTTTCACAGGAATAAAGAATTTCATTGATATCCAAAACGGTTTTTGTTTTATTTAAAAAAACTTTTGTAGCGTCGCTGTTGAAGAACCCTTTACTTGCGTTTCGATTTTAAAGATGGTAATGGGCCAAAATGATCAATATGAATTGTATCAAAGGGGTTTCTTTGGAATACTATACAAACTCTGTTCATTTGTACATGCCGGAGCAGAATATATGTATGATACATTTTATACAATTTTTAATAAACGCAGCAATTTTCTTTTTCTTATTTGGGAACCAATAATTGAACCTCATTTGATCATAACATTTATCTACGCCAAGATGCCCGATTTTCTCATGAATTAATCTAATTACGTTTCCCTCCATTTCAGGTGGTACATATAATAATAACCTATAAGATTCAGTTTTCCGAAAAATTAGACCATCTATTAGTTCATAGCCCTCAACCAGTTCATTTTCAAGTTTTGAAATTAATTTTCTTATACTTTCACCACGTCCTTGAGTTAACTGAACTTGAACGTCTAACTCATTTGAATCTACGGCACCAACGATATTACAATTTGGAACGAGATGACATATGGTATTGTTATTATTACTTACACATCGGCTTAATTCATCCACATGACCCATTGATATTAAATTTCGGTGATTTATCGAATAATCATAAGTTTCCAATTCCAAAGCCCAAAGAGCAATACTTGGGTTAACTTGTTTCTTATTTAATGTCATGGTAAGGGAATTACAATCTGATATAATTTTAAAATGTATTCCGTCTAAATACAATCGAAATCGTCGTAGTGCATAAATAATCGACAACATTTCCAATTCGAAACTACGATACCATGATTCAGCTGGTGATGTTGATTTTGAAAAGAATGCGACAGGATGAAATTTTTTATCGTCTTGACGTTGCATTAGTATTGCTCCAAATCCATGTGTGCTGGCGTCGCAATGTAATTCAGTTTCCCTATAGGGAATTGCTAAAATTGGAGTTTTCGTTAAGCGCTCTTTTAGGTCATTAAAAGTTTTAACACAATCTTCAGAAAAAATAAATTTATCATATGCATAAAATGAAAATAGCTGCGATATTTAAAAATGAAGTTAAATACTTTTAGTCTGCCATTACTATCTCGAAGAAAAGGGGTCTTTTGGGGGCTAAGAAATTCAAAATGTTGTTGTTGTTATATATTTACAAATAAAAAATCGGAAGAGAAAGGGTTAATAAAACGTGATTGGCATATTTTGTTATAAATTCTAAAGTAAATAAATTGTTATTGAATTTTAAGATATTTTTAATGAAAATGTACTTCTTTTTTAGTAATTGTACTGCCTTTTTTTGCTCAATGTACTTTTTTGTCGGTTTCATATCTGGCAACCTCAACTATTTTTAAGCAAATATGTTTTTTATTTTACCAACCCAGCAAAATTTTTTGTTCAAAAGAATCGTTTGTAGACTTTCTACTTTTCCTTTGTACTGTCAATTCCAACAAGGATGATTTTTGTTTTAAATTTTCCCAAAAACAGCCGCTTCTATAGCCCCGAATTTGGAACCAGTTACAAAAAGAATCAGTCCCGGAACTAGAACTATAAGATCCATGAAACGGGTTCCGGAACCAGTTTCATTGTATCTGTTCCAGTGGAACAAGGTGGTCTGATTGTCAGCAGAGTAGTCTGATTTCTTGGGTGGATAATTGTTATTTAAATTCAATCAATTACAGTAGTTTTGACATAACTGCACAATCAACTTTTGCACGAATTTTTGTGCAGATAAGCCGATAACGTTGCTAAGTCAATTGCTTAGTGTTTTACTCAAAAGCCATTGACCTCAAGTTACGCACCAGATCTCAGTCGCTACAACCCTAATGTCAGAAAATTAAAGCTCTCAAAAAATCATTAAACTTTTGCTAAGGAAGTTTTCCGATAAACCCAGTAGATTTTTTTTTATATTTTGGTTGCCGAACGTAGGGGTCGCCTTTTTAATTTTTTTTTTCATTGCATTTTATCTTTATAGCAACACACTGGTCTCCTCGAGGCAAAAAAATCGATATATCACTTTTTAAAATCCGACTTTAAATGCCGGAGCTATAACGAAAAATTGAAAAAAGCGACCCCTACGTTCGGCAAAAAAAATTTTTTTTTGAAATTGCCTTCCAAAAATACTTCATATTGGAAGGCGTATTGCGAATTTTTTTTTGCGATACGGTCTAATGTGCAGGTATACAACAACAACATACTTATAATGGTTTCATACGGACTGAAACAAACAAAACAAATGAATCTAATGATGACAACTTTGTGCTTTGCTAGATCTTGCGATTTTTATGATTAAAAACCGAATAAAGTAGGATATTTATGTCATAAAAAGGTGACAACACATTTATTTTATGTGTGAACTTTTTTTCTAGAATTGCAAAATAAAGCAAAACACAAGAGGCAGCAACGGTGATCCTTTTTATGAAAATAATGTACAACTGACAAAAATATGAGTTACTGATCTTAAATGTGCAGGTACAAAAAAGCACTTAAAGAAGGCAATTGGGTACATAATTTTGTCATATACAAACGAAACCAAATTTTTGTGAAGTTATGGAAAAGGTGCACTTAAGAGAAAGGCAGTTAAATCAAAATTACTGTAAAATAAAACTAACTATAATTTTGTATACATAAAAACCTTTTCTTGCTGTTTTTCGTCTACTAAATAATATTTGAACCGTTTATTTTGAAAGTGGTATGAGTCCACTTGTTTTTAAAATGAGATATAAAAGGTTTTGCGTTTTAACGTGTTTAAAAATATGGGTGCCCGACTAAAAAAGATATTATATAATCATATATCACCATATATAAAACCATATATACGTCCATATCTAATTTGATCCGAATATTGGAATATATAATTATATCAAGCGAGATAAGCGTGTTATCTAATCTGATACAATTTGATCCGAAAAATGGGTCTATCTAACTGCATCAAATTATATATAAATACATATAATTTGATGAAGATTTTCAAATAAAATTTTAGTAAATATTGTTGAGATCACTTATTCTCATTCATATTAAATACTAATGCCCGACAGAACAGTCGGGCTAACAAAGTGGGTATTGGTCGATCTTTGATATTTTGATGCAATACAAAAAAATTTTATTGATGGAAAGATGTTTGAAATGAGGATTGAATGCGATTTGGGCCGTTTTTAGAACGCAGATTGTCGTTAAACTTAGTGTCCTAGTGAAGCATAAAAATCTCTTATTTTAAAAGGCGTATTTTTATTTTGTTCAGTGTATCATATGTTACTTTAATTTTTGTTATCGTTTAAATCACTGACCTAATTCTTTTTGTTTCATATTGTTTAACTGTTCTTAAAGCTTTTTAATTTTTGTATATATACTCTTAAATCTGAAGAAACTGTAACTATTTCTTTTTTTGCTTATAGTAGCTACACACATTAATAACTGTTTGTTTTAATAAAATTGTTCAATTTGTTATTTAACATAAACATCGTGTTTTTAATTCGAAAAATAAAATACAAAGACAATCAAATTAAATTAAATTAGTTTTCTAATCAAAATCAAAATTTTGCAAAATATACGTGTAAAGGGTTTATACGTCAACACTTAGAATAACGCAGTTTCTAATTAAAATCCTTCTTTGAAATGTGGTTTTGTTGTTAAACACCAAAATTCAAAACGGGAAAAAGTTGTTTATAAAAATTTTTGCTAATAAACTTGGAAATAGCTGCCAAATTAATTTTCAGTTTAACTCATCATTACAAAAATTTGTCGGAACAATTTTTTCTAGGTTAGTGTTTTGGTCTTTCTTATAAAATAAAAAAATTAACTTTCAGAATTAATTTTTTTTTTTTTACTGAAAAAGTAACTGAACTTAAATCACCCAGGTGAAAATTGAAGACGGCACAAAAAACAAAGCGCTGTGAAAGCGTTTGTTGTCAATGGTACAAAAAAAACGTTTTCACAGCGTTGAAAAACATTATTTTGGATTGCTTTTCGAACGTTCACAAACAGTATTTTAGGAACGCTTTTCATACAAAATTTACAACCGTTTGTGAAATAAAAACACTGTTAAAACATTGCTTTAAAGCGTTTTTCTAACGTTTGCAAACAGTACTTTAGCAGTACTTTTAAAGAATATATAACCGATTATTTAAAAAACACTGTCAAAATATTGATTTGCACCTTCAAAATGTTCGAAAAAGTGCATTCCAATGTCAGAGTCCCCTTTTAAAGTGTTTGATCAAAATGATAAAGTGTTTTTTATATATACATATATATAATTTTAATTATATTTTATTATTTATGTAAAAAGAGTTATAGGAATCATTATTTATGTAAAAGAGTTATAGCAATAGTCTCATTATGAAAATTTGTAAGAATACACTTAACTTTCACTAATTTCACAGCAGAAATTACTGCTTGCTTGGAAGCAGTTTTGTCAGGGAAAGTTGAGCAGCGAAACGATTGCATTATTGATGATATCATGCCTGATTTTTGTTTGAGATAGCTCGCGTGAAAGCACTTGTTTCGAGATCCGAAAAGGCATGAATTCACCGCTTTTAATTAGTGCTCCTGTTTTTCTTTTAAAATGTCGATAATTCATGCCTTCTCGGAAGTGCATATTATCAAGCTTTTCAACTATTTAAAATCATGCCTTCTCAAAAGCACAATATATCAGTTGTTTTATTATAAATTTGGCCATTTAATACAATTGTGTTTACAATGTTTGATGCTAAAAATTTCTTTAATTACTACACCTTTTGCAATTGTAATTCAGAAAATATCAATTGAAATTCAGAATTTCCATTTGAAATTCAGAAAATATTAATTGAAATTCAGAATTTCCATTTGAAATTCAGAAAAGATCAATTGAAATTCAGAATTTCCATTTGAAATTCAGAAAATATCATTTGAAATTCAGAAAATATCAATTGAAATTCAGAAATTGTCATTTGAAATTCAGAAAATATCAATTGAAATTCAGAAACCGTCATTTGAAATTCAGAAAATATCAATTGAAAATCAGAAATTGTAATTTGAAATTCAGAAAATATCAATTGAAATTCAGAAATCATCATTTGAAATTCAGAAAATATCAATTGAAATTCAGAAAACATCAATTGAAATTCAGAAAATATCAATTGAAATTCAGAAACCGTAATTTGAAATTCAGAAAATATCAATTGAAATTCAGAAATCGTCATTTGAAATTCAGAAAATATCACTTGAAATTCAGAAATCGTCATTTGAAATTCAGAAAATATCAATTAAAATTCAGAAAACATCATTTGAAATTCAGAAAATATCAATTGAAATTCAGAAATCAACATTTGAAATTCAGAAAATATCAACTGAAATTCAGAAATCGTCATTTGAAATTCAGAAAATATCACATGAAATTCAGAAATCGTCATTTGAAATTCAGAAAATATCAATTGAAATTCAGAAAACATCAATTGAAATTCAGAAAATATCAATTGAAATTCAGAAACCGTCATTTGAAATTCAGAAAATATCAATTGAAATTCAGATAACATCAATTGAAATTCAGAAAAATGTAAACACATTTTTTAAAAGAATCCGTCCAGGTAGACAATGTTATCCCCTATAAAAATTTATATATGGGGTTTATCAAAATAAGTAAAATTCATTTTACTCACGCAAGTGAAAAATATTTAAAATTTGTGTGCCTCAATGATTTTATGTAGACTACTAATTTTATTATGTAGACATTAAAACGTAACGCTGACATTAAAGACTATTATTTGGCTTTAAATTTCAGCCTTACATTTTGGAGCTATAATTCGTAACAAGAAAGAAATTAGTCTACCTAAAATCACTGAGGCACACAAATTTTAAATAATTCTCACTCGCGTAAGTAAAATGAATTTTTCGCCCACTTCTTAATCAAACGTATTTTGATGAAATCCATATATAAATTTTTTATAGAGTATAACATTATCTACCTGGCCGGATTCTATAAAAAATTCTGTTTACATTTTTCTGAATTTCAATTGATGTTTTCTGAATTTCAATTGATATTTTCTGAATTTCAAATGATATTTTCTGAATTTCAAATGATATTTTCTGGATTTCAAATGATATTTTCCGAATTTCAATTGATATTTTCTGAATTCCAAATGATATTTTCTGAATTTCAATTGATATTTTCTGAATTTTAAATGACGATTTCTGAATTTCAATTGACATTTTCTGAATTTCAAATGATGATTTCTGAATTTCAATTGATATTTTCTGAATTTCAAATGACGATTTCTGAATTTCAATTGATATTTTCTAAATTTCAAATGACGATTTCTGAATTTCAATTGATATTTTCTGAATTTCAATTGATATTTTCTGAATTTGAATTGATATTTTCTGAATTTCAAATGACGATTTCTAAATTTCAATTGATATTTTCTGAATTTCAATTGATATTTTCTGAATTTCAATTGATATTTTCTGAACTTCAAATGATATTTTCTGAATATCAATTGATATTTTCTAAATTTCAAATGATATTTTCTGAATTTCAAATGATATTTTCTGAATTTCAAATGATATCTTCTGAATTTCAATTGACATTTTCCGAATTTCAAATGATATTTTCTGAATTTCAATTGATATTTTCTGAATTTCAAATGGAAAATCTGAATTTCAATTGATGTTTTCTGAATTTCAAATGGAAATTCTGAATTTCAATTGATGTTTTCTGAATTTCAAATGGAAATTCTGAATTTCAATTGATATTTTCTGAATTTCAATTGATATTTTCTGAATTACAATTGCAAAAGGTGTAGAATATTTCCATTACTGAGTAGGCATACGTTGTCAAGGTGAGATGAAGTGAATTAAAAAAGAATTAACAATTTAATTGATAATTTTAAATGTTTAATTTTCTACGTAGTTTCCGCAATTTCAATTGGTATAAATATTGTTTTAAAATATAATACAATTTATAAATACAATTTCATTGTATTTATAAATTGAGATTTCAAAAGTTAAATGTTTCTACATACAACCGATTTGTTTCTTAATATGATAAAATTTTAGTCGCGAATAACCCAACAGTACAAGCAATTTTTTCTGTGTAATATTTTAAATAATTCAAAATCCTGAATAAAATACTTCTTATGTTTAAGTTTATCAATTTAAGTGTATTTTTCATAACTTTACAGTTAATTTTAATTCAAATTTAATAAAATCCCGAGTAAAAAATTTTGATATAACCATATATTATTTTATGTATTTGCATATAGTAACTTATAGTTACATATGGCCACATATGCTCTTAAATTCCAGCAGATATACTTTTATATAGTCATATGTTAGATATTTTTTCCTCAAAGGTTTTAATATGGAGACATATGTGATTTTATATTATTACATACTGGCCTACATATAATTGCCAGTGCTATATATAAGTACATAAAGTAACATATTACAGATATAATTACATATACGTTTATACATAACTTAGTATGACACTATACACAATAATATAAACTTTGTTTTTTATGAGAGTTCAGTAACCTGTCCTAGGATTTGTATTGTGACATGTCACAAGGGGTCAATTTCCCCCTCCTATGACAACGCCATGTAAAAGTGACCAGTCTATTTCATATAAAGGGGCCAGTTTGGTGACAGTTTGTTAAAATTTCCCGTAGGGCATCTATAATTATACATCATCCCAAATAAGCAATTATTTCAAAGTGATTTTATATAAAAATATATAAGGTCCATATAAAACCGTATTATATTATATGTGGTTCTATGTTAACAATGATTTTGAACTAGTTTTAGATTTAGTAATTACTAGGGATTAGCGCGTGACTAGAAATGTTCGTGAGTGACGTTATTCACACGTGATCGTGAGTAATAATTACTATACTCAAGTGATTCGTGCGTGAGTCTGAGAATATATAATTCGTACTTGATTCGTGCGTGAGCGTGAATAAGAATATATAACCCGTGCATGATTCGTGTGTGAGTTTATTTTTTGCATCATATATTTTTAGTAATTTTTATTATTTTGTAATATTTTACTACTTCTTTACTATTTTTCTTATATATTGGTTGTATAACATAATCCTACTAACTTTAAAATTTCAGTATTGTTAACTTTATTTTAAAATTACTAAAAATAAAGAAAATTTTGTTCATGTTTAATGCACTGTCATGGTAAATCTGGATAAAAGTAATGGAAGATTTATCGAAATTATAGGATCTCCAGCAGACGTTTGGTTAATCATTATATTTGGAAATTAATTACACAACCAATTACACAATTACATGTAATTGTAATTGAAAAAAATTAAATTACAATTACATAGTATTTGTAATTGTAATTAAAATAAAAACAATTACAAGTAATTTGTAATTGAAAATTTTCAATTATTCATTACATATAATTGTAATTGAAAAAGTGGCAATTACATTTTTTCGGAAAAGAAGTAATGACAAAAAGCACAACGGAGGGGTCAGCCCAACATGAGGTATTCTTTTTATACTTATACACGCCTATCCAACCTATCCCAGTCAGTTTTTTCTACAAAATTTTAACAAAAAACACTTCAATTCTAAATGTAATTGAAATTTGAAATTACTTGTAATTAAAAATTTTCAATTACAGTTACATGAAATGTGATTGAGTTTTTTTTAATTTCAATTACATTTATTTGCAATTGTAATTGAAATCCCTCAGGTCTGATCTCCAGATATTGCATATCTTTTTTATTTAAAAAAATAATTTTTGTATATTGTTAGATATGGTCATATATAATATGATCTAAAGTATAAGGTTAATATATAGATATAATTGTATCAAACTATGTCCACTTTTATAATAATTTATATAATTTTATACAAAAAGATATAATTTGATGTAATTGGATGAGGACAAAATTCGGATACAATTGTATCGAATTGCATAAAATTGTATCAAATTATACCAAATTGTATACAATTCGATACAATAAGATACAATAAGATGTTCTCATTTTACGGATATAATTATATCTAATTACATAAAAGATTATATATAATTAAATATAACTTCATATGGCTCCATATCATTTTTTTTACTTGGGATATAATTTATTAAAAAATGTTAATATATAAAAATGTTTTAAAAAATGATTCCCATATTTGTATTTAAAACGATGGCAAAGTACTTAATTTGTTTATTTTCTAGCGCTTTGACAGCGTTAAAATTGGTATGTTGTAATAACGTTTAAAGACTGTCGAGATAGTACTTTGAAATTTGTTTTTGGAACGGTTTGACAACGATATAAAATACCACCCTGAGACCGTAAATCATGGTTATCATTTGGGTCATTTTCACAATGCTCTGAAATTGTAAACCAGAATGTTCTAGATACGCTAGTTTCACGGTTGAAAAAGCATTTTAAAGTTTTTTTTCTGCAACGCTTTGAAAACGTTATAAAGTACCACCCTCACACCGTAAATGATGGTTATAATTTGGGGCGTTGTCAAAACGCTTTAAACTTGTAAATCGATATATTCTGAAAACGTTTGTACCACCTTTTAAAATGCTTTTAAAACGTTTTCACGATCGTATTTTTCCACCTGGGCATATTTATTTCAACATATGTTTGTCTAATTTTTATTTTTAAACTTCAAAGTAATTCTTTCGACCTTTAATTCCACAATGAAAATTTTTTTTTTCCTTATTTCTTTAAAATTATTTTTATTTTATTAAAGAGTATTTTGCCAAATATTTGAAAAATAGATGTTAAATTCAAATATAAACATTTATTTATATGTCAAAGTAAAAAATTCAAAACCTGATCCACAATTTCTGAGTTTTTTTTAAATTTTTTTAGTGCAATTAAACTTTATAAAATTTTGTATAATTAGATATCATGTCAGATATAATTATATATAAAATTAATACAATTTTCTATTAACTTTGTTTTATATTTTAATATAAGATTGTTTATAGAAGCTTATACGCTAATCATAATTATGTATAAACTATATCGCAGATTACTTAATATATGGCTGGAGACCAAAACGCATATCTCTATATATAAAAGAATAACGTGACTGACTGCCCAGCAAAATCTTTCATTACCAAATAAGTGGTTATATAATAGAAATTCATAGCTCCGCACAACTTATTTTTTGGCGTCTAAACTCATTATTTTTGTTTGGCGTGGTCGTTTTTATAAGTAGTCACGCTTACCCGCTCGCTTACGAAAAAATGAGAAATAAGTAGTTATGAGATTTTGAATAATAAGTGGTTACACACATGCTTACAAAAAGTTGAATTATAAGTGGTTATCCGATTGCTTACTTGATTCTTAAAAATAAGTAGTTAGGCAAATACTATTAGCCTAAGGAAATACATTCAGAAAATTTAAGTTTTCTGTAGTGTGTAATTTTAGGACACGTCATAAAAATTTAAACATAAAACATATTTACATATAATAAAAAAATTTAACTGTGTAAAAAGTACTTATTTCCACTAATACGAGTAAGTCATTAGAAACAATGAATACAATAAGCAGTTATTAGGAATTCATTATTTTATATTATAAAATAATGCAAAAGGTAATGATATATCATTTTTGGTAATGCAGATAGTAATGAGGTGTCATTACCAATATTTTGCTGGGTGACTGACTGACTGACTGACTCAACATCGCCCAGCCCAAACCGCTGAAGCTAGGAAGTTGAAATTTGGTATGTAGGTTCCTCTTTCGGCGTAGACGTCCACTAAGACGGGATTTTTGGAAATTCCTACCGGAACGGGAAAAAAGGGGAAAAGTCTCCCCCTTGGCGGCCTGCCAAAACCCCTTTGGCTAGAAAGCTGAAATTTAAGATATGTGTTCCTTGGAGTATGGCCTACCTTTTCTGGAAAGTACTTTCTGGAATTTTGGACAGGGACGTTGTAAAAATGGGGGTTAAAAAGGGGAAAAAGGCCCCCCTTGACGGCCTGCCCAAACCGCTGGAGGTAGGAAGTTGAAATTTGGTATAAAGGTTCCTCCACTATCGTAGACATCCACCAAGACGGGAGTTTTGGAAATTTTTACAGGGACGGGCAAAAAGGGGAAAAAGTCTCCCCCTTGACGGCCTGCTCAAACTGCTGGAGCTATGAAGTTGAAATTTGGTATGTAGGTTCCTCGACCGGTGTAGACGTCCGTTGAGACGGCATTTTTGGAAATTCTTATCGGGAGAGGCAAAAAGGGGACAAAAAAAGTACCTTTTTCCAAAAAAGTACCTTTTCCCAAAAAAAGTACCTTTTCCCAAAAAAAGTACCTTTTTCCCAAAAAAGTACCTTTTTCCAAAAAAAGTACCTTTTTCCAAAAAAAGTACCTTTTTACAAAAAAGTACCTTTTTCCGAAAAAAAGTACCTTTTTCCAAAAAAAGTACCTTTTTCCAAAAAAAAAAGTACCTTTTTCAAAAAAAAGTACCTTTTTCCAAAAAAAATTCCTTTTTCCAAAAAAAGTACCTTTTCCAAAAAAAGTACCTTTTTCCAAAAAAAGTACCTTTTTCCAAAAAAGGTACCTTTTTCCAAAAAAGGTACCTTTTTCCAAAAAAAAGTACCTTTTTCCAAAAAAAAGTACCCTTTTCCAAAAAAAAGTACCTTTTTCCAAAAAAAGTACCTTTTTCCAAAAAAAGTACCTTTTTCCAAAAAAGTACCTTTTTCCAAAAGAAGTACCTTTTTCAAAAAAAAGTACCTTTTACAAAAAAAAGTACCTTTTTCCAAAAAAAAAATCCTTTTTCCAAAAAAAGTACCTTTTTCCAAAAAAAAGTACATTTTTCCAAAAAAAGTACCTTTTTCCAAAAAAAAAGTACCTTTTTCCAAAAAAAGTACCTTTTTCCAAAAAAAGTACCTTTCTCCAAAAAAAGTACCTTTTTCCAAAAAAAGTACCTTTTTTTAAAAAAGGTACTTTTTTACCTTTTCCAAAAAAAGTACCTTTTTCCAAAAAATGTACCTTTTTCTAAAAAAATTAACCTTTTCCAAAAAAAAAGTACCTTTTCCAAAAGGTACCTTTTCCCAAAAAACATACATTTTTCCAAAAAAATACCTTTTTCAAAAAAAAGTACCTTTTCCAAGAAAAAGTACCTTTTCCCAAAAAAAGTACCTTTTTCTAAAAAAATTTCCCTTTTCCCAAAAAACATACATTTTTTCAAAAAAAATACCTTTTTCAAAAAAGTACCTTTTCCAAAAAAAGGACCTTTTCCCAAAAAAAAGTACCTTTTTCTAAAGAAATGTTCCTTTTCCAAAAGAAGTACCTTTTCCATAAAAAGTACCTTTTTCCAAAAAACATACATTTTTCCAAAAAAAACACCTTATTAAAAAAAAAAATACCTTTTCCAAAAAAAGTACAAATAAAGTACTTTGTAAAAACAACCCATCAAAACTTACTATTACCTGGTAATAAGGTTTGTAAGAAGAAATTAAGGTATGTAACCTCTTACTTTGCTATTCCAACAGCTATTATTTTAACAAGGGCATGTCATTGGAGGTATGTACTTTCCAAAAGAGGGCTAGGTAACAACATAAGAACATGTTACTTTAATGTTACATGTTAGGAGTTACGTAACCACTTACATAACCGATAGCAAAATACTACTTACATAACAGCTTAAAGTAAGGCCAAAAAAATGTGTTACAAACAGGTCTGAAATAACGCATTAAAATTATGCGCTTACTTACTGTATAAAAATATATACTTACTTCTTACAAAAAAAATTAAAATGAGATGTTATCGTGTTGGTTTTTTATAAATGCTAAAACGAAGCATATTCATATTTAATTAATATTTACTCAGATTAATATAAAGTTAACAAAAAAACATAAAAAATATTTCAGTCAATATGTATAAAACATATAAATTATTTGTATCGAATATTTTAAATAGAAAATAACACTCATGTATCGCATTACAAATAACTCCTTATTTTGAGGTATTTGAATACACCATCGGTAATAAGTGGCTATTTCTATTAAGTGATCACGCATCACATTAAAAGTAACTCCTTATTTTACGGTTTTAAAATATCCCATCTGTAATAAGTCGCTGCTATTATTTAGAACTCATGTTGTGTATTACAAGTAACTCTTTTCTTTGAGGTGTTTAAATATATCATTGGTAATAATTACTACCCAGTATTTATGCAGCACATTATACGTACGACATTACATTTTAGTTATGAAATAATGCAATGGTAAGGGGTATGGTATTACCAGGTAATGTGTTCTGTAATACCAACATATTACCAAGGTTTTGCTGGGAAAGTATCTTTTTCCAAAAAATTTCGTTTTTCCAAAAAGTACCATTTAAAATAATGTATAATTTCAAAAAAACTACTTTTTTCCCTCCCCCACGGATATCTCCACTAAAACAAGGTTTCTTGATATTCGGCATAGACGTGCGCTAAGACGGGAGTTTTGGAAATTTCTAACGGAACGGGCAAAAAGGGGAAAAGTCTCCACTGGAGGTAAGAAGTTGAAATTTGGTATAAAGGTTCCTCCACTGTAGTAGACATCGACTAAGTTTGTATTTTTGGAATTCCCTACAGGATATCCCAAAAGGAAACTCGGTATGTGAGTTCCTCCTTCTGTGTAGGCGTCCGCTTAGACGGAATTTTTGAAATTCCTATCGGGAGGGGAAATAAGGTAAAAGTCTCCTCCTGACGGCTTGCCCAATCCCTTTTGGCCAACCTAAAATTTTAAATATGTATTCCTTGGAGTAGGACTAACTCACCGGCAACGTAATTTTTCTATTTTGGAACAGGAACATAGTAAAAATGGTGGTTGAAAGGGAAAATTGTCAAATTGCCCACTAACGGCCTGCCCAAACCGCTTAGGCAATGCAGTGGAAATTTGGTATGAATGTTCCTCATCCATCGCAGATAGCCGCGAAGAAGGAATTTTTGTAAATTCCTAAAGGGAGGGGCAAAAAGAAGAAAAGCCTCACCTTGGGGGCCGGTAAAAACCCCTTCGGCTAGAAACCTGAAGATTAAAATGTGGGTCCCTGGAGTAAGGGCTAACTTATTAGAAAGATACTTTTTTGAATTTTGGACAGGGTCGTTATAAAATGGGGGCTCAAAAAGGGAACGTTGCCCCTTAACGACCTGTCCAAACTGCTGCAACTAGGAAGCTGAAATTCGGTACTTAGGTTCCTCTTCCAGCCTAATTCCAACCGGGAGGGACAAAAAAAGAAAAAGTGTCCCCCTTGACAGCCTGCTCAAACTGCTGGAACTAGGAAGCTGAAATTCCCTGTCGATGGATTTTCGGAAATTCCTACCGAGAGGGGCACAAATAGTAAAAGTTGGCTAGAAACCTGAAATGTAAAACATATGTTACTTGGAGTATGGGCTCACTTACCAGGAAGGTGCTTTTTGGACAGGGACATTGCAAAAATGGGGATTAATGAAGCGAAAAGTGCCGCTTAAAGGCCTGCCCAAACCGCTGGAGGTAGGAAGTTGAAATTTGGTATTAAAGTTCCTCCTCTATTGTAGACATCCGCTAAGATGAGATTTTTGGAAATTTCTACAGGTAGGGTCAAAAACAGGAAAAGTCTCCCCCTTAACGGCCTGGCCAAACTGCTGGAACAAGGGAGCTTAAATTCGGTATTTGGGTTCCTTCTCCAACGTTGACGTCCCCTAAGATGGTATTTTTGGAAATTCATACCGGGAGGGGTAAAAAGGGAAAAAACTTCCCCCTTGACGGCCTGGCCAAACTGCTGGATATAGAGACCTAAAATTATGTATGTGGTAGGTTCCTCCTCCAACGCAGACGTCCTCTAAGACGGAATTTTTGGAAATTCCTACCGGGAGGGGTAAAAACGGAATAATTATCTCCCTTGATGGCCTAACCGAACCCTTCGGCTAGAAACCTGTAATATATAATATGTTTTCCTTGGAGTATGGGCTAACTTATCGACAAGGCATTTCTAGGACTTTGGACAGGAACGTGGTAAAAATGGTGGTTCAAAAGGGGAAAATTGCCCCCCCCCCCCTTAACGTCTGCGTCTTTAGCTAGAAACCTAAAACTTAAAGAACAAGTGTATATGAAACACTAAAATTAAGAAACTAAATAGGAAACGAGTGGAATGAAACACTACACAAGTGGAATGAAATGGATATAAACGTTGAACGAGTAGAATTGAAATTATAGAGAATGCAAATGGATTGGAAGAGGGAATTACCTTTTCAAACACTATCCACGGAATATGAAACTTATGTAGCATTGAAACATACTCTCCAAAAAGTTAAACAAATTTTCTAAAAGAGAAAAAACCTTAGAAAAAGGAATGGAACTTATATATTCTGATATTTAAACTTCATGTAACGAAGCACCGGTGGAAGAAACCGACGCAGTAAATTTTCCAACTGAATTTGTGAATTTACTTGAATTGCCAGGTCTACCTTTACATAAACTGGAATTAAAAAAAACTTTAAGACACGCTAACAACGTAGCGGGCTTTGCCCGCTATTTCTAATATTATAAAATGCTTTCCAACCCTGCTTTACGTTATTTATTTTCATTCAAAACACAAATGAACAAAACTACTTACGGGTATATCTACCTAAGTTCGCACTTTACCAAATTATCTTAACATACACAAGTATATTGCAATTTATTATGGATTCATTACTAACAATCCACTTTCATGAGAAAAAGTGATCAAATATTTATTTATTTTAAACCCATTGTTGTGCAGAATTATTTATTTGTGGTGGCTGGGTGAAGGCTTTAAATAAAAAAACGAATTTAATAAAAATTGTGGAGGGCGCAGCCCCCCCCCCCCTTGACCTTTAAGGCACGCTAACAACGTAGCGGGCTGCGCCCGCTAGTGATTATATATAACGTTATGTCAAACATATTTATAAAACCAAAGTGTTAATATCAACCCATATCAACATTTATAATTATATCAAATCATATAAGATTATATGAAAACTTTTTTAGTAGGGTGGATCTGTTCAAGAAATTTTACACATATTTTTAATAACATATAGTTAAATTTTTCGTATCACAAAAAATTTTTTAATATATGTTGCGAAAATACCTGTTTTCTTCAATGGTGAGTGGACTCATACCACTTTCAAAATAATAGTTTTTATCAGTTTGTTATCTTACTTGGACTTAACTTTTTTTGTTTGATATTTTTTATACGCTGAATATGATAACTTGGAAGATTCTTTTTTTTATTGAATTCTAATAGGCAGTAGTAATCGGTTTCTTAAAAAAATATAAAGAAAAACTGTAGCTCAAATTTTTTTTACAATTTTTTGCGAACAAACCAAAATTACTTCATAAAATATCTAAAGACATATCTTTCACAATGACCTCGACATCCCATAATAATTAAAACAATTTACCAAAACAAAGTTAAAATTTTTGATTGCAAAATTTCACGAATTTTAACTTTTACCATGGGCATTGGGCATAACATGTTTTTTAACATTCATTTATAACTTTTCCACAAAAAACTAATGCCAATGCCCTGAATTATTTAATTATTCTTAAATTTTATGCTTTTTTAAAAAATAAGGTGACTCACACCACTTTCAAAATAATCATTTTCGTTAAATCGTTTAATATAAAAAAACTAAAAAAAATATATATTATAACAATTTATAAAAGAAATAATACAAGTAAGAGCACAAAAAAGGTTTTCCAACAATAAGATGGTCTCTGTAAAAAATTTAAGCCATTTTGCAAAAAACAAAAACAAATTCACCAAGGGCACAAAAATACTTTTTGCAACAATAATATATTCTCTTTAAAAAATTTAAAAACATTTTGCAAAAAAAAACAAAAATATTGGGAATAATCAATCGCTTTAAACAAAAAGTGTTTCACTAGATATTTAGAAGTACTTGTGTGTTTTAAATATGAATGCGACATCGCATAGTCGCCACAAAATTGATAAAATTTTGTTTTAAAAATTTTCGCGAATTTTAATTCTGAACACGTATATTGCTAGTACAATTTTTTCCAACAGTATTTTTAACTTTCCCGTAAAAAAATAATATCAATGCCCTCGTTTAGTCAATATTTTTAAGTTTTTTAATATCCCAGCTAAAAATCGACATATATGAATATATACAGGTTAAATGTATGTTCCTGCATGCTCATAAACATGCATTCATGTCCATACATGGACAGAGCTTTGAAGAATTAATTCCTTAATTCAATTTTTCAATTCTGAATTAAAAATTCGATGAATTAATTCACTAAGCACCATATATTGAATGGAATTAATTCATATTTGCTTTCGTTCGATTTATTTTGTTACGAATTAATTCAATTGCAATAGTTCTTTTTATTAAATCAAATGAATTAATTCACCGGTGAACGCGTTCAATTTTATAAATCGAACGGAAAAAAAGTGAATTAATTCCTTACTGAATTAATTCGCCACTGAATTCATTCAATTTCATTTTCATTCAGAGAATTAAAAAAAATAAAATTACATTCAGTGAATTAAAAAAAAAATAATAAGTTGACTGAATTGAAAAAAAAATAAAATAAGTTCACTGAATTAAAAAAAAATAAAATAAGTTCACTGAATTCAAAGCCTGTTTTCTGCCGTTCAGTAGAAGAAAACAATAATGTACAAATAAAAGTTTTAAATAAGCAATGTTACAACGTGTGCTAGTAACAAATTAGAAACCGGATGCTGTTTATCAACCTACATGATTCAAAAATAAAGCCTTTTACTATTAAAAATAAAAACTTTACAGATATAGATAAATTTGGAAAAAAATATAACTACTAATTTTTCAAACTAGTTATATAGTTATATTTTTTTTCCAAATTTATCTATATCTGTAAAGTTTTTATTTTTAATAGTAAAAGGCTTTATTTTTGAATCATGTAGGTTGATAAAAAGCATCCGGTTTCTAATTTGTTACTAGCACACGCTGTAACATTGCTTATTTAAAACTTTTATTTGTACATTATTGTTTTCTTCTACTGAACGGCAGAAAACAGGCTTTGAATTCAGTGAACTTATTTTATTTTTTTTTAATTCAGTGAACTTATTTTATTTTTTTTCAATTCAGTGAACTTATTATTTTTTTTTTAATTCACTGAATGTAATTTTATTTTTTTTAATTCACTGAATGAAAATGAAATTGAATGAATTCAGTGGTGAATTAATTCAGTAAGGAATGAATTCACTTTTTTTTCCGTTCGATTTATAAAATTGAACGCGTTCACCGGTGAATTAATTCATTTGATTTAATAAAAAGAACTATTGCAATTGAATTAATTCTTTGAATTTGTTGTTTGATGAACGCATTCAGTTGAATGAATTCAGTGAATTACTTAAGAAAAGGAATTCATTCAATTCTAGAGAAAATTGAATTCGATTGGTAGTGAATTCATTCAAAAAGGAATTAATTCTTCAAAGCTCTGTACATGGATACATAAATCTCCATACATGCATCATTATGTCCACACATGTGCATTAACGAAATTTGAGATAATATATACATGCATGATAATGCATGTTCATGCGTGTTCATGCGTGTTCATGCGTGTTCATGTGTGTTCATACATATACACTAGAGTGGGCCGAACTTTGCCGAATTGCGAATTTCAAAACCGGGGGTGCGGAAAAGTTGCGTATGCGTCCAGTAACCAGTACAAAATAAAAATTTTGAAAATCGGTTCACGTTTAAGGTTCCCGCAAAGCGGTTGAAATTTCGGAAAGTTTAAAAAAAATCCTTAAATTTTTTTAAAAAATATTTGGTTTTAGATATATTATTTCTAATAAATTATAGTTCGCTGAATCCATAAAAAATAAAAAAATTTTAATCGGTCGAAGGGGTTCTGAAATATTGCTACTTGAATTTTGCTGAAAAATACGATTTTTCATTTTTCAGTCGGGCCTTCAAAAAGTTAGTCTAAAAATGCTTTTAATTTTTTTCATTTTTAAATCTACTATCTATATAAAATTGTCTTTCATTTGAGTGTAAAAAAGTTTAAAAATGTTGAAGGGTATTCCAAGGACGCTGCGACAAAAGTTGTAAAAATTTTCACAGTTAAAAGTGATTGTTTTTTGTGATCACTGTTTTTTATTAAGTGATCAGAGATTTTACCATTTATTGTTTTGTATTAATATAAAATAACATTTTTATGACTGGTCCATAATCTTAAATAATTTTGGGTATTTTGATAATAAATATAAAATAGCGTGATCGGATCTCGAGATTTGGGACACAATGCTCGAAAAGTATCCTCTTCTTTGTCCACACAATGTTCGAAAAGTATCCTACTTTATATTTTTGTTGTATTAAAAGAATATTTTAGCATAAAATTAAATACCTAAAAGTTTTTTTGTAAAAGTTTTGAAAAATATTTTATACACTGTGCCACAAAAGTATATATTAAAAAATATAATTGAATAGAACTTAATACTTAAGTGTTTAGCAAATATTAAAAAAATTAATTTGCGTGCTCGGAGTTAAAATTTTGTAACACAATGTTCGAAAAGTATGCACTTTTTTCTCCACACGGGGACCTTGAACGTGAACCGATTTTCACAATTTTTTACTGGTTACTGGACGCATACGCAACTTTTCCGCACCACCCGTTTTTGAAATTCGCAATTCGGCAAAGTTCGGCCCACTCTAATGTACACACATGTAGATATTACCTCAAATTTCGTTAATGCACATGTGCGGTCATACATGATGCATGTATGGAGATTTATGTATCCACCCAGTCAGAAAAATACAAACGGGAAAGCGGTGGCAAAGGACTTTAATAGGTGATACAAGTACTGGCAAAAAGTGCTTTCCCATTCCCAAAATGATAACATCATTAGACAAAAGGACCGGCTGTTCAAAAAGCGCCGGAACAGCACTGGAGGAACAAAATTTTTAAACGTTGGCAAAATGCTGGCAAAACCAATAAATAGGTGGTCTGGAAATATATTTTCCAAAATAAAATTAAAAAAAAGTTCATATGTATTTTTTTGGTCCTGCCGTGATTTGAACCCAGGGCGTCAGATTGGCAGACGACTGCTCTACCCACTGAGCTAGCGAGACATACAATATTTGATGGCTAAACACATAAATGAGTGATAATAGCTGGACAACTACTGGCTGTGCCAAAATGCTAGTACTGGCAAACAATTTTTAGTAACTAGTATGCCAGTGTTGGGAGGGTAAAAAAAAGTTGGTCTTGAAGGAGCTTTTCCACAAACAAAAAAATTAATTTTATAAAACAAAAAAAATTTTAAATTAAAAAAAATCGAAAAAAAAATTTTTGCTTGCAACCGGATTTGAACTCGGAACCTTCCGACTACAAACATTTTTTAACGAAGTGTCAGCATTTTTATAAAATCATTGGTTTTCCAGTGAATTGATTTTTGGACGCCTGGTAGCATTGGCTAGGTAGCACTGGATAACCACTGGTTGCAAACCTTGGCATATCACTCTAAGCCAATTCTTTGCCAGTGGTTTTTTTTATAAACCACCGAAATTTTTGTAAAAAAAATACTGGTAAAACGCTTTTCGCAAACGCTGGCAAAGCGTCCCAAATGAGTGTTCTGCCAGTCATTTATTTTTAATACCGTGGTTACCCAGTGGTATGCCAGTGCTTGATTTTTTGTACCACTGGCGATTTCTGACTGGGCATGTATGGACATGAATGCATGTTTATGAGCATGCATGAACATACATTTAACCTGTATGTATTTATATATGTCGATTTTTAGCTGGGATTCCAAAAAATTGCGACTCATACCACTTTCAAAATGAACATTTTTGTTAAATCGTTTAATATGAAAAAAATAAAAAAATATTTGATAATTTGAAGAGCTCATATAAGGTTTTGCAATAATGAGGTAGCCACTGCAAAAAATTTAAAACCATTTTCCAAAAAAAATAGTGCGAAAAATCAATCGCTTTGAACCAAAATTGCTTCACTAAATATTTACCAAAGAAGTTTACCATGAAAATTATAAAATTTTATTTTAAACGTTTTCGCGAATTTTTATTTTGTATACGTATGTATATTGCCAACACAATTTTTTCCAATAGTATTTTTAACTTTATCGTAAAATAAAAATATCAATACCCTCATTCTATTTTTAAGGTTTTTTCTATTCCAAAAAAAAAATGCGACTCATACCACTTTCAAAATAAACATTTTCGTAAAATAGTTTAATATGAAAAAACAAAAATATTTGGTAATTTTGAGCCAAAATTATGTGAAAAATATTTCACGAAGAAATCAAAATTAGGTTTCACAATAATGAGGTAGCCTCTGCAAAAATTTAAAACCATTTTGCAAAAAAAAAAAAAAACAAATAGTGCGAAAAGTCAGTCGCTATGAACCAAAATTGCTTCACTAAATATTTAGAGATACTTTTGTGTTTTAACAATGAACGCAGAGAAGTTAATACAATTGACCATGAAAATGGTAAAATTTTATTTTAAACATTTTCGGGAATTTTTACTTTGAACTCGTATATTGCCAACACAATTTTTTCCAATAGTATTTTTAACTTTACGTAAAATAATAATATCAGTATCCTCATTCTATCAATTATTTTTAAGTTTTTTTCTATTCTAAAAAAAATGCGAATAGTTTAATATGAAAAAACAAAAAAAATTATTTGGTAATTTTGGGCAAAAGTTACATAAAAATCTTTCTCGAAGACCTCAAAATATAAGAACTGTAAAAATTTAGAAAATTGCAAAAAATTTTGTGAAAAATCAATCGCCTTAAACCAAAATTACTTCAATAATATTTAACGGTTATAACAATAAAATGAACATCGCATAATAATTAAGAAAACCATAAAAAAGTTAAAAATTTTATTTGCTGAATTTTCGCGAACTTTAGCCTTTAACATGAATATTGGCAATAAAATTAAAGGAATATTCCAACAATATTTTATTACTTTCCCATAACAAGTATCCCAAAAAATATGCGCGTTCAATCAATTATTTTTAAGTTTTTTCTATTTCAAAAAAAAAAAAAAATGTTACTCATACCACTATCAAAATAAACATTATTCTTAAATCGTTTATTATAAAAAATTAAAAAAAAAATGAAAAATTATTTGGTGATTTTGTTTAATAATTGCGAAAAATATTTCATGTGGAGCTTAAAATAGTTTTTTCAACACCATAAACCCTTAAAAGCATTTTGCGAAAAAAAATATTGCAAAAAAATTACCTTTAACTATAATTATTTCATCAAATATTTAAATAGTAAAGGTTTTTCAATAAGAGCGCTACAAAAGTAAAAAAAAGTTTAAATAAAACAAAAACGGTTTTGGATATCAATGAAATTCTTTATTCCTGTGAAAGTACGTTCGATGCCATTATGTATGGAAATCAATCTCTTTTGCATGGGCACCACGGGCTCGCTTGCAGAAGTCCAGACGCTGAACCCAATTTTCGACGGTTTTCAAGCATAAATCGGCCGATACTGCTGCAATTTCATGTTCGATGTTCGTACGAAGTTCATCAATCGTCGCTGGCTTGTTGGCATAGACCATAGATTTGACGTAGCCCCACGCTCAATTGTTGATCTGCTAGGACGATTATGACGACCATAAATTGGACGTAGCGCTCTTAACGTTGAGGCCACTGTCTCCGAATTTCGGTAGTAAATTTTAATAATTTCGACTCGTTATTGGCTCGTATATCTTTCCATCATGAAATGGCAAACCATACTGAAGAGAAATGTCAAAAGAGCGGCAAGAAATATGGGGTCGTTTGCTGTCCCTGTCTTTCTACTTTTGTAGCGTCCCTGTTGAACAACCCTTTATATGTATTTTCACAATAAATTCGGCACCGCATAATAGTTACGGCAATTTACCATAGAAAACGTGAATAATTCTATATTTTTGCGAATTTCCATTTTCAAGACGAATATTGACCATAAATATCTTCCAACAGTATCTTTTTACTTTTCCATAAAAAAATAATACCAAAAACCTCGTGCAATCAATTATTTATGTTTTGTTCTATTTCAAAAATAGGGAGGACTCATACCAATTTCAAAATAAACATTTTTGCTAAATCGTTAACTACCCGACTAAAAAAGATGTTATATAATCATATATCACCATATATAAACCAATATATACGTCCATATTTAATTTGCTCCGAATATTGGAATATATAATTATATCAAGCATAATAAGCATGTTATCTCACTTGATACAATTTGATTCGAAAAATGGGTATATCTAACTGCATCAAATTATATATAAATACATATAATTTGATGATGATTTTCAAAGAAAATTTTAGTAAATATAATTGAGATCACTTATTTCATTCATATTAAATCTAATGCTTAATGTTTAGAACAATTTTTGCTAATAAACTTGGAAATAGGTGACAAAATAAAACATTACAAAAATTTGTCGGAACAACTTTTTCTAGGTTAGAGTTTTTATCTTTCTTATAAAATAACTGAATTAAGTAATTAGAAATTTATTAATTCAGTTCGAGGCCAATTTCCTTATTATGAATTAATATAATAAGTACTTTTTTTCAAAAACTGCTATTTTTCTTCATCAGGATACTCTCCTGACAAATACTTCACAGAGTTTTTGCTTTCAAAAAACCTCTACACTTTCAGGAAAACTGATGAAAATCCCCGAAACGATCCTCTTTTCATTCCTGAAAGTGTAGAGGTTTTTTGAAAGCAAAAACTCTGTGAAGTATTTGTCAGGAGAGTATCCTGATGAAGAAAAAAAAACCGTTTTTGAAAAAAGTACTTCTTATGTTATCCCGGGTAAAAAATCTTAATATGGTGTAATATATAATTATATCTTATTTGATAAGTCCCCATATACAACGACATACAACTTGATCCGAAAAATGGGTCATCTACTGGTGTCTAATTATATCAAATTAGATTTGTCCATATCCAGGACATCAAATTACATCTAATTCGATATAAAAATATCTGATTTTATATAATTTTGTCTAATAGTAGGTACACTTTTTATGCATACCCGCTATAAATTGATATTGAAATTTCTATAGCTTAAACAATTTTAAAGGCCCAAATTTTATAACATAACATAAAAATCTAATCTAAATCGTTTGCATCATTTTTAATTTAATTTAATATGCAAAAAAATCACCTGAAAATTATTTAGCTGTGGATAAATTAACTCTTAATTTATATTAATTTGTACGAGATCATATAGAAAGTTATATAAAATTACAAGAAATATATTTTTAGTATGACGATACATACAGTGTTATATAACTTAGTATCGAACCATATAATCATATCGGTCACTACATTGTTTTGATTAGTTTTATATGGCTTATATAGTTATATATGGAGTCAGATTTGGGGATATGTAATAACATCAATTACCGTACAAAAAATTAATTGAAAAAATAATATCAGATGTTTTTGTATATAATGATATGTGTCTTAATGTGAATCCATTCACCGTCAGATATAACCCAATCACATTATATATAACAATATATAACTATTTTTACCCGGGATTTCATAATAAGGAAATAGTCCTCGAACTGAATTAATAAATTTCTAATTAATAAATGAAAAAGGTCGAAAAAAACAAATTTTATTTTTTTAAATAAAAATTAAAAACCAACATGATAAAATATTAACTTTCACAATTAATTTTTTTTTACGGAAAAATAAATGAACTTAAACCATATTTATTTCAACATATGTTTGTCTAATTTTTAAATTTAAAAGTAAAAATAATTATTTCGACCTTTAATTCCACAATGAAAAAAAAAATTCCTTTATTTATTTCAAGTAAATGAATGTTATTTTATTTTGACTCAAGATCATAAATTAATATCACTTTCTGTTTAAATTATTTTCAAATCAAAGAAAGATGATACAATTTTTACAAGTAAATTACAAAGAATAAAAATTATTGAAAAAATTCGATAAGACCAGCAAGGCAGAATGCGCATTTTCGGCTTTCGCTACAAAGCCATCATCAGCGCCTTTCGCCTTTGAGTGGGTTAATATTTTGATAATCGTCTACTTATGTGGCTGTTGAAAGCAAATCGGGTTTGTTATCAACAACTCAACTTAGACTAACATCAACGAAATTTAACAATGCTATTTTTATCCTTTTTTGTTATTATTACTCTGTTTTGCTTTGAACCTTAATTCTTAAGATATCTCAGCTGATTCTATTCAACTCTGTGTATGATAAACACAGTTTTTTGAATTACAACGAACCGTTAAATTTAAATGTATGTTATTAAATTATATTTTTGCACCGTGTCAATATGTTTAAGATGAATGGGGGAAATGTTTTTAGTTGATCTGTTATTTTAAGTAAATGAATGTTATTTTAGTTTGACTCAAGATCATAAATTAATATCACTTTCTGTTTAAATTATTTTCAAATCAAAGAAAGATGATGCAATTTTTACAAGTAAATTACAAAGAATAAAAATTATTGAAAAAATTCGATAAGACCAGCAAGGCATTATTTTTTTAAAATTATTTTGAGTTTAATAAAGAGTATTTCGCTAACTATTTGGAAAATATATTTTAAATTCAATTATAAACATTTATTTATATGTCAAAGTGCAAAATTCAAAACCAGATCCACAATTTCGGAGATTTTTTTTTAAATTTTTATAGTGCAATTAAACTTTATAAAATTTTGTATAATTAGATATCATAACAGATAAATTTATACATAAAATTAATACAATTTTATATTAACTTTGTTATATATTTTGATATAAGATTGTTTAGAGAAGCTTATACGCCATTATATATAATTATGTATAAACTATATTTGCAGATCTCTTAATATATGCCTGGAGACCAAATCGCATATGATTATATATAACGTCATATCAAACATATTTATAAAACCAAAGTGTTAATATAAATGTATATGGTCATATAAAGCCACACATATAAACATTTATAATTATATCAAATCATATAAGATTATATGAAAACTTTTTTAGTCGAGTAGTAAAAATTCTCTCATCAACATTTTAGTAGTTTTTGAAAATTTTAAATTTTTTATATGAAAAGATCCCCTCGTGTTCTACCTAATTCCATGCCTAACTCAGTTTTTTTGAAAATAGAATCATACCACTATCAAAATAAATGGTTTATTTATCAAAATATTTTTCTGATTTCAGCAAATTAAATTGTTATTTGCAATTAACTAAAATATAATTCAAATACAACTAAAATATTGTAGATTTAACAGATTCTTTTCTTGTTGATTTTTTTTACTAATAATTAGCTAACAGATTCTGCTGATATCCGCAGTTTTTTTTTGCAGGACCGTGTTTACATAATTTTTGCTATCTTTTGCTGCTATTTATATACATTCATACAAACTATTTTGAACTATTTTTTCTGTTATTTTGTCTAAAAACTTGGGATTAAACCAATATTTTTTGGAAATCTAATTCAGCATTACAATTACTTTCACCCGTATTTGAACTAACTTTGAAAGCAAATATTTAGTAATTTTTGTTTTTTAACTTTACAAATTTTTAAGCTAATTGAAACCATAATTATTTCATAATTATTATATTTTTGTGTCTCTGTTTGTTTACATTTCTAGTAAGAACTAGTAAACTTAGAAAGTGCCGAAGAATTACCGCATTTTACAGCAAAAACAAATTTATGAGAAAAAACTTGTAAAAATAGTAAAAACTAGCATGTAAATAAGCAGATATAATATCACATAGAGATTATATACTCGCAAAACAGCTTGCATATCGGAAACTAAGCGCGATAGAGCAAAATGTGCAAAAATCCCTTAATTTCCCAGTGTAGAAACGGTAATGACATATCATTATTTTTTGGACTACCAGTAATGACACCTACTTACCTTCTGCATTATTTTAAAACATATAATAATGAGTTACTGAAAATGACTTATTTTTATCATTATTTCAAATAGAAAATAATTTTTTAGATTTATTTGAAAATTTTTTGAAATCTATTTATAGACTTAATATTTTTTAAACACTGGTAAGGATATATGTAACCACATATTTTTTGTATGTTGGCGAGTAAGCTTAAGTGTAAGCAGCAGGTCAATTGTGTTTTTATCTATTAAATATTACATGTCGATACAATTTGAGCTATGGTAGAGCTATTGACTGGCAATCTGTAGACCTAGGTTCGATTCCCGCACCAGCAAATTTTATTAAAAAAAAAATACAATAAAAAATATTTTTTTTTATATAATTTATTTTTTTGAAAATCTATTTTTAGACTCATTATTTTTGTCAGTACTGGTAAGCATTATTTTTGTCAGTACTGGTAACGATATATTTTTTGATTTTTCGTATGCTGGTGTGTAACGACAACTCATTATTTTTCGCGACATCGCCATATAAAGGTAATAAGAAATGTAATAACAAAAGTAACTAGTTACCATTATCAAGTATGTAGTTACATAACCACATATCTGGTAATGATTTTCTACACTGGGTTGTACCTATAGGTTAATCCTTATGAAACACATATACTCCCAATAATAAATATGGGCCCGTCTTCAGACCCGGAAGTCGAAATTTTAAGCGACATTTTAACAGAAATTTGTTGTTTAATCAGGCAAAATTTCTGCTGAATTCAGCTCAAATTTCCTAGCTAATTTAACTAAAATTTTCTGTATATTTAGCAGTAGTAAAAAGTAGTAGTTACCTAAATTTAACAAACCATGATTTGGAACTTCATTGAAAATTCTGCTGGCGCAAATACAGGTACTATTTTCGGTTATCAGAATTTTGAACTATAGGTTAGAGGGGGGGTCCTTCACCCATTTTTTTTCAAAGCACTGTCATTTCTTAAACCCTAATTATTTTTCTAAAATTACTTTCAAATTGAAGATCTGCTTATCTTGGCTTTAATTTCTATGATTTTTATTTTAATTATTTGCATATTTTCTATTACTTTTTTAATGATTTTCAAAGTAACCCAAATCGGCGTAACTGCCCCAAACTTTGGGGATATTTGCCGAAAGAGCTAGACGCAATTTCAATAAAAAAAAATTTGTAAATACGGCAAAGTTAATTTTTTAATGACTGAAATAAATAATTTAGAATAAGTTTCTTAAGATATGTGATTCGTTTTAATCAATAAATCTCCACTACATTAAAAAAATAATAATTTAAAACTATAATATAATGATTCTTCAAAATTACAAAAAACTGAATACCCGATCAAAAAACATTATATCTAGCATATGTAGTCATATCTCATTTGATATAGATCGATATATGATCTTATCCAAGTTCATCTCAAAATTGGGGTATCCAGTAATATCCAACCAGATCCCTCAAATATATTACAGGATTAAATTAGATCCAAATAGATCTCAAAATTAGGAGATCCAATAATATCAAATTAAGATCCTGATAGATCCCAAAATATCCCATGGGATTAATTTTCATCCAATTAGATGCAAACGGATAAGCTAATTTTGGCAGATCGAATTGGATAATTTGAGATCAAAATTTATCCTATGAATTATTTAAATTTTAAAAAAATTTTAAAAATAACACAAAAAATTAAAAAAAAAACATCCCGTGAAAAAAAGTTTATTCGGTAGCATATCTTTTTTTATTTGGCATCATACTAAATTATATAAATTTTAATCCGGAAAATGGATTAATCAAATTGTATATAAACGAATACAAAAGATATTTGAACTGATATAATTTCATCCAATTTTATCGGAGTTTTGGTCTTATTCGATTGCATTAAATTTTGTTTGTTTATATGAATATGTATAGTGTAGGAAAACGACAAATTATTTAACTGAGAGAATTATCTGAATGATATTAATAAATTTTTGCACAATACAGATGAAATTTCACTGGGCCTCGTCTATTGAAACATTTCATTAAATTAATGGAATTTTTGATAAAATGTTGTGAAAATATTCATTTTATATATTAAAATTTTCATACACTTAATGAAAAAGTTTCATTAAAACTAAATTCATAAAATATATGAAGATTTTTCAACAAATTTAAGAAATTTTTCATTTACCTTGTGAAGAAAACTTTATTATTTTACTAAAAAATTTCATTAAAACTGGTCCAGCAAACTTCTCTCTATGTGGGTTATATAATCCGTTATCAGTTTTTAGTAACTACACAGAAGAAAAAAATTAAAATCACACAGAAACAACGTTTACTAAGATAGAAAAAGCTTTGAAATCAAACAAATCTCAGGTTTTTTTCTTTTTATATAAAAATTGTCTGCTTATCTTTGAAATCGGAAAACACATTAACTTAAATATGAAAAAGTTTAACTAGAATCATATTTACTTTAATAAGGATAAGTATTATAGCCTCCAATTAGAAAATTTTGTTTCAAAGTTTCTTACTTAAATAAAATATCCTACCAATCGATGACTATAACACTAGCTCTAATATTCATACTTTATTTACAAAGTGCTCCTAAAAAATCAAATATTAATTAAAATCTGATATTGTAATTGATTTAACTATAATTTTTTCTCTGTATAGTTACTTTTATATTATTTCTTTCATTAGATTTAAGATTTGTAATTAAAAAGTGCAACATTGGTATGTCTCATTTATCCCAGAAATGAAAAAATTCTGGGTCATTAAAAACCCTAGATGCAACATAACATATAAGCTCAGCTTTTTAATTTTGTATTGAATTATTAAGTATATAATTGTATTTAAATCCACATACATTTTGTTCGATTCGAGATAGTAAAATAATTTTATCTAAAATATTCTTGGGTCACATTTAGTTTTATAAAGTGTTGTTCGAATCAATATAAAAATGTATCTTCAACGAGATATAATTTGATCAAGTATATGTATTTGTATATGGCATATAAAATGATATAAGAGAAAAGATTTTTTAGGATATGATTATATAAGGCAACGGATAAGAAAATTTTGAAAATCGGAATATTATTCACTCTTTAATATGAATAGATACAATTGGATCTAATCGTTTTTTCACGGGATTTATTATTTAAAAAATATTTATTTCATTAAAAAAAAATTACAAAATGCCGTCGGCAGGGTTTGAATCCAGGTTGCTGGCGTTGTATTCGGCCACTTAACTCACTCAGCCAAACACTGATATATACTATATGAGACAACATTGTTCGTGTTACTGAGTTATATATAATTATATAAATTTATATATATAGATGACTTAGAAAAAATAAATTAATAACATTCTTTCAAAAAAAAACACAAAAATTAAAAATCTTAAATGTTTTCCACTGACGGAATTTTTTGGTGAATAAGATAAAAAATGTTTGTTGAAGGGTCAAGGCACCGATTTATATAACTCAAAAGTCTAAATATCAACAGTCTGTATTTGCGAAATTAGTAATGGGATAAGAGCAATATACATGTTATTTAAAAGCCCGATTAAAAAAAATAGATATGGGGCTTTATACAGTCATATGTAATTTAACATATGCCTTTATACAGTTTTATCCGAGAAAAGGGACCATATAATTACATAAGTTTGCATCAATTCAGTTAAAATTTGATATTATCTGATACAAATGTGTCCGAATAATGGCGCGATATAATTTGATCAGCTTTTATATAGTGGTATAAAATTATAGCTGAACTAATTATACAAACATATAAAAAAAACATATATTGTACTACCCGGTTTAATAAGCTTTTTTAGATTTTGATAAAAGAACATTTTACAGGAAAGCATCAACAACTATTCTGTTGCTTTAAACTGTTTGTATAAATTTTGTATCAAAGTTTAAAAGCATGTGCTATAAAAAAGTCATAAAGAATTTCTTTTAATTGCAAATTTTATTTTTAACAGTCTCTGGAAAAATTACCTCTAAAAATAAGTTGTTTTGCCTAAAGAAAATTTGAAAAAAAAAACTTAGAAGCAATTGTTTGCGATTTGGTAACTCATTTCGAAGTAAATTGTTGTGGTAAATTTTAAAGAAATGTAAGAGCTTAAGGAGAAATAATTTGTTTCGTCAAAATGATTAAAGAATTCCCTAATACTTACAACACTAATTGCACAAATACAGGAAATAAATGTTACAATTTATTCCTTTCTTTTCAAAATTGTACTCGGTAATTACTAAGGCAAGGTATTCCATGCTAATGCATGTTTTTTCTCGATAGTCCAAAACTAATATAGACTAAACATTTATCCTAATCATCAAATTTAGAACAAAATGGCATCGATTTGTAGTTGCATATTTTTACATAATTTGTCATAAATGCATGTTTTTGCATGTTTTGATTTTAAGTGCATATTTGGTGCCTTTTTAATGCATATTTTGTGCTTTTTAATGCATATTCTTGCATATTGTTAATTTTTAGTAGCATTTTTTATTTTGTAAAAAAATACAAAAAATTGATACGTTTTCATATTTTGATTAAAGCAAAATAAACATTCTTAAAACTTTATTGACCTATGGGAAATCTTCGAGTTCTGTGTCTGTTTGCGAAATAACTAACTTAAATATATTTTGAAGTTTTAAAGTGCATTATTTTTGCAAAAATAATAGTTTTTAGTGCATATTTCTTATATTTTTAATGCATATTTTTCATTTTTAAACGCATATTTTAGGCGCATATTTTCAATTTTTAAGTGCATGAAATTCCTTGCCCTAGTAATTACCCTATGATGAAAACTCCTAATACTGCAAATGAAATATTTCTTATATATGTAAGACCTTTTATTTATTTTTAACATTTGTAATTAGAAAGCCTCATTGGCCAATTAATAAATTACAGAAACAGAAAATAATAAAATTTCGAAGAAATATGATTTTTGAGGTTTCACATATATAAGTGTATAAGAAGTAGAAAATAAGTCAACAAGTCTTGGAAAATGTTCTTAAGTCGACTTAAATTGTTTTGTCAAAGCCCCTGGACATGCTTATATACAAAATGAGACAGAAAGTTTGTCTAGTGTTTGATGTAATATATTATTATATCCAAAAGACGATTGGCAAATTTCCTAGTGACGCTCTGAATGCCGTAATGGATAATTTTATCCAAAACGAAATAGTGCTTTTTTAAATATGACATCATATAGAAATATATATTATTTTGGATTTTGTACTAAACAAGTATATATAACGTCATATACAATTTGATTAACAGTATCTAACTAAAAATGCAATATACAATTACATATTGATCAATATGTAATAAGATCTAACTAAATATGGCATCATATTAAAATTTTTTCAGAAAGAAAAAATTATATATATGAATTCATATAATTTTGCCCGGTTATATTCACTGGCGTACAAGAAAATATATGGGTATATAAAATCATATATTATTACATAAAAACATTTTTACTCGGGAGGTAATATAAATGTATTTTAAATAAGGTATGACATACATAAGCTTAACAATCCTTTGGAAAAAATACTCTTATCCAACACTTTTTCACAAATTGTTTTGTTTGTATTAAAAGTAGGAGTACAAAAATAAAAATATTGCCAAAATTGTATGAGAAATATTACAACAAAAAAAATCATTTCGCTCTGGAAGAACTCAAATTCAGAACTTTAACGAAATTATTATATATTACGATATCTAATTATATATTTAAAATACTATTAATTGAAAACATAATTTGCAGATGCTGTTGACACAAAATAGTTTAACCTTTTTAAGATCTGTAAAAAAATAATTATAAGTAAATCAAATTGAGTTAAAAAAAGTAAAAAAAAATTTTTTTTTGTGCCCGAGCTGGGATTTGATAATAGTACCTCAGCCACATATATAATTATGTGTGGGGTTATATATGACAACCCAGTCAGAAATCGCCAGTGGTACAAAAAATCAAGCACTGGCATACCACTGGGTAACCATGGTATTAAAAATAAATGACTGGCAGAACACTCATTTGGGACGCTTTGCCAGCGTTTGCGAAAAGCGTTTTACCAGTATTTTTTTTACAAAAATTTCGGTGGTTTATAAAAAAAACCACTGGCAAAGAATTGGCTTAGAGTGATATGCCAAGGTTTGCAACCAGTGGTTATCCAGTGCTACCTAGCCAATGCTACCAGGCGTACAAAAATCAATTCACTGGAAAACCAATGATTTTATAAAAATGCTGACGCTTCGTTAAAAAATGTTTGTAGTCGGAAGGTTCCGAGTTCAAATCCGGTTGCAAGGAAAAAAATTTTTTGGGATTTTTTTTAATTTAAAATTTTTTTTGTGTTATAAAATCAATTTTTTTGTTTGTGGGAAAGCTCCTTCAAGACCAACTTTTTTTTTGCCCTCCAAACACTGGCATACTAGTTACTAAAAATTGTTTGCCAGTACTAGCATTTTGGCACAGCCAGTAGTTGTCCAGCTATTATCACTCATTTATGTGTTTAGCCATCAAATATTATATGTCTCGTTAGCCCAGTGGGTAGAGCAATCGTCTGCCAATCTGACGGCCTGGGTTCAAATCACGGCAGGGTCAAAAAAATACATATGAACTTTTTTTTAATTTTATTTTGGAAAATATATTTCCAGACCACCTATTTATTGGTTTTGCCAGCGTTTTGCCAACGTTTAAAAATTTTGTTCCTCCAGTGCTTTTCCGGCGCTTTTTGAACAGCCGGTCCTTTTGTCTAATGATGTTATCATTTTGGGAATGGGAAAGCACTTTTTGCCAATACCTGTACCACCTGTTAAAGTGCTTTGCCACCGCTTTCCCGTTTGTATTTTTCTGACTGGGAATATATAATATCATATTAAAATATTATTAATCCCAAGTTGCAGTAAATATAACTTTCAGGTGCTCTTGGCAGTAAATGGATTAATTTTTTTAAGATTTGTGAAAAGAATATTTACAAGTAAATTAAATTGAGTTAAAAAAGTAAAAAAAAAAAAAAATTTTTGTTTTTTCTGCCCGAGCTGGGATTTGATAGTAGGGTCTCTCAGGTAATATGTGACTATATATAATTATATATTAAACACATAGAAAGTATTACTGACGTGGGACCATATTTAATCATATCTAAATTTATATTGTTAATCTTGCACCATATATGGAATCATATGTAATCATATCTTATAGCATTTAATGTAATATATAATCATATATAAAAATATCTTACATCATACAACCAAAAAATTTTTATAAGAGGGCATATATTACTATATCTCAAAATATATGGCTTATATGCCACCATATGTGATCATATGTTATGTTATATATGATAATTTATAATTATATATGACAACAGATCTGTCATATCTCATTATATGTGGCATATATGGTTCATATCTAATTTTATAAAAGACAATATATAAACATATATGGTTATATAAGGTACCACATAAGAAACATATAATTATATATAGCTATTCATGACAACATGTATACTCACATATTATAAGATAAAACAAGATATTACTATATACGACTATATATACATTTTTTTGATAGGGTAATTAATACAAATTTAAGAATGAACACTATTGTTCTAATATACTACTAAAAATATTTTAAAGATATAGAAAAGTTTTATGGAGCATTTTAGGCAGGGATGCACCAACTCTTTGTAGCTCCAGAGGCCATCTGGTGATTGTGCCCCCCAGAGACAGGCACTAACATAAAATTAATATTTTTCACACTTTTTAAGCATTTATTAAAATCAAATTATAATTATTTGAAAGCTTAGGATCATAGGTCTAACATAATGAAAAATTATTTTTTTATCACACGCTTTGAGGAAGTTATTGCAAAATGTAGTTGCTTTCAATTATTTTCTTTGCACCCCAAAAAACACTAAAATACGTCTATCTGCGACCACATGTGTTATATATTCGTCAAACTGGATGTCAAGGAAAGGAAATTGAAAAATGCACAAAATATATTTTTTCCAATTTTTTATCTCCCTTAACATCGGAGAAAAATGGGATTAGTGTATGTGCCCCACTGGCGAAGGATCCCCCCTCTACACTATGTACGGGTTTTTTATGAGTGTAGTTTTATTTCTATAAGTGTGGATAATTTTGACTAAACTTGCCATTGTGGCAACGCTGAGTGGAATATTCCAGTAAAAACGTAGCATATTTGAAAATCTACGAAACAGGTCGATTTCAGATTTTAAAAATGAAAAATTTCAAATTAGTGGCACACATTTTTTTTATAGATTAACTTATTTAAAATGCATTAAAAAGAAGTAATCTATTAGCGACAATCAATTTGTTTGAGTGCTAAAAACTTATAAACACAAAACCGCACACATTTTCGCTAATAATTATTTTAAAATTTTTGGATTTTTCGAGCACGTGTCCACACATTTTCAAGTAACCTTTCCATGCTGAGTCCTATTACTATTATTATGTGAAAGTGCTAAATGGATCGGATGAACTTTGTATTCTTTACAGCATATCTTTCTCCAAAAATCGCTAAAAGGTTAAATTTAAATTGAAGGCACCTCCACAGTTTTAAGAACTATGGAGTCCAATTAATCTGGAACGGTAGATGTTATCATAGCTATCATTATATAAAAGTGTTAAACAGATCGAATTTTTGTTATGCTATACGTCACTTTTCGCTGCAAAATACTCTAAAAATTCAACTTTTAATTGACTGGCACATCCACAGATAAAAGAATTAATGCCCGAGTAAAAATAGATATATATGGTCATATATCATGTGATTGAGATATATCTGGCTATAAATGGAGTCACATTACTACATATTATATTATTTTTGAACGGATATTTTATATGGTAATTGATATTATTATATGTCCCCAAATCTTACTCCATATATAACTACATAAGCCATATAAAATTAATTAAAATATATGTAGTGACCGATGTGATTATATATGGTTCCATGCAAAAATACATAAAAATGTATGTGACGCCTTACTATAAATATTTTCTTTTAATTTTATATAACTTTATATATAATCCCATACAAATTAATATATAGTTCAACATAAAATTTAGTTACCTGCAAATTAAGAATTAATTAAACATGGCTTCACATATAACCATATCAGGCTCAATAAACAAATGATTTCAATGTTCTTTTTTGTATATAATTTCATATTAAAAAAATTATGCGTATGTTCAAATGCATTTTTATAAAACACAACCAATTTATGTAGGAAATCTTTTAAACATCTGGTTATGTTTTATTTTATAAAATTTGTGGCTTTGAAAATGTTTAAACTAGAGAAATTTCAATTGTCAACTTAATAGCTGTTAAACAAAACTTCTAGTCATAAACAGCCTTTCTACTATCTGATTTGATTATATAAAATCAGATATATTTATATCGAATTATATATAATTTGATGTCCTGGATATGGACAAATCTCGGATAAAATTATATCAAATTATATCTAATTTGATATAATTAGACATATGTAGATGACCCATTTTTCGGATCAATTTGTATGTGGTTGTATATGGGAACTTATCAAATAGGATATAAGTATATAAGACACCATATTAAAATTTTTACCCGGGTGGTTAAAATCTCGCTTATATGATATATATCGCCATTGGTATTGTTGTATGTAAGTGCTAAAATGATCGGATTATCCGTTTCGTTTCTACATCACTTTTAGCTCCAAAAATCTATGAAAAGCTACAAAATTGAACCTAAAATGGCTCTGGATTCCAAAATAATAGAACGATCTACCCAGAAAACAGATTCAGTTCTGATAACCCCATTTGTAGTCGATCGCATGTTTCGGTTGTGGTAGCCGAATTTTTCAGTTGTGGCAATAGAAAACCAATTGAGACAAGACTAATTTGACTGTGACAACTGAATTTCAGTTGTATCAAGAATAATTCGGTAGCCGCAAACGAAAAATTCATTTGATGCAACTGAACCATTCGATTGGCAAAAAATGGGGTTGTCAGCACCGAATCTGTTTTCTGGGTGCACAATAATAGTATTACTGATACAAACCGATCACGGATCTGCGGATGTGCCCTCCAAAAAATAAAAAAATTTATGTTCTTCACGCATAGCTATGAAAAGATTATTATTGTCATATCGTCTTTATTTCTGAAGGCACACCAATCAATTTGTCAATTTGGCCTCATTTATTTTGTTTATTTGTTAGTTATACAGCTGTGGCTACGAATTTAAGACAATTCAAGTTTATTCTAATTTTATTGTTGTTGCCTTTATTTTTAAAGATCAAAATAGTGTCTAAATTCGCCACGAAAGGCAAGGAGATGGTTCAGAAAATTGTACAGAATTTTAACGTAATGTTTGTTTTATCATTTTGTCACTTGTTTTAAGTAGGCGTGGCTTTTAACGAAAAATTAGCGATATCAACCTTTTACCAAATTACATAGTAAAATTTAGGTAGTACTGATCAGTTCTGTACAAACTGTATATTTTTGGAACTCCTATGAAATTTCCTTAAGTCTTGCATTATTTTTATCTACAAATAGTCGCCAGACTTAAAATTGCAGCACTTTAAACATGACCAAATTTTTATTTGTTTTTAGCGATTTTAAAAGAAAGTGGTAAAGTTTAAACCACTACTTAGCGTTTTATATAGGTTTTTATGGATTTTTGCTATTTCAGCGACTTTAGTCGCGGAATGTACAATCGTCCTCAATAAATGTAATGCCTTAGTAAGGAAGCAATTAAAAGGAAAATATTTCAATAAAAAAATGTATTCATCCATAGCGGCCTATACGTTAAAATCGCGTTTTTCAAAATAATTTTCCAAGATGTCCGCAAAGTCCAACTTTCAGTATTATGGGGTCACCTCTAAAAACTGTTCTTGCAAAATTTCAAAGGAATTTTGCCATAAAAAAGCAGAAACTAGATCTAGTCTGATTTGCAAATTTAATGTGTTTATAATTTTTGAGGAAGGTTTATTCTTCTTCTTAACCTCAAACCTACTAAATTAGAAAACAGTTTCCATTTGCAAAAGTTATCAAAATAAATACATTTTTTATTAAGGTTAGTATCGTACTAAAGGCACTTTAGTATATTAAAAAGTCTTTAGTACAATACTAACCTTAGTAAAAAATGTATTTATTGCCATAACTTTTGCAAATGGAAACTGTTTTGCTTGAAATTTTGCGAGAGCAGTTTTCAGAGGTGACCCCATGTTATACTAAAAGTTGGAGTTTGGAGACATCTTGAAAAGCTATGCTATTTGAAAAATCGCGATTTTAACCTATAGGCCGCTATGGATGAATACATATTTTTTATTGAAATATTTTCCTTTTAATTGCTTCGTTACTAAGGCACTACATTTATTGAGGTCGATTGTACATTCGTAGACTAAAGTCGCTGAAATAGAAAAAAACCATATAAACCTATATAAAACGCTAAGTAGTGGTTTAAATCTCAAGAATAGCACATCGCATTTATACCGTAAATATGGCCACAGGTCCTGTGCTTACATTTTAACACAAAAAAATTCATATTAATTGAATTTGAACATTTTTTTAATAAAAAACTGAATGAAACCAAACTTTAAAGACATTTAGCGAAAAATCTGTAAAATTGATCGAAAAATAAAGTACGCCATTGTAATCAGCATGTCCGAAATATATAGAACTGATGGTCAGATCTCCATTAATTTTTTGAGTGTCATGCAGTGTAATCAAAAACATAAAATTTAATTTACTTCTACCCAGCAAAAACAGACATTACCGAGTAATTAAGCGAGTAAGTAGCACACAAAGGGTTTCACTACTTACCAGGCTATTTACTCGCAACATTACTTTTGTTCGCGATATCCAAAAATTCATAGGTGGTCATTACCCTCTCGCTTACAAAAAAAGTGCGAATAACGAGTTACCCATAGTGAAAGAATAAGTAGTTACTCACAAAGATAGAATAAGTGGTTATTCAGAAGTTAGGAAATAAGTGGTTTCCATACATTGTAAAATAGTTGGTCATATTGGAAAAAAAACTTTTTACCTAGGAATATTTCTTATTTAGTTTAAAACAAATATATAAATAAAATATTAATATAAAAAAAGACTTAATCAGTACTTATTTAATCAATTACCAGTAAATAATTAATTTGTACGAATATGTAAGTACTTATATAACTTATTATCGGTAAATCGTTATTTTGTATATTAAAGTAATGAAAAAGGTAATGACCTATCATTACTTGGTAATCCGTATGGTAATGACCTGTCATTAGCATGTTTTTGCTGGGTATTAATAATACATAAAACCAAAGGGAACAAATAAAATGAATTGTGTTGTGAAAAATCATGTGTTTACAAGTAAATTACAATTTAATTAAAAAAGGAAAAATAAATAAATAACAAAAAAATAATAATAATAATAAGAATTAGGAATAATATTGCATTAGTAATTTTCTGAATTTTATTGCGTTGCTGGTTTTTTGAAAATATGGAATATGGTTCTAGAGATGTATAGTAAAAATGAAGAACTGCTGTTTAGAAGCTGTATCTCGATGTTGAATTTGAATTATAACATTATTTTTAGGCGATAATGTGAGGGTTAACCGATTGAATAAATATTTGGGCTCCTGATTGTTGATTATTTTATATAAAAAAACTAGGTTTTTGAATTTTAAATAGTCATCAAGTGAAATGCCCAAGATACGACACGAGTACCGGGACACACTCTTAAATCTTGTAAGACCAAAAATATAACGTGTAATATTATTAAAAGTAGTGCTGAGCTTTCTTTTGTCACTTGCATTTAGGGAATGCATCCCGTGATTTCCCGTCCCGGGATTCCCGGGAAATTAAGCATTTTTCAGTTCCCGCATTCCCGGGAATTTGGACCGGGAATCCGGGGATTTAAAAAAATGCAGTTTAAAATAATAAAGTTAATTATTTTAAATTTTCTTATGCAAAATTTTCCAACCTTTTGAAAATAGTAAACATTTTACATTAGGCTTGTTCGTTAACTTACTACAATTTGTTACTTTTACCACAACTGGAAAAATTCAAAGAGTACCTAACCAAAACATTGATTGAGTAAAAGTCGTAAGATTTTCGAGTTAACGAACACACTGATTAATTTGTGTACTTGATCGAACTTTTTAAGTTCCTTTCAGTGGCTCTTAAAACCACTTAAATAGTGTCTGTATAAAAAAGTTTGAATCGCACTTATTGTATTCAGAATGAAAGACAAATTTGTCCATTGATTTTTAAAAATTTTCAAGTAAGTTGAAATTTGTTCCCATACTTTAAAATTTTTTTCCAATTTCCTAAAATTATTTTCTATATTAATTTTTTTATTTTTTTGACGGAAAAGCTTTTTATTCTAAAAATTAGTTTTAGTTTATTTAATTTTTAACGGTGGATCTCATACTGCAGGTTTAATCTTAGGTTAACAGTTAACTCAAAAATTTGTTGTTGTTTTGTGTACATTTTTTTGACATTTTATTTTGTTTATAGTTAAGTTAAAGTTACAGTATGAGACCCACCGTAAAAATATAAAATTAATCTTATATAATTGCTAATATAAAATTATTTTTTTCTTACTACGAAAATTCCAATAAAAATCATAAAGATTTTAGATCTTTAAAATATTTTATTTATAAAAATTTTTAAAATATTATAAAATATTTTCTAATTTATTTCCCATGCGGGATCCCGGGAATTCAAAATAAATGTCCCGCTTTCCCGGGAAATCAAAAAGTGCGGGATTTTGCATTCCCTACTTGCATTACATCCAGCAAATATTTCAGATCAGTATAATAGTATTGGTATTAGATACGTTTTTGCTAATAGCATTCTTATTTTTGACAGTTTAAAATATTGAGTAGCCCAAAGGCTTCTTAACATACCATATATTCTACCACAAGTTTGGTTAATGTGGTCAGACTAAGTGAGTATTCGATTAAATACAACACCTAGATTTTTTAAAGTATACACTATATCAATTTTTTAGCCATCAAGAAATATGTTTATTTCGCGATCAATTTTAACAGATTTTTTATATATGATCAGCATTTTGACTTCTTTGGATTAAGACGCAGACCATTAGCTGAAGCCCAGGCATGGATTTTCTCAAGATCATCGTTAAGTTCATTTATTTTGGTACAAATTGAAGACTTGTGACAACTCAGGTACATTTGTACTTCATCTGCATACATCTAAATATTCGAGTGTTGAACTTGTAATGGTAAATCATTGGCATATACACACAGAAAACAGATTCGTAGTTCCAGGTACAATCACTTTTATTTATTTTTAATACCATTGTAATTACCAACATTTATTTACAATTTTTGAATTTTTGTTGTGTTAATAGATTACTTTAATGTTTGTGGATTATAAATTCTATAAATAGAAAAACACGTTCCACAAAATTTATTTAAAAATTAAAATTTTTTATGTTGCTAGCTGGAATCGAACCGCCGACCCTCCGCTTGTCAGCCCATTGCTTTTCCTCTAACCTAAGCTCTATTTAATTTTTTTAGTCAAATTTCAAATTTGAATTTCTTCAGGTTTGAATATTTTGTTTATAAATAAAATTATATTAACAACAGAAAATCAGTTGTGTCTTTGAATTGAGGGTTGGCAACCCTTTAAGTTTAACAACAAAATTTCTTAACGTTTTTTAATAAATTTATTTTTTATTAAAAACATTGGTAAAATCCTTGTTTATAAACATAAACACTAAATTAAATTATAAACCAAAGTGCAAACAATAATATTAATTTGAAGTATGCCTGGAAAAACCCGTCGCAGTTTAAAAAACAATAATTAATTGCGGTCAATGTAGAATTGTGGTAAGGGAGAGTGAGGATAGCATGGAGTGTGACAAGTGTACCAAAACATTTCATATAAAATGTACTAGCCTCGATAAGCGGCAATTTACATATTTGGTAAACAATGAGAGTGAAGACTTTTTTTGCAACATCTGTAATGAGAGTAGTGGTAATGTTAAAGAAGAATTGTGTGAAATAAAGCAGCAATTAAAAAAACTCGATCAACTAGCTGAGCTAAAAGAGACTATTGTTTTTATGTCTAAACAATATGATGACATTCTACGAGGGGTGTCTGAGAATAAAAAGAAAATTGATGCAGTTCAAAAGGAAAACGGTTTTTTAAAATCTGAAGTGAAAATGTTGAAAGAATCTGTAAAATTACTAAATGATGAACGAGTGAAGAATAATTGCCTAATTAGAGGAGTGAATGTCAAAGATAATGCAACAGCTGTTGATACATTAATTGATATTTCCAAAGATGTTGGAGTAAATTTAAAAGAAGATGATGTTGAGGATGCATACATCATTAGAAATAAAGATCCACTGAATAAGAAGCATACTCTTGTTGGCAAGTTTGATTCAAAAAAATCTAAGGATAAGCTTATGTCTAAACTAAAAGATAATGATGATACCAAAGATGTTTTTATTAATGATCACCTGAGCAAAGAAACACTTAACGTTTTAAAATATGCTAAAGCATTAAAAACTGTTGGCTATCTGTCAGTCTACACCTATAATGGAAAAGTTTATGTGAAGAGAAGCGCAATATCCAAGCCAAAATTGATAAGAAGCGAAGAGGAAGTTGATGATTTGCTATTGGAAGCCACAACGAATCAAAAGAAACGCAGATCAAATGTTCAAGCAGCTGTTATAAGGGAAGATACTGATGATGACGATAACCGTTCTTTTATGTCGCCTGTTTAATAAATTAATTATGAAACCAATTTTCTTTTTTGATAAACATTTTAAAATATATTTTTTTCTTATGAATAAAAATCATTTTTTAAACCTTAATTCTTTTAAAAACTATTATGAAACATTTAATTTTCCTTTGTTTAATATTATCTCTGTAAACATGCGAAGCATTTCTTCTATTGAAAAATTTAACAAGTTTAAGATTATGATATCAAAATTTCCAAAACTACCAAGCATTATAGCTGTTCAAGAAACATGGATCTCTCCAGACTTAGCGAAAATTTATAATATTTTTGGATATAATGTGGTACATTGCTGTAGATCAGATGGTTATGGGGGAACGTCAGTTTTTATACATAATAGTTTGGACTATATAATTGAAACATGCGAAAGTAAATATTTTATTGAAAGAATAACAATATCGTTGGAAAGCTACAATTTCAATGGAAAAACCTTAAAATTTACGTCGTTTTATAAATCGCAAAAGTGTTGCTTTATTAAATTTTCAAGTTTTATTAAAAACTTACTAACCAGTTGTGGCCGGCATCCTAGCATAGTTGTTTGCGATTCCAATATCGATTTTTTACAAAACCCATTATCAATTGACTTAATTAATATACTGTCAAGCTTCATTTATCAAGCGTTAATTCAGAGTCACTTAAACTATTTGCCTATTATTTATGCCTGCAAGAAAAGTAATGAGTTTAAATCACTGCAAAGATCTCAAAATAAAGCGCTAAAAGTTTTTAATCTACCGCTAACCTATTCAACTTTATCTCTATATAGAGATGTATCTTAAACAGTTCTCCCTGTATATGGGTTGTATAAAATGCAACTTCTACTTTATGTTTTTAAATCCCTTAACAACATTGGTTACCATACTATTTAATTTTTAAGAAATCAAACTGTATTTAATACTAGAAATGCTGTGAATCTAAGAGTGGCAAGATGTCGATTGGAAAAAACTAAACAGGGAGTGGAGCACGTGGGTAGTTTGGAATATAATCATCTTCCGGAAAATATTAAAATCCTTGAAAGAATTTCAGTTTTTAAACGGAATATTAAAGAATATTTATTAGAAAATTTTGAAATGCTTCTATTGTGAATTTTATCTTATTTTTTAAAATATATCAAAACTTTTTCTTATAAATTTTGTTTAATACTTCTATATATATATATGCATATTTTTACTTATTTAATAATTTTTTTTTTCTATGTTTGAAACATTGTTAAGTTTGTAAATTATTTTTTGCCAACTCGCCTCAATAATGTCCAAGTGACGCTGAGGCACTATCCTTGTAATACACATTTTTTATGAATAAAGAAGAAATAAAAAAAAAATAAAAAATTTGAATAACAAAAAAAAATTTATATCGCAAACCGGGATAGAACCGGCGACCTTCCGTTTGTCAGCCCATTGCTTTTCCTCTAGGCTAAACTCGACATAAATTTTTTTTATCAAATTTGAATTTCTTCAGGTGGAGATATTCACAACAGAAAATCAGTTGTGTCTTTTAATTTGAATCAATAAAAAAATTATTTAAAAAAAAAGTAATGCCTTGGTTGGGGTTTGAACTCAAATCTCTAAGGCTATAAGGCTGTGTCTCTACCTCCTACGCCACAGATACTTATATTTAGTTGTTGTCTAACTTAGAATTTAAACATACATATGTATGAAACGAAAAAATATGTCTTGTCTCAATATATCAGGGCTGGCAAAACTATGGCACGCGTGTCAGTTGTGGCACGCGAGTGGGTTTTAGGTGGCACGCGACGTTTTGTTGGATATTTTCAAAAAATTTAAACTATTAGAAGATCAGCAAAAAATTCAGTTAAATGTTAAATTTCGCTACAAAAATGTGGGATTTAACTCCATAATGGTGAAATTTTTCATAGAGCTCGTAAATCGTCTTTTAAAATAAATAAAACTCTGCATTGCCACCATTTTTTGTTTAAAGAAACATGTTTAATACAGAACTCGAAAATTCGATTATCAGAAAATTCTGGGAAAATTTCTAAAATTCTAGATTGAAAGAAGTTTTACCAGAAAATTGCACAAAAATGGAAAACAACTTGCATTAAAGGGAAAATAGGTGCTACGAAATAACCCTCAATGAAATACTGAATATAAGTTTCATAATGAAATAACCCCCTTTGTTGGACTTTGAAATTGGAGTTTGTTCGTGTTTCGCAGAGCCTTTCTATCTTAAATAGAAAGTTCTCTATTCAAATCCATAATATTCGCTTTTTATTCATTATTATGATGATAAAAACCGCGCGATTTACTTTAACAAAATCAAATTTTTGCCCGAAGCATATTTTTCAACTAATTTTCTTACGTACTTAAAAAATTAATGGCGCCCAATAATTTAACTTTTTTTAAAAAAATGAAATAACCACCAAAAATGGAATAACCCCCCAAAAAATTAAAAGGCAATAAATTTCAAACTGTTTTAATTTTATTTCATTGGGAATTTTTTTCATAATGAAATCATCTCAATATTTAAAGATTAAATAAACCCCCAAAAAATAAATAACCGCCAAACATTTTTACGTCATTTCTTGGATGTTATTTAAATTTTTCCTTTGGGGGTTATTTGCTGGGGTTATCCGTAGCGCTGATAAATATGTATATCTGCAATGATATTTTTAAGAGAAATTTTCCAAATTTTAAAAATTTTTAAAAAAGGACTTTCAAAAGACAACTAAAATGAAGGTGGCACGCGAGAAATATTTCCAAAAAAAATTTTCCGTTTTTGGCACGCAACGAAGAAAGTCTTGCCACCCCTGCAATATATTATTACAATTATCAAAATAATGGAAATTAATGGTTAAAGCTACCAAAGTTGAAAAACAATTTTAAATTGATTGGAAAAACTAATACTTTGGATAGAGTGATCGATTTTATTGAAATACAACTGATACTAGATTTTTACTGCCGATATTTTGTTCAAATGGCTAAATCTTCGATGTATTGGTGGTTGTTGGTATTGAAGTTAATGTGACAGTTGGTATTTTTTCAATATTGGTTAGAAAAGCCAATATTTTGGATAATGTGACAGTGTTTTGGTTCATCATATATATTTTCTGTTCACAAATAAATATAACTTTCCTGATGATGAATTTTAAATAACTTCAATTAAAATTATTGAATAATGAAAACATTTCTTTTGTGTTATTTCAAACCAAAAAAAAAAAAAAAAATGCGTTACTAATAGTGACTTATTTTTATCATTATTTCAAATATAAAGTAATGTTCAAGATTTTTTTGTATTTTTTTTAATCTATTTTTAGACTTAATATTTCTCCAACATTGATAAGGGTATATGAAACCACATATTTTTAGATTCTTTATATGTTAGCGCGTAAGCATAGTTGTACGCAGCAGGTCAATTATGTTTTTATCTATCAAATATAACATGTGGAGGCGGCTCAGATCGTATAGCTATCGACTAACAATCTGGAGTCCCAGGTTCGTTTTCCGGCACGAGAATATTTTATTAAACAAATTTTACACTAAAATATTTTTTTTTTATAAAATTTATTTTTTAAAAATCTATTTTTAGACCCCTTATTTTTGTCAAGACTGGTAATCATTTAGGTAACGACATATTTTTTTGATTTGTCATATTCTGGTGTGTAAGCATAACTCATTATTTTGCGCGACATGGCCATACAAAATTAATAAGAAATGTCAGAAGAAAAGTAACTAGTCACCATTACCAGGTATGTAGTTCAATAACCACATATCTGGTACTGATTTTCTGCACTGGGCTTTAAATATTAGGGCAAGAATTTGTTTATATCAATTCCAATTTGACCAACCCCTATAGAAATAACGGTGATTGATACTGAAGCAAACTGATAATGCATTTAATATTTAATGGCCTTAATAACCATATATTGTTTCAAAATTCTGTATCCAAGTGGCAATTTTATGTTAATATAATGCATTGAATTTTAAGAAAAAACTTTTTGAATTTTATAGTTAAATGATAGTTTAATAAATTTATTTGCTCTGGTGTCTGAAATATTTATTTTGCTATCATTTATTTATTTTTTTTACTTGGTCAAATGAAAATTTTGTTTTTATTCTTATTATTATTGTTTTTAATGTTAGTATTATTGTTTTATTATTATTATTATGTTATTAAATATTTTTATCTAAACATATCCATCCCTTCATACATTTTTTAACTCAACATTGTAAAAATCCATTGCTGTAATCATAAGATTGTAAATCTTGTTGTTTTGGAAACCAATAAAATTAAATTAACAATTTAACCCTTTCTAAACTCACGCCTAAAGCAAATGGCATTTTTAAAGATTTTTACTTTTACTTTTATGTTTATTTTTATTATTTCATTTTCATACAATTTGAAGTTGTTGTTTTTTACGACAATCGTCTTCTTTCCTGTTGCTTATAGTTTTTCTTACTTCTAACAAAACCTGTGTAATGTTTTTGCTAAGGTTTAGTAGTGTTTATAGTTTTTTTGTGACTGGCTAAAATTTATTCTTACAAATCAATAAAACCCATAAATCAAGATTTCTAGGTTGTTGTTTCTTTTTATTTTCTTATAGGAGAAAATAAATTCCATAAAAAAAATGAAATAAAAACATGATAAATAGTAAAAAAAATAGAAAAATCCAAGTAAATCTCTAATGCATGACTCTATGAATGATTTATGAACGCATTTCCTTATTTATACTTATTTTACTAAATTTATTTATTTTTTTGTCAGAATATAAGTAAAGATTCCATATAGGGTGATTCATAGGAAGGTGTTTTTCTCAATACGGGGTTTTTTGACAGAAAACTCGTGAGTCATGTCAAGCTATATTGCCATCTTTCTCCACAAGGAAACTACCCAGTTTTGTAACCCGCAATTTGCTTCTTAATGAAACTTTGATGTTTTGTAGAGCAACAAAAATAAGTATTTTTATAAAAGACTAGCGGGCAAGCCCGCTAGATTTAGAAGCGTGCCTTAGGCCTAGTTGTTAGCGTACCTTAAAGTTTAAAATGTAATTTGTTTTGTATTGGAATTAAATATTTTTATGAAAATAAAATACAATCACTTTTACTATAAAAAAGAAAAAGTCGATTTTAAATCACAAAAGTCGACTATTATTTTAAATTTCTTACCATACAAAATATTTATAATGTACCTTAAAATTCTGTTTTGAATTTGAAGTTTTCATTTGTTTTTATTTTATATTTATTTTGTTTTCAAATTTTGTTTACATTTATTTTCAGATTTCCTTTTTATTTTTGGATATTTTGTTTCGATTTTCAATAAAAATAAACAAACTTTTTGAATGTATATATTTGGCATTATTTTAAAAGTTCTATTTTAAATATTTTGTATGGTACGGTAAAAACAAAACCTTTGCTTTAAAATAAAGTCGACTTTAACAAAAATATACCTTCCCAGGTGAAAATGTTCATATATGGTCATATATGGCAACATATATGGGTTCATATATGGGTTCGGATCCGAAATTTGAGGGTATATGGTCATATATGGAGAGATATATGGATGTTTATATATGGTCATATATTATTAGATTTCCTACATGCTCGTATATGAAAAAACTTTTTTTTTTACTATTTAATAAAAATATCGCTTTTTTTATTCAAATTGAATGTAAATATATTTCTATTCATACGTTACTGATGAATTTGTACATTGAATGAAATTGAGAAATTATGAAATTTTTAATGGACATAAACATTTTACTTCAAGTTAAGAAATTATTTTATGACTGTTTTTTGATTATTTAATGATTGTTTATACACTAATAGAAAAGTCTGTAAAAAAGCTACTAAAAATTAGTTAAAAATGATTATTTTATGCTAAATATTAATAAGATATGAACAGCAAAAATAAAACTGTTAAATATACAAAATTTGAGTTATAATTAAGATAAATTTCAGTGACTAGGAAATAAAATTAAATTGTTGTAGTAGACAAAAAACATCACATAAAATTAAAAATTTTTAAAGTTCCTTTTTCGTTTTTTGTTTTTAATGGAAATACAAATCTAGCCTTCTGAAATCAACAGTTTAATATTTTTAGCAAATATTTCTGTTGATTTTATAAACTGCTATTTGCATTGAACAAAATTTCTCTAGATACATATTATTGTTTTTGCCATTTTTAGTTTACTAATATTTTGAATATTTTCTGCTTATTTTGCAGTATAATTTGTCATTTTAAATTAACTAAAAGATAACTCAAATATAACTAGAATTTTCTAAATTTAGCAGTTTTATTTTTGCTGTTTTTATCTTACTGTACCATTTCCTATTGTATTTAAAAAATTATCATTTTATTTCAGAAGTTCATTATTATCAATTATATTTCAGAAATTATCAATTGTATTTGAAAAATGATCTATTGTATTTCAGCCTTGTATTTCAACCCGCCCCATGATAAAACAAATTTACCCATATATGGAATAATATATGAATTCATATATGAAGATATATGAAATATATGAACCGATATATGGACCAATATATACAATATATTATCATATATGGATTCATACATTTGCATGTATTTACCCATATATGCTTCCATACATAACATAAACGTTCATATATGATCATATATGAAACCATATATGATAATATATGAGCATATATGAACATTTTCACCTGGGTTTGAAAAATATTGATAGTAAGGCAGAATGTTTTTTATTAATGTAAAAATCTTCAAAATAAAAGCCCCTTCGATGAGCTTATATAAAAAATAAATAATTTCAAAAATTATTATTCAGAGAAAGCTTAAGTTAAAACAAATTTTCTACTTTTTAAGTAAAAATAAAATCAAATAGACACACTTAATAATTAACAATAAATAACGATGACGATGTGAGAGCTGTGGTGTAATGTTGAACTGTTACACATGTGGTTGCGGGTTTCATCCCCAGCGACCGCAACATCAATTTGGAAAAATAATATATATGATTTTTTTATCCCTAATACACTTAAGCCCACCGAAGTAAAATAATATAATAGGGCTATGAAATAAACAGCCTCAACAAAAGTTCCCAACTAATATTTTGAAACTAACACAATTTTCAAAAATCTGAAAAATATATTTAAGTTACCCAGTCAGAAAAATACAAACGGGAAAGCGATGGCAAAGCACTTTAACAGGTGGTGTAAGTATTGGAAAAAAGTGCTTTCCCATTCCCAAAATGATAACATCATTAGACAAAAGGACCGGCTATTCAAAAAGCGCCGGAAAAGCACTGGAGGAACAAAATTTTTAAACGTTGGCAAAACGCTGGCAAAACCAATAAATAGGTGGTCTGGAAATATATTTTCTAAAATAAAATTAAAAAAAAGTTCATATGTATTTTTTTGGTCCTGCCGTGATTTGAACCCAGGCCGTCAGATTGGCAGACGATTCCTCTACCCACTGAGCTAACGAGACATAATATTCGATGGATAAACACATAAATGAGTGATAATAGCTGGACAACTACTGGCTGTGCCAAAATGCTAGTACTGGCAAACAATTTTTAGTAACTAGTATGCCAGTGTTGGGAGGGCAAAAAAAAAGTTGGTCTTGAAGGAGCTTTCCTACAAACAAAAAAATTGATTTATAAAACAAAAAAAATTTTAAATTAAAAAAAATCCAAAAAAAATTTTTGCTTGCAACCGGATTTGAACTCGGAACCTTCCGACTACAAACATTTTTAAACGAAGCGTCAGCATTTTTATAAAATCATTGGTTTTCCAGTGAATTGATTTTTGTACGCCTGGTAGCATTGGCTAGGTAGCACTGGATAACCACTGGTTGCAAACCTTGGCATATCACTCTAAGCCAATTCTTTGCCAGTGGTTTTTTTTATAAACCACCGAAATTTTTGTAAAAAAATACTGGTAAAACGCTTGTCGCAAACGCTGGCAAAGCGTCCCAAATGAGTGTTCTGCCAGTCATTTATTTTTAATACCGTGGTTACCCAGTGGTATGCCAGTGCTTGATTTTTTGTACCACTGGCGATTTCTGACTGGGTACTTATAAACCATTGATAATACACACAAAGTAAGACTACAGCTTTAGCTTTTAAAAAAGTCATTACTTTGGTCCAAGCACACACAGGATACGTTTCTGGGACATCGTCTTAATTCCGTAGTTTCCGAAAAACGAAAATCGTTACGTCTTCTTAATCAAAGGCACAAAAAATTTCATTTTTGGATTTTATTTATACTTTGGTGAAAAAGCATAGGCCGGTTAAATATGTCAGTCAGTCACTCTTACATGTATACACTATAACTCTCTTTGCGATTTATTTATTGTCATTGCGAATCCATTCGTTCCCGGTTCTGTTTTATTTCGTTCCGCATTTATTTTTATTTTATTCTTTATTTTTATTTATTTATTTTCCATTTCCTGTACAACAAGAGTGAATCTTATAATTATAGTACAGGAATCCAATATTCTTAAAGGACAGTTTACAAAATTATTAAGTACATACTAATACAAACATTGAGTTTAATGAAAAATAAAAGTTAACATATTTAAACGAAATAATATGTGTACATTTAGGCAAAAAATGCAAAAAGGAATTTTTTAAAACTATTTGCGTTGCTATTGAGTTGTTGGGTATGTGGAAGTACTGCATATACAAAGAAATTCCATTCAGATACAAGATAGTGGTGTAAAGGGATAATAATTTTCCTTCCTCTTCGTGATCTGGCAAATCGTATTTTGTCGTAAAGATATTGTGGTGTTTCAGTATATATTATTTTATGTAGACATACAAGTACTCGTATCTTAAGGAGATTTTCAAAAGATACACCATATAAGTTATTGGCAACTTCAGAAATATGATCAAACTTTCGCAATCCATAAACGTATCGAAGAACATTATTGTATAAAACATTTAACTTACGTTTGCTAGTATCATCACAACTTGCAAATACTTCACATCCATATATTAACCCAGGAATCAGGTATGACTTGGCAAGGAGTATTTTAATCTTCAGCGGAGTAAAGTATTGAGTTGCCCAAAGCGACCTTAACTTGATATAAGTTGGACCGACGAGTGAGATTATATGATCATTCCATGTTAGATAGTTATTAAAAATCAACCCGAGATTTTTGGCAGCATTAACAAGCTCTATTTTTTCTCCATTTATTACAATGTCATCTTCTATGACAGGCACAATTGTTTTTTTATGGATGACCATGCACTTTGACTTCAAGGGATTTAGACATAAGCCATTTGCAGTTGCCCAGAGAAATATCCTATTTAAGTCGTCATTAAGTTTAGCTATATTTTCAGCAACAGATCTAGCATTGAGCGATTGAGATTTTCGAGATCCAATAGGGGGAAAAGATTGATACCTTTTAGACATCATAGTTTGATATCCGAATGGCAGTTCTTTTTATACGCCACCCGTCTCTGGAATAATCTTCCATATAACTCTCAAGTTATAAGTAATGCACTTCAGTTCAAAAATAAAATTATGAGCTTATTCGAATTAGGAAACTATATTTGATTTAGTCTGTTAATTAATTATATGAGTATATACTTTGAATGTTTAATTAATTTTTTATGATATTTTTTATGTTTTTAATTTGACTATAACCCTTTTAGACCCAGCATACACGACTGTGTGATGTGATGTTTTCTCTTAAAGTTGCAAATATTTTCAATATTGATAGTTTTACTTAGACAAAAATCACAATTATACTTTTACCTAAATTATGTTTCATAAAATATGAATTGACATCAGGAAATCTTCATAGTTTTAATACCATTTTACCTTAAAATTACAAAATCAATAAATTTTTGCAGCTGGGTGGATCTGAAAGGGTTAATTTGATACATGTTATAAAGTTATTATATTTTATTATTTTTTAGTTTTAAATTTTTAATAACAATTTCTGTAATTCTACAAATAATCAGTTCTGTACTGCAATATGAGACTCTAAGTCTTGTGTACGGAACTTCAAATTAATAAATAAATAAAAAAAAATAAATAAGTACAATTGAACATCGTCTGCATACATATGAATTTTGCAATGTACTAGTTGGTTCGGCAAATCATTAGCATAAATTGAAAAAAGCAATGGCCCAAGGATGGACCCTTGGGGCACTCCTCTAAAAACATTAATTGGGTTTGACGTTGTATTATTCACCTGGACAGATTGAGAACGATCGTTTAAATATGAGCGCAAAAGCCTCGTTGACGATGGGGAGAACTTAAAAAAATTAGCAAGTTTCATGCACAGTATATTATGGTCAACCGTATCAAATGCTTTGGAATGATCGAGGAGCACCAAAAAATTCAATTTACCATCATCTAGCTCACAACGTATATTTTCAGAGACATCCAGTAAAGCAGTTACGCAACTATGATTTGAGCGAAACCTGGATTGTTTATTGGTTAACAAACGATTTTGTTCAATGAAAGAGCACATTTGTGCATGTAAAAGCTTTTCTAACACTTTTGAGAGGAAACATAAAATAGCTATCGGCCTAAACTCTGTGTTCGATTTTGGTAGTGGCAATATTTTAGCATGTTTCCATTTAATTGGGAAAGTACTTGACATTATAATAGTATTCAACAAATGAGTTATAAATGGTAGGAGTAGAGGTAACAGTATCTTTATGAACTTTGGGTGCATATTATCATAACCCACTGCATTCGATTTTATGAGTGAAAAATAAGTAAAAACATCAGACTGACTAACGCAAGAAAATTCGAACAGATGGTCTTCGTCAGTGTTATTTATAGTTGGGAAATTGTAAAAATTATTAAGGGTTTTCACAAGGGGTGTGCTATTTGTTGTATCGTTGTATCGTCCTAACAAAAAACATAGTTGTCAAAAATTAAATTGAAAAAATACAACATTTGAGAATAGCACGATACAACATTTTTACTTATGTTTAGTCTCCTATGTTTGAGTGTGCTAACAGATAGAAAACTGAATAGAAAATCGTTGTTAAACACAAATAAAAATGTTAACAACTCTGTTTTTTGTTAGGACGATACAACAATACAACACATAGCACACCCCTTATGAACAACCTAATTATTTATTTGAACCATAGGTATGTTCGTGAAAGCATTATTAAGCACATTAGCATCTGCTTGACAGTTATTCGTTTGTTTTGTTTTACCAATTCCTATTTCACGGATGGTTTTCCAAGTTTGTTTAGAATCAATAGCCTCTCCAAAACGACTTGAATAGTATTCAGTTTTTGCAAATTTAATGTTAATGTTCACATTCTTTCTGGCAGAAGTGTATACAACTTTTAATTCTGGAGTTTTAAAACGCTTCCACCTATAGTAACCCAAATCTCTCTTGTGGATTAATTTTTTAATTTCAGTGGTAAACCAAGGTTTCGTCTTTACGGACAGAGTTTTCGATTTTAATGGTACAATATCATCGTAAATGCATTGAACATTTGACTCAAAAAATGTCAATTGCTCATCAACAGAAACCATTGAAAATATATCACTCCAGCTAACACAGCAAACTTTCTCATAAAGCATGTTTTAGTCTATGTTTTTAAAATCACGATAGTAAACAGTGTTTAGATGGGCGCAAAATATTTCCTCACATAGGTTCACAATTTAAACACACTAAATTTTACTTGTAGAAATTCACAACTTGGCTTTATTATGGCAGGGTTTTACCTTTCTGCTTAAATGGCTGTACAATACTAAAATTCACTTTTCCTTACACTAAGTAATCAAAGATAAAAATTATGATCTTGCTTGTTGAGAGAATAAAAAAACTTCCAATATTCCAATGCAGTAAATGACATTAGAATAAAGGAACTAGTAACAATGAGAAATATAAAAATAATTCAATTTTGCACCTAAACATCCCGGCCCCCTTGCGGTGACGCAATCTACAAGGAGGTGGGACCTAGGAACGGTTGTCATAAATACATTAAATCATAAATTCATTAGATAATTTTAAATAATTGCGGAAGTTTAGGAAGTATTTATAGGATACAAAAAAAGATACAATTCAAAAAAATAGGATTCAAAATATAGTTGTTAAATTTTATCAAAGTAAAATTTTTGATAAGGAAATCGTTGCGGCATATATAATGTCTAAATTCCAATTTTTCCGACTAAGATCCATCCTAAATGTGTGTCTTGTGCCATTGGAGTCGTAAGTGTCGGAGGGTGGATGATAGATTTTACTATCTGTGGATACACATCAGCGCCAAGAACAATATTAATGTCACTCGACTTAAAGAATTTAGGATCTGCTAGACGCAGATTTTTATATTGGTCAGCGACTCTTTCATCTAAATCTTGGGATCGAACTTTACGGGGTAACTCTCTTGTGACTCTGGCAATTATCACGAAAGTGGGTCCATCGTCAAAGTGTGGTTTAAATGTGATTTTGCACAGACAGTTGGAACCAGATTTTTCAACAGGAAGCTTAAATCTAGTTGGCAGAAACTCTGCAATTTTGCTTGTCTCGGTGGAGGGATTCAAAATACCACGTATATTACCCCAGTCATCACCCAATTGTACTTTGATGATTACAGTGGGTCTCAAAATCGTAGATGGCGATATGGTAAGAGGAAGTCTGGCGTAGTTATTAGAACTTCCCTTGATTCTTAGCCGTGCATGTTGATGTAGAAGTGTGTGGTGTTTACCACCACATTGGTGACATCTATCGCTGTTTCGACACCTGCGCAACAGATGGCTATGTGCCAGACAATTTTCTCAATAACGGTGCTTTTTGACGTTTTGTAGCCTTTTAGACACATTCATTTCCTTAAATTTACGACATGTTCTTAAGGGATGATCTTGCTGGCATATTCGACAATCGGGTTGTTTGGAATTATGGTTTCGTCGAGCATGTGGATTTTTAACTTCTTCGAGTGGTGATAGACTTCTGGATCGTGGGTTATTTGAAAACATAGTGCTGCAAATATATTTATGAAGCAATATTAGTGTGATTCGGGATTGGAGTAAGGAAGGAGGACTAATTTTACAATTGGCCTTGTAATAACGCCAGTGGAGGTGCGTATTTCAACCACTCTAACTTTATCATCAGGACCGGGAAATACTTTTTCGATACGGCCAAGCCGCCATTCATTTGGGGGGAGGTTATCTTGCCTTATTATAACCAGATCCCCAATTGTAAAATTACGTTGGGGGTACTTCCATTTAATGCGCTTATGCATTTCTTTGAGGTACTCCTCTTTCCATCTACAAGCAAAGTGATAGTGGAGTACCTTGAGCTTTTGCCAGCGATTTACGTAGCTAAGAGACTGACAAGAAAGATCAGGTTCAGGGGGTGATAATATGGGTGCGCCAATGATAAAATGGCCGGGTGTAAGAGCACAAATGTCACTAGGGTTGTCACTCATGGGACTTAACGGTCTCGAGTTGAGACATGCTTCGATCCTCGTCAGCATTGTTGTAAACTCCTCAAATGTAAAATTTTGTGCATGGGTTATCTTTTTTAGATGGGACTTAAAACTTTTTACTCCCGCCTCCCATATTCCGCCCATATGTGGCGCTCCTGGGGGAATAAAGTGCCATTCAATGGTTTGGAATACATGTTGAGACAGAAGCTTTAGTTTTACAAGAGACAGGAAATTTGCTTGGTCCTTAGAAAATATATTGGCTGCGCCAACGAAAGCCGTACCATTATCAGAAAATAGAGCTAGTGGGGTGCCACGACGCGAAAAATGCTTGGGTGGATATCTCACTAGTAGCCTCCAAGTGGATAGCCTTTGTGGCAAAGCATACGAACACCAGAACGTATCCTTTAGTGACTTTACATCCGCGACCAACGAAGGATTTAATATTAAAAGGTCCGGCAAAGTCTAATCCCGTATTTGCAAATGGACGTGATAGAGTAGTTCGTTCGGGCGGAAGTGATGCCATCAGTTGTTGACTCCGTTTATGTTTGTAAACCACGCACTCTTTACAATTGAAAATAACCGTTTTAATCAAATTTTTAAGTTTTGGTACCCAAAATTCTAACCGCATCAGACGTAGCAAAAGAGAGTTCCCACCATGAATTGTGTATTTATGGAGAAGTTCGATATATAAGCGTGTAAAACGACCTGAATAAGGTAGGATTTTTGGGAATCTTTCGTCATAAGATAACATTGTTGACTGAGATAATCGCCCGTTTATCCTCATTATGCCATCTGTGTCTATAAACGGATTGAAAGTTTGAAGGACACTTTTACGGGGAATTTCCAATCCTTGAGATAATAAGGCGTACTCAGAAAAGTAGAGTCTTTGGCAAGAGACTACCAGACGTGATTTAACATGCTTAATCTCGGAATGCTGTATAATTATAGAGGGACAATCGAAAGTTTGTTTCAATCTTGGATGAGTGGCTTTATAGAAACGAAATATATATGACATTACACGCATAGCTCGTGAGAGATCAGAAAAACGATTGAGAATGTCAGATTCAGTTAACAGATTAAGATGAGATTTAATGGGTTTAACTTCTTCTTGTGTTTCTAGTGTTGTGGTTCCAATTGGCCACTCCGAATTTGGGCGCTTAAGCCAAGGAGGTCCGTACCACCATAATTCATTTGAGATCAATTCATTTGTGGTTAGTCCTCGAGAACTTAAGTCTGCAGGATTGTCCTTAGAGTTTACATGATTCCATCTATCATTTCCAACCTTATCCATTATATATGTGATTCTGTTTGCTACGAAAGTAATCCAATGAGAGGGATGTTTTTGCAGCCATGCAGGGACGATCATAGAATCTGTCCAGAGATAAAGTTCACATATGTTGATTTTTATTTGTGAGCTGAAAGAATGTATAATTTTTGCTAATAGTTCTGCACCACATAACTCTTTTCTAGGAAGAGTTACGAATTTTACCGGGGCTACCTTGGTTTTAGCTATAAGTAGATGGGTAAAAATATCTCCATGTGGGCTTTGGGTTCGTAAGTATAAAGTAGCGGCATAAGCCTTTTCTGACGCATCACAAAAACCATGCAACTCCGCTGAAAACGTGGGGTGATAATTAACAAATCGGGGGATTTTTATCTTTTCAATATTTGGATAGTCTTCTAAGAAATTATACCATCGTTGTAGCGTTTCTTCTTTGAGATCCTCGTCCCAATCGGTTTGGTCAATCCAGATCTGTTGCATAATCATCTTTGCCACAACAATTTTAGGGGCCAACCACCCAGCTGGATCGAATAATCTAGCGATTTCCGACAAAACTGCTCTTTTGGTAATGTTTTCCCGATTTGGTTTTCTAACGAGATTGAAATAAATATCCAGGCCTGCGTTCCATTTTAATCCCAAGGTTTTGGTGGTGGTGGTATCAGAAAGTCTTAAAAATTCAGAAGTAAGCAAATGATCGCTGTTCAAACCTTGCAAAAGGGTTTCATCGTTTGAAATCCACTTACGAAGTGAGAATCCAGCAGAACCAAGAACGCGAATGAGATCGTCACGGGCTTTGAGAGCTAGGGTTATGTCGTGGGAACCAGCTAACACGTCATCTACATACATATAATTTCTGAGTATATCAGAAACATCGGGGTATTGAGATTCACATTGGTTTGCAAGTTCAAGGAGCGTTCTTATGGCCAAGTAGGGGGCGCAGTTTACACCAAATGTGACGGTTTTCAATTCGAAGTCTTGGGGTTCTTCTTTTGGGGATTTTCTGAATATGATTCGTTGGAAGGCAGTATGGGAGGGATGTACCAGTATCTGCCGATACATTTTTTCTATGTCTGCATTAAAGACGAATCCAAATAGACGCCAACGTATAATAAGAACCGTTAAGTCCTGCTGTAAGGTGGGTCCAGGGAATAGGACATCATTTAAGCTCGTCCCAGTGACGGTTGGGCTTGAAGCGTTAAAAACGACACGTAGCTTGGTGGTGGTACTTTCGGGATTTAGAATCGAATGATGAGGTAAATAACAAGAGGATTTGGGGGAGACAGACGATTCAGGAGATACTTTTTTCATATGATTTAGAGTCAAATATTCCTCAATAACCTTATCGTAGTTGGCTTTGTATTGAGGATTTTTAAGTAAGCGGGTCTCATTCCGCAGAAACTGAGATAAAGCTATGTCCCTAGAATGGCCTAATGACATAGTATCAGGAAATTCTGGTCTAAATGGGAGAGAGACAACGAAACGCCCACTTTCGTTTCTAAAAGTAGACGCTTTGTAAAGGTTTTCGCAATGAAGATCTTCTTCAGAAAGTGTAGAGACTCTTGGGACTTCCTCGAGTTCCCAGAACCGACTCAATTGTTTATTTAAGTCAACGGTATTAATAAAGGATGAAAGAGATTTGAGGGGATTATGAGATTCTAGTTTGCCTGTTACGATCCAACCGAATATAGTACGTTGTGCAACGAGCGAATGATCTGGGTCCCATCGTACTCCACTTCGAATTATTTTGGGGTAAACATCACCACCCAATAGAAGGTCAACGTGTGCAAATTTATCAGAATAACTATCTGCCAGAGCAAGATTGGAAAACTTCGAGTTTATGAGTGACGACATCTGATAATAGGGTAAATCGCCAGTTAATTTATCGACAACATAGGCATCAACTCTTGTTTTGAATTGCTTTTTAACTGGTGAGCCAATGAGAATTCGGCAGCAACGAGTTGAAGTAGCAGTCAACGAACCACTTAATCCCGTCACTTCCGCTTGAAACGAATTTGTGGGAATGAATAGTTTAGATTGAAGTCTTTTAGATATAAACGATGCTTCAGAGCATGAATCAATTAAGGCTCGTACGGTACATCTTACATTAAATACACAAACGTCTACGAGAGCGGTACCCAGTACAATTGATTTGTCATATGTGGACTGTATTTGTGTGGAATACGATTGATGTGCCCTAACTTCATAGGCAGCTTTTGAAGTTGACGGGGACTGCAAAAGAGAAGCCTGTGTATTTTGAGCCGTTGTATTTTGGTAACGGTAATTATTTTGATTAAGTGGATCAGAAGCTGTATTCGACTGAGCCGGTTGTGCCTGGTTTGCTGTATAAGAAGTGTTTGAACGGTGAAGTAAAGTGTGATGCCTCTTTTTGCATACATTGCAAGTAAATTTGCACTTACATTTTTTTATCTCATGTGAGGTAGCCATACAGTTAACACACCGTTTTTCCCGTTTTACGGTCTCATATCTCTCTGCAACAGACATCGAAAGAAATTCGGGACATAGTCTTAGAGGATGTGAATTTTTATAGATGGTACATTTCACTGTGGAGTTTGGGACCATATTAGTCTGATAACTATTAACCCCTCTGGGTTCATGAAAATTTGATTTCTCAGCTCTAGAAATTTTTCTATGGGACTGAGAAGTGTTGCCGGGGGAGGACCTAATATCCGTTACAGACTCGAGCGTTTGGTATCTATCAGTTAGAAAACTGTCCATTTGTCTCCAGGTGGGAAGCTTCTGGCGGCCACGGATCGATTGTTCCCAAAGGTTGAGTGTTCCGTCAGGAAGGGCAATAGAACATACGAAAACAAATAGGATATCCCAATTTTCCGTTTTTATGTCCAAAAGTGAAAGATTAGACACACAGTCATTTATAGTTCTTTGAACCCTCTTTATTTGAGGGCCTGATTCTTTCTGAACTGGCAAGACGTTCAAAAGAATTTTGAGCTGAGCATTTATGAGAACTCTCTTATTCTCATACCTGTCAATAAGGTTCTGCCACGCAACAGGGAAACCATCGTTGTTTAAGGGGCATGTTCGTAAAATATCATGGGCCTCCCCTTGAGTTTTCCTTAAAAGGTGACAAAGTCGTTCAATATTGGTTAAACTTGAGTTGTTAATATATAGCGCAGTAAACATGTCACGAAAACTTGGCCATGAGACATAATCTCCAGAAAAGGTTGGCATATCGCATGGGGGAAGACTGATATTCGGCTTCGGGGCAACCGAAGTCCCAGTTTGGGCAACTGATGGAGAATTCCGTGTAAGAGAATCTAAAATTTCATTGGCCGTTGATAAGGTTTTTACGTGTGAATCGAGCGTTTTAAAAAACCTTGCCTTGATTGATTCTATACTAACATCTTTTGCCAAGGATTTATAATCCAATAAAACTTTATCGCAAGCAGATCTAAACTCAGCCCAATGACGAACTATTTCAGCCTTATGAACTTCCACTGTGTAAATGTTGTGATTAGTTGTTTGTATACCAGCAAAATAGGCCTCGAATTCAACTACGTTATCAGACGCTTTTATAAAGATATCCAAAAGAGACATCATGAAAGTTCGTTCAGTAGAAGAGTAGAACAAAAAAAAAATGGGGTTGGGGGGGGGGGGGGATTGTAATAACTAAAAGATGGGGTCGCAGTACAAATAACGATTACAATTTATTGACGTAATACGGTGTTCCAAGGGACATTTGAAACACTCATAACATTATATTTAACACTTTTCTTACAAAACAATGACGTATTGTTTCAAATAGTTAAGAATGCCATAAAGTATTATTAGAAGTTTGCACAAACAATATATAACATTTATTACAACAAAGTATAAATTATTAAAAGGGGTTTACGAACACTACACTTGCTATGGGTTTAAAATACTCGATTTGCAAACAATCGTTATATGGAGTTTTAATTTTTCAATAAATATTCAAAAAAGTCGTATTAAGTTTACTGCATTCATCGATACGTATGTATGTTAATAAAAAAGTGATATCTGTTTTGGTTGTATGTTCTTAAAAAAAACTTGGTTGATTAGTTACTATAAAATTAACTACTTAAGTTTTTCAATTGAAGCAGACGACAAAAAAAATGTTGTAAGACTTTCTGTTGTCGAGCAAATTGTTTTACTTTTGTTAATTTTAATATTCAAAATGTGAAACAACCCAGCAAAATCTTTCATTACCAAATAAGTGGTTATATAATAGAAATTCATAGCTCCGCACAACTTATTTTTTGGCGTCTAAGCTCATTATTTTTGTTTGGCGTGGTCGTTTTTATAAGTAGTCACGCTTACCCGCTCGCTTACGAAAAAATGAGAAATAAGTAGTTATGAGATTTTGAATAATAAGTGGTTACACACATGCTTACAAAAAGTTGAATTATAAGTGGTTATCCGATTGCTTACTTGATTCTTAAAAATAAGGAGTTAACCAAATACTATTAGCTTAAGAAAATACATTCAGAAAAATTTAAGTTTTTTCTAATGTGTAATTTTAGGACTCGTCATAAAAATTTAAACATAAAACATATTTACATATAATAAATAAAAATGTATAAAATTTAACTGTGTAAAAAGTATTTATTTAAAATATTACGAGTAGGTCATTATTTTATATTTAGAAACAATGAATACAATATGCCGTTATTAGGAAGTCATTATTTTATATTATAAAATAATGCAGAAGGTAATGATATAACATTTTTGGTAATGCTGATAGTAATGAGGTGTCATTACCAATATTTTGCTGGGAAAATAAGTTCTGCTTTTGATGTTTTTATTTGAGGTTCGATTCGAACGTGGGCAACCAATAGATCACTATGTACAATTTGATTACTTATTCTCTTTCAACAAAAGAAAGAACAAATGTGGTTTAATTAAATAAATATGTATATATGAGATGTTATAAGTTGTCGCTAGCCTTTGAAATTTATATTATTCTCAGAGTACAATATGACTTCGCAGTAAAACCAGAGATGAAATAATACAAAAAATTGTATTATAAAGCAAGTGTGGATTTTATTGTTTTTAAAGAAGGGAAATTTTATTTTGTTAAAATTGTAACGGTTTCTATATAAAGGTTGTAGGTACTTTTTATACGTTGATTATGCAAAAGAACAAAAAAAAACTAATGCACTGTATAATTATATTAACTTGTCATACCTTTTGCTTTTTATGACGATTATTATGATTTGTTATTTATTTTGTACAGCTTTTTCCAAATTTAGTATAATTTTGCCAATATTTATAGTTGATAGTAGCAGGAAGATTTTTCTTACGATGAGGGGGTGTTCCTTGTAAACCTTTCTTTAAATATTTTAGTAAAATATTTGCGATTTTATTTTAAAAATTTAGTGGGGTTTAGATCCGGTTCGATTGGATCAATTAATGTTTAGATGGGCGCAAAATATTTCCTCATATAGGTTCACAATTTAAACACACTAAATTTTACTTGTAGAAATTCACAACTTGGCTTTATTATGGCAGGGTTTTACCTTTCTGCTTAAATGGCTGTACAATACTAAAATTCACTTTTCCTTACACTAAGTAATCAAAGATAAAAATTATGATCTTGCTTATTGAGAGAATAAAAAAACTTCCAATATTCCAATGCAGTAAATGACATTAGAATAAAGGAACTAGTAACAATGAGAAATATAAAAATAATTCAATTTTGCACCTAAACAAACTGTATGTTCCTCTTGACGAACTCTAAAGTTGTAGGTTAAGAAAATCAAATCGTGCTTAGAGAAACATTCCATTTCATTTTCTCGAGTTTCAAATCCACTTGTTCCCCGTTTAATGTCCCCGTTCTTTCCAGAAAGTGTGATAAAAAAAGTGTTTAAAAAACAAAAAAAAAAAAAAATGATCGTAAACTAACTCTATATTACTTTCCTTAATAAAAATGTGTGTTTAAAAACAAAAAAAAAAATGTGTTTAATTTTCTTTCCCAAAAGTGAGTTAAAAAAATGTTTCCACAAAAATGTGTTTCCACAAAAAAAAAGTTTACACAAAAAAAGTGTTTCCAAAAAAAAGTGTTTCCACAAAACAAAAAGTTTCCACAAAAAAAAGTGTTTCCACAAAAAAGTGTTTCCACAAAAAAAAAGTGTTTCACAAAATAAAGTGCTTCCAAAAAAAAACGTGTTTCCACAAATAAAAAAGTGTTTCCCCCAAAAAAAAAAAAGGTTTTCAAAAAAAAAACTGTTTCCACAAAAAAAAAAAGTTTCCACAACAAAAAGTGTTTCCGCAAAAAAGTGTTTCCACAAAAAAAAGTGTATCCACAAAATAAAGTGGTTCCAAAAAAAAACGTGTTTCCACAAACAAAAAAGTGTTTCCACCAAAAAAAAAAAAAAGTTTTCACAAGAAAAACTGTTTCCACAAAAAAAAAGTTTCCACAACAAAACAATGTTTCCACAAAAAAAAGGTGTTTCCACAAAAAAGTGTTTGTACAAAAAAAAAATGTTTGCACAAAAAAAAAAGTTTCTACAAAGCGTTTCAACAAAAAAAAAAAAGCCCTAGTAAAAATGATTTTTATATAATCAGATATGATTTTTATATAATCATTTATGATTTCCCGAGTAAAAAAGAGTATATATAACATATATTTTTTAATATTAAAATATATGATAATATAAAATATTGTGTGCGACCTTATATATTTTTATATGGTGATATATAAGAAATTTTTTTAAAAATTTTCTCATATGTAATCATATTAAATCATATATCAGTATTTGCTTTATTGCAAATTGTATATATAGGAATATATTATTGATAAAACCGTTCAAAATTTTATATATAAATAGATACGAAAAATATTTTTAATTTTATTTTTTATATAACAATATCGTCGGCTTGCCTGCAAGTAGTGTCATGTGTTCTTTAACAGGTTTTCAGGAGGGCGAAAAAACTGGTTTATATTATCCTTTTAATATATTTCATTGACATCATATGCCTTAATAATGATTGTAATAAATAATGTCGTGAATCATTAGGGCATATGATGTCAATAAAATATCTTAAAAGGATAATATAAATCAGTTTTTTCGCTCTCCTGAAAACCTGTTAAAACCAAAAACATAGCACTTCTTGCAGGCAAGCCGACGATATATTAGTTAATATCAGACCCAAGTTCGAGATTAACTAATATATTCGAGATTAATGTAATATTTGATCAAAAACAATTTTTTATATGCTTTACTCAATTTTTTCATTAAATTAATATTTTCTGAACTTTTTTACTTCTAAAAGTTTTTTTTAATTTAAAAAATCCAATTTAAAAAAATTAACATTTAAAATCATGGCCCGGCTCGTAATGGGTTAATAAGTCTAGGCATGTTGCATATCATTGGAAAGGTATTTCAAGTACCTCCCCAACGATATATATATTATGTTATGGTCCGATAAGTTTTGAGTGGTATTTCTCCACGCAAAGTCCAAAGAAAATTCCCATATTTGATAAAAAATTATCTAGTCTTTAAAGAATAACAGATTTTTACATTAACGGCTTTAATAGTTACTCATTATCAATAGTAGCCCTCGGCTGACAGTCAGGCATGTGATGAATATATAAAACGAAAACGATCTGATTTTCAATGGTAAATATTTTAGGATCTGTACAATACACATTTATATTTTATTTCCTAATTTAGATGTCCGGCGTCAAAAAAAAAAACGATAAATAATAATTTGAAGCCAATTTGATTTTCGCGAAACAAATTATTCTAGATTGAAAAACTGTTCGTTTTCGATTTTCGTTACACCCCTGAGTGTGTACGACCCGAAATCCTGCTGCCCTCCAATTCAAAGTTTTTTTTTTATCATTTAAATGTAATCATATCGTATTGGATTAACTTATATCCAATTTTATCGGGACAAAATTCGGATATAAGTTTATCATTTGATATAACTTTGTATCCTTGTAAATACAATTATATCCAATATGATACAATTTAATATAACCATTTTTCGGATGAAATTATATCCAGTTACATATTGCAAATATATCCCTTCACATATAATTTTATATACACTTTTTTACTCGGGTTTATACAATTATAACTTGTGGAGTTTTGTGAAACATATATTTTTATATGATTATATCAAAAGATATTTAATTATATAAAATTATATTAACCATTTTCCGGATCAAATCATATATGGGTTAATATAATTATATAAAAAATATATTATTTGATCCGAAAAATGGTGGATCTGGTTAATATAATTTTATATAATTAAATATCTTTTGATATAATCATATAAAAATATATGTTTCAAAATACTCGACAAGTTATAATTGTATGAAATCATAAATGATTGTATAAAAATCATATATGAGTATATAAAAATCATTTTTACTAGGGAGTTTTCACAAAAAAAAATGTTTCCACAAAAAAAAGTGTTTGCACAAAAAAAAGTTTCCACAAAAAAAAGTTTACACAAAAAAAGTTTCCCCAAAAAAAGTTTCCACAAAAAAAAAAAAGTTACCACAAAAAAAATAAAAATGTTTGCAAAAAAAAAAGGTTTTTCCAAGTTTCTAAAAGTGTTTCAACAAAAAAAAAAGTTTCCACAAAAACAAAAAAAAATTTACACAAAAAAAAAATGTTTCAACAAAAAAAAAAAAGTTTACACAAAAAAAATGTTTCCACAAAAAAAAAGTATTTGCACAAAAAAAAATTTTCACCAAAAAAAAAAGTTTCCTCAAAAAAAAACAAGTTACCACAAAAAAAATAAAAATGTTTCCATAAAAAAAAATATTTTCCACAAAAATAAAAAAGGGTTTCCACAAAAAAAGAGTGTGTCCACAAAAAAAAAAAGAAATGTTTCCACAAAAAAAGAGTTTGCACAAAAAAAAAAGTTTCCCCAAAAAAAAAAGTATCCACAAAAACAAAAAAAGTTTCCACAAAAAAAAAATGTTTCCACAAAAAAAAGCAATTTTCACAAAAAAAAAGTGTTTCCAAAAAAAAAACTATTTCCAGGAAAAAAAATATTTTACAAAAAAAAAAGGTTTGAACAAAAAAAAAAGTGTTTCCACAAAAAAAAATTGAGATGAGACAAATGAGATAGGATGAGCTGAGATTAGATTAGGTTAATGCTATAAGTGCTGCCTGTTTGTCATTAGTAACGCCAAGGCCTGGTTGTCATAGCAACACGAAAACTTTATATGTAGGGACGCCATATCTCCGGAACCACTGGGCCAATTTAGTGCAAACTTCACATAAACTATCTACAGACCATCCTCAGCGTACCCTGAAATCGGTTGACAGAAATCCGTTGAAAAATAAAAATTTGTATATCAATTACACATTTTATATGGGAAAAACACACCATCAGAAAAGTGTGCGTATAACGCATATGCGTAGACATTTTTCGTAATTTTTTTTAAGAACAATCAGTAAAAGTAGGCCTTTCCAATGCATGTATTGGTTTGTAAATCGGTTGAATGGTTCTCGAGTTATAAAATGACGAACATATACCAACTTATTTTTATATATATAGATTTTAATTAAAATTTATAATTGAAATGCAAGAAATAAGCTTCAAGCTACGAAAAAAATTTATTGACTTTTATACTTCAGCAATTTTTCACACAAAATTGAATAAATATTAATTTTGGTTGTTTCTTCACACAGAAAACATATTCGTAGTTCCAACCGAATTTTTCGCCAACCGAATTTTTTTAGTTCCAGGTACAATCACTTTTATTTATTTTTAATACCATTGTCACTACCGAAATTTATTTACAATTTTTGAATTTTTGTTGTGTTAATAGATTACTTTAATGTTTGTGGATTATAAATTATATAAATTGAAAAACACGTTCCACAAAAGTTATTTAAAAATTAAAATTTTTTTTTGTCGCTAACTGGGATCGAACCCCGACCCTCCGCTTATCAGCCCATTGCTTTCCCTCTAAGGTAAGCTCTATTTAAAGTTTTCTAGTCAAATTTCAAATTTGAATTTCTTCAGGTTTGAATATTTTGTCCATAAATAAAATTATATCAACAACAGAAAATCAGTTCTGTCTTTTAATTTGAAAAAAAAAAAAAAATTAAAAAAAAATTATATCACGAACTGGGATTGAACCGGCGACCTTCCGTTTGTCAGCACATTGCTTTTCCTCTAGGCTAAACTCGACATAAATTTTTTTTGTGAAATTTCAAATTTGAATTTCTTCAGGTTGAAAATTTGAATATTTTGTTTTTGAATAAAATTATTTTCACAACAGAAAATCAATTGTGTCTTTTAATTTGAATCAATAAAAAAATTATTAAAAAAAAAGTAATGCCTTGGTTGAGGTTTGAACTCAAATCTCTAAGGCTATAAAGCTGTGTCTCTACCTCCTGCGCCACAGATACTTACGTTTAGTTGTTGTCTAACTTAGAATTTAAACACGCATATGTATGAAACGAAAAAATATGATAGATTCCAAAATTTTATTATGATAAATAAATTTTCTGTTCCTTGTCTCAATATATTCACACAAAAAAATAAAAACTAATTTCAATCATGAAAACCGCCTATTCAATAAATTTTGTCGTTGAAATTCCTCCAATCACGAAAATTGTTCATTCAATTAAAAATTTGTAGCACTTTAATTGAATAAATTTTCAATAAAATAGTGATACATTTGATTAGGATTTTTATTGGTTTTTTTATATGACTTTGATTAAAAATTAATTCATTGGATTAAAAATTGATCAATATTGTAGAACTTCTAAATAAACTATCAGCTGGATAAAGTGGCAGTTGCCATGCCAACTATAAAAAATATACTTCTTTATTTTTAGCTTGAATGTCATTAAAATAAAAGCTGCATTAAATTTTCATTCAGTTGATAGATTTATTTATACTTATTGTGAAAAGTTCTCTAGTAGAAATTAGTTTTCTTCTTTTTTCTGAAGCATAAGTAAGGCCTCTGTTAAAATTTTTTGAAAACTAAAAAAAATATTTGATTTAAAATAATTTTTAATTTATTTATTTTTTAAACAAAATTTCAAATTTAAAATTTTTTTGAATTTGTTATAAAAATTTTTTTAAAACTAAATTAAAATATATTTGTTTTAAAATAATTTTTTAGATTTTTTGTTTAAAAAATTTTTAAACAAAAAATTTCAAAAATTAAGTTTTTTGTTTAAAAAAATTTTAAATTTTTTAAACAAAAAATTTTAAAAATTACATTACTATATTATAGTAATGTTTTAGAATAAATGAATATTCAGATTTAATATGGCAAAATTGAAATATTTAACTAAATAAAATAATAAACTCAACGAGAATTTATAAAATTTTATAAAAAATAATTTAAAATACTAGTTACTAATCAGGGATGATAAATGGGATTTTCAAAATAGTACCAACCTGCTTAAAAAATAGTACTTTTTCGACCCCCAAAGTACATATATGAAAGTGCTTTTGTACATTAAAACAAGGTTCAAAATATAATATAGATCCACTTCACTCTGTATAGTGTATTTCGTTCTTTCTTCTTCCCAATTACCTTTTTTATATTATTCTATCGCTTTTGTTCTTGCATCCAATCTTCAGCGTTGACTATTATTTTGACGTCCCAGTCTCATCTTTAATATTTAAAAAGCGGTGTCAAAAATTATAAAATTTTAATCTTTTTTTTAAATTTATTTCTTATAATTAAAAAAACTATATATGGATTGGGTATTAAAACAAACAACACGCCCGAACATGTCCAATTTACTAAAAATTAAGTTACCGCACAATTTAAATTAACTAGTATCAATTCAGAAAACTAAATCAAATAAAACTAAACAAAAAACACAACAATTTAAAGATTTTCTCTTAAATTCAAATAAATGTTTAATATTTTTTGCAAAATTTTAGAAACCTTTCCTTTGAATTACGTTTCTTACGATTTTTTACTATTTATTTTGAATAATTTAAAATGGTATCAAATAATGCTAAAAAGTAACATAGTACTTTTGAGGTTCTAATAGTACCATAAAAAGTAATATAGTACCAACTTTATCATCCCTGTTACTAATACATTAACATTTATAAAAACAACTACATAAATAAAGCAAACGAAAAACAACAACAATATGCTGATGTTTTTCTCTTGTTTTATGAAATGCTTTTGAGTGGTAGAATAAAAAAAAATGTCAAGCAAATTGCAGATTTGAGCAATTATTTAATCCATTGGATTAATTTTTAATTGACACCTTTTGAAATAATTTAACAAATCGTTTTAATTGAAAAAAGTTGAACAATATTTTTTTGTGTGATTATTACAATTACCAAAATAATGGAAGTTAATGGTTACACACAAAAAAATAAAAACTAATTTCAATCATGAAAACCGCCTATTCAATAAATTTTATCGTTGAAATTCCTCCAATCACGAAAATTGTTCATTCAATTAAAAATTTGTAGCTCTTTAATTGAATAAATTTTCAATAAAATAGTGATACATTTGATTAGGATTTTTATTGGTTTTTTATATGAGTTTGATTAAAAATTAATTCATTGGATTAAAAATTGATCAATATTATATACCTTATAAATAACCCATTATATTCATTTGATTAAAAATTAATCCATTGGATTAAAAATTGATCAACATTGTATAACTTCTAAATAAAGCATTAAACACATAGACGACTGCAGCTACACGACTACAGCCTGTCAAAAATAAAATACACACGTTTATATGAAAACGATTATTTTGACACCAACACAGTTACACGGCTACACGACTACTTTTGCCGCTGTAGTCAACTTAGGATAATTTCTATTTTTGTTGGCTACAAAACAAAAATAGTGTTGACAATATAACAAAATATGTAAAACAGGACAATTTTTCCCGCTAGAGGCGAAATAAAATCGCTAGTTCTGACTAGAAAATCACCGTTTTGGGAACATTGAAGAAACAGCTGTTTATATTTTACAATTGTTTGAAGGTTTCATTAATTTATATTTGGAAATAACTTTATTGTGATGTTTTGTAAAAAAAAAATGGATCTTACAAAATTAACAAAATATTCCTCAGCCATTATTTTAGAAGCACAAACCAAAAAAGATTAATATTTATCAAAATGTCAAATATTTAGGATTATCTGTTTACATGTTGCTGTCGTTTTCAAAAAAATTAAGTAGCTGACTACACGACTACAATTGCAGCCAGCAGCAGTAGTCGTGTAGTCGTGTAGCTGCAGTCGTCTATGTGTTTAATGCATAAGACTATCAGCTGGATAAAGTGGTAGTTGCCATGCCAACTATAAAAAAATATACTTCTTTATTTTTAGCTTGAATTTCATTAAAATAAAACCTGCATGCAATTTTCATTCAGTTGATAGATTTATTTATACTTATGTGAAAAGTTCTCTCGTAGAAATTAGTTTTCTTATTTTTTCTGAAGCATAAGGGCTCTGTTAAAATTTTTTTGAAAACCAATAAATATATTTAATTTAAAATAATTTTTAATTTATTTTTATGCGATTTTTTGTTTAAAAAAACTTTCAAATTTTTTTTAAACAAAATTTCGAAAATTTTGAATTTGTTTAAATTTAGTTTGAAAACTTTTTGTTTAAAAAAATTTTAAATTTTTTAAACAAAATTTCAAAAACTACATTACTATTTTATAGTAATGTTTTGGAATAAATGAATATTCAGATTTAACATGGCAAAATTAAAATATTTAACTAAATAAAGTAATAAACTCAACGAGAATTTATAAAATTTTATAAAAAATAATTTAAAATATTAGTTACTAATCAGGGATGATAAATGGGATTTTCAAAATAGTACCAACCTGCTTAAAAAATTGTACTTTTTAGATCCGCATAGTACTTTTTTAAAATTTTTTTATTATAAATTAACAAAAAAAGTACATATATAAAGGTTCTTTTGTACATTAAACTCTGTATAGTGTATTTTGTTCTTTCTTCTTCGCAGTTACCTTTTTTATATTATTCTATCGCTTTTGTTCTTGCATCCAATCTACAGCGTTGACTATTATAAGCGTCCCAGTCTCATCTTTAATATTTAAAAAGCGGGGTCAAAAATTATAAAATTTTAATCTTTTTTTTAAATTTATTTCTTATAATTAAAAAAAACTATATAGGGATTGGGTATTAAAACAAACAACGTGCCCGAACATGTCCAATTTACTAAAAATGAAGTTACCGCACAAATAACTAAACAAAAAACAACTTAAAGATTTTCTCTTAAATTCAAATAAATGCTTAATATTTTTTCTGCAAAATTTTAAAAATCTTTTTTTTGAATTACGTTTCTTACGATTTTTTACTATTTATTTTGAATAATTTAAATTGGTATCAAATAATGCTAAGGAGTACCATAGTCCTTTTGAGGTTCTAATAGTACTATAAAATGAGGTTCTAATAGTATTATAGTACCAACTTTATCATCCCTGTTACTAATCCATTAACATTTATAAAAACAACTACATATATAAAACAAACGAAAAACAACAACAATATGCTGATGTAGTTCTCTTGTTTCATGAAATGCTTGTGAGTGGCAGAATAAAAAAAAAATCTCAAGCAAATTGCAGTTTTGAGCAATTATTTAATCTATTGGATTAATTTTTAATTGACACCTTTTGAAATAATTTAACAAATCGTTTTAATTGAAAAAAGTTGAACAACATTTTTTTGTGTGTAAAGCTACTAAAGTTAAAAAAATTTTTTAAATTGATTGAAAAAACTAATACTTTGGATAGAGCGATCGATTTTATTGACACATAACTGATACTAGATTTTTGCAGCCGATATTTTATTCAAATGACTAAATCTTCGATAAATTGGTGGTTGTTGGTATTGAAAGTAATGTGGAAGTTAGTAATTTTTTAATATTGGTTAGAAAAGCCAATATTTTGGATAATGTGACAGTGTTTTGGCTCATCATATATATTTTTTGTTCACAAATAAATATAGTTTTCCTGATGATGAACTTTAAATCACTGCAATTAAAATTATTGAATGATGAAAATATTTCGTTAGTTTCGATAGAATTCCAACCAATTTATATTCTGTGTGTTTATATTGAATTTAGGCTGAACAAAAACCAAGTGCAAATGACTAAAGTTTGCTAAAAACAAAAATTTGAAAACCGCTTTTTTGCGTTTTAAATTTTTTAAAAACCGCGGTTTCGGTTATTTTTCGGATTTTATATGAAATTAATATATATACACGCTGAAAAAATCGCCCTGCAGGAAACATATTTTCTGGTGATATATATATGTTTGGAAGAACTGTCAAAATATATTTTCCGTGGTTTTAATATAATATGTTTGCCAGCAAATATAATATTTTTGCCTGTAAACATATGTATATTTGAATCATATGAAATACATCTACTTGCAAATATATATATATTTATCATTATTATATTTGCACTTCACAAACATAATAATGATAAAATAAAAATGCAAATATATTTTTGTTTAAGTGGGCAAATATGACTAACATTACAGTGTTTGCCTGGAGACATACGTATTATAACGATAAAAATAAAATAATTGGAAACACACCTCCAACATAAGTATAGTAGTTTATAAACATATATATATAATTGCCTGTAAATATATCCAACCATCTCTTTTTTCTGCGTGTATATATATATATATATATATCCTTTATTTATCTAAATATAATACATTTACAAATTGTTAAGTAATATTCCTTAATTGCAACATGTTAGTCATTTATATCCCAGTGTAGAAAATCATTACCAGATATGTGGTTATATAACTACATACTTGGTAATGGTAACTAGTTACTTTTGTTATTTAAATTCTTATTACCTTTATATGGCGATGTCGCGAAAAATAATGAGTTATGGTTACACACCAGCATACGAAAAATCTAAAAATATAGCGTTACCAATGTGCTTACCAGTACAGACAAAAATAATGAGTCTAAAAATAGATTTTCAAAAAAACAAATTATATAAAAAAAAATATTTTTTATTGTATTTTTTTTTAAATAAAATTTCCTGGTGCGGGAATCGAACCTGGCTCTACAGATTGCCAGTCAATAGCTCTACCATCTGAGCTATATCGGCATGTAATATTTAATAGATAAAAACATAATTGACCTGCTGCACACAAGTAAGCTTACTCGCCAATATACAAAAAATCGAAAAATATGTGGTTACATATATCCTTACCAGTGTTTAAAAAATATTGAATCTAAAAATAGATTTCAAATAATTTAAAAAAAAATCTAGAAAATTATTTTCTATTTAAAATAATGATAAAAATAAGTCATTATCAGTAACTCATTACTATATGTTTTAAAATAATGCAGAAGGTAAGTGGGTGTCATTACTGGTGGTCCAAAAAATAATGATATGTCATTACCGTTTCTACACTGGGATGTCATGTTGTGTTAGTATGTTATACACAGGAAAACAAACAACCGTGTAAAAGTTTCTTTGCTTTAGTTCTAATTTCTATAAATAGAATTAAAAGCTTGAATGTTAAAAAGTACGAATCATTGCTTTACCTATTGAAGGAACTTCAATAAATAAGCACAACTACAACATAGGGAAAAAATAATAGCTTTGTTAAAGACATGTGGTTTTCGTTAGTTATAATAATGTAAAATGGATAAGTAAAAATGTTTGAATTTACTTCTCAAAATGCATTTCTTTGAAATTTAACATATATATACAAAAAACTAAAATCTACATTATAGCCTAGAGAGGACCCCATAAAGACAATCTGATGATAGTGATGCGGTGTCACTTGAAAATGCATTAATTGTCAACCATTGGTTCTATGAAAGTTTTTTTCATAAGTTTTTTCTCTATTGGTTGTAAAATAAAAATTGTAAATTCTATTTAGAATTTGTAATATTTGATCTTAAACCGAACAAAAATAACACTCATTGTAAAAATCTTCAGATCAACTAAAAATCTACAATAAAACAACATTTACATATATTCAAATAAAAGATTCACGTAGAACATAGGGCGTTAACGAATTCTCTCCATCTGATTCTATCTTCGGCAAATATTTTGATTTGTCTCCATGATTTTCGAGGTGATTCAAGTTCCATTTTTATGCAACTTTTCCAGGTGTTACGTGGCCGTCCTGGCTTTCGTTGGCCTTGAGGATTCCAATCGAGCGCATTCCTTGACCAAAAGTTGAACTTGAATGAATTCCTTGACAAACAGTTGAATTAACTAGAATTGAATGAATTCCTTGACCAAAAGTTGAATTAACTAGAATTGAATGAATTCCTTGACCAAAAGTTGAATTAACTGGAATTGAATGAATTCCTTGTTGAATGAATTCATTAAATTTTATGAAGGCATTAAAAAAAAATTAATGAATTCCTTTAAGATAAATCGAATGAAAAAAAAGGAATTCATTCAATTCCTTAAGTTTGGTCAGGGAATTCATTCCCAAAATATAAATTCAGTTCAAAAAAAGGGAATTAGGGAATTAATTCTTCGAAGCCCTGCCACGTAGTACAACCATATATATATTGTACTACTATAGTAGTACAGATTTAACACTGCAGTTAAAGATTCTCAACTTAGTCTCTGTGAGATATTATTTGAAATTAATAGAACTGCTTTAAAATAATTAAATATAAAAAAATAAATATGAACTTCTCACTCGAATAAACGCAATAACTCCATTTCGAGACCTTTCCGGGAGAAGAAAAAACGCGGAAAATCGTTATAAATCAAAATTTTTTATTCTTTATTCGGCAAATTGATTTTTTGGTGCAATTTTTTTCTAAAATAAATTATAAGGTTCAGTTTATGTTATCCATAATAATAAAAAAAATTCTTTAAAATAATATTTAATGGAGAAAATTTTCATTACAATTAAATACAAAATTTTGTTAAATAGGCGCTGAGACCTTTTCGAAATTCAGGATTCCATGATAGACAATAAAATTGATTTGTCTATCACGAAAATGATCAACTTTTTGAAACATCAAATAAAACCTAATATTACAATAACATATTAAAGTTTGGAATTGAGGTAGAACAATATTCTAACTAATTATATGAAAATATAGAAAGTACAAATAAACAATAACCGCTTTTTTTAATCACTTGGATTTAGTAAATCCAAAAAGTTGTTCTTAAAGTGCACAATAGATGGAGTTAGATTCCACCTATTTTAACACAATTTTTCTGTCCGACCTTCTTTCACCCTAATTTTTAATACGAAATACAATGATGCAGGAATTTATTGTTACTTTAAATTCGTTTTTATATTTTATATAAAACGTTAAGAAACAGTCTTTCTTTCGAGTTTTATCACTTCAATTTATATTTCTACACAATTAAAATATTCTACTGCAATATTTGATATTCACCAATTGGATTTACTTAAATTACTTACAGTAGAGTGAAACATTGCCATTTCTATTTCAGCTATTTCTCCATGTCCTAGGTGGAAAATAAGTATTTCTTCGACCGGACTGCAAAATGTTACATATGTTTTTTAATAAATTTTCAGGAGAGCAAAAAAACTGTTACAAAATCTATTTTTAAGATATTTTATTGCCATGCCTTAATGATTATTTTACTAAATGGGGTCGTGAATCATTAAGGCATATGATGCCAATAAAATATCTTAAAAGTAGATTTTGTAACAGTTTTTTCGCTCTCCTGAAAATCTATTAAAAAACACATGTGGCATTTTGCTACTAACCGGTTAACTGCTAACCGGTTAACTGCCTACGACGAATAATTGGAAACACTACACTCAAAAAAATAAGTTAGCAGAAAAATTAGTAAAACGTCTTGTATATCAAGTGTACTAGTCTTCAGCAATTTTTTTGCTGAAATTCCGTTTTCAGCAAAAATTTTAGTTATATTTTTTTAGCACTAAACTAATTTTGAACTAATGTTTTACTTATTTATTTTGCTACAACAATTGTGCTGATAACCGCATTCATAGCGTGGACGACAACCAGATAGACAAGATGTAGATGTCGCAGCTTGTCTGGAAACGGAAATGAAAAAAAAATAAAAACAACTCTACACATATTCTATATTTAAATTTTCAGCAAATAAATTAACTAAAGTAAAATTTCGCTACAAGTTTTTTGAGTTTTTTTTCAGTCTACTAATATTCAGCAAAAAGTTTAGTGATTTTAGCAAGGATTTTTTTTATTTGCTGTCGTCTAAGTGCTAGCAAAACTTTTGCTGAAGATTACTATTTTTTGGTAAAAATCAGCTCGCTGATTTGAAGTGTAGTTTTTTTTCTAAACACACTTAATACAAAAAATTTAAAGAAAAAGCTTTTGTTTGCTAGTTTTTCAATTTTTTTGTTTGAATTTTAACTTTTATTCGTATTTTTTTCTGACATTAAATTAACAGAATGTTGCATATATTTGTGTTTTTATTGTTATGTGTAAACCCAGATAAATAAATCCAACTTTTTTAAGATTTAATAAATCCTGTTTATTGTATGAAAAATTCTAAATCCAGGTAACTAAAAAATGCGCTTAATTTTTGTATTTTTTAATGCAAAAATTAAAATAATTAACTAAACAAAATATTTTTGGAAACTCACTACCTGTGAGTTCAGAATAAAGAGTTACATCGATGGATTAAAGTAATAGGTCTTGTAATAGAAAAGTAAGAGCTTACCCTCTTTATTACAAAATGCTTATTTTTGTAACCAAAACTTATGAACAAAAAATTTCCAACATTTTTTGTTACAATTATGTAAATTTTAATTTAATACTCAATATAAAAACAATTTAAAATTTTAAGAAAAAAACACATTATTTTAAGGTTATTCGTAACCTAGAGGTAATAGGTAAGCGTAACATGTAAGTTGAGAATAACATATTACTAGGTAAGGAGTTACCGCGATGGACAGCCCTTGTTAAAATAGTAGCTTTTGTAATAGAAAAGTAAGAGGTTACCTACCTTTATTTCTTCTTACCAAAGTCATTACCGGGTAATAGAAGGTTGTAAGGTTGTTGTTGGTCGTAACGACAATATTCGAAGAGCATCATATGTTTTCGGATTTATGATTGTGACAGTTGCACACTAGAAAAAAGTCTGTAAAAAGTTTAGTTAAAACTACTAAAATTGGACCAATGAAGTTTCAGTGGAAGTCGTCAATTGAAACTTTTCATTGAATTAATGAAATTTTTCATAAAATGTTGTGAAAATTTCATTTTATTTATTAAAATTTTCAATCACTCAATGAAATGGTTCCATTAAACTGGATTCATAAAATATATGAAGCTAACATGAAGAACGCTTAGAAATTTTAATTTACTTTGTGAAAAAATGTTCATTAGTTTACTGAAAAATTTCTTTAATTTGCAAAATAATGGCGGAATACGAAAGGAGGCTTTGTGGTGCAGAAAACAAATTAAGAGGATTAATCGGCGATTAACATTCTTCAAACGAATATGTTAATGCAAATATTTTCCTTTTGGCAAATTTTTTTTGTATAAGATTTGGGTATTTTAATCCCTTATGTACACTCTAATTAAATTCTGTTGAAATATACCCAACTTATAGTAGAAACTGTACTCTTACTATAAATTGGGTAAATTTACTCTATGTGTTTAATTGGAAAAAATACGCACATTATGTTTAAGTTGGTGCACATATAATGTGTAATTAAACATTGAAAGTGCGTAAATATTAAATGAAATTTTGAAATTAGTGTTAATTTACTAAATTTGTGGTTAAAAAAGCATGTTTTACATGAAAATAAATGCATAAAATGAGTAAAAATCCACAAAAAAATGCGCAAAAATTAACAGAAAGTGCGTATATTTACAACAGCTGTGCTTTAATTTAAACCACCCAAAAACATTTTTTTTTTTTTTAACAAATTAATTTTAAGTACGTGTTTTATAATAACTATATCCGTGTCATTATCGTGTATAACTTAAAAATGCGGCATTTTTTTCAAATTTTGGGCATTTATTTTGAGACATTGGTACAATATAAATTTATTGAAAATATTGGCCATCATTAGTACACTCAAAAAAAAGTCAGTAAAGTCAGCAAAAATTGTTGCTGTGTCAGCAAATTTTTAGTCAGGACCGTGCTTGCAAAAAAGTTGGTAATATCAGCAAAAGGTTTGCTGAAAATCAGCGAGCTGATTTTTACCAAAAAAATAGTAATCTTCAGCAAAAGTTTTGCTAGCACTTAGACGACTGCAAAAAAAATCCTTGTTAAAATCACTAAACTTTTTGCTGAATATTAGTAGACTGAAAAAAACTCAAAAAACTTGTAGCGAAATTTTACTTTAATTAATTTATTTGCTGAAAATTTAAATATAGAATATGTGTAGAGTTGTTTTTCTTTTTTTGTCATTTCCGTTTCCAGACAAGCTGCGACATCTACATCTTGTCTATCTGGTTGTCGTCCACGCTATGAATGCGGTTATCAGCACAATTGTTGTAGCAAAATAAATTAGTAAAACATTAGTTCAAAATTAGTTTAGTGCTAAAAAAATATAACTAAAATTTTTGCTGCAAATGGAATTTCAGCAAAAAAATTGCTGAAAACTAGTACACTTGATATACAAGACGTTTTACTAATTTTTCTACTACCTTATTTTTTTGAGTGTAGTGTTTCCAATTATTCGTCGTAGGCAGTTAACCGGTTAGTGCATTATTCGAAAAATCACTAAAATTGATTAACTGGTTATTCGGGTCGGTTAATCGAGAAAATTGGCGATTAATCGTTTAATGCAAAATTAATGTATTTCCTTAATTTTTGTTAAATATCAACGTGATATATAAACTCGACGAATTAAAAAAAGTTTCATATTCTAAAGGCACATTTACAGCAGTATTCTCTTACGTGTAAATGTTCCCTAAAATTTAAAAGTTTTAGAATCTGAGATTTTTTAATTTGAAACATTTCTTATACTAATAGGAAAAGGTCTGTAAAAATGTTGCTAAAACTACTAAAAGTTTGTTGAAAATGCCAGAAAGAACTGCTGAAACTAGCAGATTTTTTTTTGCCACATATTGTTAAGTTAAGGACAGCAAACCTTAAACTGTTACCTATTGCTAACTTAATGTAGATTCCCAGGTAGAAATTGCCGACGCTACAACAAAAATTCTACTGGGAAAGAACTGTTTTTTAAGAAATGCCGGTACTATTTAAAACGTGCTTTGCCAGTACTGTTTTCTTAAAAAATTAACGAGCTTTTTTAATTTATTAAAATTACCAATTTTATAAATTTTACGTATTTTTACATATATTACACAATTATTTATGTAAGGGGAAATAAAAATAAACAAATTAACCTAAAGTTTAAGCTAACTTAAGCCTGGATCAGCCAGACGTAAACGTAAACATATCTCTGCATAGCTGAATTAATAAGTTAAATAAGAACAGAAGATGTGTTGTGTTTTTTGTTTCATTCTTATGCATTCAATATATAGCAAACGTAAATACAAAACGAAAATCTGTTGTGAATAGATTTTTGTTGTGTATTTACGTTTGCTCTATATTGAATGCATAAGAATGAAACAAAAAACACAACACATCTTCTCAGCTATGCAGAGATACGTTTACGTCTGGCTGATCCAGGCTTTAGAGTTACAGACGTCAAATTCCATACAAATTTGAATTTTTAACTTTCAATTTGTGTTAACTTTAGGTTATTTGTTTATTGTTAATGGGGGTAAGAGAGACATTGCCATTCTTTCCTTGTGAAGATTTTAAAGAACACATTAAAAATCTGTGATGTACACTAAAAGGCCAGTAAAGTACTAGCAAACTACTAAATTTGTTATTAAATGTACTGGGATAATACAAAAAAAAAAATCCAAGCCTGCGCAAACGTTGGGAAATACCTTCAGCCAAGCGTTTATTGGTGTTATCATTTCGAAACTGAAACACTGAAAGTTGAAAATCCGACGCATTGCCAATACATGTACTACCGTCTACAATACCGGGCCGACATTGTGATGTTTGTATTTTTCTATTTGGATTATTTATTTCGTTACAAACAATATTAAAAGGTCTAAAAAAATTTAGATACAAAATTTCTTTGAATGTAATTTTTATTCAAGACTGCCACAATAAAATTTAATATCCCTGTGAAAAATGCTCATATACGCTCAAACATGTTCATATATGGTTTATGTATGGACACTAGGGTTATGACTCATTTTGAACAAAAATTTTACATATCACCACGTGATAGGCAATACTAAATTAATAATTAAAATCGTGTTTGCGGGTCATTTTGTCAAAAAAACCTTCCGCACCAAATGCAATTTCTAAAAAAAATTTTGCTCGGGGATTTTGCATAATTTACATAACGAATTATTACAAGAATTATTGTAAACGACAAAAAATGTATCAAAAGTCCCTCCAAAAAGGTTTCGTAATATTTACCGTAAATAGCTTTTAATACGCATCGTTTGAATTTCATTTGTTTAAAACTTCGGAGGAATATTTTAATTAAACTAAAACAATATAAACCAAATTTCAACCCTATTGGTGCGGGAACTTTTTTGACAGTAGCGAAAAAGTAAGATTGCGTTTCTTAATATTTTTTTATGGCCTTTTTGGCTAGGGCATGTAAAATTTGATATTTGCAAAAAAATTCAAAAAGTCATAACACTAATGGACACATATGAACAAATATGGATTTTTTATGAACATATATGGATTTTATATGAACATATATGGAAGTATATGTGATTCCATATATGGAAATAATTTCATATACAGACATGTATGGAAGCATCTGTTATTTCATATATGGAAATGGCACTGATATATGAACAAATATGAAAGTATATGTTATTCAATTTATGCAAAAGGGAGTTGTATATGAACATATTTGCAAGAATACATTTTTCCATATGTGTAAAAGGAACTCATATATGGATAAATATGGAATTATATTTAATTTAATGCCATCAATAAAAAAAGGAACATATGTGGTGCCTAATTCGAATGTCATACATAAATTTATATCTATAGTACAACCTTATAATAAAGAACAGCAACGTCCGCATTTATTCGCATATATTTAATAAATTTATATGTTCATATATGTCCATATATGAACATATACTTAGGTGTTACCTCATTTTTCGGATCCATACATATATGGTTGAACTATAAATGTTCATATATGGACATTTTTCACCGGGATTGCATTTAAAAAAATGTTATATATAAATGTGCTAATTCATAAAAAAAAAATTATTTGGTATTTGAAGCTTGCTATAGTTAAAGTACATATTTCGCTTAATAAAGAGTTATTAAAAATCTTGATTCATAATCGTATTTTAACTATAAATTAATTTTTCATTTTGATACTGGCAACACTATTGTTTATTTTCTCTCTTCTCCCAAATAAGTCGTAAATGATGTACAAATTTAGTAAACGATTGACTCGGTAATCGGAAGTGAAAATGTATTTTCTTAAATAAGAGAACTAATGATGTGCTAAGATAAATTTAAAATCTATTAAAAATATTCTTTTTTATTTATAAAGCAAATCAATGGAAATGTGCTTCAAAAAGTAATTTTTTAGAGCATATTATTCGAAGCATACAAAATAATCGAATTTCGAATAATGTTTTGACAGTCTGTACTTCACTATTGTTTTGTTTTTCTTTTTAATTTTATTTTTACATTTTTTTGGACTTTTTTTTCGAAAAATGTCATTTGCTACGCAATTGTTGTAGCTTTTTTCAGTTTGATGGATGCAAGTTGTTGGAAGTCACACATTCTAGGGATGGGACGGCTTTAATAAATCATTTCATGCCTGAAAATGAAATAATTAATAATTAAATGGTGGCTTCCTCACTCCAAATTTTATATAAGGTTTAAAGTTAGTGAGTATCGACTATAAACCTATATTATTTTTTTCGTTATTAAGCAAATATGGATACTGTTTTTTACAAATTAGCTTAAAATCCTGCAATAAGACTTTTGTGAAAGTTTATGAATTAGACCAAAAGTTTTTAAGATTTTATTAAGATTCTTCCTTCTGAAGAAATAAAAAACGAGTTAAAGCCTTTTTACGTTGAGCCATCAATATGAAAATTTTTAGTAATATTTGAGTAAAATTTCAGTTAATTGAAAATACCAATTTACTCTAAAAAATCAGCCTGAAATTTTTATAATTTTCAAAGTCTCTTTTTCGTTTTCTAAGGGTCATTAACAATAAAAAAAACAACCTAAAGTTACTGGTTCGGGTTCCATGGTATTCTATTAGAACATGTTGTAGAACATATGTTGTTTTAAACCGATTATATACACTTTCTTGGGAGAAGTAAGAAAAGGTAGAGTTCTTACAGAATTAACATGTCAATTGTCTGACACAGTTTTGCAAACTTGTCTTAAAGAACTTGCAAATATAATTTACATTAGTTTTAATTTTTAAAAGAATTAAAATAGAAATGAATAATTGTCTTTTGTATTTCCTAAAACCTGCTTCAGCCAGTCACGTCGTGTGGTTTGGAAAGTTTTAAAAAACATCTTTATTTTGGCCTTTAGCGATGTTTTTTAAAGCATTTTTTACAAACAGAAACTTTGATATTTTGTTAAAATATGCAATGATATCTAAGGGCTTAAGGACCTCTTTCACTCGATTTTTAAAGAATTTGTTGGTGTTTTAGCTAGTTTTTGTTTTTCGATTAATCGAGGAATCGGAAAGCGAATAGAGAAGAAGTGAAAGGTGGTGAAAGATGAAGGGCTTCAAATATGGCAACACTGTAATTGCGCGAGATGCTGAATTTTAGAACAGTTGTTGCGCTCCATCTGATGGTGAATTGCCGAACTTTGTTGAAGCTTTTTAGTTCATAGCCATGTTATATTATTTTATCTCGGTGGGGTTAAGTGCTATTGGAACACCGAAGGAGGATGCTGCAATATGTGTGAGGGATAGAAAAAACTCATGCATATTATTATTTTTCATAAATTGATGTTGCCTTGGTTGGGGCTCGAACCCGCAACCTCACGTGTAACAGTCCATCGCGCTAACCATTACACCACAGTATTTGGATGAATACTGCTGCTGGCAACCAAAAACCATTTCATTTGTTATGTTGGTTTTTGCAGATAATAATGTATTTGTAGAAATATAGTAAGTAACCAAAAATAATCCATTTTAGCTTTTTTTTATTCTTTAAAATTTTTTTCAATCTCTTCCAATTTAAAATGTCAGAGTATTTATTACTATTATGTGTTAATATATTTACCAACTTTGTGCGTAAAAATTTTATTTAACGAAAGAATAGTAATTTTAGGCACAATGTGTTTATTTGTAAATACATAATGTCTAAAAATACTTTGTGTGTGTATTTTTGCGTATGGAAGTGTTTACAAAAAAAGTTTACGCATTTTTTGTTTATATTTACCGAATTTTCGTAATATTACACAAAACTTTACCCATTTTATAGTAGTAAATTTACAAACATTTTTTGGAGTGTAGTTAACAATTTTTAACATTCCTTTTGGAATTCTATTGGAAATACTGTATTTAATATCTAAATATTTAATTTTATTTTTTTTTGTAAACAAGCCAAAAGAGTTTTCAAATTTACTTGAAAAGAGCTTACGTTTTCATAATGCTCGATTTATTTTTTGGAAAAGAGCCTATTTTTATGAAGCTCTTTTTAATTTTTTGAGCGTAATTATTGAGCTCGCTTGTTTTAAAAAATTGACGAAGCTATATTGTTTTAGCTACTAACATTTTTATATAAGAGCGAGCTAATATTTTTTGGCTCATTTAAAAAAAAGGGCGAGAATTTTTTTGGGCTCGCTCTTTTTTTAAAAAGAACAAGAGCCCGAGCGAGCGAGCTTTTCCATCCCTGTTTAGATATATTTGATTCTATAACTTTTGCTGCCAAATTTTGTCGTTAAATAGTATCATTAACATCCGAAGATTATTGTTAAGTTAAAGACAAAACAAAGTTGTTGATGAGATAACGGCTGAGCAAAAAAAGTAATTAATAATTGCAAAACCCGTTAACCCTTTAACGACCACAGGCAAATAAGCATGCCCAGAGGTTTTTCGCATTTATAATTTCCTAGATGAGAGATAGACTAAATATGTATTTTTTTTTTTTTTTTTGTTTCTTTATTTTAATTGCAATCTATCTATATACATTAAGATAATAAGCAAATTTGATGATTGTTTAAAAATGACATTTGTAGATGTACTCTTATAAAGTACAACTATAAGTTCAGAATAAAAAAAAATTCTTTAGTTTCACAAAAATTTACATTTTTACATTATATTAACAGGATAATAATTAGATTTAAATTTAGTTGTAAATTTAAAGAATTATTTATATTTTTAACAAAGATTTTAGTAATACTTATTATATTTACAAAAGAAAAAGTTAGCTATGCTAACGATTTAGGTACGTATATATTGTACAATATAAGAAATAAATAATACAAAAGGGTTAAATCAAAAAAGAAAAAAACATTTGAAAAGAATTTTTTTTTATATTAATTTTTTTATATAACTAGCTTCGGAAAGGAAGGTCTAAGATGTGATATCTCTCAGTCTTTTAATTTCGTCTGTTTCGTCCAATAGGGCGATAGCTAAGGCGTTAACATGATTGCTTAGTCTAGTCAAATATTTTTCGCTGTAATATCTGATTACTTCCTTAACTGTTTGAATTTTGAGATCATTATGAATAGCCTCGTTAGTAATATACCATGGTGATTGGACTATAAGTCTAAGTGTCTTGGACTGATATCTTTGAATTATTTCGATATTTGAATGGCTTGCAGTTCCCCACAGTTGAATCCCGTAGGTCCACACTGGTTTTAAAATAGATTTATAAAGTTTTAATTTGTTCTCAATACTGAGTTGAGATCTTGGACCAATTAACCAGTAAATTTTTCTATTTTGTATATTTAAACGTTGGCGTTTAGCTTTTATATGTTGCTTCCATGTTAATCGACGATCCAAGTGCATTCCAAGGTATTTAACACAATCCTTTTTGGGAATTTGTGTGTTGTTGATAGTAAGATTAGGGCAATCTCCTCTTCTTAGTGTAAATGTAACGTTTACTGATTTTTCCGCGTGTACATTTATTTTCCATTTTCTTAGCCATAATTCCAATAAATTTAATTCAGTTTGCACAAGGTTGAATGCTATGTTGGGGGATTCGTCTGCAGCTAATATTGCAGTGTCATCTGCATATGTTGAAACACTTATATGTTCTAAAATTGGCATATTGGCCGTGAATACCGTGTATAACACAGGAATAAGAACGCTGCCCTGAGGAACCCCTGCTCTTATATCAAGAATATTAGATCTTTCATCAGCGATTTTTACATAAAACATTCTATTTTGTAAGTACGATTTGAGGATTGCATAAAATGTTGCTGGAAGTAGTTCTTTTATTTTTGATAATAGACCAATATGCCAAACCCTGTCAAATGCCTGTTGGATGTCCAAGAAAACCGCAGAGCAGTATTTCTTTTCTTCAAGTGATTTTCGAATAACGTGTATTACTCTGTGGCATTGTTCGGGTGTACCGTGTTTTTGTCGAAACCCAAACTGATGCTCGGGAATAATTTGCAGACCCTCAAGAACTGGTGATAAGCGTCTCAAGAAGATTTTTTCAAAGATTTTTGAAAAAATACTTAATAGACTTATCGGTCTATAAGACGTAATTTCGTTTTCCGGTTTGTTTGGCTTTTTGATCATTATAATCTCAGCGCATTTCCACTGGGATGGAAAGTGCCCTAATCTTAGAATGGAATTAAAAATCAATGTTAGGAACAGGATGGCTTTTTTCGGAAAATTTTTAATAACAGCGGCGTCAATATTATCATATCCGGGAGATTTTTTAGGATTCAAGTTTTTTATTTCTGCTTTGACTTCATTGGGTGAAAAATGCTTTATTGGTAAGCTCATCTGATAAGGTATATCTAATAATCTGGAAACTTCTTCATCTTCGGCAGGATTGCCAATTGGGTGAACTTGAAAAATATTATAAAGGTATTGAGCAAAAGCTTGTGCCTTATTTTCGTCTGTTCTCCACCACGTACCATTCTGTTCTTTAAACGGTGGGCTTCGTTTTGTTGGCCATTTCAAGTACTTTGTTGCTATCCACAAATTGTAATTATTATCTTTTGCTGTATTTATTTTATCAAAAAATTCCCCAATGGATTTGTTTTTTAAATTATTCAAATGAATTTTAAGATTTTTCGTTGCTTGGTTGAGGCGCCTTTTGTCGTTGGGATTTCTGCTCATCTGCCACGTTTTCCTGAGCCTTCTTTTATTTCGAATAAGTTCGCGAGTCTCTAATGAAATTTGAACATTATTATTAACATCACCTAAATTGTTTGAAGGGGTTGACAAAAAAGCAGCTTCATGTACTAATTTTGTAAGTTGTTCAACCGCATTATCTAGATCCAATTCATTTGCTATGGGTAAGTTTAAGTTAAGATTTTTATCTAACCAGTACGAGAATGACTCCATATCAGTCTTTTTTGTAATAAGTTTTTTATTTGTATTTATAAACGTAGGTGAAGTATTATATGATACTATAATTGGCGAGTGGTCTGAGCTAAGATCGTAGTTATCCATAATATGAAGTTGTCTGGCAGGTATACCAGCATATATAAAAAAGTCAATTAAGTCAGGAACTTTATTGATGTCAGAAGGCCAATATGTTGCTTTACCAGTTGAGAGCACTGAATATTTTTTTACAGTCAGACTTTTGTAAAGCTCTCTACCTTTTGGATTTATTAGGCGCGAACTCCACCAAGGGTGTTTAGCATTTAAATCCCAGCCTACAATAAACCTTGGACCAAGTTTTTGAAAGAAATTGTTGAAGTCATCACACTTTATGTTATGACGAGGTGGAAGATAAATAGCACTTACAGATACTGTTTGGTTGTTGCACTTAATTTTAATGATAGCCGCTTGTATGCTTTCTTTTATGTATTGCTCTTCTGGTTCGTACTTCAAACAAGATTTGATTAAAATTGCTGAGCCCCCATGAGCTCTTTCATTAGGGTGGTTTGCATTTATCAGGTCGTATCCTTTTATTTTAAAATATGATTTCTTAGTAAAGTGGGTTTCTGATATTAAAAATATGTCTATGCTGTTTGTCTGTAGAAAATTTACAACCTCTTGCAAATGATTTGAGAGGCCGTTGGCATTCCATGTTGCTAATCGAAGATCTATTGACATATTTTATTACAGAGAACTGACATCATATTTAGTAAGGTGTTTGTTAACTCCATTTGTTTTCAATTTTTTTTAAAATTGCGTTATCATTGATTGTACCAGAATTACCTTTAAGAGCATCCGAATAAGTTAAATTCGGTATTGGTTGTGAGTTATTATTTGCGTGTTCAGAAAAGAATGGTGTTTGCGTTCTTGCTTGTTGTAAAGAAGAAACTTTGTGTTGTAGTTTTCTTTTGAATTCTTGGTGGACAATACATCCCCTGTAACTTGCAGGGTGTGATTCCATACAGTTTGCACATTTAGCTGGCAATGTTTTACTTTTTGTACATTCTGCAGTAATATGATTTTCTCCACATTTTACGCATTTGTATGGTTTATTACAGTATGTCCTGGTATGACCAAACTGTTGACAGCGATGGCATTGTGGAAGGTCTTTGGTTTTTCGAGGTGGTTCGATTATAACAATTGCATTATTGATTTTAGTCAGATTGTAAATTTCTTTATTGTTGTCTTTCGGTTCGAGATCAAGAAAGAACATGCAAAGTGGTTGTTTGGTAATGTTACTTCTAATGTTTAAAATATTTCTAACTTTATGTCCAAGTTGTTCAATGAACGTTTTTATATCATAAATATTGGTTGAATAATGTAAGTTCTTGATAACTACTCTGTGGGCTTTGTCCTGCTTTGTCTGAAAAGTGTGAAAACTTATTTTTTTAAGTTTAAGATTTGAGACTAAGCTTCTGTATGAACTTATGGTTTTAACCATAACTCTAATCTGTCCGTCTCTAAGAGCTTTATAAGAAAACTGACTTGAGGAAACAATTGTGGAAAAATAATTGGTCATTTCTTTAATATTTGTCACATTTGGGATATATAAAGGGGGAGGTTTTGGTTCTGAAAGATTTGAACCGTTGACTTTTTCTGAATCATTATTATCGAGTTCGATAAATCTATTGTTGCTCGAGCTGGCGTATTCATCATTGTTGTAGACTTGTCTTCGTTTATTTTTATGTATTTCAGGTGAACCTCGACGTTTTCTGGAGTGTGAAACGGTTTGCCACCCTATTTCACTTTCGCAGTCTTCTTCGTCATACATATCATTTGCACCAGCTCTAGTGCTAGCACTAGAATTAGCCATATAAATATGTTGTTGTTGTTATTGTTTATTTTGTTTCTTTTATTAATACAAAGTCTGTAAGTTTAATGGTTTTAATTACTATCACAACACTTGTTACTTATTAGCACTTGTGTTGCTATGCAAATATACGTTGTTATTGTTTTTGTTTTAATACTTTTCAATTCTGTCTTTTACACTTGCACACAGATGATATTCACACGTCTGATCGCCAATGCGTTATATGAAAGACTCGACTAAATATGTATGAAAGTGATTTATAAAGGAAGATTGGGGAAACAAAAATATAGTGCGCGGTTAGTACCCATATGGCCCCACAAAGTTCCGAATATTTCTTTCCATTCTTTGCATTGCTTGTTTTCATTTATCTATTCTATTCTATATGCCCCGTAAAAAGGGCCGGGTTTTCTCTCTGACCGTGCCTGAGTTCCAGACCTATGTTGGTGTAATCATACGAATGAGCCTAATAAAACTACCAACAATTCGTCTGTATTAGCCCTACGGGGAAGGGACCGGTCCCAGATGACACGCAGGATAGGTCCCAAGGGGGCGGAGACCGGTCGTTGATCGGTCTTTTTATTTGAAAGAGTCATATCACTTTAACATGGCGTTGTCATTGGAAATGACCAATTGCCACAGTTTAGACACCTTGTGACAGAAAGGTGGTGTGTCTAAAAATAGCTTTTCAAATAAACTAATAAAAAATTAGGAATTAAAAATAATCTACTTGGTGTCGATGTAGGGCTCGATAACACAACCTTCTGCTTGTAAGGCAAACGCTCTACCGTGTGAGCTAATGTTGCTTATGCGTGATGGCTGGCTGATGGTAAAGTTATATATTTTCCGATTCGGTGAAAAGAACACTAACACACGCACAAATATAGTGGAAGTGCCTTCACTATGCCCCCGATTGACCGGTTACGGGATATGTCCTTTAATGGCAGTTGACTCGTTTTTTGCGTTGGCCATAATTAAATTAAAAAATCAATTAAAAATTAGAAAATTACCTCAAAAACTCTGATAATATAAATAAAAATTTAAAAAATTGCTCTTTAGTTAAAAAGAAAATTAAATGAAATACCAATTGTTAACACTAAAACAGCCCAGTTTAGAAACGGTAATGACATATCATTATTTTTTGGACTACCAGTAATGACACCCACTTACCTTCTGTATTATTTTAAAACATATAATAATGAGTTACTAATAATAACTTATTTTTATCATTATTTCAAATAGAAAATAATTTTCTACTTTTTTTTTAAATTTTTTGAAATCTATTTTTAGATTCGATATTTTTTAAACACTGGTAAGAATATATGTAACCACATATTTTTTGATTTTTTGTATGTTGGCGAGTAAGCTTACTTGTGTGCAGCAGGTCAATTATGTTTTTATCTATTAAATATTACATGCCGATATAGCTCAGCTGGTAGAGCTATTGACTGGCAATCTGTCGACCCAGGTTCGATTCTCGCACCAGCAAATTTTCTTTAAAAAAATTACAATAAAAATATTTTTTTTATATAATTTATTTTTTTGAAAATCTATTTTTAGACTCATTATTTTTCTCAGTGCTGGTAAGCACATAGGTAACGATATATTTTTTGTATGCTGGTGTGTAACCATAACTCATTATTTTTCGCGACATCGCCATATAAAGGTAATAAGAAATGTAATAACAAAAGTAACTACCCGTGAAAAAACGATTAGATTCAATGAAGTTAGGTTTGATCCAGTTGTATCTATTCATATTAGAGAGTGAATAACAACGTATAAAATTAAATATGGGTTTATCTGCGAATCCGATTTTCAAAATTTTCTTATTCGTTGCCTTATATAATCACATCTGAAAATATCTTTTCCCTTATATCATTTTATATGCCATATACAAATTATATCTCGTTGAACATAAATTTTTATATTGCTTGGAACAACACTTTATAAAACTAAATGTGACGCAAGAGCAAAAATATTTTAGATAAAATAATTTACTATCTCAAATCGAACAAAATGTATGTTTATTTAAATACAATTATATACTTAATAATTCAATACAAAATTAGAAAGCGAGCTTATTATGAGAAAACATTTATTGCCAGCAATATCAATTTCGAATTGCGGAAGTTTCATCTGTCGAGAACAACTGTTACCCGAAAGCAATACTTCCAGGCAATACCCCAGGAAGATAAATCGGCGATATCGCTAATTTATCACCTGGAAGATAAAATGGTGATATCGCCAAATAAACTCCCCGGTACAAAATAAACGATTTTTTTTTCATTATTAAATTTAAGCCTGAAAAATAATATCTGCATACAGTATCCATAGATCAAGATATTAATTATCTTGATTTCATAGCGGCCGATTTTTTCCGCGTATTAAATCTTGATTTTTTCGAGGAATTTGTTTCCTATGTATCTGTTGGTTGTTTTTATACAAATTTTGTTTTCATTTTTTCCAAAATGACAAAAAGTTTCAAACAAATTTTCTTTATCTTCCGGATGATAAAAAAGTAATATTGCCGCAATATTATCATAAAAAATTACGACAAAAAATTAAATTTTTGAATTATTTTTTCCAAATTTCACCGAATTATATTCTAAATGATAAAAGGAACCCGAGTAAAAAAAATTGATCTCACGCAATATCTAATCATATCCAATTTGATATTGTTTAAGATCTGCTGTAATATCTAGCTGATCCAATTAGATCTCAAAATTGGGTGTATCCAATCATATCGTATTAGATCCCATTTTATATATGGGGATAAACTAAGATCAAGTTATATCTCAAAATTGGGAGGTCCAATGATATCTTTGGGGATAAACCTAGATCTATTTTGATCCGAAAATTGGCGGATCCAGCTATATATTTGGGGATATTTTTAGATCTAATTTGATCCGAAAAATGGCGGATCCAATTAGATCCAGCTATATATTTGTGGATAAACTTATATCTAATTTGATCTCAATTTTGGCAGATCGAATTAGATCCAGCAATATATTTGTGGATAAACTTAGATCTAATTTGATCCGAAAAAGTGGCAGATCGAATTAGATCTAGCAATATATTTGAGGATAAACTTAGATCTAATTTGATCCGAAAAATGGCACATCGAATTAGATCCAGCAATATATTTGTGGATTAACTTAGATATAAATTGATCTGAAAAATGGCAGATCAAATTAGATCCAGCAATATATTTGTGGATTTACTTAGATCTAAATTTATCCGAAAAATGGCAGATCCAATTAGATCCAGCAATATATTTGTGGATAAACCTGGATATAAATTGAACAGAAAATTGGCAGATCAAATTAGATCCAGCAATATATGGGATTTAGTAAGACCTAATTTGATCCGAAAAATGGCAGATCGAATTAGATCCAGCTATATATTTGTGGATGTACTTAGATCTAATTTGTTACGAAAAATGACAGATCGAATTAGATCCAGTAATATATTTAGGGATAAACTTGGATCTAACTTTATCAGAAAAATGCCTGATCGAATTAGATCCAGCAATATATTTGGGGATAAACTTGGATATAAATTGATCCGAACATTGGCAGATCAAATTAGATCCAGCAATATATTTGGGGATAAACTTGGATCTAAATTTATCAGAAAAATGGCAGATCGAATTAGATCCAGCAATATATATGGGGATAAACTTGGATCTAAATTTATACGAAAAAGTAGATCTAGGTATATGTGACCTTCTCCGAGAAAAGGGACCTAGTGTGTCAAAAAACGGGTTTGGACTTAAGAGTGGATTCTGGTACCTAAAAGGTTGTAGAATAAGATGAAATGAGTTGAGGCACCTAACCATACGAAATCGCATCTCCCAACTGAAGGTGTGTTTAAAGTGATAATGCGTTATGAAACTTTAAATGCGTTCTTCTCAAAACTTAATTTTCACACACTAGGTCCCTTTTCTCGGAGAAGGTCACATATATATTTTAGGATTAAGTTGTATCTAACTTTATCTGGAAAACGGCAGATCGAATAAGATCGAGGATTATATTTGGGAATTACGTAAGATCTAAATTTATGAAAAAAATAACAGATGAAATTAGATCCAGTAATATATTTCGGGATTGCGTAAGATCTTAACTTTTTCAATAAGTTGCAGATCGAATTGAATCCAGTGATATATTTAGTGATTTGGTAAAATCTTAATTTTTCCTATAAATTGCAGATCGAATTAGATCCAGCAATTTATTTAGGTATTAAAATGGCAGATAGAATTAGAAACAGCAATATATTTGGGGATTGACATCTAAAACTATCCATAAAAATGACAGATAAAATTAGATGCCGCATTATATTTGGGTACTACGTAAGATCTCCATTTATTTGGGATTAAATAAGATCCTAGACATATATTGCCAACTGTTCAAAAAATAATAGACTGGCAGAGCACTGATTGTATAAAAATTACAATATTTTGTTAAAATAAGGTTTAAACTCAGAAGCTAACGAGTTCAATATGCATTTCTTTTACAAAATGAATTTCTTTTTATAAAATTAAAATTTTTTTTTCTATAAATTTTTTTTTTAAAATTATATATTTGTTTTTTTATTAAATTGAAATCTTTGAATAAAATAATTTTATTTACATCTTTTTAACGCTCTACACCATGTCAATTGTATTAATTGTTTTTAAGATTTATTAATTGTATTTCAGAACTTCCCGGTGAAAAATGTCCATATATGAACATTTATGGTTCAACCATATATGTATGGATCCGAAAAATGAGGTAACACCTAAGTATATGTTCATATATGGACATATATGAACATATAGATTTATTAAATATATGCGAATATATGCGAACGTTGCTGTCCTTTATTATAAGGTTGTACGATAGATATAAATTTATGTATGACATTCAAATTAGGCGCTACATATGTTCCTTTTTATACCCTACACCACTATGTGGTCAGGGTATTATAAGTTTGTGCTGATGTTTGTAACACCAAAAAATATTGGTCGTAGACCCACCTTATAGTATACCGATCGGTTCAGAATTTTTTTTTATTTCGATTTAACGATGTCCGTCTGTCCGTCCGTCCGTCTGTCTGTCTGTCCATGCAATCTTGTGCGCACTCTACAGGTCGCAACTATTAAGATATTTTGATGAAATTTGGTACGCAGATCTATGTTGCGCCAAGGACGAACAGGTTTGATTTTGGTGAACATCGGTCCATGTTTAGACCTAGTGCCCATATAAGGGTCCTACCAAAATTATACTCTTTACACGCTGCAGGTCGTAAATATTAAGATATTTTGATGAACTTTGGTACACAGACCTATATTGGCCCAATAACACATCCTATTGATTTTGGTGAACATCGGTCCATGGTTAGACCTAGTGCCCATATAAGGGTCCTACCAAAATTATACTGTTTATACGCTGCAGGTCGTAAATATTAAGATATTTTGATGAAATTTGGTACATAGACCTATGTTGGCCCAATAACGCAGCCTGTTGATTTTGGTGAACATCGGTCCATGTTTAGACCTAGTGCCCATATAAGGGTCCCACCAAAATTATATTGTTTATACGCTGCAGGTCGCAAATATTAAGATATTTTTATGAAATTTGGTACATAGACCCATGTTGGCCCAAGGACGAAGTCTATTGATTTTGGTGAACATCTGTCCATGTTTAGAACTAGTGCCCATATAAGGGTCCCCCCAAAATTGGCTTCGTTACAAACTGAAGGTCGCAAATATTAAGATATTTTAATGAAATTTGGTGCGCTGACTCACATTATAGAAAATTTCGACACAAGCCCCATTTTAACCCATTCGAATTTCGGATCCAAACAATACACCAGACTGGTGTAGGGTATTGTATAGTCGGCATGCCCGACTTTAACCTTTTTACTCGTTTTATTCATGGCATTAAATATAATTCCATATTTATCCAAATATGAGTTCCTTTTACATATATGGAAAAATGTATTCTTCGAAATATGTTCATATACAAGTCCCTTTTGCATAAATTGAATAACATATACTTTCATATTTGTCCATAAATGAGTGCCATTTCCATATATGAAATAACAGATGCTTCCATATATGTCTGTATATGAAATTTTTTCCATATATGGAATCACATATACTTCCATATATGTTCATATAAAATCCATATATGTTCATAAAAAATCCATATTTGTTCATATGTGTCCATACATAAACCATATATGAACATGTTTCAGCGTATATGAGCATTTTTCACCGGGTTATCAATTATTTTTCAGATTTATGAATTGTATTTCAGAACTAGTCAATTGAAGTTCAGTTTTATCAATTCTGTTTCAGAAATTATTAATTGTATTTCCGAAATTATCAAACTGTATTTCAGAAATTATCAATTGTATTTCAGAAATTATGAAATGTAATTTAGAAATTTTTCTCTATTAACTATGATAAACAATCAACAAGTTTTGAAATAGATTTGATTATTTCTGAAATACAATTAATAATTTCTGAAATACATTCCATAATTTCTGAAATACATTTAAAATTTGTGATATGCAATTAATAGCTTCTGAAATACAGTTAATATTGTAGTTGAGTTACCATTTATGACCATATATTGTTTAAATGGCACCATATATGACAATATACTGTTTAAATGGCACCATATATGGTATGTTCCCTATTAAAAAAAATAATATGGAGCTTTATATGGTAATATATAACTTAGAGTCATCCATGTACCATTTGATCCGAAAAATGGCCCGATAAAATTGTATCAGTTGTTTATCAGTTTTTAACTTATTGTATCAGTTTAGATCTGACGTGATTAAATTATGTGTTAATCAGATGAAATCGTATCTGATTTTTGACCTGATACAATTTTATTGGTTTATATCACATGGTATCAGTTTAGGTCCAAATAGATATATTTGTATACAAAATTATATAGTTATATCCCAATTTTGACCTGATATCAGTTTAAAACTTTGATACAATTGTATAAGGTAAATGTCGGATACAATTATATTTTATTTATATAAAATTGAACCAATTACGATCAAACCGATAAAATTGTATCAGGTCAAAAATCTGATACAATTTCATCTGATTAACACATAATTTAATCAGGTCTGATCTAAACTGTAACATTTAGATAAAAATTGACAAACAATTGATAAAAATATATTGGGCCATTCTTCGGATGAAACTGTATATTTATACAGATATAACTTAATCACATATATGACTATATGTAACTATTTTTATTCGGGTTGTTTAAATGATACGATATATCAAAGTATATGGCATATATTATCATATCTGGAACTGTATTAAAATTGTTGTTGAAATGGCACCATATATCACAATATATGGTTTAAATGTCACCACATATGGTAATATATTGTTTAAATGATACCATATATCAATATATATTGCACCATATATAGTAGCATATATTATTATATCTAAAACTGTATTAAAAATGTTGTTCATGAGGTCCAATATATGAGCATATATTGTTGAAATGGCACCATATATGATAATATATGGTTTAAATGGCACCATATATAGTAATATATTACTTAAATAACACCATGTATAAATATATATTGCACTATATATAGTATCATATATTATCATATCTGGAACTGTATTAAAAATTTTGATCATGACTTACCATATATGGCCATATATTGTTTAAATGGCAACATATATAATAATATATGGTTTAAATGGTACCATATATGATAATATATGGTTTGAATGGCACCATATATGATAATACTAGCGGGCGCAGCCCGCTACGTTGTTAGCGTGCCTTAAAGGTTAAGGGGGGGGGGGGGCTGCGCCCTCCCCCCGGGGAGTGCGAACCCCACAATTTTTATTAAATTCGTTTTTTTATTTAAAGCCTTCACCCAGCCACCACAAATAAATAATTCTGCACAACAATGGGTTTAAAATAAATAAATATTTGATCACTTTGTTAGCATGTCTTAAGTTTTTTTTTTAATTCCAGTTTATGTAAAGGTAGACCTGGCAATTCAAGTAAATTCACAAATTCAGTTCGAAAATTTACTGCGTCGGTTTCTTCCACCGGTGCTTCGTTACATGAAGTTTAAATATCGGAATATATAAGTTCCATTCCTTTTCTAAGGTTTTTTCTCTTTTAGAAAATTTGTTTAACTTTTAGGAGAGTAAGTTTCAATGCTACATAAGTTTCATATTCCGTGGATAGTGTTTGAACAGGTAATTCCCTCTTCCAATCCATTTGCATTCTCTATAATTTCAATTCTACTCGTTCAACGTTTATATCCATTTCATTCCACTTGTGTAGTGTTTCAATCCACTCGTTTCCTATTTAGTTTCTTAATTTTAGTGTTTCATATACACTTGTTCTTTAAGTTTTAGGTTTCTAGCTAAAGACGCGGACGTTAAGGGGGGGGGGGGGGCAATTTTCCCCTTTTGAACCACCATTTTTACCACGTTCCTGTCCAAAGTCCTAGAAATGCCTTGTCGATAAGTTAGCCCATACTCCAAGGAAAACATATTATATATTACAGGTTTCTAGCCGAAGGGTTCGGTTAGGCCATCAAGGGGGAGAATTATTCCGTTTTTACCCCTCCCGGTAGGAATTTCGAAAAATTCCGTCTTAGAGGACGTCTGCGTTGGAGGAGGAACCTACTACAAACATAATTTTAGGTCTCTATATCCAGAATTTCCAAAAATACCATCTTAGGGGACGTCAACGTTGGAGAAGGAACCCAAATACCGAATTTAAGCTCCCTTGTTCCAGCAGTTTGGCCAGGCCGTTAAGGGGGAGACTTTTCCTGTTTTTGACCCTACCTGTAGAAATTTCCAAAAATCTCATCTTAGCGGATGTCTACAATAGAGGAGGAACTTTAATACCAAATTTCAACTTCCTACCTCCAGCGGTTTGGGCAGGCCTTTAAGCGGCACTTTTCGCGTCATTAATCCCCATTTTTGCAATGTCCCTGTCCAAAAAGCACCTTTCCGGTCCAAAAAGCCCATACTCCAAGTAACATATGTTTTACATTTCAGGTTTCTAGCCAACTTTTACTATTTGTGCCCCTCTCGGTAAGAATTTCCGAAAATCCATCGACAGGGAATTTCAGCTTCCTAGTTCCAGCAGTTTGAGCAGGCTGTCAAGGGGGACACTTTTTCTTTTTAGTCCCTCCCGGTTGGAATTAGGCTGGAAGAGGAACCTAAGTACCGAATTTCAGCTTCCAAGTTGCAGCAGTTTGGACAGGTCGTTAAGGGGCAACTTTCCCTTTTTGAGCCCCCATTTTATAACGACCCTGTCCAAAATTCAAAAAAGTATCTTTCTAATAAGTTAGCCCTTACTCCAGGGACCCACATTTTAATCTTCAGGTTTCTAGCCGACGGGGTTTTTACCGGCCCCCAAGGTGAGGCTTTTCTTCTTTTTGCCCCTCCCTTTAGGAATTTACAAAAATTCCATCTTCGCGGCTATCTGCGATGGATGAGGAACAAATTTCAACTACATTGCCTAAGCGGTTTGGGCAGGCCGTTATTGGGGACATTTTCCCCTTTCAACCACCATTTTTACTATGTTGCTGTTCCAAAATAGAAAAATTACGTTGCCGGTGAGTTAGTCCTACTCCAAGGAATACATATTTAAAATTTTAGGTTGGCCAAAAGGGATTGGGCAAGCCGTCAGGAGGAGACTTTTTCCTTATTTCCCCTCCCGATAGGAATTTCAAAAATTCCGTCTAAGCGGACGCCTACACAGAAGGAGGAACTCACATACCGAGTTTCCTTTTGGGATATCCTGTAGGGAATTCCAAAAATACAAACTTAGTCGATGTCTACTACAGTGGAGGAACCTTTATACCAAATTTCAACTTCTTACCTCCAGTGGTTTGGGCAGGCACTTTTCCAATTTGTGAGACTGTTTATGTGGAGACTTTTTGCCCGTTCCGGTAGGAATTTCCAAAAATCCCGTCTTAGCGCACGTCTATGCCGAATATCAAGAAACCTTGTTTTAGTGGAGATATCCGTGGGGGAGGGAAAAAAGTAGTTTTTTTGAAATTATATATTATTTTAATGGTACTTTTTGGAAAAACGAAATTTTTTGGAAAAAGATACTTTGTTTTTACAAAGTACTTTATTTGTACTTTTTTTGGAAAAGTTATTTTTTTTTAATAAGGTGTTTTTTTTGGAAAAATGTATGTTTTTTGGAAAAAGGTACTTTTTTTGGAAAAGGTACTTCTTTTGGAAAAGGAACAATTTTTTAGAAAAAGGTACTTTTTTTTTGGAAAAGGTACTTTTTTTTGGAAAAGGTACTTTTTTTGAAAAAGATATTTTTTTGATAAAATGTATGTTTTTTGGCAAAAGGAAAATTTTTTTAGAAAAAGGTACTTTTTTTGGGAAAAGGTACTTTTTCTTGGAAAAGGTACTTTTTTTGGAAAAAGGTACTTTTTTCGGAAAAAGTTACTTTTTTGAAAAATGTACTTTTTTTTAGAAAAAGGTACTGTACAGATTTGTACTAATCGCAATTATTCAAATAATAATAAAGAAACACGGTCTGTACCGATTCGGTTTGAGTTTAACACTAAATTTATTTATAATTATTTCCTACAAACTAAGTTACAAAAAATCACTTAAAACTAAGAGGAATTATATTTTACCTAACACTGCATGTGGTTATTATTTGCTATGTACATAGCGCATGTGTTATCGATTCAGTATGTACGCATGTGTTATCAACTGACCTCACGGACAGTTTTGTGATAAGTGTTCAGCGTACCAAAAATACTGTGTAAAATGCTTATCTTTACAGGAGGTCATAAATTCTGCTGTCATAAATTTATTGTTTTATTACTATACTCATAAGTACAGATTTTTGGGAAAAGACTAATATCTTATGATGGAAAATTTGAAATGTAAATATGAAAAATGTAAAGATTAAAGATTTCTTAAGAACTATAAAAATGTAAAACAAAAATATTTTATTATTGAAATATGCATGTTCAATTCTGAACATTCTGCCGGGGGCTATTAAATTGTATAGCTAACAGCCGTCTGCGAAGTGTTATTTGATAAATGACATACACAATAAAAGCGATCATAATTACCGTTGATATACCCAGTGCAGTATGCCCGCTCAAGTGATGAAAGGTTAAGCCCCTTAAATGAACGTCTTCTTTTTTCAGATCTGCTATATGCTTCTTTAGATCATCAATCTCCTTGCCGTGGTTGATTACTACGTTTCCAATTGGTTTTGCTATGCCGGAATCATCTGGGTTGACGTCTTTCATCAGGAAATTCTCGAATCCGTTTTTTCGCGCGCTTCTTAGACTATGGGTGGCGACTAGGGTGATCTCGTCTATTCGTGCTGTACATTCTTCCTTAAGGGTGAATATGCCTTGCTGTGGCAGTTGTATGATGAACTGCTGAGAATTCGAACATTTCACGTGAGCTGAGGTATTTTTGAAAATCTTATACAGCCAATTTCCTTTGCTTCGTAGTTCTATCCAAAAAGGCATTTCGTCGACGTAATCATACGAGCAGTTGAGTTTACTGTGAGGTTTAATTGGGGATAGCTCACAGACATTAGAAGTAGCCGCTATCCAGGGACAATTTTCTTCGCATACTATCTGATTGGTGAGAGTTTTCTTACAATCGTTCAGAATCGCTTGTGACAGATAATGATAGGAATCTAGGTCGTAATTGTAGACGATATACGGAGCTTTGATTTTAGCTACTAACACATGACCATTCTGCTTGAATGGCACTGGGATGATCCGATAAACCTGAGACGTTTGTTTACTAAACAGAGGAATTTTCAAATCAATAATAAGCTGACTTCCAATAAAGATGCCTGTGCCAGTCAGAAGATGCCATATCTCTTTGAGTTCTGTTCCCGTATGTCGTCCAGGAAGTACATACTTGTCTGGTAAAACATCTCGAATCTTAACAATTTCTGCTTGTAAATGTTGTGGACTAATTAGAGCTGGATGCACCTTACCATGATTTACATTTAGCAATAAATCAATGGCTTCTTTTTGAACCTCATTGCATTCGTCTACTAAATCATGTATTTGTTTTGTTACCATGAAAAATCTGATTGACTCCCTGTAAACATAGTAGTGCTCGTTCATGGTTGTGCTTATGTTTTCAATATTTGCCTTCATGCTTCGAAAATTGGAATTAACTTCATCGGTAGTTCTTTTTAGTAAATTTACTGTTGAGTCGACCACTGAAGTTTGCTTTTTTGCTAGCAGCTTGAGATCATTTTGGTTAGCTAGTAAATTTTTCATATTTGATTCAAATGCCTGTCGATCATCGTCATCCATAAGGCCAAAAATAATGTGATAAAACGAGCCTATGAAATTCAGTGGTGAGCCTCTTTTTACTCTCGTGTTCTTGTTGAGAAGCAGCATATTGTTTGCGTTTACTTTATCCACTTGGTATTGGATATTTCCTAAAACCGTCCAACACTGCTCTTCAAAAGTTTGCAGCCTTGGACAAATCAGTTTAGCTTTTTCAATTAGTTGCGTGGCTTCGTTAAGGACGTTGAAATACGGTTCCATCTCGTAATAAACTACCAAGTTCCAAGAAGAGGATGCCATGTTTATTTGGTTAATTGGATCCAAATAAATTGCTGTATTATTTTTCATTTCCTTTACCGCAGTGCTGTTCAAAGCAGTTGATGTTAAAACCATGCAAAGATTAAGAAGTGTCATCATCACCAAAGAAGTATTAGGTCTTGATTGGCGTGTATTTGGTCTTGTTGGGCGTCGCTCTTCACGTTGTGTAGGAATATTGTTCTGTAAATTACCATCTTCGCTTTTCAAAGGACATACTTTCGTTATTGGGCGTTCTATGAGACCTCCTTTGGTTTTTATCTCAATTACTCGCACCTTTCCGTCTTTTCCAGCATTTGTATTTACTACTACACCCATTGGCCATTTAGCTGGAGGAGCATTTTCATTTCTTATGAGGACAACCTGGTCTTTTTTCAGGTTTTCAGTTTGCTGCTTCCATTTGTTCCTTTGCTGAAGTGAGTTTAAATACTCCTCTTTCCAACGTTTCCAAAAGTCCCTTTGCATTTTCTGAATAAGCTTCCAGCGATCAAGAGACCCAAGTCGATCTTCTGTCATGGATTCTGGGGATGACAACATTGGACGACCAATCAAAAAATGGCCAGGTGTTAAAACATCTATGTCAGCAATATCGTCGCCTGTTGAATAAAGCGGTCGAGAATTTAGTACTGCTTCAATTTGGTTTAATAGTGTTGACATCTCTTCATAAGTTAGGATAGTATCCCCAATTACTCTTTTAAGATGAAACTTGAAAGACTTTACTCCAGCCTCCCAGATTCCTCCAAAGTGAGGAGCTGCCGGGGGAATAAAATGCCACCTTACGCCATCAGCCTCTAAAGTTGGCGCCAGTTTACTATTATTTTTTAATGCCTTTGTTAAGTCATCATTAAGTATTTTCGTTGCGCCAACGAAATTTGTTCCGTTATCGGAATATATGTTGGAGCTTTTACCTCTTCTGGCAAAGAACCGCTTTAATGCTGCCATAAATGCTTCGGATGTTAAGTCGCTGACTAGCTCTAAATGAATGCATCTTGTTGCCATGCACACAAAAACTGCCACGTACCCTTTGTAGGTTTTTCTTCCTCTTCCCTTGGAGCATTTAATGTTGATTGGCCCAGCATAATCGACACCAGTGTTTTCAAATGGATATATAGCTGACACTCGAGAATCGGGAAGGTTTCCCATGATTTGTGTGACAGCTTCTTGGCGGTATCTTATGCAAGTTACACATTTTCTGACATACGATTTTAACATGTTCCGTAAGCCGATGATCCAATATGAGCGCCTGATATTCACCTTCATCAAAGTTATACCACCATGAAGCGTAGCTTTGTGGGTTTGACTCACGACGAGATAAGAAAGATGGGAATTCTTTAATATAATTGGATGTTTCACACTATATCTTAAAGAAGAATTTTGCAGCCTGCCACCAACTCTTAATATGCCATCCTTATCCAAAAATGGGTTAAGAGACAAAATCTTATTTTTAATATCAAGACCTTTGCCATTTTTTAAATTATTGATTTCACTTCCGAAATCCTTGGCTTGTTGATTTTTTATTATTAATTGCCTAGCTTGGTTTAGCTCATCTGATGTAAGGTAACTTGGCAAATTCGAGTTTTTATTCTTCAGTTTGGATATAAACCTCAGAGTATAAGCTAACACACGTTCTAGTTTATTAAATGATGAATACTTTTCAGCCAGCTCATTAATTATGTTGGTATTTACAAATGTGGTTGCTATGATCAAACTTTCTTTGGGCACGTTTACCACTGGCCATTCTGCTGCTTCTAATGACAACCATGATGGACCATTCCACCATAAGCTATTGTTGATAAATTTGTTGACACCAATACCTCTAGATGCTGCGTCGGCTGGATTATCCTCTGATTTAACATATTGCCATGCGATATTAGGATGTTTTTGGATGTCTGCTACTCTCGTACGAACGAATTTTTCTTTGCTCTTATTGTTGTTAATCCAAGCAAGCGTGATCTGTGAGTCGCACCATCCAAATATGGAACCACGCCAATTCAGGATTGTAACTACTTTAGCGAGCAGTTTAGCCAATAAATGAGCACCGCAGAGCTCTAATTTAGGAATCGTTTTCCTGTTCTTGATAGGATTCACTTTTGTTTTTGATGTGAGTAATGTCACCTTGTCGCCAACTTTAATATATACTGCTGCAGCATAAGCACTGTCCGAAGCGTCAGAAAATCCATGCAATTGGGCCCTGTCGTTTGTTGTTATATGAACCCATCTCGGAATTTTAAACGTCTCCAACTGTTGTAAACTAAGAATATACTGCTGCCACTCGTCCTTGAATTCTTCTGACAACGGAACGTCCCAACTGAGACTTGATGACCATAATTTTTGAATAAACAGCTTGCCTGTCACTATTACTGGTGACAACCACCCTAATGGATCAAATATTCTGGCTAATGTCGCCAGAACTTTTCTTTTGGTGAATTCGTTTTGTCCAATATTAATCTTGAAGAAAAATGTGTCTCTTATCGGGTCCCAATGAAGACCTAGAGTTTTCACCGTTTCGTTTTCTTCTATTTGTATAATCATATCCTTCTCGATGCTGTCGATGTTGTTGATGATTTGATTGCTGTTTGAAACCCATTTACGCAAACTGAAACCATATTTTTTCAGTTCTTTAGAAACTTCAGTTTGGATTATTCGGCACTCGTCTATACTATTGGCTCCAGTCAGCAAGTCATCCATGTAGAAGTCATCTTTGATAATGGAGGACACCTCACTATTCGTAGTTTTTGCTCGCTCAGCAATATCTGATAACACTTTGGTTGCCAAAAATGGTGCAGCTGCTGTGCCGTACGTTACTGTGGTTAGCTTGTACTGTTGAATTCTCTTAGCGCTGCAATCTCTCCAAAGTATTTGTTGATATTTTTGTTGATCTTTGGCAACCCAGATCTGCCGGTACATTTTTTCAATATCGGCAGATACTACGTACTTCCACGTACGCCATTTTAAAAGTATATCGAAAATGTCCTTTTGCTGCTTAGGACCCACCATCATGACATCATTTAGGCTTCGACCATTTGTAGTTTTGGCCGATGCATCGAAAACGACGCGTAGTTTTGTCGTTAAACTCGATTCTCGAATGACAGCTTGATGTGGTAAAAAATAGCCATCTGATGATGATTTGACCTTTTTCATGTGCCCCAGGTTGATATATTCGTTTATAAAGTGAATATAATCGTCTTTTAGCTGAGGCTTTCTTTCGAATTGCCTTTCCAAACTGAGCAAACGAGCCATAGCCTGTTTCTTGGAAGAACCAAGCGTATTATCTTCTTTAAAAGGAATTTCAACAACATACCTGCAATCTTTTTCAACCTTCGCTGTTTTTGCAAAATGCTCCTCACACGCATTGGACTCAGAAACATTTTCATTGTCAGGCTCGTCAAATTCCCAGAATTTATTTAGATCCGGCACATTTATTGTAGTAACAGCAGATAACACGGATTTTGTTGTTTTGTACGTACCACCACAGATGATCCATCCAAGCTCAGTGTTTTGTGCAAGCATGTTGTTATTTTTCTTCACGCCATTAGTTATAATTTGTGGATACAAATCCAAGCCAATTACTAAATCGACTCGACCAGGTTTATCAAAATTAGGATCAGCTAACTGGATATTTCCCCAACCTTTCCTCATGTTGTTAATAGGTTCCTTTGGCAGAGTCTTATACAAATTCGGAACCACCAACACTTCTACTTCAGCTTTAAAATTTTTGTGTAACGTTGAAAGGATCTCAATATCCATTCTGGTTGTAGACTCATCTGTCATTCTCGTTGTCATGCCTCCAAGCTCAGTTGTTTCTCGGATGCGGGGTAATCTTAATAGCTGAGCCGTTTCTTCTGATATTACCGTCTGTTCTGATGCACAATCTATCATGGCTCTGAGATCTACTGCATGACCTTCGCGATTCTTTATTCTGACCATTGCTGTTGCAAACAAAGCACTATTATGCAGTGCTGCATTATGAGTCATATTTGCCGAAACTTTTTTTGTTTCCATGTGAATGAGTGTGTGGTGAGGTTTTTTGCAAATTCCACACACCCACTCTTTGGAACAACTTTTGCCGCTGTCGTGCAACAAACATCTGTTGCAAACTTTATTGCTTTTGACGAACTCTATTTTTTTTGCAATTTCTAGAGCCTTAAATTTCCTGCATGCCAATAACCCATGCCCCATAAATTTACAATAGCTGCATTTGAACTTTTCGTTTGATTTTGCAGATACAAAAGATGATGATGGTGTCGATGATGACAGCTTTGAGGATGATGATGTTGCACAAACTGTTGCATACAGACGTTCAAGAAAATCCATAACTGAATATAACTTTTGGACTTCTTTGGGATCTGTCACCAGCTGATCATACTGGTGCATTGTTGACCTTTCAAATTTTCTCATAATCAGCTGCGCTATAATAGCGTCAGCCCCTTCACCGCAATCACCTTTCTTTTTGATTATGTGAACACTTTCGTTTACTGTATTGATGAAGTGTTTTAACTCTTTTTCTTCTTCTCTTAACTTTGGAAGCGCAAGGAGACACTCAATATTTTCCGCGAATGTTTTGCGGTTGTTCTCGTATCTGTTCTGTAGCAACCCCCATGCATAGTTGTAATTTTCTGAGGAGCCGTCCATAAGATGATGCACAGCTTTAAGTGCTTCGCCTCCAAGTGACATCTTCAAGTATTGAAATTTTCTTGCAATACTTAATTCCTTTCTGTTATGCACGATTTCCTTAAACAGCTCGCTGAAAACTATCCAATTGTTTTGCTCCCCATTAAATTTTGGGATTTCCATCTTGGGTAATGGATAATCTTCCTCTTTTGTTTCTGAAGAATTTTTTGTAATTTTTTCTTCAACATCGACTTTAGCGTCGGCTATCTTATTCTTTATTTCCTCATAAAAACCAGTGGATTTTAATGAGCTGTCTGCAAGGTCAACAATTGACGTTAATTTTTCAGACTTTGAAATCAATCGATTCATTATCTTTTTTAGGAAAATTGTGTCTCCATTATGCAACGCTGGCAGCACTTCTAAGTTTAGGAAAACATCTAACTCATTGCTGAAGTCGCATAAAGGGTTTGCTGCTTGAGAAGTTGAGCCCACTTTCATGGCTTTTGTCTGTTTCTTTGTCCTGGCCTCATTTATTCTGCTTTTGAGGTCAGCAAAGACATTTTCTGTTACATACTGGTGTTTGGCCAATTCCGGAAACTTCATCAGAAGGCCGTTATTTTTGTCAAAACCAGCCCATTTCTCATCGACTTCTTTCGACAATGGGTCTGAGTTTATCAAACTGATTATCTCCTGGTACAACAGGGTTTGACTGCTCAATAATTTATCCATATTGAGTTCCAGTATGTAGTTATATTTTTATTTTCACTGCTTCTTTTCCTCGAAGGACCACTTGTACAGATTTGTACTAATCGCAATTATTCAAATAATAATAAAGAAACACGGTCTGTACCGATTCGGTTTGAGTTTAACACTAAATTTATTTATAATTATTTCCTACAAACTAAGTTACAAAAAATCACTTAAAACTAAGAGGAATTATATTTTACCTAACACTGCATGTGGTTATTATTTGCTATGTACATAGCGCATGTGTTATCGATTCAGTATGTACGCATGTGTTATCAACTGACCTCACGGACAGTTTTGTGATAAGTGTTCAGCGTACCAAAAATACTGTGTAAAATGCTTATCTTTACAGGAGGTCATAAATTCTGCTGTCATAAATTTATTGTTTTATTACTATACTCATAAGTACAGATTTTTGGGAAAAGACTAATATCTTATGATGGAAAATTTGAAATGTAAATATGAAAAATGTAAAGATTAAAGATTTCTTAAGAACTATAAAAATGTAAAACAAAAATATTTTATTATTGAAATATGCATGTTCAATTCTGAACAGGTACTTTTTTGGAAAAAGGAATTTTTTTTGGAAAAAGGTACTTTTTTTGGAAAAAGGTATTTTTTTTGGAAAAAGGTACTTTTTTGGAAAAGGTATTTTTTTTTATTTTTTAATAAGGTGTTTTTTTTGGAAAAATGTATGTTTTTTGGAAAAAGGTAATTTTTTTGGAAAAGGTCCTTTTTTTTTGGAAAAGGTTCATTTATTTGAAAAAGGTACATTTTTTGGAAAAAGGTACTTTTTTTTAAAAAAGGTACTTTTTTTTAAAAAAGGTACTTTTTTTAAAAAAGGTACTTCTTTTTGGAAAAATGTACTTTTTTTAGAAAAAGGTACTTTTTTGGAAAAAGGAATTTTTTTTGGAAAAAGGTACTTTTTTTGGAAAAAGGTATTTTTTTTGGAAATGGGTACTTTTTTTGGAAAAAGATACTTTTTTTGGAAAAAGGTACTTTTTTTGGAAAAAGGTACTTTTTTTGGAAAAAGGTACTTTTTTTCGGGAAAAGGTACTTTTTTTGGAAAAAGGTACTTTTTTTGGAAAAGGTATTTTTTTTAATAAGGTGTTTTTTTTTGGAAAAATGTATGTTTTTTGGAAAAAGGTAATTTTTTTTGGAAAAGGTACTTCTTTTGGAAAAGGAACATTTTTTTAGAAAAAGGTACTTTTTTTTGGGAAAAGGTACTTTTTTTTGGAAGAGGTACTTTTTTTTGAGAAATGTATTTTTTTGAAAAAATTTACGTTTTTTGGGAAAAGGAACATTTTTTTAGAAAAAGGTACTTTTTTTGGGAAAAGGTACTTTTTTTTTGGAAAAGGTACTTTTTTTTTGAAAAAGGTACTTTTTTTGGACAAAGGTACTTTTTTTGGAAAAAGGTACTTTTTTTGGAAAAGGTATTTTTTTTAATAAGGTGTTTTTTTTTGGAAAAATGTATGTTTTTTGGAAAAAGGTACTTTTTTTGGAAAAGGTACTTCTTTTGGAAAAGGAACATTGTTTTAGATAAAGGTACTTTTTTTTGGGAAAAGGTACTTTTTTTTGGAAAAGGTACTTTTTTTGAAAAAGGTATTTTTTTGAAAAAATGTATGTTTTTTGGGAAAAGGAACATTTTTTTAGAAAAAGGTACTTTTTTTGGGAAAAGGTACTGTTTCTTGGAAAAGGTACTTTTTTTTGAAAAAGGTACTTTTTTTTGGAAAAGGTACTTTTTTTTGGAAAAAGGTACTTTTTTTGGAAAAAGGTACTTTTTTTGGAAAAGGTACTTTTTTTTTTGGAAAAGGTACATTTTTTTAGAAAACGGTACATTTTTTGGAAAAGGTACTTTTTTTAAAAAAGGTACTTTTTTTTGGAAAAAGGTACTTTGTTGGAAAAAGGAATTTTTTTTGGAAAAAGGTACTTTTTTGGAAAAAGGTACTTTTTTTGGAAAAATGTACTTTTTTTGGAAAAAGGTACTTTTTTCGGGAAAAGGTTCTTTTTTAGGAAAAAGGTACGTTTTTTGGAAAAAGGTACTTTTTTTGAAAAAAGGTACTTTTTTTGGAAAAAGGTACTTTTTTTGGAAAAAGGAATTTATTTTGGAAAAATGTACTTTTTTGAAAAAGGTACTTTTTTTGGAAAAAGGTACTTTTTTTGGAAAAATGTACTTTTTTTGGAAAAAGGTACTTTTTTTTTGGAAAAAGGTACTTTTTTTTGGAAAAAGGTACTTTTTTCGGAAAAAGGTACTTTTTTTGGAAAAAGGTACTTTTTTTGGAAAAAGGTACTTTTTTTGGAAAAAGGTACTTTTTTTGGAAAAAGGTACTTTTTTTTGGAAAAAGGTACTTTTTTGGAAAAAGGTACTTTTTTTGGGAAAAGGTACTTTATATATACCATATATTATCATATCTGGAACTGAATTAAAGATTTGGCTTATGAGGTACCATATATGACCATATATTGTTTAAATGGCATCATATATGATAATATCTAGTTTAACTTTCACCATATATAATTATATATTGTTTAAATGGTACCATATATAATTATATATTGCTAAAATGCCACCATATATATTAAGATATAGTTCTATATATAACTATATATGCAATAAGATCAACCATGTTATGTAATATATAATTATATATGCCATATCTAATATTATGAAGGCCGATATCTAATTAGATGAAATTATATATGGCATAATATAAGGAAAAATTTTGTGGAAAAACGTCATATATAATTATATATGGATATACATAACGACATGTATAATTATATATTGTAATATATGCCATATATGATTATATATAATTTTTTTTACTCGGGTATGTAACTAGTTTTATTCGGGTTGTTTAAATGATACGATATATCAAAGTATATGGTACTATATATGGTAGCATATATTATCATATCTCGAACTGTATTAAAAATGTTGTTGAAATGGCACCATATATTATAATGTATGGTTTAAATGTCACCACATATGGTAATATATTGTTTAAATGATACCATATATCAATATATATTGCACCATATATAGTAGCATATATTATTATATCTGAAACTGTATTAAAAATGTTGTTCATGAGGTCCCATATATGAGCATATATTGTTGAAATGGCACCATATATGATAATATATGGTTTAAATGGCACCATATATAGTAATATATTACTTAAATAACACAATGTATAAATATATATGGCACTATATATAGTATCATATATTATCATATCTGGAACTGTATTAAAAATTTTGATCATGAGGTACATGGTCATATATTGTTTAAATGGCACCATATATAATAATATATGGTTTAAATGGTACCATATATGATAATATATGGTTTGAATGGCACCATATATGATAATATATGGTTTGAATGTCACCGTATATGATAATATATTGCTTAAATAGCACCATATATAAATATATATCGCACTATATATAGTACCATATATTATCATATCTGCAACTGAATTAAAGATTTTGTTGATGAGGTACCATATATGACCATATATTGTTTAAATGGCACCATATATGATAATATCTAGTTTAACTGTCACCATATATAATTATATATTTTTTAAATGATACCATGTATAATTATATATTGCTAAATTGCCACCATATATATTAAGATATGGTTCTATATATAACTATATATGCAATAAGATCAACCATGTCATGTAATATATAATTATATATGCCGTATCTAATATTATGAAGGCCGATATCTAATTAGATGAAATTATATATGGCATAATATAAGGAAAAATTTTGTGAAAAAACGTCATATATAATTATATATGGATATACATAACGACATGTATAATTATATATTGTAATATATGCCACATATGATTATATATAATTTTTTTTACTCGGGAAGACAATTTCAAAATACTACTTGATTATTTTCATCATACATATCGCAGCGTCCTTCTTCGGTGTTCCCATGCCACTTAACCCCACCGAAGTAAAATAATATAACAGGGCTATGAACTAAAAAGGTTCAACAAAGTTCGCCAACTCACCATCAGATGGCGCGCAACAACTGTTATAAAATTCAACATCTCGCGCAATTACAGTGTTGCCATATTTGGAGCCTATCATCTTTCACCACTTTTCACTTCTTCTCTATCTCCTTTCCAAAAGAAGCAGCACATTAATTAATAGGAAGAATTTATTGAGTTTTGCTTCTCTTAAAAAAAAAAATATTAATATCATTCAGATAATTCCCTCAGTTAATTAATTGGTTGTTTTCCTACACTAGCTGTGTTTGGAAAACAACCAATTAATAGTGTTAACTCACAAAGTTACTAATGTCAAATTTGTATGGGAATGACATGGTAATGATTTCTACACTGGGAGCTTTAACATTAAAAAACGTTGAAAATACAAAACTTAAAATTTTTTAGCAAAAAATGATAAAAATTTAAAATAAAAGCTAAAATAAGCAAATCGTAAAAAAATAAAGTTCAAAATAAACAAAAAAATATTTTAAAAAATATGCCGCGAATTTTATTTTTTATTTCGGTATCGGTAAATTTTTTTGAAAAGCAACAGTGAAAGTAACGAATCAGAAAATACTTAGAAAATTAATTCATTTTGTTTGGTTCACATTTGTAATAATTTAGTAATATGCCTTCGGTTGACCGGTCACGGGATAGGTCCTTGGAGGGCAAGTGACTCATCATTCCCCATATGGAGTCTACAGAGCCGACTAGGGTTGCCACATCGCAAAAGTCTAATAACTTGACACTTCGGCAGCACTGACATCAATGACCGAGGTGAGTCACTGTTTGATTACCTAATGTCCACTAATTTGATTATATGTAATAGGGGCAATAGGCCAACATTCTATAATAGGATTAGGGAAGAGGTTATTGATATAACCATGGTATCGAATACCGACTCTGTTGAAGTCCAAGACTGGAGAGTTTCACAAGAATGTTCATTCTCTGATCATTACAGGATTCTCTTCAGCGTTGATCTTTCTGTTAGGGAAATGATTCCATATAGGAATCCTAGGAAGACAAACTGGGCCAAATTTCGTAGTCTTGTTCAGACGTTACCGGGCCCAGAACGGGACACCCCGGTCAGTGTGCGAGACGTGGAAGGTTCAGTTCGTCTATTGACGGATAATCTTAGGGAAGCATTTCTGAACTCGTGTCCTGAGCGCTTGCCACCGAGGAAAATTCACCAACCATGGTGGACTCCGGAGCTTAAGAAACTTAGGACGGAGAGCAGAAAACTTTTCAATAAGGCGAAGAAGGAGAACAGACCTGAGGACTGGGAGCGGTACCGTCTCAGTTTTAATGCCTTTAAGAAGGCGACTCGAAGGGCAAAAAGGGAATCGTGGTCTGAGTTCTGTGGGGAAGTGGAGGGCACTACGGAGGCAGCGAGGCTTCGTAAGGTTCTTTCTAAGGCACCCAGTGCACCAGGATCCCTTATGAGGCCTGATGGTACTTTCACGGAGGGTAATAGGGAAACCATTGAGCTCCTGAAGGAGACTCACTTTCCGGGTTGCAGAGAGGATGTGATGTCCAATGTCCCGTTGGACGCACTCTCATCGACTGCAATTCGGATAGGTGAGCACATCTGGTCAATGGTAGACGAACGCAAAATTGCTTGGGCGATACGGTCTTTTAAGCCCTACAAATCAGCAGGGCCGGATGGTATTTTCCCGGCACTTTTGCGGGAGTCCCTGGACATTATCATGCCATGGCTGCTGCGTATTTTTACTGGCAGCCTGGCATCGGGGTATATACCCTCTGGGTGGAGAGAGGTCAGGGTGGTCTTCATCCCGAAAGCGGGGAGGATAAACCACAGCACCGCCAGGGACTACAGGCCGATTAGTCTCTCGTCGTTTTTATTGAAAACGCTGGAGAGGCTGGTGGACATTCATGTGAGGAGCATCCTCTCTGCAGACAATTTCAGCAGAGCCCAACACGCATACCTCAAGGGAAGGTATGTCGGCACAATTGAGGATGCTCTTCACGACCGTGAGTATGTGTTGGCGTCCTTCCTGGATGTAGAAGGGGCTTTCAACAACGAGAGTATATAATCGATCACTAGTGCCTTGGAGGGTATTGGCACTGACCCGCAGATAACCCTGTGGACGGGCAATATGCTCAGGAGTAGGGCTATAAACTCGGACATAGGCGGTGATGGGGCGCGGAAGGTGGTCACAAGGGGTACTCCACAAGGGGGGGTCATTTCTCCTCTTCTGTGGAATCTTGTGATCAATGGAATCCTTGACTCATTGGGGAGAACGAGGACGAAGGTTGTGGCATACGCCGATGACGTTGTGCTACTGATCAGGGGGAAATTTCTCCAGACGGTCAGTGATCTCATGGAGTCGGCGCTTACGATGCTATCCAGGCGGGCAAGGGAGAACGGTCTGGGAGTCAATCCATCTAAAACCGAACTTGTTTTGTTCACAAGGAAGTACAAACCGGAGAGATTTGATCTCCCTAGATTGGACGGAATCACTCTTCAACTCTCGGGGGAGGCAAAGTAGCTGGGTGTCATTCTTGACTCTAAACTTTCCTGGAAGAGGAATACCAAGGAGAGAATGAGAAAAGCCTTGTGTGCTTTTTACACCTGTAGAAGGACCTTTGGGAAGAGATGGGGTCTACAGCCGTATATCATTCACTGGATGTATGCGGCGATTATCAGACCAATCTTGACCTACGGGGCACTGGTGTGGTGGAGGGCGGTGGACACGGGTTCATATCTCTCCACTCTCGCAAAGGTGCAACGACTGGCTTGTCTGGGTATTACGGGGGCGGCTCGTTCTACACCCCAGGCAAGTTTGGAGGTGATGCTTGGCATCCCACCACTGGATACTTATATCAGGGGCACGGCGGCAAAGGCAGCTCTCAGACTTAGGGAGATGCAGGAGCTGAGGCAACGCACTTGGGGCACAGTACCATTCTGCATGAGATTGGTGGTGCACTACTGGATCGTGAAACGGACTCTATTGTACCGGTCACGAATTTCCAGAGGACTTTTGAGGTGATTGTACCGACCAGGGAAGACTGGGCAGCCGACTCCGTTATTCGGAGTGGTGATATCTCAGTGTTTACGGACGGTTCGAAGACGGACATGGGGACAGGGTCGGGAGTTTACTCCGGCGAACTGGACCTTCGAATCTCCATACGACTCTCGGGCGATTGCAGCGTGTTCCAGGCGGCAGTGTATGCAATTGACGTGGCCGCACGGATGATAATGGAACGGGATTTGGATCCATCGTCCATTAGCATCTTTGCGGACAGTCTTGCTGCTTTGAAAGCCCTGGAATCCGATACTGTCAGATCGGGGTGTGTGCGGCACTGTATTGAATCCCTCGACCGTATTCGTCGGCACTCGGTAAGGCTGGCGTGGGTCCCTGGACACGCTGGGATTGCGGGGAACGAGCGGGCTGACGAGTGTGCGAGGAATGGCTCCGAGTCGGTTGAGGACCCAATACAGACGGAGGTCCTGGTTCCTCTGGTGGAGCTATTCGGTGTGATAGGGGATATATCGGATAGGGAGACGAGGGCAAGGTGGACAACCTTGACCAATTGTAGGATATCTCGGACCCACTGCCAGATCCGGGGAGGACAAAGATTCTTCTTGGATTTGGCAAGCGGACGGTCGGGATGCTTGTAGGGGTTCTAACGGGACACTGCGCGATAGGCCGAATGGCTGCGCGTTGGGGTTACGCCTAGGCGGACTACTGCAGGGGCTGTGGGGACGAGGAGGAGGAGGAGGAGACAGTGCATCATCTGCTTTGTGAATGTCCGGGACTGAAGGAACGGCGACTCAGATATCTGGGGTGCAGGTTCTTCGACGACCTGGACAGTCTACGCGATGTTTCTCTATCTGGTCTTGCGAACTTTTTAAGGGGATCGGGATGGTTCTAGATTTCTCGAGTCGTGGTATTTCTTTCCATGTGAGGAAAACTAAGGGAATCACAATGGGCCCTATGGCCTCCGAGTGAACTCGCCGTTCTGGCGGGCTCCCATTCAACCTAACCTAACACTTCGCAAAAAAATAACTTGATTTAAAAAAAAAAACTTGACAATAAAAAATGTGCATATGTGTGCAGTAGGGTGATTCTTAATACAAAAATTTATAATTTTTGAATACACTCGCCATTTTATTAAGATTCATAAAAAAAATTTCGGTGTTTTTTGGAATTTTCGGGGACAAACTCGATAGTGCTACCAGGCATTGAAGTTTTGACATAAATTGACGAAATTGATTAGTGTTTTATTTTTTCTTTTGTAGCATTTATTCCTGTATAATAAGAAGAAAAAGATGAAGTCTGCAAGAAGCCGTTGACATTTTCAAACTTTAGGCCAAAAAAATATATAAACTTTTCATTGTTTTCGAATCGTCAATTTGAAATTTTAACATATTTTTTTTTCTGAAAAGTAAAAAACCAAAACTTTTTTTTATAAATTTATTAAATGGATGATATATAATCAAAATAAAATAGTACTTAAGGTTTTTCTTGTCCCAGTAATATTATTGTTTACCGATTTTTAAGGAAAATCGTCTTTCGTATTTCTCCACTCGTGCTCTCAAAACCAAAGATATACCCTAATCGCCATTTTATTTTGATAATATATCATCAATTTAATAAATTTATGAAAAAAAAATTTTGGTTTTTTACGTTTCAGAAAAGAAAATATGCTAAAATTTTAAAATGGCGTTGCGAGAATTCATTCGTTTACAAAACGTCATTTTTATATAAAATTTGTTCAATAAACCTCCTATAATTTTAGAAAGCGTTTATGAATTTAGGAGTTAATCTTTCTTTTCTTATTGTTTAGAAATAAATGCTACTCAAAAAAATTAAAACACTAATAAATTTCATCAGTTTTGTAAATTTAGGGTAGAGGGGGATCTTTCGCCACTTTTTTTCAAAGCAATGTCGTTTCTTAACCCCTAATTATTTTTAAAAAATTACTTTCAAATTGAAGATCTACATATCTTGGCTTTAATTTCTATGATTTTTATTCTAATTATTTGCATGTTTTCTATTACTTTTTTTATTGATTTTAAAAGTAACCCAAATCGGCGTAACTGCCCCAAACTTGGGGGATATTCGCCATAAGAGTTTAATACAATTTGAACAAAAAAAATTTGTTAATACGACGAAGTTAATCTTTTAATTACTGAAATAAATAATTTAGAATAAGTTCTTTAAGATATGTGATTGTTTTTAATCAATAAATCTCCACTACATTAAAAAAATAATAATTTAAAACTATAATATTTATTTGTTTATTCAGCCAATGGAAAATACAATCCTTACAGGCTAGATACAATTTACTTAAAACTATTTCAAATAAGTTAATAAATTATATTTAAAATTATCTTTTGATTTCGAAAAATCTAAATTGAGATCTTTATCATTATAAAGCAAGGTTGGTTACCGTTATCGTTATAATACCGTTATCGCTAAAATACCGTTTCAAATTTAATACCGTTACCTCTAAAAAAATTTCTAAATACCGTTATCATTACCGATACCGTTATTTATATGGGTAGTTACCGGTATTTTACCGGTATTTATTATTTTATATAAAAATTACAATTTTTTTATTTTTTTTTTTTATAATCTTGAGTGTTTTTTTTTACAAAAAATTTATAGATAATAATTTTACTTATTAAAACTACCAGTATTGAATTTATAGCTTAAAATCTGTATTTTCAGTACTTAAAATTAAAAATATGCCATGTTTTTATATGTTTTTAACATAATTTTTAATACCGGTGCGTACCGGTATTGCTGTTTCGATAACGGTATACCGTTACCGAAACAGTCTTAAATACCGTTACCTTTGCCGTTACCTAAACAAACGAAATCTGATACCGTTACCGTTACCCTTACCGTTATTTGTTTCGGTAACCAACCTTGTTATAAAGTATATTTAATAAGTTCAAAATTCGATTAATTGGCTCATTTTTGGTATATTCTGTTCTACGTATAGGAATATAAAATAGTTCATTAGACCTTAGTATGTAGCAAGGAATATGAAACGTTATTAAATTTAATAAACAATTACAATCAATAAATTCATTAATTAAATCCAAAATTAGCATTGCAGAATGCACAGTTCTTCTTAACGAAAGAGGCCGCAAATTTAAAAGCAAACAACGAGCATTGTATGAAGGGAAATTTCCAGTTAAATTAAAATGAATACCACGAAGCGCAAATCTTAAAAATTTCTTCTGAATTCGTGCAATTCGAACTGAATGGATCACAGTATGGGGGTTCCAGACGAAAGAACAATATTTAATTTTGGATCTTACAAAAGAAGTATATAAGACTTCAACTGTAAAGGGATCATTGAAATCTTTGCAGTTTCTCTTTACAAAAGACCAAGCAGAGTAGGCTTTGGGAATAATGTAGTTGAGATGGGATACAAAAGTAAGTTCAGTGTCCATAACTACACCAAGATCCAAAATCTCATCTACAGACTCCAGAACGTTATTAGATATATAGTAAGGGCATATAATACGATTACTAATATTAGATCTGCTGAAAGTCATTTTAAAGCATTTACTAATATTCAAGGGTAGGTGATTAAGATCACACCATGTTTTTATATTACTTAGATCATTTTGAAAAATAATGGTGTCATTGACAGACCGAATCTCTTTAAATATCTTCAAGTCGTCCGCATATAATAAAAATTTAGAGCCAACAATGCAAAATCCAATGTCATTTATATAAAGTAAAAATAACAAGGGGCCCAAGATGCTACCCTGGGGTACCCCAGATGTAGCAATATAAGACTGAGACACGTATTGGTCAATAACCACAGAATATATTCTATTTTTAAGATATGAAATAATCCAATTCACGAATATCTTGTGAAACCCCATTCGCAACAACTTAAGGCATAAAATATCATGTGGTACTTTATCAAAAGCCTTACAGAAATCCATAAAGACTACATCAATTTGACAATGCTTTTCAAAAGCAGAAATGCAAACATTATTAAAAACTGCTAAGTTTGTAGTTGTAGAACGACCAGAGAAAAACCCGTGTTGTTCAGGACATAAGTGACGTTTAACACAGAAAAAAAGTTTATCTTTAATAATGTGCTCAAAAACTTTTGAAATAGTAGGCAATTTAGAAATAGGTCGATAATTGCAAATGTCAGATTTTTTACCACTTTTAAAAACAGGAGTAACAGAAGCAATTTTCCATCTGTCGAGAAAACACCCATTAATCAAAGATAAATTAAATATATATCTTAGTGGTTTAGATAAAGACAGCGCACATTTCTGAACGAAAAATGCCGAAAAACCATCAATATCTATCCCACAAGAAGATTTTATTCCCATTATGCCATTTATAACATCTTGTTCTGATAACTGAATTAAACCAAAATCAACAATAGGCTCAATAGAATTAACCACACTAGGTGTAACAGAACCATTAGAATTCATTTCAAAGTTAGATTTAAAAAAGTTAGCAAATAAGTTGGCAATATCAGCACCAGAATTTGCGACAGTATCTCGGAGAAACATTGTCGAGGGATAAGACGAAGTCGACTTTTTTGAATTAATAAATTTCCAGAAATTCTTAGGATTACTTCTTATGGCACTTTCATAATTCAACAAATATTGTTTGTACAGAAATTTATCCAGGAAATTGAACTCTCTCATATAGTACTCATATTTTACTTTATGTTCATTATTACCATTAGATTTAAACTTATTATAATACTTGTTTCTTTGATTCTTTAATTTCTTCAATCCCCTTGTGTACCATGGAAGCTTATGAATCTTACGCGGCACACGAGGAACAAACTTTTTAATTTTATCATTAATACTATCCGTAAATAATTTATAACAATCTGAAAGACTCTTTTTCTCGAAAAGAGTATTCCAATTTATAGCACTTATTACCACCTCCAATTCACTATAATTACAAGCTTTAAAGTTATAAATATCATCGTCATAATCACTTACAGACAAGTATTTATAACCAGATATTTTTAAAACCAAAGGGACGTGATGCATATCCGTGGTTACCATAGGAAATTGATAATGAAGTAATTCGAATTTCATATCATCAGACAAAAACATTAAATCAAGAAGTCGATTTAATCTATTTCTAAAATAATTTACTTGTACTAAACCAAGACTTAGAAAAGAATCAATCAGATGAATTTCGTGCAAATGATTAACATTGGAAGCAGTAAGGGTGCAATTATCAAATAAATAAGACCAACAAATTTCACTAAGATTAAAGTCACCAAGTATACAAAAATTGTCCTCACCATGAATCGTAACGAGATGAACCACATTATCAACATGAGCTTTATAAGTTTCGTAATCACTCCTTGGAGGAATATAAGACACACATACCAAAAATTTCTGCGTACCATTTATGGAAACGCAAAGTTGGTCAAGAGCAGGATTAGAATCATATAAACTGACCATAGCAGCTTCAAATTTTTTCTTAACTGCTACAAATACACCACCACCCATATTCTTGTTAGTTAAATCAGGATCGCGATCTTTACGAAACAGCTGATATTGTTGAAGATCACAAACTTCTCCATCAAAAAGAGCAGATTTTAGCCAAGATTCCACTATAACAATTACATCATAATCGGCTTGAGCAGTAAATTTGAAAACATCATTGAGTTTAGTACGGATACCAGAAGCATTTTGAAAGCATATACTGAGATCATCATTGCAATTACAAGCAGCAGGTAACAAATTATCATTTGACCCGTTACTTGATTGAAGCCTCTTTTGGGAAAAAACTTAAATGGGCGAACTCTTACATTGGATTGCCAAAGAGATGGTTTAAACAGATCATTATAGAAAGACGAAGAGATACCAAGCTTAAAGTGTACAAACTTTATTTAATCTAAAGGCGTCTCCTTTTTTACCAATTTATAACAGGACAAATGCTCACTACTTATATCTAAGTGTTTTCCAACATAAGATATAATATTTTCTTCAGTAACACTGGGCTTAAAGGATGAAATGTGAACCCATTTTTTTCGATTTAAAACTTCAAGATCATTGTTATCATTATCACCATAAATAATTTTTGATTTATTATACTTTTTCCGACGAACAGTAACCCAATCATCGTCAGCCAAATTACTTTTATCATTTACAATTATCAAATCCGTATCCTGATTTACATCTGCAGCAGCAGCCGCAACGTTGTGTCTCTTCTCTAATATAGAGGAAGACGAAGAACTAAGATCAGCAACAACTAAAATATCATCAGATGCTTGTGTTTGTTTTTGACAAGCATTGTGTTTTTGTTGTACATGACTAACGCCAGAATTAACTTTAACCCTCTAACCGGCAAGCCCGCCTCCAGGCGGGGTATATTAAATTGACCAGAAATGCGCCAAACGAGTACTTTAAAATAAGAAATTATGCTTTTTCAACAGAAAACAAAATTTATAAAATTTTTTGTGAACAATTTTTTTGTATACAGTGCACGGTTTGGAAGCGAGAAAGTGTCAATAATAAAATTTCGAAAATTAAATATTTTAAAGCAATCACAATTTTCAAATATCTTAAAAACATATTTAAATCGACTAAAACAATTGATAATGACCACAAAGTAAGATTAAAGCTTCGGCTATTCAAAAAATTCCTTGTATATCCTTGGACCAAAGCAATGATATACAAGATTCCATAAGGATACCTTTAAAGGACATCGCCTTAACTTGAAAACCAATGGACGGATTTTTCTGAAATTTGGTAAAAAGAATTACATCTTGGTAATTAACTTTTATGCGCTGGTTTTCGAGATTCACCCTTAAGCTATTTTGGCCCATATCGCCTAAAGTAGGCAACGAAAGAAACTATTGTAGAAGAACTTGTTGTTTATTTTTCGTGAGGAAAACATGGTATAAATTTCCTTGCAAAAAAGCTTAGGCCGGTTAGAGGGTTAATAACACTAGCATTAGCTTTTTTCTTTTCGCGGGAATTGTCTTTATTTCTCACGAGAGAATTGTTATTATTTTTGCATTTTTCTTTATCAATATTCGTAAACTCATTTATTATAGTTTTAAGTTGAGCAACTTCATTTAATAAAAAATTTATAGAATTTTGCATACTAGTTGCACCATTTAAACAAAAATCACAATTAAAAACAATATTGTGATTATTCTGTAAAACAGATGAAATATTAATATCATCTAGTTTAACACAAAGTTTATGAAATGTTTTTTTGCAAATATTGCAAATATTCTTCAAAATTACAAAAAACTGAATAATTAATATAAATTTAAGAATGAACACTATTGTTTAAATTTACTATTAAACATATTTGGAACATATAGAAAAGACTTTTAGAGCATTTTAGGCAGGGATGCACCAACTCTTTGTAGCTCCAGGGGCCATCTGGTGATTGTGCCCCAGAGACATGTACTAACATAAAAATAATACTTTTTCACAGTTTTTAAGCATTTATTAAAATCAAATTATTATTATTTGAAAGCTTAGGATCATAGGTCTAACATAATGAGAAATTATTTTTTTATCACACGATAAAAGTTATTGGAAAATGTAGTTGCTTGCAATTATTTTTTTGGCACCCCAAAAAACACAAAAACACGTCTGTCTGCGACCACATGTGGTGAAAATTCGTCAAAGTGGATGTCAAGGAAAGGCAATTGAAAAATGCACAAAATAAATTTTTTCCAATTTTTTATCTCCCTTAACATCGGAGAAAAATACGATTACTGTATGTGCCCCACTGGCGAAGGATCCCCCCTCTACCCTACATGTTTTTTTTTTTAACTACTGATACGACAAAAATTCAATTTAACTTGACAAAATAAATTTGACCTTGGCACTTGACAAGACCTAAATTAACTTGACAATCAAGGCCATTCAAGGCCATGTGGCAAACCCTAGAGCCGACATTTCACCATTACAAAATGGCATCTATCTCGAAAACTAAGCGCGATAGAGCAAAACGGGCACAATTTTTGCAAGTTTTGGATGAATGTACACTAGACCGTACCTCAAAAAAAAGTTCGCCGTACACGCTCTAAAATGAAGTATTTTTGAAAGGCGATTTCAAAAAAAATTTATTTTTTTTTTGCCGAACGTAGGGGTCGCCTTTTTTAATTTTTTGTTATATCTTTGGCATTTAAAATCGGATTTTAAAGTGTGATATATCGATTTTTTTGCCTCGAGGAGACCATTTTTTTGAAACCTCCTTGCAAAAATACTTCATATTGGAGGGTGTACGGCGCACTTTTTTTTTTTTGCCTGTAAGGTGGTACGCTCTAATGTACACGCTCCTATTATTCACATGAGGTAGGTCCGAGAGCGGATCCCAGGAATCAATTTTTATGAACAGTCACGGTGACTGACATGACTGTTGTATGGAAATGGATCCATCGGAAGCGTTATTATTTGTATTATCGGGGTGTGTTAATACTCCTCTAGAGGAAACATTTCTTCCGTTTTGCTCTATCGCGCTTAGTTTTCGAGATACGGGCCATTTTTAAAAATCGCTATTTTACAAAATGTCTTCTATCTCGAAAACTAAGCGAGATAGAGCAAAACGGACAAAATGTTTGCAAGTTTGGATCAAGTGTTATGAATAGTCACAGTGACCCACGTGACTGTTTTATAGAAATGGATCAATCGGAGGCGTTACAAGACTTGGCCTATTTGTATTATCGGTATGTCTTAATACTCCTGTGAAGCAAACATTTCGTCCGTTTTGCTCTATCTCGCTTAGTTTTCAAGATACAGGCCATTTTAAAAAATCGCCATTTTACAAAATGGTCTCTATCTCGAAAATTAAGCGAGATAGAACAAAACGGACAAAATGTGTGCAAGTTTTGGAACAATGTACACTAGAGCGTACAAGCAAATAAAAAAGTGCGCCGTACACCCTCCAATATAAAGTTTTTTATATAATTATTTTTTTTTTTTGGCGAACGTAGGGGGCACCATTTTACATTTTTCGTTATACATATCTTTGGCATTTACAGTCGGATCTTAAAGTATGATACATCGATGTTTTTCTCTCGAGGAGACCAGTGTTTTGCTCTAAGGGCCATTGACCTCAAGTATCCGATATATTTTTATCAATTGTTTATCAATTTTTATTTAATGGTTTTTCAATAAGAGCGCTACAAAAGTTTTTTTAAATAAAACAAAAACGGTTTTGGATATCAATGAAATTCTTTATTCCTGTGAAAGTACGTTCGATGCCATTATGTATGGCCACCACGGGCACGCTTGCAGAAAGAAGTCCAGACGCTGAACCCAATTTTCGACGGTTTTCAAGCATAAATCGGCCGATACTGCTGCAATTTCACGTTCGATATTCGTACGAAGTTCATCAATCGTCACTGGCTTGTTGGCATAGACCATAGATTTGACGTAGCCCTACAGGAAATGGTCCAACGGCGTCAAATCGCACGACCGAGGCGGCCAATCGACTGGACCATTTCATGAGATAACACGTTCTTCAAACTTGGTTTGCAATAAATTGATTGTGACATTCGCTGTGTGGTCTGTGGCGCCGTCCTGTTAGAACCACATGTCCTCCAAGTCCATATCATCCAATTGGGGCCAAAAATATTCGGTTATCATTGAACGGTAGCGATTCCCATTCACAGTAACGTACCGGTCTTGATCATCACGGAAGAAGTACGGCCCAATGACGCCGCCGGCCAATAAACCGCACCAAACCGTAATTTTTTCGGGATGCAATGATGACTCATGGAGTACGTGTGGATTGCTGTCCGAACAATAATGCAGATTTTGTTTATTGACGAAACCATTCAGCCAGAAATGAGCCTCATCGCTTAAGATGATTTTTCGATGAAAATCCAATCATTTTCAAGTTGTTGCTCAGCCCAATTCACGAACATACGACGCTTCTGGTGGTCAAGCGGCTTCAGTTATTGCGTCAATTTGATGTTGTAAGGATGTAGGCCAAGATCTTTTCGCAAAATTCGCCACAACGACGTCACAGAGATGCCCAACGCTTGAGAACGATGTGTGAGAGACGCATTTGGGCTTTCTTCAACTGAAGCCTCAGCGGAAGAAATATTCTCGAAACTATGGGCACTTCTTTGTCTAACTAGCACGGGAACATTTTGTACTGTGCCTGTGGATTCAAATTTTTCCACTAGACGCTCAATTGTTGATCTGCTAGGACGATTATGACGACCATAAATTGGACGTAGCGCTCTTAACGTTGAGGCCACTGACTCCGAATTTCGGTAGTAAATTTTAATAATTTCGACTCGTTGTTGGCTCGTATATCTTTCCATCATGAAATGGCAAACCTTACTGAAGAAAAATGTCAAAAGAGCGGCAAGAAATATGGCGTCGTTTGCTGTCCCTGTCTTTCTACTTTTGTAGCGTCCCTGTTGAAAAACCCTGTACAATTGTATTAAAGTTTTAAACTGATATCAGGTCAAAATTGGGATATAACTATATAATTTTGTATACAAATATATCTATTTGGACCTAAAGTGATACCATGTGATATAAACCAATAAAATTGTATCAGGTCAAAAATCTGATACAATTTCATCTGATTAGCACATAATTTAATCACGTCAGATCTAAACTGATGCAATTAGATAAAAACTGATAAACAACTGATACAATTTTATCGGGCCTTTTTCGGATCAAATGGTACATAAATGACTCTAAGTTATATATTAACATATAGAGATCAATATTGTTTTTTTTTTAATAGGGAACATACCATATATGTTGCCATTTAAACAATATATTGTCATATATGTATGGTGACATTTAAACAATATATGGTCGTATATGGTAACTCATCAGCAACTACAATATTAACTGTATTTCAGAAGCTATTAATTGTATTTCAGAAATTTTAAATGTATTTCAGAAATTATGGAGTGTATTTTAGAAATTTTTTAATTGTATTTCAGAAATAATCAAATCTATTTATCATAGTTAATAGAGAAATATTTCTAAATTACATTTCATAATTTCTGAAATACAATTAATAATTTCTGAAATACAGTTGTGAATTTCGAAAATACAATTAATAATTTCTGAAATATAATTCATAGAACTGAAATTGACTACCCGAGTAAAAAAAATTGATCTCGCGCAATATCTAATTATATCCAATTTGATATTGTTTAAGATCTGCTGTAATATCTAGCTGATCCAATTAGATCTCAAAATTGGGTGTATCCAATCATATCGTATTAGATCCCATTGTATATATGGGGATAAACTAAGATCAAGTTATATCTCAAAATTGGGAGGTCCAGTGATATCTTTGGGGATAAACCTAGATCTATTTTGATCCGAAAATTGGCGGATCCAGCTATATATTTTCGGATATTTGTAGATCTAATTTGATCCGAAAAATGGCGGATCCAATTAGATCCAGCTATATATTTGGGGATAAACTTAGATCTAATTTGATCTCAGTTTTGGCAGATCAAATTAGATCCCGAAATATATTTGTGGATAAACGTATATAGGCATTTCCATCATGTCGAACGGGACCGTCGTACACCTTTAAAGTGAAAAAAAGTCAAAATAAAACGGATTTTTATTTTGACAATAGGCTTTACTTATATCTTTTTATTAGCCCTACAATTGGTGCTGAGGTTGATTTTTAGCAATTTTTCGTTTTCAAGATAATTGTAAAAAAACAAGGCATTCGCACGGGACAAAAACAGAAGTGGTTTTCGCGGCTAACAATTAAAATGCCGATTTCAGCGAAACCTGAAGCAATATTTCAATGTGACTAATTTTACACTGTTGTGCATTGATGTCCTTTAAAAATGGTTGTAATTTTACCCAAAAACGATTCATATTATTTTTTTAATTTAATTTTATTCACTGTCGCACGTGACATGTCGCACGGGACATTTTTTTCCATCATGAGATTTATGTTGTTTCTGTTGCTGTTTTTACGAAATTATATATAAACAAGCTTAGTAAAAATGTTTTTAAATCGACAGAAGTATTCAAGGTATTTATTTTAATATAATAACCAAAAACAAACTTAAAAGAAATATGTAGTATGAATTAACCCAGCAAAATTGTCGGATGGAAAGAACCCATTGTAGAACAACTTGTACGTGCATGCAACCTGTTATAATTTATGTTCTATCATCGGTGATTTTTGTTTGAGTTTGTCCCAAACTTTGGAACCGGTTCTAGAACCAGTTATAGAACTGGTTCCGCGACAGTGAAACCTTCCATTTTGACTCCCAGGAATCAGTTCTAGAACCTGTTCCACGTAACCGGTGGTAAAAACACCTGTTCTAGAACAGATTCAGAGGAAACCAGTTCAAAAAACTTTTGCTGGGAAGTATTTATTTATATGAAAATATAAAACACAGTTTAAAAGTATGTATTTATATAAATAAATCATTTACATAAGAAAAAAAAATTTCAAATTTTTAAATTTCACACTTACGATGTCGCACGTGACCAACTGTGTATAAGTACCAAGATCACAATTCTTCTTATTTTTCGGGTAGGTTTTTTTTATTTTAATTGTATAAAAAATCTCTGTTTGTAATCAATATTTGATGAGCTTTCTGCGTGTACTTTCGACGCACTGATAACAAATGTTGTTTTTCAATGTCGCACGGGACATCGAAATATGCGACAATGCAAATCAAAAACTTACAGTTATTTTCAATCGCATTGTTTATTATGCATTCTTTTATGACTCTTTGTACCTTTAGAAATATTTTAGAAAGCAAAAGTCAATGCATAACGTCTCTGTTTAAAAACTTTTATCAAAACAAAATGTGCAATAGAAATATCCAAATAAGAAAAGATGCGCTTGTGCGACTTTGCATTCGAATACCTCGAAATGGGTTATGAATAAATACGAAATCTTTTTACGTTATTTAAATTTGATTGTTTCCCTATGAAAATATGATAAAACAAAGTGTTTTCAAGAACTTTTAATATTTTAGTCTCGGTGGACCTTTCGGTGGAAATGCCCATATCTAATTTGATCCGAAAAAGTGGCAGGTCGAATTAGATCTAGCTATATATTTGTGGATAAACTTAGATCTAATTTGATCCGAAAAATGGCAAATCGAATTAGATCCAGCAATATATTTGTGGATAAACTTAGATATAAATTGATCTGAAAAATGGCAGATCAAATTAGATCCAGCAATATATTTGTGGATTAAATTAGATCTAAATTTATCCAAAAAATGGCAGATCGAATTAGATTCAGCAATATATTTGTGGATAAACTTGGATCTAAATTTATCAGAAAAATGGCAGATCGAATTAGATCCAGCAATTTATTTCGGTATTAAAATGGCAGATCGAATTAGAAACAGCAATATATTTGGGGATTGACATCTAAAAGTATCCATAAAAATGACAGATAAAATTAGATGCCGCATTATATTTGGGTACTACGTAAGATCTCCATTTATTTGGGATTAAATAAGATCCTAGACATATATTGCCAACTGTTCAAAAAATAATAGACTGGCAGAGCACTGATTGTATAAAAATTACAATATTTTGTTAAAATAAGGTTTAAACTCAGAAGCTAACGAGTTCAATATGCATTTCTTTTACAAAATGAATTTCTTTTTATAAAATTAAAATTTTTTTTTCTATAAATTTTTTTATAAAATTATATATTTATTTTTTTATTAAATTGAAATCTTTGAATAAAATAATTTCATTTACATCTTTTTGACGCTCTACACCATTTCCAATTGTTATAATTGTTTTAAGATTTATCAATTGTATTTCAGAAATAATCAATTGAATTTAAGTTTTATCAATTGTGTTTCAGAACTCATCAATTACTTTTCACATTTATGAATTGTATTTCAGAACTAGTCAATTGAAGTTCAGTTTTATCAATTGTGTTTCAGAAATTATTAATTGTATTTCCGAAATTCACAACTGTATTTCAGAAATTATCAAACTGTATTTCAGAAATTATCAATCGTATTTCCGAAATTATGAAATATATTTGAGAAATTTTTCTCTATTAGCTATGAAATTCTGAAATAGATTTCATTATTTCTGGACACAACTAAATAAATAAATAATTAAATTTGCGTAATATTGTAGTTTCTGAAGTGCAAATAATATTTTGTGATATACAATTAAAATTTTCTAAAATACATTTAATAATTTCTGGAATACCTTTTTTCGATGCTTATAAGTTAGCTCTAAATGCTTTTATCATTCATTTAATTTGTAACTATCACACATCTATAACAAGTCTCGTTAGATTAGAGTGTAGAGGTCTTGGCTGACAATCTGGTGGACTGGGTTAAATTTCATGTTTTTAAAAGCAAATATTAAAAAAAGTTTTCTCAATTTTTTCAAAAATGTTTTTTGAAATCTATTTTTTTGCCAAGATAGTTTATGCAACGTTCTGCCAACGCATAACCGACCATCGCCAACGGTTTGCCAGCATTGTGCCGATTATATTTTTCTGTCTGGGATGTTAAACTTAAACCTATTGTATATCAACATTAATTAACACTATATTTTTATTTTTAGGAAATACATTTTTATTTTATTATAAGTTAACATTAAATTAAATTTTAGATAATGGCACCAATTTGTAGTTGTAATTATTATATATTAAATCGTATATTCATAAACATTCTATACAGTTAGACGAGGTTTATGGAACTATTTAACTTTATAAAGTGTTTATAAATTATAACTTAAATGTACATATATATATGTTAAATGTACGTGAACAAATTGTTGATATGGACCCACAAATTGTATCTCAACTGATATTGGAATTATTGTACCATTACCATACATCAATATATATTGAATGATATACATATATTACAATATATGACACTGTATTATAAATATTGTTAATGAAGTAACATACATTATTCAAATTAAACCATATATGGAATTGTATTCAAAATGTTTATGTGGTACCAAATTTGACCATATATTGTTTAAATTGTGCCATATATGACAATATATTGTTTAAATGATACCATATATGTCTATATATTAATATTGTTTAAATGACACCATATATCAATATATATGGTAGCATATATTATCATATCTGCATCTGTATTAAAAATGTCGTTCATCAGGTACCATATATGAGCATATATTGTTGAAATGGCACCATATATGACAATATATGGTTTAAATGGCACCATATATGGTAATATATTGCTTAAATAACACCATATGTAAATATATATGGCACTATATATGGTAGCATATATTATCATATGTGGAACTGTATTAAAAATATTGTTCATGAGGTACCATATATGGGCATATATTGTTGAAATTGCACCATATATGATAATATATGGTTTAAATGGTACCATATATGATAATATATGGTTTGAATGGCACCATATATGATAATATATGGTTTGAATGGCACCATATATGATAATATATACTTTAATGACACCATATATAAATATATATCGCACTATATATAGTACCATATATTATCATATCTGGAACTGAATTAAAGATTTGGTTTATGAGGTACCATATATGACCATATATTGTTTAAATGGCACCATATATGATAATATCTAGTTTAACTGTCACCATATATAATAATATATTGTTTAAATGATACCATATATAATTATATATTGCTAAAATGCCACCATATATATTAAGATATAGTTCTATATATAACTATATATGCAATAAGATCAACCATGTTATGTAATATATAATTATATATGCCATATCTAATATTATGAAGGCCGATATCTAATTAGATGAAATTATATATGGCATAATATAAGGAAAATTTTTCGGAAAAAACGTCATATATAATTATATATGGATATACATAACCACATGTCTAATTATATATTGTAATATATGCCACATATGATTATATATGATTTTTTTTACTCGGGTAGTTCTGAAATGCAATTCATAAATCTGAAAAATAATTGATAAGTTCTGAAATACAATTGATAAAACTGAAATTCAATTGATTATTTCTGAAATACAATTGATAAATCTTAAAAACAAATGATACAATTGGAAATGGTGTAGAGCGTTAAAAAGGTGTAAATAAATTTTTTTTTTAAAAAAAATCAATTTAATAAAAAAAAAAATATAATTTTATAAAAACATTTATAGAAAATAAAATTATGCATAGCCGTTAACGGTATCGAACTCGAGACCTTCTGAGTTTAAACCTTATTTTAACAAAATATTGTAATTTTTATAAAATCAGTTCTCTGCCAGTGTATTATTTTTTGAACGGTTGTCAATATCTGTCTGGGATCTTATTTAATCCCAAATAAATGGAGATCTTACGTAGTACCCAAATATAATGCGGGATCTAATTTTATCTGTCATTTTTCTGGATAGTTTTAGATGTGAATCCCCAAATATATTGCTGTTTCTAATTCGATCTGCCATTTTAATACCGAAATGAATTGCTGGATCTAATTCGATCTGCAATTTATGGGATAAATTAAGATCTTACCTAATCCCCAAATATATCACTGGATTTAATTCGATCTGCAATTTATCGGAAAAGTTAAGATCTTACGCAATCCCGAAATATATTACTGGATCTAATTTGGTCTGTCATTTTTTGCATAAATTTAGATCTTACTTAATCCCCAAATATATTGCTGGATCTAATTCGATCTGCCATTTTTCGGATCAAATTGGATCTAAGTTTATGCACAAATATATTGCTGGATCTAATTCCATCTGCCATTTTTCGGATCAATTTAGATTTAAGTTTATCCCCAAATATATTGCTGGATCTAATTCGATCTGCCACTTTTTCGGATCAAGTTAGATCTAAGTTTATCCACAAATATATTGCTAGATCTAATTCGATCTGCCAAAATTGAGATCATATTAGATCTAAGTTTATCCACAAATATATAGCTCTATCTAATTCGATCCGCCATTTTTCGGATCAAATTAGATCTAAGTTTATCCACAAATATATAACTAGATCTAATTCGATCCGCCATTTTTCGGATCAAATTAGATCTAGGTTTATCCCCAAAGATATCATTGGACCTCCCAATTTTGAGATATAACTTGATCTTAGTTTATCCCCATATATACAATCGGATCTAATACGATATCATTGGATACACCCAATTTTGAGATCTAATTGGATCAGCTATATATTACAGCAGATCTTAAACAAAATCAAATTGGATATGATTAGATATTGCGCGAGATCAATTTTTTTTACTCAGGGAGTCATGTTATTCACACGTGATCGTGACTAATATTTACTATACTTAAGTAACCCGTGCATGATTCGTGTGTGAGTTTATGTTTTGCATCATATGTTTTTAGTAATTTTTACTGTTTTGCGTGAGAATTTTCTGATTGTAAGTTTTTAATATACTCATGTGTGCTGAGCAGAGTAGGAAAATAAACTCTAACGAACCGTACTTTTAGGGTTGCGTACCGCACATCGCGAACACAGTACACAAGCATATTGGTTGCGTAGAAAACACATACGCTATTCTCTCCAACTAGTGTTTGTGTTTATACACACAACCCGAATTAGTACGCTACGGGGTGTGAATATGTGTTGAAAGTCCAGTACAAGATCGTAGCGTTTGCGTTCATCAGACAATCGTAGTGTACCGCATTCGGTTTGTGTACAAACATACAATCGCTAAAACGATAGATACGGTATGTGTTCCTTAGTCGTACCCTACCCTACATGTTGTGTACACTAGAGGCCAGTATGAATGTTTAGCAAGACATTCACAAAACATTTTCTTATACAACACCAAAATATTTTTTTTTGTTTTCTGTTTTATTTATATTTTTTTTGTAATGATCTGAATTTTAACATCTTGTAAATAACTACAAATAAGTAAAATGGTCAATTTTTGTTATATTTAGTATTAAAAATTGTCAAATCTCTCATCAGCGCATGCACATTCATTCAGCCCTCTAGTGTACAACCGAGTAAAAAAAATTGATCTCGCGCAATATCTAATTATATCCAATTTGATATTGTTTAAGATCTGCTGTAATATCTAGCTGATCCAATTAGATCTCAAAATTGGGTGTATCCAATCATATCGTATTAGATCCCATTGTATATATGGGGATAAACTAAGATCAAGTTATATCTAAAAATTGGGAGGTCCAGTAATATCTTTGGGGATAAACCTAGATCTATTTTGATCCGAAAATTGGCGGATCCAGTTATATATTTGCGGATATTTTTAGAACAAATTTGATTCGAAAAATGGCGGATCCAATTAGATCCAGATATATATTTGGGGATAAACTTAGATCTAATTTGATCTCAATTTTGGCAGATCAAATTAGATCCCGCAATATATTTGTGGATAAACGTATATCTAATTTGATCCGAAAAAGTGGCAGATCGAATTAGATCCAGCTATATATTTGGGGATAAACTTAGATCTAATTTGATCCGAAAAATGGCACATCGAATTAGATCCAGCAATATATTTGTGGATAAACTTAGATATAAATTGATCTGAAAAATGGCAGATCAAATTAGATCCAGCAATATATTTTGGGATTTAGTAAGACCTAATTTGATCCGAAAAATGGCAGATCGAATTAGATCCAGCTATATATTTGTGGATAAACTTAGATCTAATTTGATCCGAAAAAGTGGCAGATCGAATTAGATCCAGCAATATATTTAGGGATAAACTTGGATGTAAATTTATCCGAAAAAGTGGCAGATCGAATTAGATCCAGCAATATATATGTGGATAAACTTAGATCTAAATTTATCCGAAAAATTCCTAATCGAATTAGATCCAGCAATATATATGGGGATAAACTTGGATCTAAATTTAACCGAAAAATGGCAGATCAAATTAGATCCAGCAATATAATTGGGGATAAACTTGGATCTTAATTTATCAGAAAAATGGCAGATCGAATTAGATCCAGCAATTTATTTCGGTATTAAAATGGCAGATCGAATTAGAACCAGCAATATAATTGGGGATTGACATCTAAAAGTATCCATAAAAATGACTGATAAAATTAGATGCCGCACTATATTTGGGTACTACGTAAGATCTCAATTTATTTGGGATTAAATAAGATCCCAGACATATATTGCCAACTGTTCAAAAAATAATAGACTGGCAGAGCACTGATTGTATAAAAATTACAATATTTTGTTAAAATAAGGTTTAAACTCAGAAGGTAACGAGTTCAATATGCATTTCTTTTACATAATGAATTTCTTTTTATAAAATTAAAATTTTTTTTTCTATAAATTTTTTTATAAAATTATATATTTATTTTTTTATTAAATTGAAATCTTTGAATAAAATAATTTTATTTACATCTTTTTGACGCTCTACACCATTTCCAATTGTATTAATTGTTTTAAGATTTATCAATTGTATTTCAGAAATAATCAATTGAATTTCAGTTTTATCAATTGTGTTTCAGAACTCATCAATTATTTTTCACATTTATGAATTGTATTTCAGAACTAGTCAATTGAAGTTCAGTTTTATCAATTGTGTTTCAGAAATTATTAATTGTATTTCCGAAATTCACAACTGTATTTCAGAAATTATCAAACTGTATTTCAGAAATTATCAATCGTATTTCCGAAATTATGAAATGTATTTGAGAAATTTTTCTCTATTAGCTATGAAATTCTGAAATAGATTTCATTATTTCTGGACACAACTAAATAAATAAATAATTAAATTTGCGTAATATTGTAGTTTCTGAAGTGCAAATAATATTTTGTGATATACAATTAAAATTTTCTAAAATACATTTAATAATTTCTGGAATACCTTTTTTCGATGCTTATAAGTTAGCTCTAAATGCTTTTATCATTCATTTAATTTGTAACTATCACACATCTATAACAAGTCTCGTTAGATTAGAGTGTAGAGGTCTTGGCTGACAATCTGGTGGACTGGGTTAAATTTCATGGTTTTAAAAGCAAATATTAAAAAAAGTTTTCTCAATTTTTTCAAAAATGTTTTTTGAAATCTATTTTTTTGCCAAGATAGTTAATGCAACGTTCTGCCAACGCATAACCGACCATCGCCAACGGTTTGCCAGCATTGTGCCGATTATATTTTTCTGTCTGGGATGTTAAACTTAAACCTATTGTATATTAACATTAATTAACACTATATTTTTATTTTTAGGAAATACATTTTTATTTTATTATAAGTTAACTATTTAACTTTATAAAGTGTTTATAAATTATAACTTAAATGTACATATATATATGTTAAAAGTAGGTGAACAAATTGTTGATATGGACCCAAAAATTGTATCTCAACTGATATTGGAATTATTGTACCATTACCATACATCAATATATATTGAATGATATACATATATTACAATATATGACACTGTATTATAAATATTGTTAATGAAGTAACATATCTGATAATATTTTTTAAAGCGCCATACATAATTTTACATTATTCAAATTAAACCATATATGGAATTGTATTCAAAATGTTGATGTGGTACCAAATTTGACCATATATTGTTTAAATTGTGCCATATATGACAATATATTGTTTAAATGATACCATATATGTCTATATATTAATATTGTTTAAATGACACCATATATCAATATATATGGGACTATATATGGTAGCATATATTATCATATCTGCATCTGTATTAAAAATGTCGTTCATCAGGTACCATATATGAGCATATATTTTTGAAATGGCACCATATATGACAATATATGGTTTAAATGGCACCATATATGGTAATATATTGCTAAATAACACCATATATAAATATATATGGCACTATATATGGTAGCATATATTATCATATGTGAAACTGTATTAAAAATATTGTTCATGAGATTTAAATGGTACCATATATAATAATATATGGTTTGAATGGCACCATATATGATAATATATGGTTTGAATGGCACCATATATGATAATATATAGCTTAAATAACACCATATATAAATATATATCGCACTATATATAGTACCATATATTATCATATCTGGAATTGAATTAAAGATTTGGTTTATGAGGTACCATATATGACCATATATTGTTTAAATGGCACCATATATGATAATATCTAGTTTAACTGTCACCATATATAATTATATATTGTTTAAATGATACCATATATAATTATATATTGCTAAAATGCCACCATATATATTAAGATATAGTTCTATATATAACTATATATGCAATAAGATCAACCATGTTATGTAATATATAATTATATATGCCATATCTAATATTATGAAGGCCGATATCTAATTAGATGAAATTATATATGGCATAATATAAGGAAAATTTTTCGAAAAAAACGTCATATATAATTATATATGGGTATACATAACCACATGTCTAATTATATATTGTAATATATGCCACATATGATTATATATAATTTTTTTTACTCGGGCAGTTTATTTTCCTACTCTGGTGCTGAGTAAGAAACGAAATGCTCGTGCGTGAGTAATTTGTTTTTTTTTTTTGAGCATGAGTCAAAAATGGCTTACGCACCCACCCATAACATTAACAACACTGAAGCTTTAATACGAAATTCTCTATACTATAACGTACACTTGACTGATTTCTTATATCTTGGTTGTATATCATAATCTTATTAACTTTAAAATTTCAGTGTTGTTAACTTTATTTTAAAATTACTAAATTAAAATAAATTTATTTTCATGTTTATTGCACTGTCATGATAAATCTGGATAAAAGTAATGGAAGCTTTATCGAAATTATAAGATCTCCAGCAGGCCTGGGGTTAATCATTACATTTTGTAATTAATTACACATGCAATTACACAATTACATGTAATTGTAATTGAAAAAAAAAACTCATCTATAATTACATATTATTTGTAATTGCAATTCAAAAAAGAACAATTACAAGTAATTGAAAATTTTTTTTTATTTAAAAAAATAATTTTTGTATGTATATTGTTAGATATGGTCATATATAATATGATAAAAAGTACAAGGTTAATATTTAGATATAATTGTATCAAACTATGTCCACTTTTATAACATTTTATATAATTTTATACAAAAAGATATAATTTGATGTAATTGGATAAGGACAAAATTCGGATACAATTGTATCGAATTGCATAAAATTGTATCAAATTGTACCAAATTGTATACAATTCGATACAATATGATACAATAAGACGTTCTCATTTTTCGGATATAATTATATCTAATTACATAAAAGGTTATATATAATTAAATATAACTTCATATGGCTCCATATCATTTTTTTTTACTTGGGTATATATTTTTTCTTAAAGTAAATATCGGATTTTATTAAAACTTATTTAAAAAATTGTAAAAAACATCTTAAATATCAAAGAAAAATCAAAAACATCAACAGTACCCAGCAAAATATTGGTAATGACCAGAGAAGACAAAATTGCTCTTTTTGCTTTTTATGCTTTTTATTGTTTGTTTTACTCATATTTGCTTCTTTTTGCTTTTTTTGGATTTTCCGATTTTTAGCTTTAAAATAGCTTTTTATTAACATTTTTGAGCTTTTAATTGCTTTTTTAAGACTTTTTGCCCAAAAATACCTTTTTTGCTCACAAAAAAATATTTTTTCTCTTAAATTTGAATTAAAAAATAAAAAAACTGTTGTTTTTCCAAGTTTTTTTTCTTGCTTTCCCGTCAAAAAAAATTTATTCAGTAGCATATCACTTTTTATTTGGTATCATACTAAATTATATAAAATTTTATCCGGAAAATGGATTAATAAAATTGTATATAAACGAATAAAAAAGATATTTGAATTGATATAATTTCATCCAATTTTATCGGAGTTTTGGTCTTATTCAATTGCATTAAATTTTGTTTGCTTATATGAATATGTATAGTAGGGGTACAACCAAAATAAGGCCCTATCACCACGCTGTAGCCGATGTTGTGCTGAAACCGAAAAATGTTTCCTCAGGTCATTTCGAAACAAAAACGTTCCGCGTCGAAGCCGATTTCTGAAAGCCCTTTAAGATTTTTTTTTTATTTTTTCAAAATTTTTTATTTTATAATTATTTAACTATCTACATTTGTTAATGTAATTATATGATTATAATCAAAATCACAATCTAAAAACTATCTTTGTTAAGTGAAATTAACTTAAGATTAAGAGTTCGTGTTGATTTGCATTGGGGGAAAATATCTTGTACGACTTTGATGGCGCGTTCCGCACAAATGTTGCTGCGTTGTGTTTTTGGAATTCTTGATTCATCTTTCAACCAATGTCTTCGAAAGCATTTCTGAGCATTAGTAAAGCCCGATAATGATTTGTTTAAGGCTTCGAAGTCATTTTTATTGTAACAATGGTCTGAAAACCAAATGTTGTACCAAGGGCCACATATAAATTCGCATATTACATATAATTTGCTATGATATTTTGGAATTAGTATGTAAGCTAGAATCGCAAGAATTGCTCTAGAATTCCATCTAGCATTATTATTCGGTGGTATAGTTATAAAGTTTATAAATGAAAATTTATTGTGCTCCATATAGTATTTAAAAGCCTGTCCTAGTTCATATAAATATTGCATATCATCACGCCACTTTAAATTTCCAACTTATAGCCGTTTCTCGTTTTACTGATATTCGTGTTTTAATGTTTATCAGCTCTGAAACGAATTCGTATGCAATATCTGGTGAGGTGGTTTTTCCGTCCAATGATGCTTCCATTACATATCGTAGTATTAAATCCAACACATGGTGCTGACATCCAATGTACTGCGGTGGTTGCAGAGAAATTGATTTAAAATGGTTCTGCAGTAGTGTTACAACACCTTTAGTTTTTCCTGTATTAACACTCGTTGTGTCGCAAATTATCATTTTTATTGACTTCATATCATCAAATTAAATTTTTCTAGTGTTTTTTTGATGCCATAGAAGACAGTTATCGCTTTCCCATTTTCCAGAACTAATGCAGCTACTTTTATTTCTTGAGATTAATTTTTTACAACAACTACCTGAACTTCTTGTCGTCCAATTTTTTTCACCATCGAAATGGAGACACCAATTCTGATATTGTAAAGTCTGTTTCATCATTTCTTCCTTTTTCTCTGCAGATTTATAAACAGCTTTATAAATTGCTTGCTGTGAAGGAGTTGCAATATCGACCCCTGTTTCTGCCAGTTCCTTGCGTCTGAGTCTTGGACACTTATTTCAGATTTTGGTGCAATGTTTTCGAACGAAATATTAAAAATGTTATCAAACTTTTCAGCAGTTTTTGAAGTTTTGATACCTTTCTGGTATGCACGAATCAAACATTCCACCTTCCTTCTTATAGATTTGGTAGGCAATTTCGGAATATTTAGTTTAGTCCATAAATCGAATAATTCTTGTGATATAATTTTATACCTCTCTGTTTTTAATTTTTCTTTTTCATATAACCCATTAAATCTTCCAATGACTGTTTTTTTAGGTATTCGGTTCAGTTCACATAACGAAATATCGATACTTGGAATATTTTTATATTTATTTTCAGAATTTTTTAAATTTTGGGTCCACTTATCCGCGTGTTTCCGAGCAACAATTTCGCTATGATTAAAAGACATTTTAAAAAGTTGAACGAAAACAAACGTTTAAATTCGATTATTATAAAATTAATGCACAACAAACAAAAGTGACAGCGCCTGCTTTATTTATAAAAATTTTTTTCATTTACAAGTAGTATTTTGTCCAAATTTTTTCGTCACTAGATTTTTGCTATTGTTAAAAAAGTTTTCGCACCATGTTTAATAAACTTTGAAATCAATAGGTCTCAAAAATAAATAAAAGTTACTTAAAAAAAATTTTATATATTTTTATACTTTTAGCAATAAATTATAATATTTCGCAAATATGCATAAGACAGCGTAGGTAAGTCGCTCATTTGAAATTCAGAAAATATCAATTGAAATTCAGAAAATATCATTTGAAATTCAGAAAATATAATTTGAAATTCAGAAAATATCAATTATTATTCAGAAAAAATTAATTGAAATTCTGAAAATATCAATTGAAATTCAGAAAATATCAATTGAAATTCAGAAATCGTCGTTTGAAATTCAGAAAATATCAATATAAATTCAGAAACCGTCATTTGAAATTCAGAAAATATCAATTGAAATTCAGAAAATATCATTTGAAATTCAGAAAATATCCATTGAAATTCAGAAAACATCAATTGAAATTCAGAAAACTGTAAACAGAATTTTTTAAAGAATCCGGCCAGGTAGATAATGTTATACCCTATAAAAAATGTATATATGGATTTTATCAAAATACGTTTGATTAATTCATTTCATTTACGCGGGTGAGGATTATTTAAAATTTGTGTGCCTGAATGATTTTATGTAGACTAATTTCTTTCTTGTTACGAATTATTGCTCCAAAATGTAAGAATGAAATTTACGTTACGTTTCAATGTCTTAAGGCTTCATTAGTCTAATCGTAAAGTAAAAAAACGTATCTATAATCAATTCAATGTGTTAAAATAATATAGAAATGTATTTTTATCTTTTTTCTATGCATTGAAACTGTTGTCAAGTAAAATCGTAAAAAAGTTCTGTTGAAAATAGAAATTTTCTATTTTATTACTTGACATTTAATTCTATGCACAAGAAAAAGATAAAAAATACAATATTTTTATTTTTTATACTCTTTTTATTTATTATGAGAATGATACGATACTTTTTTTACGATACTTCCAAACTAATTTGGGTTTAATGGAGCCATAATTCGTTACAAGAAAGAAATTAGTTTACATAAAATCAGGGACGTAACAGTTATAACTTTTATTCAAAAAACTTATTGTTTTACAATTATTTCTTGTTTCAGTATTTTTAATTTTCTGTTTATTTGCTCTGTTTGATTTTTATTTTTAATTCAAACAAAAACAATCCAAATACGATTTTTATTTTTTCAAAAATAATAAAAGTTATTTTGTGATTTTTTTTCTTTATCAAAAAATAACAGTTAAGAATATAAATCAAAAGCCATAGAACCAATGACTTCAACAATTATAATATCCTGATGATGTCAACTAGTGTTAATAAAAGATTGAATAGTGATTTAAAGTGAGTAAATATGTATATTCCAGCAACTTCCGGCATTCAATTTAGGTCAATTTTTAATTTTTATTTTATTATCAAATAAAAAAGTTAGTGCTTAATTTTTTCAAAAAAATCATTCTGTAACTTTTATAAAAAGTTTTAAAATAAAAATCAAAAAAACAACAGAAATTTATAGAGTAAAATATAAAAATTGAAAAAATTAAAATCTTTGCCAAACTTTGTGATTTTTTTGTGCAATATGATTTATAAAATATAGTGCATTATTGAAATATTATAATTAAATAAATTTGGGTGGTGACTTTTTTAGAATTATAACAGTTATTTTGGGTCTCTGCATAAAATCATTGAGGCACACAAATTTTAAATATTTTTCACTCGCGTGAGTACAATGAATTTTACTTATTTTGATAAAACTCATATATAAATAACAGGGGATAACATTATCTACCTGGACAGATTCTTTTAAAAAATGTGTTTACATTTTTCTGAATTTTAATTGATGTTTTCTGAATTTCAATTGATATTTTCTGAATTTCAAATGATATTTTCTGAATTTCAATTGATATTTTCTGAATTCCAAATGACGATTTCTGAATTTCAATTGATATTTTCTGAATTTCAATTGATAATTTCTGAATTTCAATTGATGTTTTCTGAATATCAATTGGTATTTTCTGAATTTCAAATGATATTTTCTGAATTTTAAAAGATATTTTCTGAATTTCAATTGACATTTTCTGAATTTCAAATGATCTTTTCTGAATTTCAATTGATATTTTCTGAATTTCAAATGACATTTTCTGAATTTCAATTGATATTTTCTGCATTCCAAATGACGATTTCTGAATTTCAATTGATATTTTATGAATTTCAATTGATATTTTCTGAATTTCAATTGATGTTTTCTGAATATCAATTGATATTTTCTGAATTTTAAATGATATTTTCTGAATTTCAGTTGACATTTTCTGAATTTCAAATGATCTTTTCTGAATTTCAATTGATATTTTCTGAATTTCAAATGACATTTTCTGAATTTCAATTTATATTTTCTGAATTCAAATCATATTTTCTGAATTTCAATTGATATTTTCCGAGCTTCAATTGATATTTTCTGAATTTCAAATGATATTTTCTGAATTTCAAATGACGGTTTCTGAATTTCTATTGATATTTTCTGAATTTCAAATGACGATTTCTGAATTTCAATTGATATGTTCTGAATTTCAATTGATATTTTCTTAATTTCAATTGATATTTTCTGAATTTCAAATGATATTTTCTGAATTTTAAATGATATTTTCTGAATTTGAATTGATATTTTCTGAATTTCAAATTATATTTTCTGAATTTCAAATGGAAATTCTGAATTTCAATTGATCTTTTCTGAATTTCAAATGGAAATTCTGAATTTCAATTGATATTTTCTGAATTTCAAATGGAATTTCTAAATTTCAATTGATATTTTCTGAATTACAGTTGCAAAGGTGTAGAATTAATAAATTTCCAATTCGAAAATATCAATTGAAATTCAGAAAACATCAATTGAAATTCAGAAAAATGTAAACAGAATTTTTTAAAGAATCCGGCCAGGTAGATAATGTTATACCCTATAAAAAATGTATATATGGATTTTATCAAAATACGTTTGATTAATAAGTGGAAGTAAAATTCATTTTATTTACGCGGGTGAGGATTATTTAAAATTTGTGTGCCTGAATGATTTTATGGAGATTTCTTTCTTGTTACGAATTTATGCTCCAAAATGTAAGGCTGAAATTTAAAACCAAATAATAGTCTTTCATATCAGCGTTATGTTTTATTGTCTAAAGCCATAATTCGTTACAAGAAAGAAATTAGTCTACATAAAATCATTGAGGCACACAAATTTTAAATATTTTTCCCTCGCGTGAGTACAATGAATTTTACTTACAATGAATTTTACTTATAAAACTCATATATAAATTTTGTATAGGGGATAAAGTTATCTACCTGGACAGATTCTTTTAAAAAATGTTTTTACATTTTTCTGAATTTCAATTGATTTTTTCTGAATTTCAATTGATATTCTCTGAATTTCAAATGATATTTTCTGAATTTCAATTGATATTTTCTGAATTTCAAATGATATTTTCCGAATTTCAATTGATATTTTCTGAATTTCAAATGACTATTTCTGAATTTCAATTGATATTTTCTGAATTTCAATTGATATTTTCTGTATTTCAATTGATGTTTTCTGAATATCAATTGATATTTTCTGAATTTCAAATGATATTTTCTGAATTTCAATTGATATTTTCTGAATTCCAAATGACGATTTCTGAATTTCAATTGATATTTTCTGAATTTCAATTGATATTTTCTGAATTTCAATTGATGTTTTCGGAATATCAATTGATATTTTATGAATTTCAAATGATATTTTCTGAATTTAAAATGATATTTTCTGAATTTCAATTGACATTTTCTGAATTTCAAATGATCTTTTCTGAATTTCAATTGATATTTTCTGAATTTCAAATGACATTTTCTGAATTTCAATTTATATTTTCTGAATTTCAAATGATATTTTCTGAATTTCAATTGATATTTTCTGAATTCCAAATGACGATTTCTGAATTTCAATTGATATTTTCTGAATTTCAATTGATATTTTCTGTATTTCAATTGATGTTTTCTGAATATCAATTGATATTTTCTGAACTTCAAATGATATTTTCTGAATTTTAAATGATATTTTCTGAATTTCAATTGACATTTTTTGAATTTCAAATGATCTTTTCTGAATTTCAATTGATATTTTCTGAATTTCAAATGATCTTTTCTGAATTTCAATTGATATTTTCTGAATTTCAAATGACATTTTCTGAATTTCAATTTATATTTTCTGAATTTCAAACGATATTTTCTGAATTTCAATTGATATTTTCTGAATTCCAAATGACGATTTCTTAATTTCAATTGATATTTTCTGAATTTCAAATGATATTTTCTGAATTTCAAATGATATTTTCTGAATTTCAAATGTAAATTCTGAATTTCAATTGATCTTTTCTGAATTTCAAATGGAAATTCTGAATTTCAGTTGATATTTTCTGAATTTCAAATATAAATTCTGAATTTCAATTGATATTTTCTGAATTACAGTTGCAAAAGGTGTAGAATTAATAAATTTCCATTTGAAAATATAGTTTATTTAAATTTCTTGTGCGAAGAAAATCCTCAGATATCAATCAAATTCTCATTTAAAAAATTTATTATCATATTTTGAGGTTTTAATATACACTCGACAGTTTTAAAAGAGAAACAATTGTAGAGTCTGCGGAGTAAGAAAAAAATTGATTTGCAAAAACGTTTCCTCTATAAATTTTTAAAAATTTGTTATTTTAAGCTCAGTAAGTTGTTTCGATTTTTCATATAAGCAAAATGTTTTTCACGATAAGTGTTATGTGTGAAAATTCTTTATCATTTGTTTTTCAGCAAATTTAGTATTATTTATGTGGTGAAAATTAACGTTTTGTGTTTGTTGTAACAACATCTTTTCTATAAAATTCAAAATGTTTATATTCACAATTTAAATTACCATTTGAGGCCTTTAGAGTTCAAGTTCGGGTGAATTTTGTTCAAGGGAAAAGGGGAAAAAATTCCTAAGGTTAAGCACCGTAAGTTGTTTGAGTTTCACATGAAAAACTGCTATACTCCATATAAAAAAACTAATTTTTCACGACAATGAGTTTCACGTGAAAATCGTGTAGACTTTGTTTTCACGCAAATTTAGTATACAAGACTATTATTTTTCTTGTGAAAAAGTGATATTTTTTGTATATGTGACGCGCAAAATAGAAAGGGACCAAGGATAGAAAGGGACCTAGGGTCAGGAGAGCATGGGATCGGTCTCATTCGATGCTCAGATGTTGTCCACAAAAAAAAATTGATTTTTTTACCCTTAGGTCCCTTTCTCTATGCGCTGTCACATATTGTGATTGTGTCTTTCTAATAAAATAAAAAATTGCACATTTTCGGAATATAAATTACGATTTGAGGCCTTTAAAGTTTGAGTGTAATTTTTTCACGTGAAAAACAACTTACGGTGCTTTATTGTAAAAATGTAGTTTTTAAAGCCTTTGACCTAAATATAGATTCTTTGATTTTTACTATTATATATTTTTATATAAAAAAAATTTTCTTACGAAAAACAGTATCAGAATTGATTTTTAATTAAATCTAATTCTTAAAAAAAATATTTTTATAGTTTGACAAACTTTTAATAAAAAGAGTTCTCAAACGAAAAATATCCCAAATGTTCTTTAGGAAAATTTACATAAACGTATTCATTTGTAGTTATTTTTTCTAAATGAAAGATTACCAGAAATAAAAATTTACTTAAGTATTTGGTAATTTGTGTATTTTTTTCTCGTAATTGATTAAATATTTTGTGATTTTTTCAGAATCTAAAACGTTTGAGTATAGGGGTGAGTTTTTGTTAAATTGCTTTAGCACAGTTTTTCACTTTGGAAAAACTTTTGTTTCTTTATTGCTTTCTGTTTTAATTTTTTCCTTTTTCTCTCTTTTCTTTTCCCTTTTTTCTTTCCCCTTTTTTTCCTTTCCTTTTTTTCCTTCCCTTTTTTCTTTTCTTTTCCTTTTTCTCTTTTCTTTCCCTTTTTTTTTCGTTTTCGATTTCGGTTTGGGGGGAAATTTCCCATTTCCCCCCCCCCCCTTGAAACCGCGATGGCATCCACCACTGTCCACCAATTTTGTTCATTTATTGGTCTTCAAACACGAGTTTCTGCCCTTTTAAAATCAAATACTGATTGATACTATCGATTTTCTGGAAAACAATTACATAACAAAGTTCCGTAGGTATTCTGAATTCGGCTCTTATCCCCAAAAATATATGGGTCATTCCATAGCTTTAGTTTTTTTAGTTTGAAAGCATCCCTGAGCAAGTGGATTTTTAAGACCTGATGCGTTGCCAGATTGAAAAATTAGTTTTTGTGAACATTTTTTCTTAAAAAATGTATAAATTTCTCTTCCAAAATTAAAGCATACTCCAATGATCTCATCCATGACACACCAAAACAACAGCGCAAGCTTTCCTGTTACAATAAAATATTCCCCGAACCACTAACAAATGAATGTTTAGAAATGCCACAATTTCTTCTTCAGATGGATCCAATAGTTATTTATGTTAGGTTAGGTTGAATGGGAGCCCGCCAGAACGGCGACTTCACTCGGAGGCCATAGGGCCCATTGTGATTCCCTTAGTTTTTCCCACATGGAAAGAAATACCACGACCCGAGAAATCTAGAACCATCCCGATCCCCTCATAAAGTTCGCAAGACCAGACAGAGAAACATCGCGTAGACTGTCCAGGTCGTCGAAGAACCTGCACCTTAGATATCTGAGTCGCCGTTCCTTCACAAAGCAGATGATGCACTGTCTCCTCGTCCTCCTCGTCCCCACAGCCCCTGCAGTAGTCCGCCTGGGTGTAACCCCAACTTGGTCAATGTTGTCCACCTTGCCCTCGTCTTCCTATCCGATATATCCCTATCACACCGAATAGCTCCACCAGAGGAACCAGGACCTCCGTCTGTATAGGGTCCTCAACCGACTCGGAGCCATTCCTCGCACACTCGTCAGCCCGCTCGTTCCCCACAATCCCAGCGTGTCCAAGGACCCACGCCAGCCTTACCGAGTGCCGACGAATACGGTCGAGGGATTCAATACAGTGCCGCACACACCCCGATCTGACAGTATCGGATTCCAGGGCTTTCAAAGCAGCAAGACTGTCCGCAAAGATGCTAATGGACGATGGATCCAAATCCCGTTCCATTATCATCCGTGCGGCCACGTCAATTGCATACACTTCCGCCTGGAACAAGCTACAATCGCCCGAGAGTCGTATGGAGATTCGAAGGTCCAGTTCGCCGGAGTAAACTCCCGAGCCTGTCCCCATGTCCATCTTCGAACCGTCCGTGAACACTGAGATATCACCACTCCGAATAACGGAGTCGGCTGCCCAGTCTTCCCTGGTCGGTACAATCACTTCAGAAGTCCTCTGGAAATTCGTGACCGGTACAATAGAGTCCGTTTCACGATCCAGTAGTGCACCACCAATCCCATGCAGAATGGTACTGTGCCCCCAAGTGCGTTGCCTCAGCTCCTGCATCTCCCTGAGTCTGAGAGCTGTCTTTGCCGCCGTGCCCCTAATATAAATATCCACTGGTGGGATGCCAAGCATCACCTCCAAACTTGCCTGGGTCCTTCTCTTCCCAAAGGTCCTTCTACAGGTGTAAAAAGCACATAAGGCTTTTCTCATTCTCTCCTCGGTATTCCTCTTCCAGGAAAGTTTAGAGTCAAGAATGACACCCAGATGTTTTGCCTTCCCCGAGAGTTGAAGAGTAACTCCGTCCAATCTAGGGAGATCAAACCTCTCCGGTTTGTACTTCCTTGTGAACAAAACAAGTTCGGTTTTAGATGGATTGACTCCCAGACCGTTCTCCATTGCCCACCTGGATAGCATCGTAAGCGCCGACTCCATGAGACCACTGACCGTCTGGAGAAATTTCCCCCTGATCAGTAGCACAACGTCGTCGGCGTATGCCACAACCTTCGTCCCCGTTCTCCCAAATGAGTCAAGGATTCCATTGATCATAAGATTCCAATGAAGAGGGGAAATGACCCCCCCTTGTGGAGTACCCCTTGTGACCACCTCCCGCGCCCCATCACCGCCTATGTCCGAGTTTATAGCCCTGCTCCTGAGCATATTTCCCGTCCACAGGGTTATATGCGGGTCAGTGCCAATACCCTCCAAGGCACTAATGATCGATGATATACTCACGTTGTTGAAAGCCCCTTCTACATCCAGGAAGGACGCCAACACATACTCACGGTCGTGAAGAGCATCCTCAATTGTGCCGACAACCTTACTCAGAGCCGTTTCCACCGACCTCCCCTTGAGGTATGCGTGTTGGGCTCTGCTGAAATTGTCTGCAGAGAGGATGCTCCTCACATGAACATCCACCAGTCTCTCCAGATTTTTCAATAAAAACGACGAGAGACTAATCGGCCTGTAGTCCCTGGCGGTGCTGTGGTTTATCCTCCCGCTTTCGGGATGAAGACCACCCTGACCTCTCTCCACCCAGAGGGTACATACCCCGATGCCAGACTGCCAGTAAAAATACGCAGCAGACATGGCATGATAATGTCCAGGGACTCCCGCAAAAGTGCCGGGAAAATACCATCCGGCCCTGCTGATTTGTAGGGCTTAAAAGACCGTATCGCCCAAGCAATTTTGCGTTCGTCTACCATTGACGAGATGTGCTCACCTATCGATTAGAGTGCGTCCAACGGGACATTGGACATCACATCCTCTCTGCAACCCGGAAAGTGAGTCTCCATCAGGAGCTCAATGGTTTCCCTATTACCCTCCGTGAAAGTACCATCAGGCCTCATAAGGGATCCTGGTGCACTGGGTGCCTTAGAAAGAATCTTACGAAGCCTCGCTGCCTCCGTAGTGCCCTCTACTTCCCCACAGAACTTAGACCACGATTCCCTTTTTGCCCTTCGAGTCGCCTTCTTAAAGGCATTAAAACTGAGACGGTACCGCTCCCAGTCCTCAGGTCTGTTCTCCTTCTTCGCCTTATTGAAAAGTTTTCTGCTCTCCGTCCTAAGTCTCTTAAGCTCCGGAGTCCACCATGGTTGGTGAATTTTCCTCGGTGGCAAGCGCTCAGGACACGGGTTCAAAAATGCTTCCCTAAGATTATCCATCAATAGACGAACTGAACCTTCCACGTCTCGCACACTGACCGGGGTTTCCCGTTCTGGGCCCGGTATCGTCTGAACAAGACTACGAAATTTGGCCCAGTTTATCTTCCTAGGATTCCTATATGGAATCATTTCCCTAACAGAAAGATCAACGCTGAAGAGAATCCTATAATGATCAGAGAATGAACATTCTTGTGAAACTCTCCAGTCTTGGACTTCAACAGAGTCGGTATTCGATACCATGGTTATAAATAACCTCTTCCCTAATCCTATTATAGAATGTTGGCCTATTGCCCCTATTACATATAATCAAATTAGTGGACATTAGGTAATCAAACAGTGACTCAGTGCTGCCCCATAAAGAGTGATGAGCATTGGCATCACCCCCCATCACCAGATCATGGCCCTTGGTTATGCCCACCTCGACCAGATTACGGACTGCCTGTGATGGAGGGTTGTCTTTCTCATACGGGAGACACATCGAGGCAAGGAGCAGAGGTGGCATGCCCCTGCGCTCAAGTGCCGCCACGTTAGGTCTCCATTGCTGTAATGAGACATAAGAAAAAGATTAATGCCCTTCCTATACAATATACAGCTTCTGATCTTACCTTCACATAGCGGAGAGAGAAGCATGAAGTTGCGTGATCCAAGTCCCCGAACCCTGTTGCCAGAAAGCCAATGTTCTTGAATCAGGGCCCCGTCCATCCTCTCCGTCTCCATGAAACGCAGCAATTCATCGGTCGCTGCCTCGCAGTGATGCAGATTTATCTGCACCAACTTGATGCATCTAGGACGCATTGCTGGTATCTTCCTTGGGTAGAATCATCTTAAGATGGTTCAACCCAAACTTCACCGATCCATTGGAGAGGCGCAGGAGGCGCAAAGACTCCGAGCCGACTTTTAGCCAGAGGTCCTTTCCATCTCCTTTGTCCCTCGCTCGTCCCCTGATGATTCTCCAATCATCTGAACCAAGTCCCTTGTTCTGACGTTTCAGTAGTGTCAGAATGGCTTCATCCTCTATTACTGGAGGAGGAACCCACACCTTCATGGTCGTCTGAAAAGGGACCTGATCAATGGGAAAGATATCGACATTCATATCCGGGCAACGCTCGTCAAGATCCTGGATTGTGCTTTTGAGAAAGTTCAACGCTTTCTCATTGCCACAACCCACTATCTTGACACCTTTCTGCCACTTGGCGCCATCGAACGCAGTGAAGGAATCATCTTCACTGTGTGCGAGTGCATCAACGAGTGCCCTCAGTATCCGTTCCTTCAACACCAGCCATCTGTCCGTTGCCATCCTACCTTCAGGATGACTCCGGTCCACAATGGCTACCTGTAGCTCAGGTGCAGATGGAAAGCTAGCCGATGGTTTCAACCGCTTACCCTCTGACACCTGCGTCTCACCTGACCTCTGTCGCTTTCCACCGGGCCTGCAGGCTTTGTCCTTGGAGATAGCCGTACTTCCTTTTGATGAGGACGGTACGGCCCGTACCTCGGATTTTCCGCCGTCAGATCCGGCTTTGTCGCCAGGATCACCGCCAAACTTCGTACCCCCAACATTGCCACGTGATGTGGACGGTCGCGTTGAGAGTGCTTCGGTTTGGTTGGTCGAACGCTTCCCGGACTCCGCAGGAACCTTGGAGTCCGTTCGCCGCGCCTCAGAGTGGCCATAGGATCCGTTTTTATGCGGTTTTCCCATGGCTTTGCTCTGATCTTGCGCCTTTGTGTGTGGCCTGGATTCCACTACGGAAGTATTCTTCGCCACGGATTCATACTTCCGCACATGGAATTCATGTTTCCGCCTCAATCGCCTTTCTCTGGCAGTTAAGGCAGCTGGATCTCGACTAGCCAGCTGCTTCAAATACCGGATAGAGCGCTTGTAGCCTGCCACTCTTTTCGAGTCATCTGCCGGCAGAGGACTGCCAGTGGATTTGCTCTCTTCGGTGCCTCCAACGATCATTTTCTTGGGTTTGTTGGACTCACTGACCACCGGCTGGGAGGATATCATACGAATATCTTCCTCATCCGTCTGGTATAAGAAGAATTATTCCAAACCCAATAGTTGGTCGTTGGTGTCACTGTCCGAGGGCACCTCCATGGCCTCTTGTCTGACGAGAGATGACCCCAGTTGTGAATTTGCCGTTGCCGTGTCCGTTACCATATCCGTTGTGTGACTGCTGGCGACACGCAGAGGAGACCCGCTGTCTCCACCGTGCCCGCCGGTGGTCGCAGTCACTGCTAACACCGATGTTTGGGCGTATATTACCGCCCGGATTTCATTTTCGACGTGTTGTGTTCCCATGTTCATTCTTCTACCAACATCGTTAAAAAATTTTCACCGCCGACCTACTAGGTAAAACAGACGCGGACCAGGAAGCCGCCCACTATGGGAAACAGACGCGCCTGGATTTGAGGAACCACGAGAAAGGAAGCGTCCCAAGCCGCTCAATGTGAGAAAAACAGACACTCGGACCGATACCTAGCCGCGGTTACCTTCCACCTATAGTTATTTATATCATCTATACTTTTCAGATTTTAATTATTTCAATAGATTTTAATAGCGTTTATTTATTTCTTTGTGAAAGAACTACTTATTTGTTGTGAGTGTATGGTTGATTTGGTGTTACCTGGTACACGGATGAGATCACTGAAGTAGACTTAAACCCTGGAGGAGAAATTTATGCAGCTTTTAAGAAAAAAATGTTCATAAGAACTGATTTTTCAACCTGGCAACGCATCAGTCCTAAAAAATCCACTTACTCAGGGATGCTTTGAAACTGAAAATACTAAATTTATGGAATTACCCATATATTTTCAGGATAAGAGCAGAATTAAGAATACCTACGGAATTTTGTTATGTAATTGTTTTCCAGAAAATCGATAGTATCAAACAGTTTTTAATCCTAAAAGAGCAGAAACTCTTGTTTGAATATCGATGAATGAACAAAATTGGTGGACAGTGGACAATGGTGGGTGCCAAATGGGATTTTTAGTATTAATTAATATCAGGTCGACTTTACGCAACATTAAATTATTTTATTTAATTTTTTACTCAAATGCTTTTAACTTCCAAATCCATTTTTCTGAAAGTGCGGCTATAATTATGAAACACTAGTAAAAATAAAAATGGCGATTTAAATTAATCTACGTTAAATTTTTTTTTTATGGAAATATACATATGTCTTTTAGATGTAACTTTTAGTTATAAGGTCTTTTATATGTCTAAATTATTTAGAACCTCACACATCAGATGTTTTATAGTGCGGCTATAGTTATGAAACGGAGTGTATATTATACAAATAAGAAAAAAATTATCTTTTTCGGAAAAACTAAAATGCGTGTACCTTCGAACTTTTTTAATATTTCCTCTTCTGTATAACCAACAAATTTCAATATATGATTAATTGAAGCTCCACAGGCCAGTTGTACTTTTTGGATTTCATTTGCTGCAAAATAACCTTTAGTTTATGATTTTTGCCATTTCTTAAAAATTACGTTTTTATGCAAATATTAAATTGCATTGTCTCATTTCAAGTAGATATCGATTCCACTGCAAATAATGCAATAAATTTCACTATATTCCCTTAATTTTTTAGGAGTTTCAAGGTACACGCCAATTTGTAATTAGGAACACTTTTATGGTTTTCTAAAAAAATCATAGTTTCTTAAAACCAGGGACGTAACAGTTATAACTTTTATTCAAAAAAGTGATTGTTTTACAATTATTTCCTGTTTGAGTATTTTTAATTTTCTGTTTATTTGCTCTGTTTGATTTATATTTTTAATTCAAACAAAAACAATCCAAACACGATTTTTATTTTTTCAAAAATAATAAAAGTTATTTTGTGATTTTTTTTCTTTATCAAAAAATAACAATTAAGAATATAAATCAAAAGCCATGGAACCAATGACTTCACCAATTATAATATCCTGATGATGTCAACTAGTGTTAATAAAAGATTGAACAGTGATTTAAAGTGAGTAAATATGTATATTCCAGCAACTTCCGGCATTCAATTTAGGTCAATTTTTAATTTTTATTTTATTATCAAATAAAAAAGTTAGTGCTTAATTTTTTCAAAAAAATCATTCTGTAACTTTTATAAAAAGTTTTAAAATAAAAATCAAAAAACAACAGAAATTTATAGAGTAAAATATAAAAATTGAAAAAATTAAAATCTTTGCCAAACTTTGTGATTTTTTTGTGCAATATGATTTATAAAATATAGTGCATTATTGAAATATTATAATTAAATAAATTTGGGTGGTGACTTTTTTAGAAATATAACAGTTATTTTGGGTCTCTGCTTAAAACACATAGAAATTATTAAAGTTTTTATTATTTGCAATATATAACAACACCAACACTAATATTTCTGCATTTAAATATTTTTCGCATCAATCTCAATCTTAGGGATATTGACACAAGATTTTCAAAAGTACCAAGGTACACGACACTCCCCTAAGTATTACTATTATAAGTCAGCACATTTACCAACTTTGTGCGTAAAAATTTTATTTAACAAAAGAATACTAACTTTAGATATAATGTATTTATTTGCAAACACATAATGTCTTAAAATACTTTGTGTGTGTATTATTTGTGTATGGAAGTGTGTAGAAAAAAGTTTACGCATTTATTTGTTTATATTTACCGAATCTTCGAAAAATTAAACAAAACTTTACCAATTTTGTAGTAGTAAATTTACTAACATTTTTTAGGGTGTAAGAAATTTGAAACATACTCATTGAAAATGGAAATTGTATCGCTATGCGATTGTCTATTTCTATATTTTATTCGTTTATTTACTTAGTTTTTATGTTTTTTTTTATTAAGTTTAACAGGTACAATAATATGGTGTATTTTCTTTGGTTTTATCAATAATAAATATCATTAAAGTTCAAAATGTTTTTATTTCTAAATCGAAAACAAAAAATTTCAAATGTACTTTAAAATAAAAATATTCCTCAAGTTGAAATTCCAAAAATATCTTTAGGTATAAATATCAAAATTTTTCAAAAAGAAATAGTTTTGCATCAATATATTTGCTTACAGAATGTTAATCGCTGATTAAATATCAAAATTAATTTTTTGTACCATAAAGCCTTTTTTCGCGTTCCGCCATTATTTTGAAATTTTTTAAATGCAGTTTTTATGGTTAGTTGCTCACAAATCCTATGGTTTTGATGACTACAGTTTGTCTTTTGCACAAAATTATTTAGCCTATCATTCTTTGTAGAAATGATATCGTTCCAATGTAGGGTTTATGTCCCGGGAATTCCCGGGACGGGATTCCCGGGAATCCCGCCCTTTTTTCAATCCCGCAATCCCGGGAATTTAGTGCGGGATTTCCCGGGATTTTTTTTTATTCTATTACAGAAGTTTTAGCTAGTATATTAAAATTTTGGAAGCTTTATTTTAATTAAAAACATTGATTGTTTTAAAAATAGTTTAAATAAAAAATATTTAAAATTAAAAAATGCGATTTAAAATTTAAAATAAAAAATTATTATTTAGGCCGAATTTTTTGCGTTAATTTAAACCAAAAACAAATTTTATTAGACATTATCAAGTTTAAATATCAAAAAAAATACACGTACCTCGGAAATTTTATATTTTTTAATGATGGTCTTTGCTCAAATAAAGCAATATACATACACAACATTTCAACATCAGTATTTCAGCTCCAAATACCTCCAAAAAAAACTCGGCATTAAAATTAAAAAAAAATGATAATATTTTCGTATTTTGAATTGATGTAAGTGTTTTGAATTTTTATTACCTACTTCAAACAGTTTCATTTAAATTTCAATTGCTATACCTTTATTTCAGTTGTATTTTTCAAATTTTATGTTTTTGTCAGATTAAATATTGTTGACCTTTGGTGTTGTTATATTTTTAGTATTGTTTGGCTTTAGGTCATAAATTTTTAAAAAATAAAATCCAAATATTTTGTATTTTATTTTTCAATATTTTATTTTTAATTTTCTTCCGATATTTCGATTTGCATTCCAAATCATCCTCTGGGATATTTAAAAAATACAATATATTAAAAGATATATTTTTGAACGGGACTGAGTTGAAAACTTCTCGCTGCACTTAAAGCTTACTATTATTTCTAAAATAATGCATCACATGCTTTTTCAAATTATTTTGGATTTTTATATGTTAATTTAAAAAAATGCAACAATGTAAACTAAATAATTATTTTTTTAAGTAATTGTGCCATAAAAAATTTCGATTCAAAAAATACTTATTAAAGTTTTGAAACTATTTAATAATATTTTATTTATTTAAAATAGACATTTTTATAAAAAGATTTAGACGATTTGCCTAAAAATTTGTGTGAAAAATACTCACTTTTAAACTTTTTAATAAAAATAGACGAATACTTCTGAGAATCTGCATAGAAACAAAATATCTAGAAATAGAAATTTTTGGATTCCATATTTAATCAAAAAATCGATTTTACTTCTGATTCTAAGGCTGGTCCGATACAAATTTGCACCTATTAACAATTCCATTATATCCTGAAAGAATTTATGACTCAATTTGTTTAACCGTCTAAACCGCGAATTAATCTAATATTAATTATATAATACAAATATATTACCTGCATATTAGTTCGCTATTTAAACTGTTAAACGAATTGATCTCGAAAAAGTAGAAGATATGGATATTTCATATTAAGCCCTTATTTCAGAATATATTAAGTAGATTTTCTCATGACTGCTACCAAAAGATGAACTTTATCGTAAGTTATTTTTAATAGATATCGAGTTTTTCAAGGAAACATACGTGGGATATTTTCATTTTCTAACGAGCGGGAATTCCCGGGATCCCGGGAAATTCAAAAAAAAATCCCGCTGTCCCGGGAAATGAAAAAGTCCGGGAAAAGAAAAACCCTATTCCAATGAGAATATTGTGACCACCTTCGTATTGTTTACCTTTGTGTGAAAAAATTCATGTTAGTGTGATAACTTCGGCTTAGACAGAAATTGAGTAATTTTACGGATGTAACGAAAACCTTTTGTAGTTTTTTTAGAACAATCGATTATGTGCCAGAACTAAGAATTAATTTGTTCTAAAATTTCACTTAAGTAAAAAATTTTCAAACAAAATTTCTTACATACCTAAATTTTTTTAAGCGTGTGAAGTTAAATTTAAAAAATAAATTTAAAGCTCACATTTTCAAATTGCCTTTAATGGGTTAATAATGGGTGTGAAGTTAAATTCAAAAAATAATAGTCTTTGAATTTAACTTCACACATTGTGAAGTTAAATTGAAAAAATAAATTCAAGTAAAAAATTAAAAAATAAACTCAAGAAATAAATTCAAAAAATAAATCCAAGAAATAAATTTAAAAAATAGATTCAAGAAATAAATTCAAAATATAAATTCAAAAATAAATTAAGTGGGTTATTTTGTAAAACGCAACGCAACAATAACAATTTACACATAAATCAACGCAACGCAAGGCGTTGCGTTTTACAAAATAACCCCCTAAATAAATAAATTCAATTTTTTTTTAAAAATGTCAATTTTGAACAGACGTGAATGGGGTTTGGTCATATGCATGCACAGGGCTAAGGGAGCAGATTTTAATTCTGGGATCACTTTATTCAAAAGTTGCTCAGGAAAATAGCCATAAATTTTCAAAAATGTTAAATTTAAATTTTTAAACATGTCAAGTGCAGGTGGGTCCAGGGCCAATTTCGAACAGACGTGAATGGGGTTTAGTCATATCAGTGGACACGGCGGAGGGAGCAGATTTCAATTCTGAGCTCACTTTATTCAAAAGTTGCTCAGGAAAATAGCCATAAAATTTAAAAAATGTTAAATTTAAATTTTTAAACATGTCCAGTGCAGGTGGGCCCAGGGCCAATTTCGAACAGACGTGAATGGGGTTTGGTCATATCAGTGGACACGGCTGAGGGAGCAGATTTCAATTCTGAGCTCACTTTATTCAAAAGTTGCTCAGGAAAATAGCCATAAATTTTCAAAAATGTTAAATTTAAATTTTTAAACATGTCAAGTGCAGGTAGGCCCAGGGCCAATTTCGAACAGACGTGAATGGGGTTTGGTTATATCAGGGGACACGGCTGAGGGAGCAGATTTTAATTCTGAGCTCACTTTATTCAAAAGTTGCTCAGGAAAATAGCCATAAATTTTCAAAAATGTTAAATTTAAATTTTTAAACTTGTCAAGTGCAGGTGGGTCCAGGGCCAATTTCGAACAGACGTGAATGGGGTTTGGTCATATCAGTGGACACGGCGGAGGGAGCAGATTTCAATTCTGAGCTCACTTTATTCAAAAGTTGCTCAGGAAAATAGCCATAAATTTTCAAAAATGTTAAATTTAAATTTTTAAACATGTCAAGTGCAGGTGGGTCCAGAGCCAATTTCGAACAGACGTGAATGGGGTTTGGTTATATCAGTGGACACGGCTGAGGGAGTAGATTTCAATTCTGACCTCACTTTATTCAAAAGTTGCTCAAGAAAATAGCCATAAATTTTCAAATATGTTAAATTTAAATTTTTAAACATGTCAAGTGCAGGTGGGCCCAGGGCCAATTTCGAACAGACGTGAATGGGGTTTGGTCATATCAGTGGACACGGCTGAGGGAGTAGATTTCAATTCTGAGCTCACTTTATTCAAAAGTTGCTCAAGAAAATAGCCATAAATTTTCAAAAATGTTAAATTTAAATTTTTAAACATGTCAAGTGCAGCTTGGTCCAGGGCCAATTTCGAACAGACGTGAATGGGGTTTGGTCATATCAGTGGACACGGCGGAGGGAGCAGATTTCAATTCTGAGCTCACTTTATTCAAAAGTTGCTCAGGAAAATAGCCATAAATTTTAAAAATTGTTAAATTTAAATTTTTAAACATGTCAAGTGCAGGTGGGCTCAGGGCCAATTTCGAACAGACGCGAATGGGGTTTGGTTATATCAGGGGACACGGCTGAGGGAGCAGATTTTAATTCTGAGCTCACTTTATTCAATAGTTGCTCAGGAAAATAGCCATAAATTTTCAAAAATGTTAAATTTAAATTTTTAAACATGTCAAGTGCAGGTGGGTCCAGGGCCAATTTCGAACAGGCGTGAATGGGGTTTGGTCATATCAGTGGACACGGCGGAGGGAGCAGATTTCAATTCTGAGCTCACTTTATTCAAAAGTTGCTCAGGAAAATAGCCATAAATTTTCAAAAATGTTAAATTTAAATTTTTAAACATGTCAAGTGCAGGTGGGTCCAGAGCCAATTTCGAACAGACGTGAATGGGGTTTGGTTATATCAGTGGACACGGCTGAGGGAGTAGATTTCAATTCTGACCTCACTTTATTCAAAAGTTGCTCAAGAAAATAGCCATAAACTTTCAAATATGTTAAATTTAAATTTTTAAACATGTCAAGTGCAGGTGGGCCCAGGGCCAATTTCGAACAGACGTGAATGGGGTTTGGTCATATCAGTGGATACGGCTGAGGGAGCACATTTTATTTCTGAGCTCACTTTATTCAAAAGTTGCTCAGGAAAATAGCCATAAATTTTCAAAAATGTTAAATTTAAATTTTTAAACATGTCAAGTGCAGGTGGGCTCAGGGCCAATTTCGACCAGACGTGAATGGGGTTTGGTCATATCAGTGGACACAGCTGAGGGAGCAGATTTTAATTCTGAGCTCACTTTATTCAAAAGTTGCCCAGGAAAATAGCCATAAATTTTCAAAAATGTTAAATTTAAATTTTTAAACATGTCAAGTGCAGGTGGGTCCAGGGCCAATTTCGAACAGACGTGAATGGGGTTTGGTTATATCAGTGGACACGGCTGAGGGAGCAGATTTTAATTCTGAGCTCACTTTATTCAAAAGTTGCTCAGGAAAATAGCCATAAATTTTCAAAAATGTTAAATTTAAATTTTTAAACATGTCAAGTGCAGGTGGGCCCAGGGCCAATTTTGAACAGACGTGAATGGGGGTTGGTCATATCAGTGGACGCGGCTGAGTGAGCAGATTTCAATTCTGAGATTACTTTATTCAAAAGTTGCTCAGGAAAATAGCCATAAATTTTCAAAAATGTTAAATTTAAATTTTTAAACATGTCAAGTGCAGGTGGGCCCAGGGCCAATTTCGAACAGACATGAACGGGGTTTGGTCATATCAGTGAACACGGCTGAGGGAGCAGATTTTAATTCTGAGCTCACTTTATTCAAAAATTGCTCAGGAAAATAGCCATAAAATTTCAAATATGTTAAATTTAAATTTTTAAACATGTCAAGTGCAGGTGGGCCCAGGGCCAATTTCGAACAGACGTGAATGGGGTTTGGTCATATCAGTGGACACGGCGGAGCGAGCAGATTTCAATTCTGAGCTCACTTTATTCAAAAGTTGCTCAGGAAAATAGCCATAAATTTTCAAAAATGTTAAATTTAAATTTTTAAACATGTCAAGTGCAGGTGGGCCCAGGGCCAATTTCGAATAGACGTGAATGGGGTTTGGTCATATCAGTGGACGCGGCTGAGGGAGCAGATTTCAATTCTGAGATTACTTTATTCAAGAGTTGCTCAGGAAAATAGCCATAAATTTTCAAAAATGTTAAATTTAAATTTTTAAACATGTCAAGTGCAGGTGGGCCCAGGGCCAATTTCGAACAGACGTGAATGGGGTTTGGTCATATCAGTCGATACGGCTGAGGGAGCACATTTTAATTCTGAGCTCACTTTATTCAAAAGTTGCTCAGGAAAATAGCCATAAATTTTAAAAAATGTTAAATTTAAATTTTTAAACATGTCAAGTGCAGGTGGGCTCAGGGCCAATTTCGAACAGACGTGAATGGGGTTTGGTCATATCAGTGGACACAGCTGAGGGAGCAGATTTTAATTCTGAGCTCACTTTATTCAAAAGTTGCTCAGGAAAATAGCCATATATTTTCAAAAATGTTAAATTTAAATTTTTAAACATGTCAAGTGCAGGTGGGCCCAGGGCCAATTTCGAACAGACGTGAATGGGGTTTGGTCATATCAGTGGATACCGCTGAGGGAGCACATTTTAATTCTGAGCTCACTTTATTCAAAAGTTGCTCAGGAAAATAGCCATAAATTTTCAAAAATGTTAAATTTAAATTTTTAAACATGTCAAGTGCAGGTGGGCCCAGGGCCAATTTCGAATAGACGTGAATGGGGTTTGGTCATATCAGTGGATACGGCTGAGGGAGCACATTTTAATTCTGAGCTCACTTTATTCAAAAGTTGCTCAGGAAAATAGCCATAATTTTTAAAAAATGTTAAATTTAAATTTTTAAACATGTCAAGTGCAGGGTGGTCCAGGGCCAATTTCGAACAGACGTGAATGCGGTTTGGTCATATCAGTGGACACAGCTGAGGGAGCAGATTTTAATTCTGAGCTCACTTTATTCAAAAGTTGCCCAGGAAAATAGCCATAAATTTTCAAAAATGTTAAATTTAAATTTTTAAACATGTCAAGTGCAGGTGGGTCCAGGGACAATTTCGAACAGACGTGAATGGGGTTTGGTCATATCAGTGGACACGGTGGAGGGAGCAGATTTCAATTCTGAGCTCACTTTATTCAAAAGTTGCTCAGGAAAATAGCCATAAATTTTCAAAAGTGTTAAATTTAAATTTTTAAACATGTCAAGTGCAGGTGGGCCCAGGGCCAATTTTGAACAGACGTGAATGGGGGTTGGTCATATCAGTGGACGCGGCTGAGTGAGCAGATTTCAATTCTGAGATTACTTTATTCAAAAGTTGCTCAGGAAAATAGCCATAAATTTTCAAAAATGTTAAATTTAAATTTTTAAACATGTCAAGTGCAGGTGGGCCCAGGGCCAATTTCGAACAGACATGAACGGGGTTTGGTCATATCAGTGAACACGGCTGAGGGAGCAGATTTTAATTCTAAGCTCACTTTATTCAAAAATTGCTCAGGAAAATAGCCATAAATTTTCAAAAATGTTAAATTTAAATTTTTAAACATGTCAAGTGCAGGTGGGTCCAGGGCCAATTTCGAAAAGACGTGAATGGGGTTTGGTCATATCAGTCGATACGGCTGAGGGAGCACATTTTAATTCTGAGATTACTTTATTCAAGAGTTGCTCAGGAAAATAGCCATAAATTTTCAAAAATGTTAAATTTAAATTTTTAAACATGTCAAGTGCAGGTGGGTCCAGGGCCAATTTCGAAAAGACGTGAATGGGGTTTGGTCATATCAGTCGATACGGCTGAGGGAGCACATTTTAATTCTGAGATTACTTTATTCAAGAGTTGCTCAGGAAAATAGCCATAAATTTTCAAAAATGTTAAATTTAAATTTTTAAACATGTCAAGTGCAGGTGGGCTCAGGGCCAATTTCGAACAGACGTGAATGGGGTTTGGTCATATCAGTGGACACAGCTGAGGGAGCAGATTTTAATTCTGAGCTCACTTTATTCAAAAGTTGCTCAGGAAAATAGCCATATATTTTCAAAAATGTTAAATTTAAATTTTTAAACATGTCAAGTGCAGGTGGGCCCAGGGCCAATTTCGAACAGACGTGAATGGGGTTTGGTCATATCAGTGGATACGGCTGAGGGAGCACATTTTAATTCTGAGCTCACTTTATTCAAAAGTTGCTCAGGAAAATAGCCATAGATTTTCAAAAATGTTAAATTTAAATTTTTAAACATGTCAAGTGCAGGTGGGCCCAGGGCCAATTTCGAACAGACGTGAATGGGGTTTGGTCATATCAGTGGACACGGCGGAGGGAGCAGATTTCAATTCTGACCTCACTTTATTCAAAAGTTGCTCAGGAAAATAGCCATAAATTTTCAAAAATGTTAAATTTAAATTTTTAAACATGTCAAGTGCAGCAGGGTCCAGGGCCAATTTCGAACAGACGTGAATGGGGTTTGGTTATATCAGTGGACACGGCTGAGGGAGCAGATTTTAATTCTGAGCTCACGTTATTCAAAAGTTGCTCAGGAAAATAGCCATAAATTTTCAAAAATGTTAAATTTAAAGTTTTAAACATGTCAAGTGCAGGTGGGTCCAGGGCCAATTTCGAACAGACGTGAATGGGGTTTGGTCATATCAGTGGACACGGCGGAGGGAGCAGATTTCAATTCTGAGCTCACTTTATTCAAAAGTTGCTCAGGAAAATAGCCATAAATTTTCAAAAATGTTCAATTAAAATTTTTAAACATGAAAAGTTCAGGTGCTCTCAGGGCCAATTTCGAACAGACGTAAATGGGGTTTGGTCATATCAGTGGACACGGCGGAGGGAGCAGATTTCAATTCTGAGCTCACTTTATTCAAAAGTTGCTCAGGAAAATAGCCATAAATTTTCAAAAATGTTAAATTTAAATTTTTAAACATGTCAAGTGCAGGTGGGTCCAGGGCCAATTTCGAACAGACGTGTATGGGGTTTGGTCATATCAGTGGACACGGCGGAGGGAGCAGATTTCAATTCTGAGCTCACTTTATTCAAAAGTTGCTCAGGAAAATAGCCATAAATTTTCAAAAATGTTAAATTTAAATTTTTAAACATGTCAAGTGCAGGTGGGCCCAGGGCCAATTTCGAACAGACGTGAATATCAGTGGACGCGGCTGAGGGAGCAGATTTCAATTCTGAGATTACTTTATTTAAAAGTTGCTCAGGAAAATAGCCATAAATTTTCAAAAATGTTAAATTTAAATTTTTAAACATGTCAAGTGCAGGTGGGCCCAGGGCCAATTTCGAACAGACGTGAATGGGGACACGGCTGAGGGAGCAGATTTTAATTCTGAGCTCACGTTATTCAAAAGTTGCTCAGGAAAATAGCCATAAATTTTCAAAAATGTTAAATTTAAAGTTTTAAACATGTCAACTGCAGGTGGGTCCAGGGCCAATTTCGAACAGACGTGAATGGGGTTTGGTCATATCAGTGGAGGGAGCAGATTTCAATTCTGAGCTCACTTTATTCAAAAGTTGCTCAGGAAAATAGCCATAAATTTTCAAAAATGTTAAATTTAAATTTTTAAACATGTCAAATGCAGGTGGGCCCAGGGCCAATTTCGAACAGACGTGAATGGAGTTTGGTCATATCACTGGACACGGCTGAGGGAGCAGATTTCAATTCTGAGATTACTTTATTCAAAAGTTGCTCAGGAAAATAGCCATAAATTTTCAAAAATGTTAAATTAAAATTTTTAAACATGTCAAGTGCAGGTGGGTCCAGGGCCAATTTCGAACAGACGCGAATGGGGTTTGGTCATATCAGTGGACGCGGCTGAGGGAGCAGATTTTAATTCTAAGCTCACTTTATTCAAAAGTTGCTCAGGAAAATAGCCATAAATTTTCAAAAATGTTAAATTTAAATTTTTAAACATGTCAAGTGCAGCAGGGTCCAGGGCCAATTTCGAACAGACGTGAATGGGGTTTGGTCATATCAGTGGACACGGCTGAGGGAGCAGATTTTAATTCTAAGCTCACTTTATTCAAAAGTTGCTCAGGAAAATAGCCATAAATTTTCAAAAATGTTAATTTAAATTTTTAAACATGTCAAGTTCAGGTGGGCCCAGGGCCAATTTCGCACAGACATGAATGGGGTTTGGTCATATCAGTGGACACGGCTGTGGGAGCAGATTTCAATTCTGAGCTCACTTTATTCAAAAATTGCTCAGGAAAATAGCCATAAATTTTCAAAAATGTTAAATTTAAATTTTTAAACATGTCAAGTGCAGGTGGGCCCAGGGCCAATTTCGAACAGACGTGAATGGGGTTTGGACGCGGCTGAGGGAGCAGATTTCAATTCTGAGATTACTTTATTCAAAAGTTGCTCAGGAAAATAGCCATAAATTTTCAAAAATGTTAAATTAAAATTTTTAAACATGTCAAGTGCAGGTGGGTCCAGGGCCAGTTTCGAACAGACGCGAATGGGGTTTGGTCATATCAGTGGACGCGGCTGAGGGAGCAGATTTTAATTCTAAGCTCACTTTATTCAAAAGTTGCTCAGGAAAATAGCCATAAATTTTCAAAAATGTTAAATTTAAATTTTTAAACATGACAAGTTCAGGTGGGCCCAGGGCCAATTTCGAACAGACGTGAATGGGGTTTGGTCATATCATTGGACACGGCTGAGGGAGCAGATTTTAATTCTGAGCTCACTTTATTCAAAAATTGCTCAGGAAAATAGCCATAAATTTTCAAAAATGTTAAATTTAAATTTTTAAACATGTCAAGTGCAGCAGGGTCCAGAGCCAATTTCGAACAGACGTGAATTAGGTTTGGTTATATCAGTGGACGCGGCTGAGGTAGCAGATTTTAATTCTAAGCTCACTTTATTCAAAAGTTGCTCAGGAAAATAGCCATAAATTTTCAAAAATGTTAAATTTAAATTTTTAAACATGACAAGTTCAGGTGGGCCCAGGGCCAATTTCGAACAGACGTAGATGGGGTTTGGTCATATCAGTGGACACGGCTGAGGGAGTAGATTTCAATTCTGAGCTCAGTTTATTCAAAAGTTGCTCAGGAAAATAGCCATAAATTTTCAAAAATGTTAATTTAAATTTTTAAACATGTCAAGTTCAGGTGGGCCCAGGGCCAATTTCGCAGAGACATGAATGGGGTTTGGTCATATCAGTGGACACGGCTGTGGGAGCAGATTTCAATTCTGAGCTCACTTTATTCAAAAATTGCTCAGGAAAATAGCCATACATTTTCAAAAATGTTAAGTTTAAATTTTTAAACATGTCAAGTGCAGGTGGGTCCAGGGCCAATTTCGCACAGACATGAATGGGGTTTGGTCATATCAGTGGATACGGCTGAGGGAGCAGATTTCAATTCTGAGATTACTTTATTCAAAAGTTGCTCAGGAAAATAGCCATAAATTTTCAAAAATGTTAAATTTAAATTTTTAAACATGTCAAGTTCAGGTGGGCCCAGGGCCAATTTCGCACAGACATGAATGGGGTTTGGTCATATCAGTGGACACGGCTGAGGGAGCAGATTTTAATTCTAAGCTCACTTTATTCAAAAGTTGCTCAGGAAAATAGCCATAAATTTTCAAAAATGTTAATTTAAATTTTTAAACATGTCAAGTTCAGGTGGGCCCAGGGCCAATTTCGAACAGACGTGAATGGGGTTTGGTCATATCAGTGGACACGGCTGAGGGAGTAGATTTCAATTCTGAGCTCAGTTTATTCAAAAGTTGCTCAGGAAAATAGCCATAAATTTTCAAAAATGTTAAATTTAAATTGTTAAACATGTCAAGTGCAGCAGGGTCCAGGGCCAATTTCGAACAGACGTGAATGGGGTTTGGTTATATCAGTGGACGCGGCTGAGGGAGCAGATTTTAATTCTAAGCTCACTTTATTCAAAAGTTGCTCAGGAAAATAGCCATAAATTTTCAAAAATGTTAAATTTAAATTTTTAAACATGACAAGTTCAGGTGGGCCCAGGGCCAATTTCGAACAGACGTAGATGGGGTTTGGTCATATCAGTGGACACGGCTGAGGGAGCAGATTTTAATACTAAGCTCACTTTATTCGAAAGTTGCTCAGGAAAATAGCCATAAATTTTCAAAAATGTTAATTTAAATTTTTAAACATGTCAAGTTCAGGTGGGCCCAGGGCCAATTTCGCACAGACATGAATGGGGTTTGGTCATATCAGTGGACACGGCTGTGGGAGCAGATTTCAATTCTGAGATTACTTTATTCAAAAGTTGCTCAGGAAAATAGCCATAAATTTTCAAAAATGTTAAATTAAAATTTTTAAACATGTCAAGTGCAGGTGGGTCCAGGGCCAGTTTCGAACAGACGCGAATGGGGTTTGGTCATATCAGTGGACGCGGCTGAGGGAGCAGATTTTAATTCTAAGCTCACTTTATTCAAAAGTTGCTCAGGAAAATAGCCATAAATTTTCAAAAATGTTAAATTAAAATTTTTAAACATGTCAAGTGCAGGTGGGTCCAGGGCCAGTTTCGAACAGACGCGAATGGGGTTTGGTCATATCAGTGGACGCGGCTGAGGGAGCAGATTTTAATTCTAAGCTCACTTTATTCAAAAGTTGCTCAGGAAAATAGCCATAAATTTTCAAAAATGTTAAATTTAAATTTTTAAACATGTCAAGTGCAGGTGGGCCCAGGGCCAATTTCGAACAGACGTGAATGGGGTTTGGTCATATCAGTGGACACGGCTGAGGGAGTAGATTTCAATTCTGAGCTCAGTTTATTCAAAAGTTGCTCAGGAAAATAGCCATAAATTTTCAAAAATGTTAATTTAAATTTTTAAACATGTCAAGTTCAGGTGGGCCCAGGGCCAATTTCGCACAGACATGAATGGGGTTTGGTCATATCAGTGGACACGGCTGTGGGAGCAGATTTCAATTCTGAGCTCACTTTATTCAAAAATTGCTCAGGAAAATAGCCATAAATTTTCAAAAATGTTAAGTTTAAATTTTTAAACATGTCAAGTGCAGGTGGGTCCAGGGCCAATTTCGAACAGACGTGAATGGGGTTTGGTCATATCAGTGGACGCGGCTGAGGGAGCAGATTTCAATTCTGAGATTACTTTATTCAAAAGTTGCTCAGGAAAATAGCCATAAATTTTCAAAAATGTTAAGTTTAAATTTTTAAACATGTCAAGTGCAGGTGGGCCCAGGGCCAATTTCGCACAGACATGAATGGGGTTTGGTCATATCAGTGGACACGGCTGTAGGAGCAGATTTCAATTCTGAGCTCACTTTATTCAAAAATTGCTCAGGAAAATAGCCATAAATTTTCAAAAATGTTAAGTTTAAATTTTTAAACATGTCAAGTGCAGGTGGGTCCAGGGCCAATTTCGAACAGACGTGAATGGGGTTTGGTCATATCAGTGGACGCGGCTGAGGGAGCAGATTTCAATTCTGAGCTCACTTTATTCAAAAATTGCTCAGGAAAATAGCCATAAATTTTCAAAAATGTTAAGTTTAAATTTTTAAACATGTCAAGTGCAGGTGGGTCCAGGGCCAATTTCGAACAGACGTGAATGGGGTTTGGTCATATCAGTGGACGCGGCTGAGGGAGCAGATTTCAATTCTGAGCTCACTTTATTCAAAAATTGCTCAGGAAAATAGCCATAAATTTTCAAAAATGTTAAGTTTAAATTTTTAAACATGTCAAGTGCAGGTGGGTCCAGGGCCAATTTCGAACAGACGCGAATGGGGTTTGGTCATATCAGTGGACGCGGCTGAGGGAGCAGATTTTAATTCTAAGCTCACTTTATTCAAAAGTTGCTCAGGAAAATAGCCATAAATTTTCAAAAATGTTAAATTTAAATTTTTAAACATGACAAGTTCAGGTGGGCCCAGGGCCAATTTCGAACAGACGTAGATGGGGTTTGGTCATATCAGTGGACACGGCTGAGGGAGCAGATTTTAATTCTAAGCTCACTTTATTCGAAAGTTGCTCAGGAAAATAGCCATAAATTTTCAAAAATGTTAATTTAAATTTTTAAACACGTCAAGTTCAGGTGGGCCCAGGGCCAATTTCGCACAGACATGAATGGGGTTTGGTCATATCAGTGGACACGGCTGTGGGAGCAGATTTCAATTCTGAGCTCACTTTATTCAAAAATTGCTCAGGAAAATAGCCATAAATTTTCAAAAATGTTAAATTTAAATTTTTAAACATGTCAAGTGCAGGTGGGCCCAGGGCCAATTTCGAACAGACGTGAATGGGGTTTGGTCATATCAGTGGACGCGGCTGAGGGAGCAGATTTCAATTCTGAGATTACTTTATTCAAAAGTTGCTCAGGAAAATAGCCATAAATTTTCAAAAATGTTAAATTTAAATTTTTAAACATGTCAAGTGCAGGTGGGCCCAGGGCCAATTTCGAACAGACGTGAATGGAGTTTGGTCATATCACTGGATACGGCTGAGGGAGCAGATTTCAATTCTGAGATTACTTTATTCAAAAGTTGCTCAGGAAAATAGCCATAAATTTTCAAAAATGTTAAATTAAAATTTTTAAAGATGTCAAGTGCAGGTGGGTCCAGGGCCAGTTTCGAACAGACGCGAATGGGGTTTGGTCATATCAGTGGACGCGGCTGAGGGAGCAGATTTTAATTCTAAGCTCACTTTATTCAAAAGTTGCTCAGGAAAATAGCCATAAATTTTCAAAAATGTTAAATTTAAATTTTTAAACATGACAAGTTCAGGTGGGCCCAGGGCCAATTTCGAACAGACGTGAATGGGGTTTGGTCATATCAGTGGACACGGCTGAGGGAGCAGATTTTAATTCTGAGCTCACTTTATTCAAAAATTGCTCAGGAAAATAGCCATAAATTTTCAAAAATGTTAAATTTAAATTTTTAAACATGTCAAGTGCAGGTGGGCCCAGGGCCAATTTCGAACAGACGTGAATGGGGTTTGGTCATATCAGTGGATACGGCTGAGGGAGCAGATTTCAATTCTGAGATTACTTTATTCAAAAGTTGCTCAGGAAAATAGCCATAAATTTTCAAAAATGTTAAATTTAAATTTTTAAACATGTCAAGTGCAGGTGGGTCCAGGGCCAATTTCAAACAGACGTGAATGGGGTTTGGTCATATCAGTGGACACGGCTGAGGGAGCAGATTTTAATTCTGAGCTCACTTTATTCAAAAGTTGCTCAGGAAAATAGCCATAAATTTTCAAAAATGTTAAATTTAAATTTTTAAACATGTCAAGTGCAGGTGGGCCCAGGGCCAATTTCGAACAGACGTGAATGGGGTTTGGTCATATCAGTGGACACGGCTGAGGGAGTAGATAATAAAAACATATTTTACTTACAACTCGTTTAACAATGCCACATATTCGTTTTTATTTCTGATATTGTTTCCAACTTTCTTTATTAGTTTCCCGTTCGTTTCCGTTTTCAGGCCATTTGTAAAATTAAAAAAACTCTTCAAAAAACCCATCTTTTTTATTAAAAATAGCAAACAAATTATCCGTGTCTGATAGATTATATTTTTTATGCAAAAAAAATATTTTTACTAAAAATATGAATAGTTCTTTTGCCATTGTTATTTTTCTGTAAATTCGTAAATTTATTTAATTTAACTGCACTTTAACTGATATTCTACTTAACACAATGAAAGGCTCTTCGATAATGAAATATGATCGCACTTCTGTAACACAATAAAAAAATTCCATTGCATATTTTTTTAGCTTCCATAATTGTGATTGTATTAGTGAAAAAGTGGGAGTTAATTGAGTTTTTCGAACTTGTACTTGTATGTGGCAAATGCAAATGCAACTTCGAAAAACTCAATACACTACCACTTTTTCACTAATACAATCTCACTTATGCGACTTGCGGCTCAACTTGAAACCATATTTTGAAGGCAGTACGTTTTTCTGAAACTTGCAATAAGTGAAATGCCAAAATAAAGAAAACAGTGTTGCCTCTTATTTTTTTCTATTAATTTACTAGTATTTGGTAAAATAAGAGTTATAATTACAACCGATTTTGAGTATATTTGTAAAAAAAATTTTAAAATATTTTAGGACATATCTAATATTTTTGCAACTTTGATACAAAATAAACATAGTACATTAAAGTGTGTAGCTTTATATCATGCGCGGTTCCAGCAATTAATATAAGGGGAAAAATCATACGCCACCGTAGACAAATACATTGAGTTGGACACTGAGGCGTATGATTTTTCCCCTTATATTAATTGCTGGAACCGCGCATGCTTTATATTAATACAAAACAACGAAATCAATTAACTGTTGTAGTATAAAGCGGAGTATACACGAAGGAACATTGAGTTTGGAAACAAAAAATAATCAAAAAATTTTGATAACACGAATTGCACGAATGTCAACACGACACCCTAACATACACAAATGAACATTCGTAAAAAAATGGTAATTTTTCACGAATGTTCCTTCGTGTATACTCCACTTAAGGATAAGACCAAAAAAAAGAAATTTCTGAATTCTTACAAAATTCAGGAAACATCTTTAATCAAGCATATCTTCTGTTGATTTCAAAAACGTAAAAAAATTGAACCAAAACTGCTGAAAACAGGCGTTTAAATGAAAATAAAATTCGAAAAAATCTGCAAAACTGCTCGCCCCATTAAATTTTTTTGCCAATTCGTGTTTGACGCGTCAATATTATAAATATATGATGTATTGAAAGTTCAGGAACTCCAAAAAAAATAAATTTTCCTAATAGTGTTATCAAATAACGAACATTTTAGTATTATTTAATGTTTTTAACAAAAAAAAGTACAAAAAGAAGTACACAGGTTAAAAAAAGTACATTTGCGTACTTCTTTGGGAGTTATGCAGAAAGCAGTACAATCAGTAAAAAAAAGTCCGCGTACTGCTGAAAACAGTACGTCTGGCAAGCCTAGCTGGGTTTAACAAAGAAGCATATATAACTAGGAGATACAATCGATATCGGATCCCATATCGAACCGGACATCGGTCAGAAAATTATGACCTCTTATCAGACAACGATATAATGTTCTCTGATAACTCTGACAACGCCATAATTTTCTTTCCGATGTTCGGTCTGATATGCCATCCGATAGGGATTGCTGTTTTGTATATAACTTTTGGATATTTTCTTTTGTTTAATGTTTAAGTTAGACTTAATGCTCAGTATGTGAATTATCGTAATAATTTGACTGTGAATTCAATATTTCTTTTTTTGCTTCCTTTACTAGAAATTTAAAATCTTACTCTAATACAATTACATAATCTTTAATAATAGCTTGTTAACTGAAATGTCCCAAGTTGCTCAATAAAGACATACAAAATTAATGATCGAATGAATTTACAAACTGCCAATCGAATAATTTCGAAAATTGTCAATCGCATGAGTAAGAAACCAAATGAATTCCTAATAATTGTATTCAATGATTGAAAAATCGAATAAGGGAAACTCATTGAATTCCTTATGCATTAATTCGATGCGATGAATTCCAAGGAACGAATTCCCTCCGATTGTTTAAATATGAATTCATTCGATTTAAAGGAAATTAAATGGTATTTTTGGGAAATTCATTCCAAATTTAATTCATTCCTTAAAGCTCTTCTTGCAAATTTGTAGAAAATTTGAATTTTTTTGAAAATTTATGGCTATTTTGCTGAGTAACTTTGAATAAAGTGAGCTCAGAATTAAAATCTGCTCTCACAGCCGTGTCCATTGATATGACCAAACCCCATTCATGTCTGTTCGAAATTGGCCCTGGGCCCACCTGCACTTGACATGTTTAAAAATTTAAATTTAACATTTTTGAAAATTTATGGCTATTTTCTTGAGCAACTTTTGAATAAAGTGAGCTCAGAATTAAAATCTGCTCCCTCCGCCGTGTCCACTGATATGACCAAACCCCATTCACGTCTGTTCGAAATTGGCTCTGGACCCACCTGCACTTGACATGTTTAAAAATTTAAATTTAACATTTTTGAAAATTTATGGCTATTTTCCTGAGCAACTTTTGAATAAAGTGAGCTCAGAATTGAAATCTGCTCCCTCCGCCGTGTCCACTGATATGACCAAACCCCATTCACCTCTGTTCGAAATTGGCCCTGGGCCCACCTGCACTTGACATGTTTAAAAATTTAAATTTAACATTTTTGAAAATGTATGGCTATTTTCTTGAGCAACTTTTGCATAAAGTGAGGTCAGAATTGAAATCTACTCCCTCAGCCGTGTCCACTGATATAACCAAACCCCATTCACGTCTGTTCGAAATTGGCTCTGGACCCACCTGCACTTGACATGTTTAAAAATTTAAATTTAACATTTTTGAAAATTTATGGCTATTTTCCTGAGCAACTTTTGAATAAAGTGAGCTCAGAATTGAAATCTGCTCCCTCCGCCGTGTCCACTGATATGACCAAACCCCATTCACGTCTGTTCGAAATTGGCCCTGGGCCCACCTGCACTTGACATGTTTAAAAATTTAAATTTAACATATTTGAAAATTTATGGCTATTTTCCTGAGAAATTTTTGAATAAAGTGAGGTCAGAATTGAAATCTACTCCCTCAGCCGTGTCCACTGATATAACCAAACCCCATTCACGTCTGTTCGAAATTGGCTCTGGACCCACCTGCACTTGACATGTTTAAAAATTTAAATTTAACATTTTTGAAAATTTATGGTTATTTTCCTGAGCAACTTTTGAATAAAGTGAGCTCAGAATTGAAATCTGCTCCCTCCGCCGTGTCCACTGATATGACCAAACCCCATTCACGTCTGTTTGAAATTGGCCCTGGACCCACCTGCACTTGACATGTTTAAAAATTTAAATTTAACATTTTTGAAAATTTATGGCTATTTTCCTGAGCAACTTTTGAATAAAGTGAGCTCAGAATTAAAGTCTGCTCCCTCAGCCGTGGCCACTGATATAACCAAACCCCATTCACGTCTATTCGAAATTGGCCCTGGACCCACCTGCACTTGACATGTTTAAAAATTAAAATTTAACATTTTTGAAAATGTATGGCTATTTTCCTGAGCAACTTTTGAATAAAGTGAGCTTAGAATTAAAATCTGCTCCCTCAGCCGTGTCCACTGATATGACCAAACCCCATTTACGTCTGTTCGAAATTGGCCCTGGGCCCACCTGAACTTGTCATGTTTAAAAATTAAAATTTAACATTTTTGAAAATTTATGGCTATTTTCCTGAGCAACTTTTGAATAAAGTGAGCTTAGAATTAAAATCTGCTCCCTCAGCCGTGTCCACTGATATGACCAAACCCCATTCACGTCTGTTCGAAATTGGCCCTGGGACCACCTGAACTTGTCATGTTTAAAAATTTTAATTTAACATTTTTGAAAATTTATGGCTATTTTCCTGAGCAACTTTTGAATAAAGTGAGCTCAGAATTGAAATCTGCTCCCTCAGCCGTGTCCACTGATATGACCAAACCCCATTCACGTCTATTCAAAATTGGCCCTGGGCCCACCTGCACTTGACATGTTTAAAAATTTAAATTTAACATTTTTTAAAATTTATGGCTATTTTCCTGAGCAACTTTTGAATAAAGTGAGGTCAGAATTGAAATCTGCTCCCTCCGCCGTGTCCACTGATATGACCAAACCCCATTCACGTCTGTTCGAAATTGGCCCTGGACCCACCTGCAGTTGACATGTTTAAAAATTTAGATTTAACATTTTTGAAAATTTATGGCTATTTTCCTGAGCAACTTTTGAATAAAGTGATCCCAGAATTAAAATCTGCTTCCTTAGCCCTGTCCATGCATATGACCAAACCCCATTCACGTCTGTTCAAAATTGACATTTTTAAAAAAATATTGAATTTATTTATTTAGGGTGTTATTTTGTAATACGCAACGCCTTGCGTTTTACAAAATAACCCACTTAATTTATTTTTGAATTTATATTTTGAATTTATTTCTTGAATTTATTTTTTAAATTTATTTCTTGGATTTATTTTTTGAATTTATTTCTTGAGTTTATATTTTAATTTATTTCTAGAATTTATTTCGTGAATTTATTTTTTGAATTTAACTTCACAATGTGTGAAGTTAAATTCAAAGAATATTATGATTTGAATTCAACTTCACACTTTGTGAAGTTAAATTCAAAAATATTAACCCATTAAAGGCAATTTGAAAATGTGAGCTTTAAATTTATTTTTTAAATTTAACTTCACACGCTTAATTTTTTTTGCTTCTTTTTAAAAAACAAAAAAATGCAAAAGTAAACATATCCGAAGAAAAACCTAAAATTTATTCTGATCCTTCAATACAACACTAAAAGTATTATATGTATGATATTAATGAATGTTTGCATAAAACCAATGATGTTGCACTTGAACTTTTCCATTGAAACTTTTGATTGCATTAAAGAATTTTACAAAAATGTGAAAAATTTAATTTTATTTATTAAAAGTTTCAGCCACTCATTGAAAAAGTTTTATTAAATCGGGATGCACAAAATATATAAAACTTTTTCATCAAATTTAAGAAATTTTTCATTTACTTTGTGAATAAAACTTCATTGGTTTACTGAAAAATTCTTTTTTATTGAAAAAAATTCCCTCTGTGTATTTATCTCAATATATATGTATATATTTTGAAAATATTTGCCGAATTGAATTTTACAACATGTGTAATTTTAAGATTATAGGGATTTACTTTTATGAAAAATATTGCCGATTCTGAGTACTGTTTCATAATAAAATCTCTAACAATTTTTTTAAAAAATTTTAAGATTCTAATAGCAATTTATTACGATAACTTTTAGATTTTGAGAAATTCTTCCCTAACATTCAAAAGACTCTTTTGTAGAAATATTACTCGAATTGTGAGGACTCTTCCGTAGAAAACCCCTTAGATTTCCTGGATATTTATTTTAAAGAACTCGTTTAATTAACGTTACCGTATAAGAAATCCTCCTGATTCTTAATATACATTTTTCTATACAAAATTCCTCTATGAATTGCTACATTAAATCAATGAAATTTCGCTGGAATTCGTCCGTTGAAACTTTTCATTGATTTTATGCAGTTTTTCATAAAGTTTTAACAGCAGTTTCAAAATATTTATTAAAAATTTCATACAGCGAATAAAAGAGTCTCATTAAGCCGAATCAGCCCAGAACTTTTTTTTTCGAATTTTTCAAAAATATTTCATAGGATGGCTATATAGGTCCTATGGATAATAAATTTGACATTTTTTTGTTCCTCGATATTTTGAATCTCAAGATATAGGGTGTGACCATATGGTCACTTTGGGTACGATTAAGAATATTTATTTTCACTCAAAAAATAAAAAATTTAGTTATATTTTTACACATTTTTTATTGATTTATTTATTTATTTATTTATTTATTTATATATCAAATTGGGTATGGTAGTTAACAAAGCATTTAACGCACACCCCAACATCGCATTTTGAGCACTCAGTGCGACCGACAGAAGTACAGTTTTCGGCAGCACAACGTCTTCTTTTTACACATGGGCGAACCAGATGATCTTTTCTATCATAGCGCAAAGTTTCTTGCAAAGATTCCTGGATATTTCTTTTGCGAGGGCCAAGACATTTTGGATTTTCTCCAAAATGTTTGCAGTAGTATAAAGCAATCTGTCGTCTAAACTGTAGTTGTGGCATATCAGGATGAACCGAGCGGTTTAATTGCCATGCGTTATGTAGCGAAACATCAACCAGCCATGTGAATATGCTGCTCCACCACTTCTTTCCTCTGACTCCAATTCTGTACATGCTAACGTTCTGATCCATTCGGTCTACACCACCCATAAAGTTATTGTATTCTTTAACAACGCATGGTTGTACAACATTAATTTTTTTCTTTTGTTCTCTACAATAACGTTGAACATTCGAAACAGGATGTCTACCATATACACTCGACGCAATATTTACAACAGCGTTGTCATTCCACTTTGTTAAAACAATTTCGGTCTCCTCCACTTTAATGGATTCTACAAGCTAGAGTTCTTCTGAACCTTTTTTTTGTCTGCTATGGGACAACTTTTGGGTATACGATTCTCACGAATTGTTCCTGTTGCACTATATCCACGGCATTTCAAATAATACAGTATTGGAAATCCGGTAAATAAATTGTCAAAATAAAATGAAAAAGGCATACTTTGAACCTCCGGAGAGAAATCGTCAATCATATTTATGAGAGGTGCGGCGCATTTACAAAATCTTTCCTCATATGTAGAATTTGACCGAGGATTCTTTCCTTGGTAAATTTCAAAATTTATCAGATACCCAGAAGGCGTACATAATGACCATACTTTAAAACCAAAGCGTAATGGTTTTCCTCTAATAAATTGTTTGCAGCCATGACGTCCAAAATATGAAATCATACTTTCGTCATACGATAAATGCTGCACTGGATGCAAATTTTTCAGCATATTTGCTTTTAAGTGATCTGTTAAGGGCCGAAGCTTCCACATTTTGTCTTCATCGTTAACTTTCTTTCCACTATCTTCGAAATGGAGAAATTGTGATATTTGCTGAAATCTGTTTCTTCTCATAGCCGAATATATTAACTCGTTTCTCATGTCTTCATCTGCACCCCAAAATTATCTATAACTTGTTCTACCGTCATAGCCACTTACTATCAAAATACCAATATACGTTTTTAGTTCTGACGTGGTTATATTTGGAACATTCTTGCCAAGAAAGACTGCGTATTTATGAGATTCATTGTTTATGTGATCTAATAATTGCTGATCAAAAAACTTTTCAAACTGTTCATAAGGCTGCAAGTTCTTGCAATCTTCAAAACTTGGGGACGGAAATATTGGAGGCATGCCAGTTGAGGAATCTTCTACCCACTTAAATGAAGCGTATGAAGCGTTTTTATTCGCTGGGGGAAGTTCCACTGCTGACAGGGTTGGTTTTACCTTTTGCAAACTATTAAACTCTGCAGCAGCTGCTGATGTCGATGGCTCAGTCGATAAATTTAAATCAGAAACTGTGCGGGAATATTCCAAGGCAATTTCTGAGTTACTGAGCACTAAATCATCTTCATCATCACTTATTTCTAGGCCATCAAACGTATCAATACGTCTGCCATTCTTCATAACCAGTTCACAAGATGATTTTAGCTGGCCAACACAAATGTCAAGTGGCATTCCAACATCATCCTCATCAGCATCATCCGTACCACTAAGTACGCCACTTTCAACTTCAGGTGGGAGTATATATAAGGCATCAACAGCCTCGTTTTCATCTCCATCACACAATTCGTTTAAGAAATCTATGGCCTCTTCTGTACTTAGTGCCCTAAAAATAATAAAGTTTTATTTTTTTGAAATCTTACCCAGCGTGACCATATGGTCACAACGGTAAAAACTGATCAAACTAACATGCAAAATGTTTGAAACCTTACAAATAACATTTTCTAAACATTAGTTTAATTATTTGTCCAACAAAATAAACCAGTTTTAAACCCAAATATCCTTATTTTATTCAAATAATTGTATACTTACTTTTTGTAGTAATGTGTTTTCACGTTTTTTGACATTTTTTTTTTATTCCAAGTTTAGTATGCAATAGCTCTAACAATAACACTTGTACTGATAGAAAAATGTAGACTGCAGAAGCACACACATTTTATGAAGCGAATGAGTGTACATTTAAAATAATCGGGGAATCACACGAATTTATAGATTTATTTTGCTATGCCTTTATGCGCGTGACCATATGGTTACGTTGGGTTGATTCGGGTTAAAAAGGGGTTCATAAAAATTACGAAGCTGTTCATTCACTTAAAATACTATAATAATGATTTAGACAAAGATTTTAGTTATCTTTATTTAACACAATACTAAAAATCCTAAGTATTTTAAATAATTTTGAGTGTTAATACCCGGTAAAATATATCCGAAGTTTTAAAAATGGCGCTATTTATTTCCTTCCCAATTTTTTAAAATGGCCCATATCTCTAAAACTAAGAGAGATAGAGAACAATTGATGAAAATTTCGACTACCCCTAACCATATAATACCCCGGTGAAAGGTTGTCTCTATTCAAGAATGAAACTTGGTGGGGCCTTGGGCCCATAGCTGTTTATTTGAAATAAAAGTATCAATTAAAAATAAATTTTTTTGTGATTGTATTTTTTTTCGTTAAATATCAATTAGATTTAAACTATTTTATATTTATAAAAAGAAATTTCAATTAAATTCTGTTCCTTAAAAAAATAATTATGAAACGGAAAATTTTTATTGTTATTTTAAATTTACCTTTTTTAAATAAAAAAAATAATAATTTTAATTGACATAGTTCGAATACAAATTAAATATTTTTTATTTTCATTTTATTTTTTTATTTTCAAATAAAATTCTAAATTTTATTTATTCTAGTTTCATAAAAATTAAATAATTTTAATAAAAATAATATTCGGCAAATAAAATAATAAATTAAATTATTTATTTGAGTTTCCTCAAAATAAAATATTTTTTCTAAAATTTTTATTTGTACCTGAAAATTTCTAATAAATTTATTTCATATTTTTATTTGAACTAGAAAAACATGAAATAGATTTGTTGCTGTGTTTTATTTGAATCGGAAATATTTAGAATATATGTTTTAATTGATACAAAAATGTTTCAACTACTTTTGTTGCTAGGATTTAATTGATACAAAATAATTCAATTATTTTTTTTAATTTAACCAGAAAATTTACAATTTTTGTTAATTTCTTGGCTTTATATTTTTATAGGTATTTAACCATTTTGTGAATTTGTGTAAAAGTGAGTAATAGGAAAAAATAAGATGGCGTTTTAAAATGTTCTTAAAGTTACGGATTGGATATACATATATGTACATTAGACTGTCCCTTAAAATAGCGATTTGTCGATTTTCGTTCATTACACCCCCCCCCCCCCCCCCAGTTGTATTGAAAATGGTCCCAAATGGAAGAAATCGATGTTTTTTTTTTGGAAACCTTTAACCCGTGCCGAAATTTGGACGAAAATGGCCCCTTTTGGAAAAAAGTGTATTACACTTATTCATTTAATATAGTCAAAATGATTCAGACATGGAATTTTGACTTCATCGGATATCATTAATCCACTTTAGCCTGGAATCCAAAATGACCCACGAATTTGATAAAAATGCAAAAACGTATTTTTTTTTTTAATTAATTTTAAACATTTTTTAAAATACCTAATTTGGAGATGTTGATTGCTATTTGTACCACATAATATATATATATATTTGTTCCTTTTACTCCTGCAAGGAGCATAGGGCCGCACATAATAGTTGATATTAAAGAAAAAAAAATAAATTGGAAAAATGATAATTCGAGTTTGTGTTTGGAGCGACTGCTTTTCAGGACATTTTACAAAAATTGCTCATATTGTCAAAAATTTTAAAAATTTTAATGTTTTCATCAAATTTTACACGGTTTTCGGAAGAACAGCACTCAAATTTGGTTAAATTTGAATTATTTTTTCATTTCTTAAAAAAAAATTTAGCCCCATGGAACTTAATATTAATTATGACTAGGAGATTGTAAAGCCATTAAATTTATAAAACAAAATCTCAACTGGATAAAAATAATTATTTTGTGTAACGTGATCCATATGGGGTTAATTTTTATACTTTTGGCCAAAAACGCCCCACTAGGAAATTTACAGGATAACACCTTTCGCATAACCCAATTTACTAAAAATCTGATAAATGTTATTCTGTAAATTTGCTAGTGGGTGTTATTTTTTTGGAAAAGTGATAACATTAACCCTATATGGATGAAGTTAATCAAAATAATTATTTTTATCAAGTGGAAAATTTTTTTTTTATTTTTCCGAAAATTTTGCTTTTTAAATTTCAATACGCTCAAACTTTTTTACTAACCCACTCACATTTTTAAAAATTGAACTGCAACTTGATATCAATTTTTCTTTCGAGTCGGGAGAAAACTTGACGGTCAAGTTTTAAACAGCTGATAAAATTTCTTGTAAATAAATTTGTTTTTCTTTTTACAAATATTGTGCCGCAAGAAAACACGGTGGATTAAACAAAAAAAAATTTGTTGCGATTCACAAATCTTTGTATGTATAACATAGAAGGCATGAAGTTTTATGGAATAAGAATATTTCGCTATAGCCACGAAATGACATGAAATATCATGAAAATGTCTCGTCATCTTGAAAAGAAAATTGACTATTAAGTTAGCACAAAAAAAGTTAGCACAAAAGTATGTTAAAAGTTAGCACAAAAGTATGATTAAATTGAACTAATTGTTCTGTTATTTTCTCTAAAAAAGCCCGTACAAATAGGTAAAAATTCTGCTAAAATAACAGGAAATAATGTATTTGCGCCAGCACAATTTTGACCTATTTGTACAGGATTTTTTTTATTAGTGTACGTCACAGACTCAAGTTCAACTAAATTTGACAAGCAGTATGTGTGATCAACTTGAAAACAAAATCTTGAACGTGTAAATCTAGTGTTATATGACACATATATGTATGTATATCGCCACTAATATTGTTATGTGTAAGTAATAAAATGATCGGATTATCCGTTTCGTGCCTACATCCGTTTTAGCTACAAAAATCTATGAAAAGCTACAAAATTTAACCTAAAATGGCTCTGGATAACAAAATAATAGCACGATCCATTTAGCACTTACACACAATAATAGTATTACTGATATATACCGATTACGCAGGACTGCAACTAATTATTTCTCGATGTGCCCTTCAAAAAAAATGAAATTTTAAGTTCTTCACGCATAGACATGAAGAGATTATTATTGTAAAATCTTCTTTATTACTGAAGGCACACTAATCAATTTGACCTCGTTTTTTTTATTTACATTGATGCTTTTTTTCAATTACATTGATGCTGAAAGCGCAAAAATTCAAAATCTCTGAAATTGCTCATTATTCAAAAAACATAGTTACATATTTTAGAGACGTACCATTTGTTCCTAATTGATGGCACCTATTTTTTTCCACAAGTGTTAGATTTTCTAACATCACAGTTATTATCCGCTAAAGGTTTTAGGCGATTTCCTTTTGTGCTGAAAAAGTTATACCCAAAAGAGTTGAAAAACTTTTAAAAGTTACAAGCAAAATTAGGGCAAATTAGGGTGGTTTTTAATTGAGTAGAGCACAAAATATTAAAATTTAAGATGTACGCCTGATTAAATTCGTTGCCCCGAAAATGCTGATACCATCAAAAATATTATATGTGACCTTCTCCGAGAAAAGGGACCTAGTGTGTGAAAGTTAAATTAAAAATAAAATTTTAATGTTTTTCTCATTTTTATCGAAACCCGTTTTTTGACACACTAGGTCCCTTTTCTCGGAGAAGGCCACATATATTGTTATTAAAATGGTTTAAATCCTGAGTTACACGGAATCGTACGGTTCCGTATATTTTCCCACATGTACATTACATAAAAAAGCTATACTTTTTAAAAAGAATAAAAAAAAACCTAACAACAGATCTAATTGAAACATTTCTATTTTAAAAAAAGTTGAGCAAAATTTTTAATTGATACATTTTATGTTGAAATAAATTTTTATTTGATACATTTTATATTGAAATAAATTTTTATTAGATACAATTTATGTTGAAATAAATTTTTATTTGATACATTTCGTTAGCAAAATAAAATTTTATTTGAACAAAATTTGAGGAAAATATTTTTTTATTTTATTAGATTTTGGTTCAAATAAAATTTCAAAATATTTTATTCGAATTAGATTTGAAAAAAATATATTTTTATTTTGTTTGAAGGCAAATGAAATATTTATTAGAAAATTTTGTTTTATATTTTTACAAATTAAAATATTTTAATTTAATAATAAAATTTTTAAAGAAATAAATTTTAATTGAAATTTTATAAAAAGATGTTTCAATTAAAAAAAGTATTTGAGTTGTTCTCAAATAAAAATAACAATTAAAAAAATATTTATTTCTAACTCATACCAAATAAATATTAAGGTAATTAATATTTTTATTTGAAAACGTTCAATTAATTTAAAAATAATTGTAATTTTTTTGAAACAAATAAAAACTAAAAATTATTTAATTTTTTCTGTAAAATTCAAATAAAAGTAATTGAAGATAGCAGCTATGCTTGGGCCCTCGGAAATTTTTTATTAAAATTGGCCACTTCTTAAAATTGCCCATATCTCGAAAACTAAGCGAGATAGAGCAAAACGGACAAAATATTTGCTCCTTGGTAGTGCCCGTAGATATTATGGACTAGCTCCGGGGAAGGCCCTGAGACCCTAAATTTTATCAAATTTTGCGACTCAGTACAATTGCAAATAAAACTGTAGTTTTATTAATTTTTTACTTAAATATATATAAAAAAAAAGGTTTTAAAATCAACAAATTTTATTTTAAGAAATAGGAATAGGAATAGTTTTCGAAAAGAAAACAAAAAATAAAAAAACTTTTGAAGACAAAATATCCATCAAGAAAAATAAATTCATTTGTACACAAGTGATTTTTTTATTGAGGAAAAAACAAAATAAAACGTTTCAAAAGTATTAATATCGGGTGCCTGTTTAGAATCACAACTTGAAATAATGTAATATATTTTTAATTAATTTGTAAATAGTGTAATTAATTACACTATAATCCTCGAACTCTTGAACTTACTGTCCCATTTTAAAATGGGGACAAAAACACCCTTTAATTGAAGAGTTAGAGGGTTAAAATGTTCCACGGAAATATTGGTCGTGAAATTCTACTACAAGTGTCTAAAGACATTAAACTTGCAAACTTAAGTTCAATTCCAGAAATAAGTCAAAACTTAAAAAGTGTTTAAGGGTAATTTTGTACTTATTCAGAATTGGCGCTCAAATTTCCCGTAGCTGGATTTTAGGAAGAAACCATTTGATTCTTCCATTATCTTCTATTTTAGGTATAGGATGTGGCTAGCTTATGTAAAACACTACGAGGAACATTTCTGTGAAACATTTTAACCCTCTAACTCTTCAACTTAAGGGTCTTTTGGGTTCCTATTTAAAACGGGACCAAAAAAAGTCACTTGAATTGAAGAGTTAGTGGGTTAAATAGTTTCACAAAACTGTACATCGTAGTGTTTTATATAAGTTCGTTACACATCCTATACTTAGAAGATTCACATGGTTTCCTAGTATACATATGTAACAAATCTATAACTCGGAATCAGTTTTTGGCATTTCTGGCATGGAATGGACGAAATATTTAAAAAAAAAAGCTTATTTACTTTTAATCTGCGCTAAATCTGAAATGAGAGACATTCGAAATTTATTTTTGACACAAATTTTGATATTTACCGCTTAAAACACCAATAACGGTCATGAGACGGCTAAAAGTTTGTATAAAGAAAATGTTTGCTTTTTCATTGTGTAAATAACAACTACACTCATAGGAATAAATCTGTAAAAATAGCAGAAAAAGTTATTAAAAATTAGCTAAAAATTATGCTGCAAAAAAACTGCTAAAATTAGCAGATTTTTTACTAAATACTAGTAAAATGAGAACAGCAAAATTAAAACTGTTAAATTTACAGAATTTTAGTTATATTTAGGCTAACTTTTAGTTAATGCAAAATAGCAAATTGTACTGTAAAATCTGCAGAAAATTTTGCTAAATATTTGTAGACTTAAAATAGCAAAAATAAACTGTTAAATCTACAAAATTTTTGCTATTTTTGAACTAAATTTAGTCGAATGCAAATAGCAGCCTATTCTGCTAAAATCAGCAGAAATATTTGCTAAAAAATTGTAAGCTGCTGTTTTCAAAAGGCTCGATTTTTATTTGCATTTAAAAAAAAAATCGAAACAAACTTCGAAAATTTTAAATTTTTTGGTGATTATTTTGTTATTCTCCATTTACAAAAATTTAGCTCAAATATAACAAAAATTCCTTAGGCAAGAATGAAATCCGGATAGGGACATGCCTGCAGCGGATTATTTTTCACAATTTGTTAAATACACTAATAGAAAAAAGTCCGTAAAAAATTTAGTAAAAACTACTAAAAATTAGTTAAAAATGATGCTGCAGAAAAAAACTGCTAAATTAGCAGATTATTTTTGCTATATATTAGTAATATAGGAACAGCAAAACTAAAACTGTTAAATATACAGAATTTTAGTTATATATGAGCTAAATTTTTGTAAATGGAGATTAGCAAATTAACCTGCTAAAATCAGCAAAAAATTTTGCTAAATAATTAGTAGCCTAAAAAATCACCAAAAAATTTAAAATTTTCGAAGTTTTTTTTTCGATTTTTTTTTAAATGCAAATAAAAATCGAGCCTTTTAAAAACAGCAGTTTACAATTTTTTAGCAAATATTTCAGCTGATTTTAGCAGAATAGACTGCTATTTGCATTCAACTAAATTTAGCTTAAAAATAGCAAAAATTTTGTAGATTTAACAGTTTATTTTTGCTATTTTTAGTCTACAAATATTTAGCAAAATTTTCTGCAGATTTTACAGTACAATTTGCTATTTTCAATTAAGTAAAAGTTAGCCTAAATATAACTAAAATTCTGTAAATTTAGCAGTTTTAATTTTGCTGTTCTCATTTTACTAGTATTTAGTAAAAAAATCTGCAAATTTTAGCAGTTTTTTCTGCAGCATCATTTTTAACTAATTTTTAGTAACTTTTTCTGCTATTTTTACGGATTTATTTCTATGAGTGTACGTTTGGGATTTTTAGCATATTTAATTCCTTGGAAAAAATTCTGTATATTTAACAGTTTTATTGTTTGCTGTTCCTATATTACTACACACAAGATAAAAACCGGTCTACTCACATTTTCATTTAATTTAGCAATTTTTTAATTTGTTTTTGACCATCAATAATTGACTATCAGAAACTGTAAAATCAACTTAAAGTTAATTTATTTTTACTATAAAAATAACAGTTACTAATAATGGTGCGAAGAACTAAATTTATATTTGCTTTTACTAAAATACTAAAAAAAAAACAAATTGGATAACTGTAATGTTGTTTTTTATTTCAAACAACTTTTACTACAAAATACATTTTTTTGGTTAATTTTTTTAGTTTTATTTTAAAACAATAAAAATTGACTAGAAAATTTGACTGTTACAAAACATCCGTATTTTTATTTAGTTAATTTTTTAAATAACTTGTGAAAAAAGTTAAAAATTATTTTTCTTTTATGAAAAAATGTTATTATTTTTAAAAACAACTCAACGGAAAAACTTCAGAAACAACTAACAAAAAGTGACTGTATTTATTTTGTGAGTGTAATATATAGCAAAAATAATCTGCTAATTTAGCAGTTTTTTCTATAACATCATTTTTAACTAATTTTTAGTAGTTTTACCTAAATTTTTTACGGACTTTTTTCTATTGCAACTTAATCACCAGAAGCTTCTAGTTTAAGAGTTATAGATAAATAAATCCATGAACCTTTTTTAGGGTAATTTTGAGGACATGAATGTAAACGGCCTGGCAGGTTTAAACCACAGAAACCTAACTTTTGCGCAGATATTATTTGTACAACCTATCCGAAAATTTGCGAGGATCTGGAAAAATAACACTTTTGCTTTTTAAATTACCCGAATTATTTTGGATAGGAGTTCAGTTTTGCCTACAAACTTTTTCAGTATTATAAGCTCTTTATTTTTTTTTAGTTGTGTGCTTTTTTAATTAGGGCATCTCTTTTAATTTTGTCTTCCGGGCATTTTATAAAAAATTTTACATTTTTGCTTTTTCGATTCCTTCAAACAGTATTCGAGATATAGTGAAAATTTTTCTAAAAACCCCAATATATTTAAACGGCCGTAAGAGATTTAGAGTTTTTTTCAGTCTCATGTTCGCATACAAAATTTTAATAGAACCGATTTTTCGCAAAAAAGTTTTTATTTGTTCCAAAATTAAAAATTTTTCACCCCAAATAGTTATCCGATTTGGCTCAGTGATGGACCTAGGGGAATAATATTCGGGTATAGCGAAAATCAAAAGTTGAATTTTCATTGCCACCCTAATGCATATGAATATGTTACACAGGAATGAATCACTTGGTGAACACGAGCAGACTTAAAATATTATTTTAGTTCGTGCACTAGGGTGTTGCTGTAATTTTAAATAAATTTTGATAGCTTGTTTTTATTTTAAGGACGTATAGAAAATAGTCATGCCTACAAAAATGAATATTATTTTAATGCAGGGTATTAATGAACTATTCATAATGTCATGCATAAAATAGGAAATTTACGATAAGTAAAATATCGAAAAATTTTCATTCCAGTGAAAATATGTTGATTCGTAATAATAATTATTTCATGTTGTTTTCATGCTAATGACAATAAACATGTTTTTTATATAAACTTCCTAACCCTAGTAATGACAATACCTAATACGTATTAAGCAGTAGACTATTTTTGTAATATGAATTTACATATTTTGTAGTAATAGAATATGGAACGGGTACGAATGAACAATATGTCTAAGTTTACACTTTACAATTTTGAATAACATTTCCGTTTTGTGGTGATTATAACAACTGAATTGAAAAATAGTATTACAACTTAAATTAGTGTATATTTTTATTTTTTAATTACACTTCTTAATGGAAATTTTATGTTAATTTTATTCAATTTAAAAATAAGAATTTTTTATTATTATACAGGTTCATAGTTTGTTTTACTTATTTTTGTTTTATTATCTGCCTGTTATTTTGTTTTTTAATTCTTTCAAACGCTTAATTTATTTATTTAGATATAACGGATATAATTAATCTCAATTATTTCAAAATATTATATTTACGATATCATCCAAAACAAAAAGTAATAAAAACAATGTAAAAATTTAAATATTTGTATTATGTGTTATTTTTTTAGCCATAGATAATGCTTAAATTTCACTTTTTATGGTGATATTTATTTGTATTTTAGTAGTTTAAAATAAAAAGTATGCTTTTGTTGAAATGTTTATGACAAAAACAACATTATAAATTTTAATTTCAAAATAAATTTTATTCATACAATAAACTTTTAAATTCATCAACAAGTTTTTAGCATTCATTTTTATTAAAATTTTAGATATGAATTAAAACAAAAACTCTAAGACCCAATTACTTAATGTCCAGTTAGCTACTAACTGGGACCTTAGCTGACACATTTGTTGTGGTTTGTCATATAAAATTTGGATTTATTTCGGGCTTAAGGCTGAGTTTTCTGCTGAAGGTTTTTGAATTAACTAACTAATACTTGTTGTTTTTATTTATTTTCTTGACATTTGCTTTTGTTTAATAGTGAAGTTAAAGTTTTTCTTTTTTCGGAAAGAGGATAGAGAAGAGATGAAAGGTGGTGAAAGATGAAGGGCTGCAAATATGGCAACACTGTAATTGCGCGAGCTGTTGAATCTTAGAAAAATTGTTGCGCGCCATCTGGTGGAAAGTTGGCGATCTTTGTTGAAGCTGTTTATAGCCCTGTTATATTTTATTACTTTGGTGGTGTTAAGTGCTATGGGACCACCGAAGTAGAACACTGCGATATATATGAGGGATAGTAAATTATTTACATAATTCTTCCAAATTGATTTTACCTTCGCTGGGGATCGAACCGGAAAACTTATTTGTAACAGTCCAACGTGCTAACCATTACACCACAACATTCGTTGAGGTTATGGTAATTTTTTTCTCTTAACAAAGAATTCAATTTAAATTCGTTAAGTTATCCCAATTTCTTTTGCGATTTCAATAATTTTTTCCTTTAAAGTGGAGTTGTAAAAATCGGCTTCCGAATTATTCGGTAAACCGGTTTTTTTATATTTTCGGGTTTTTAAAAAAGGACGGTTTTCTAATTATTGGAGAAACCGGGTCTATCATGTCCAATAATATGACATTTTCAAATACATACTTTTAAGCAGGGGTATGGCATCACCAAAAAAATAAGTTATAAAAACATTGTTATCAATAGATGGCACTTTGTTCAAAAAATTGACAATTTTCTTCTTTTTATTTAAATTTAAATAATAACAAACAACAAAGCAAAAAAACCAACGGATATCTCAAATTTTATTATTTGAATATATTCCGTGCTTTTTTTTCCCTTATTTTGAGCAGTTTTCAGCAGTTTTTGAGTTTTTAAATATAGGCTCAGCTTATACTAAACTGATACTAAATAGCTGCTCAGGTAATACTAAATTACAGCGCCCTCTGTCGGTGAGTAGTGTAAGTTTTGATTTCCTATCTCTATAATTAATAGTCTCTGCTTTTAAGGTAAAAAATTTCAAATAAATTTTCTTGATTTGTTTTAAAACTACAAAATATTTATGGCCATATGCATAATCACTTTATAAATTGCTAATAAAACAAAATTCATTTTACAAACGTGTTGTAAGGTTTTAAAATTATTATGCATAACCACTACAACTTTAATGTTTGTTCCATCATTCTGTCGTTCCTATAACTTATATTATCAAATGAATTTATTTCTTCCAAACAGGAAATGTTAAAACTCTTTTAAGAGGCTGTTTTTAGAATTCCTAAAAAAAGTCATATTTTTTTGACAATAATTTTAGTAGAAAATATCTAAAAGTGTTGTCCTAAAACGCATATAAGTTCCAGTTTTCCGTTATCCTCAATATTGTCTTATTTTTTAGCTTTCCTCCCCCACTGAGAAAATATTTTAGGATTTCAACTGCGGATTGCTTTTAAGAAAGGTGCAAAATAGGAAGTTTCTAGATTTTTAGCTTTTTCCTGTAAGTTTTATAAAGAAAATTTTTACACATCATCAATACAAATTGATTATTTACAAATCCCGAATCGATTTTGAATTAAAACGAGTAAAAAGGTTAAAGTCGGGCATGCCGACTATACAATACCCTTCACCAGTCTGGTGTATTGTTTGGATCCGAAATTCGAATGGGTTAAAATGGGGCTTGTGTCAAAATTTTCTATAATGTGAGTCAGCGCACCAAAATTCATTAAAATATCTTAATATTTGCGACCTGCAGTTTGTAACCAAGCCAATTTTGGGGGGACCCTATATGGGCACTAGTTCTAAACATGGACCGATGTTCACCAAAATCAATAGGCTTCGTCCTTGGGCCAACATAGGTCTATGTACCAAATTTCATCAAAATATCTTAATATTTGCGACCTGCATCGTATAAACAATATAATTTTGGTGGGACCCTTATATGGGGACTAGGTCTAAACATGGACCGATGTTCACCAAAATCAATAGGCTTCGTCCTTGGGCCAACATAGGTCTATGTACCAAATTTCATCAAAATATCTTAATATTTGCGACCTGCATCGTATAAACAATATAATTTTGGTGGGACCCTTATATGGGGACTAGGTATAAACATGGACCGATGTTCACCAAAATCAATAGGCTGCGTTATTGGGCCATTAAAATATCTTAATATTTGCGACCTGCAGTTTGTAACCAAGCCAATTTTGGGGGGACCCTATATGGGCACTAGTTCTAAACATGGACCGATGTTCACCAAAATCAAACTTGTTCGTCCTTGGGCCAACATAGGTCTGCGTACCAAATTTCATCAAAATATCTTAATATTTGCGACCTGTAGAGTGCGCACAAGATTGCATGGACAGACAGAAGGACGGACGGGCGGACAGACGGACATCGTTAAATCGAAATAAAAAAAAATTCTGAGCCGATCGGTATACTATAAGGTGGGTCTACGACCAATATTTTTTGGTGTTACAAACATCAGCACAAACTTATAATACCCAGACCACATAGTGGTGTAGGGTATAAAAACCAAAACCCGATTTCTTAAAAAGGCGTTTCCTAGAAGTATTCAAGAATCAATTTTTCAAGATTTAGTTAACATACACTCACAATATTTTATCCTTAAAAACAACCTAAAATACATATTAAATTAATTGAAAACACTATTAAAAAAAGGACTACTGATTTTTCATTATATTCGACCCATTTTGCTATTTATTTTCAAACATTGTTTAAACAATCCAGAAAAGAAATAAAAATAATTGAAAAGTCTATTAAAACAATCATCAATTTTTTAACTGACAAAACGTAAAAAAAACGATTTTGTGGTTTGTTTTTTCATATTTGAAAGTTTTTTTTTTGTTTCGATTTTCAAAACACTACACCATACACAACAGACACGTTCATATTTTTATTGGCTGTTTGTGTGTATGAGTAAAGAATTTCTTGTAATTTGAATTGAAATAATTTTGTATATAAACAAACTATTTTAACAAAAAAAGAAAACCGAAAATATTTGAATTTTTTGTTTTAAAACAGAAAACAACGAAATTATTTAAATAATTTTTTCTACAAATAGAAAACTAAAAATAGAATATTTGACTGAAAATAACAACTCCTATAGACGATACATATTTTTTTCTGGTTTGTTTTTTATTGGTTGACAAAAAAAGTTAAACAATATGTTTCAATGTATTTTAATTGATTCTTCAATTGAAAAGAAACTTTACCTATTACTTTTTAAATAAACCTCAATCGGTTATGGAAAATATATTGTGAGTGTAGAGATCCTTAAACATAAAAAGCAGTTTAATTTTGACAACCGAAGTTTTTTCCAAATGAATGAATTGGTTGCAGTAACCAAATTATTTGTTTGGCATATTTAAGTGTATCCCTGACACAACTGATATACCATAAAAAAGGCTCTTTAAAAAAATAAACCTGGCATTATGAAAACGAAAGCTCTTATCAAGTAAATTTGAAAACTCGTTTAACTACACCTTTGCAATTGTAATTCAGAAAATATCAATTGAAATTCAGAGTTTCCATTTGAAATTCAGAAAATATCAATTGAGAATCAGAAATTGTCATTTGAAATTCAGAAAATATCAATTAAAATTCAGAAAATATCATTTGAAATTCAGAAAATATCAATTGACATTCAGAAACCGTCATTTGAAATTCAGAAAATATCAATTGAAATTCAGAAATTGTAATTTGAAATTCAGAAAATATCAATTGAAATTCAGAAATTGTAATTTGAAATTCAGAAAATATCAATTGAAATTCAGAAATCGTCATTTGAAATTCAGAAAATATCAATTGAAATTAAGAAAACATCAATTGAAATTCAGAAAATATCAATTGAAATTCAGAAACCGTCATTTGAAATTCAGAAAATATCACTTGAAATTCAGAAATCGTCATTTGAAATTCAGAAAATATCAATTGAAATTCAGAAAACATCATTTGAAATTCAGAAAATATCAATTGAAATTCAGAAATCGTCATTTGAAATTCAAAAAATATCAACTGAAATTCAGAAATTTTCATTTGAAGTTCAGAAAATATCAATTGAAATTCAGAAATATTCATTTGAAATTCAGAAATTATCAATTGAAATTCAGAAAATATCATTTCAAATTCAGCAAATATCAATTGCAATTCAGAAAATATCATTTGAAATTCAGAAAATATCAATTGAAATTCAGAAAACATCAATTGAAATCAGAAAAATGTAAACACATTTTTTAAAAGAATCTGTCCAGGTAGAATTTATATATGGGGTTTATCAAAATAAGTAAAATTCATTTTACTCACGCAGGTGAAAAATATTTAAAATTTGTGTGCCTCAATGATTTTATGTAGACTAATTTCTTTCTTGTAACGAATTATGACTCAATTAGACATTAAAACGTAACGCTGATATTAAAGATTATTATTTGGTTTTAAATTTTAGCCTTACATTTTGGAGCCATAATTCGTAACAAGAAAGAAATTAGTCTACTAAAATCATTGAGGAACACAAATTTTAAATAATTCTCACTCGCGTAAGTAAAATGAATTTTACTCCCACTTGTTAATCAAACGTATTTTGATAAAATCCATATTTATATAAATTTTTTATAGGGTATAACATTATCTACCTGGCCGGATTCTATAAAAAATTCTGTTTACATTTTTCTGAATTTCAATAAATGTTTTCTGAATTTCAATTGATATTTTCTGAATTTCAAATGATATTTTCTGAATTTCAAATGATATTTCTGAATTTCAAATGATATTTTCTGAATTTCAAATGATATTTTCCGAATTTCAATTGATATTTTCTGGATTTCAAATGACGATTTCTGAATTTCAATTTACATTTTCTGAATTTCAAATGATGATTTCTGAATTTCAAATGATATTTTCTGAATTTCAAATGATATTTTCTGAATTTCAATTGATATTTTCTGAATTTCAAATGACGATTTCTGAATTTCAATTTATATTTTCTGAATTTCAAATGATGATTTCTGAATTTCAATTGATATTTTCTGAATTTCAAATGACGATTTCTGAATTTCAATTGATATTTTCTGAATTTCAATTGATATTTTCTGAATTTCAATTGATATTTTCTGAATTTCAAATGACGAGTTCTGAATTTTAATTGATATTTTCTGAATTTCAAATGACGATTTCTAAATTTCAATTGATATTTTCTGAATTTCAATTGATATTTGCTGAATTTCAATTGATATTTTCTGAATTTCAAATGATATTTTCTGAATATCAATTGATCTGTATATATAAAAATAAGTTAGTATATGTTCGTCATTTTATAACTCGAGAACCACTCAACCGATTTACAAACCAATACATGCGTTGGAAAGGTCTACTTTTACTGATGGTTCTTGAAAAAAAAATTACGAAAAATGTCTACGCATACGCGTTATACGCACACTTTTGTGATGGTGTGTTTTTCCCATATAAAATGTGTGATCGATATACAAATTTTCATTTTTCAACGGATTTCTGTAAACCGATTTCAACCAAAATTTCAGGGTACGTTGGGGATGGTCTGAAGATGGTTTATGTGGAGTTTTGATGAAATTGGCCCAGTGGTTCCGGAGATATGGCGTCCATACATATAAAATTTTAGTGTTGCTATGACAACCAGGCCTTGGCGTTACTATGACAACCAGGCAGCACTTATAGCATTAACCTAATCTAATCTCAGCTCATCCTATCTCATCTCAATTTTTTTTTTGTGGAAACACGTTTTTTTTTGTGGAAACATTTTTTTTGTTGAAACTTCTTTTTTGTGGAAATTTTGTTTTTTTTTTGTAGAAACTTTTTTTTTGTGGAAACACTTTTTTTTTTTTTTGAGGAAACTTTTTTTTTGTGAAAACTTTCTTTTTTTTGTGGAAACACTTTTTTTTTGTGGAGACACTTTTTTTTTGGAAACACTTTATTTTGTGGAAATACTTTTTTTGTGGAAAGTTTTTTCTTGTGGCAGTGTTTTTTGTGGATACTTTTTTTGTTGAAAATACGTTTTTTTGTGGAAACACTTTTTTTTTGGAAACACTTTTTTTGTGTATACTTTTTTTGTGGAAACACTTTTTGTGGATACACTTTTTTGTGGAAACACTTTCTTTTGTGGAAACATTTTTTTTAACACACTTTTGGGAAAGAAAATTTGCACACGGCCACTTTTTTTAACACTTTTTTGTCTACGCGCACTTTTTTTTTTAAACACATTTTTATTAAGGAAAGTAATATCGAGTTTGTTTACGACCAATTTTTTGTTTTTTTAAACACTTTTTTTATCACACTTTCGGGAAAGAACGGGGAAATTAAACGGGGAACAAGTGGAATTGAAACTCGAGAAAATGGCAATGGAACAGAGAACGAAATGGAATGGAATGCGGAACGAAATGAAACAGAGGGGGGAACGAATGGATTCGCAATGACAATAAACAAATCGCAAAGAGAGTCATAGTGTATACATATAAGAGGGACTGACTGACTTATTTTACCCTCTAACCGGCCTATGCTTTTTCACCAAAGTATGGTTTAAAAGTAACGTAAATATATTTTTCCGATTTTTGAAAATTGTGGTAGTTTTAGAATATTAGTTGGCGAGCTTTTGTTGAGGCTGTTTATTTCATAGCCCTGTTATATTATTTTACTTCGGTGGGGTTAAGTGCTATGGGAATAGTGAAGGAGGACACTGTATTAGGGATAAAAAAATCATACACATTATTTTTCCAAATTGATGTTGCGGTCGCTGGGGATCGAACCCGCAACCACATGTGAAATAGTTCAACGCGCTAACCATTACACCACAGCTCTCACATCATCATCGTTATTTATTGTTAATTATTAAGTGTGTCTATTTGATTTTATTTTTACTTAAAAAGTAGAAAATTTGTTTTAAACTAAGCTTCCTCTGAATAATAATTTTTTAAATTATTTATTTTTTATATAAGCTCCTAATAAGCATTCTCATCGAAGGGGGCTTTTATTTTGAAGATTTTTACATTAATAAAAACATTGTATTTTATTTTCATAAAAATATTTAATTGCTATACAAAACAAATTACATTTTAAACTTTAAGGTACGCTAACAACGAAGCGGGCTTGCCCGATACTATAAAATTCGTTTTCGGTTTAACTGACATCCCAAAAACTAGGCCTAAGGCACGCCGTATTTTATAAATTTCAAATGATATTTTCTGAATTTCAAATGATATTTTCTGAATTTCAAATGGTATCTTCTGAATTTCAATTGACATTTTCCGAATTTCAAACGATATTTTCTGAATTTCAATTGATATTTTCAGAATTTCAAATTGAAAATCTGAATTTCAATTGATCTTTTCTGAATTTCAAATGGAAATTCTGAATTTCAATTGATGTTTTCTGAATTTTAAATGGAAATTCTGAATTTCAATTGATATTTTCTGAATTTCAATTGATATATTCTGAATTACAATTGCAAAAGGTGTAGTTTACAAAAAAAAAATAAATTTAAATATTTAGATATTACTAAACACAGCCGGAAATTTAAATAAAGCATTTCCAATTGTATTTCATCAATTAGAAAATTACAAAAATAATAGAGGACCATTTTGTTTTTTTCCGATTTTCTATATTTCCATATATTTAGTAAGAATATTTTTCTATCTCAAGTATAAATTCTAATATGATATTGTATATCGAGACCCTATATTCAATACTCTATATCTGCAATTTTGGCCAAAATGAGTTTTTGATGGCAAAATCATTGTTGCTATTATATCCATCTATGATATCAATTTGGAAGCAAAATATCCATCCTTTGCCACTTTTTGAACATTTTCCATTTTCCCATATCTACAAACAAATTTATTTTCAACGAGTAAAAAGGTTAAAGTCGGGCATGCCGACTATACAATACCCTACACCAGTCTGGTTAAAAGCCAACTAATGTTTGGATCCGAAATTCGAATGGGTTAAAATGAGGCTTGTGTCAAAATTTTCTATAATGTGAGTCAGCGCACCAAATTTCATTAAAGTATCTTAATATTATCGACCTGCAGTTTGTAACCAAGCCAATTTTGGGGGGACCCTAGTTCTAAACATGGACCGATGTTCACCAAAATCAATAGGCTTCGTCCTTGGGCCAACATAGGTCTATGTACCAAATTTCATCAAAATATCTTAATATTTGCGACCTGCAGCGTATAAACAGTATAATTTTGGCAGGACCCTTATATGGGCACTAGGTCTAAACATGGACCGATGTTCACCAAAATCAATAGGCTGCGTTATTGGGCCAATATAGGTCTGTGTACCAAATTTCATCAAAATATCTTAATATTTACGACCTGCAGCGTATAAACAGTATAATTTTGTTAGGACCCTTATATGGGCACTAGGTCTAAACATGGACCGATGTTCACCAAAATCAATAGGCTGCGTTATTAGGCCAATATAGGTCAGTGTACCAAATTTCATCAAAATATCTTAATATCTGCGACCTGCAGCGTATAAACAGTATAATTTTGGTAGGACCCTTATATGGGCACTAGGTCTAAACATGGACCGATGTTCACCAAAATCAATAGGCTGCGTTATTGGGCCAATATAGGTCTGTGTACCAAATTTCATCAAAATATCTTAATATTTACGACCTGCAGCGTATAAACAGTATAATTTTGGTAGGACCCTTATATGGGCACTAGGTCTAAACATGGACCGATGTTCACCAAAATCAATAGGCTTTGTTATTGGGCCAATATAGGTCTGTGTACCAAATTTCATCAAAATATCTTAATATTTACGACCTGCAGCGAATAAATAGTATAATTTTGATAGGACCCTTATATGGGCACTAGGTCTAAACATGGACCGATGTTCACCAAAATCAAACTTGTTCGTCCTTGGGCCAACATAGGTCTGCGTACCAAATTTCATCAAAATATCTTAATATTTGCGACCTGTAGAGTGCGCACAAGATTGCATGGACAGACAGACAGACAGACGGACGGACGGACAGACGGACATCGTTGAATCGAAATAAAAAAAAATTCTGAACCGATCGGTATACTATAAGGTGGGTCTACGACCAATATTTTTTGGTGTTACAAACATCAACACAAACTTATAATACCCTGACCACATAGTGGTGTAGGGTATAATAATTTAAAAACTCAATCGGCGATTAACATTCTGCAAACGAATATAATGATGCAAAAATTTTCCTTTTTGCAAAATATTTTCGCGATTTTTTTTGCAAACTAAGAACAAAAACTTTGGTGTGGAAATTGGTATTATATTCCCAAGATTATAAATTTTAAAAAACCACACTTAAAAAATTTGCAAAATAATCGCGGAAAAGGGCGAAAAAAGGCTTTATGGTACAAAAAATAAATTACAAAAATTAATCATCGATTTACATTTTGCAAAAAAATGTATTGATGCAAAAATTTAGCTTTTTCCAAATTTTATTTTTTTTTCCAACTAACCACCAAACTTTGTTTTATGAAATGTGTATTATAGTCCCTACCCACTAACAAAAAATACTAGATCAAAACCAGTTTTGTACTAGTTTAATTGAACCAGTATGAGTTCTACCGCCTCTTCATACAAATAACTGTAGAAATTAACATGGAGATGTCATAAGGATGGGGACAATTGTCACCAAACTCCCACTTTGGTACTAGTTTTAGAACTAGTTTGGAAATTACAATTTAAGGACGAAAAATAGGGAGAAAAACTGGTACTAACCTGACACTCGCGGAACCAGTTCCGAAGTGACTCTTTGGAAATAGTACTGTACCAGTTGGTAAAGACCTAAATTATATAAATTAAAAACAAAGGCTTTTTCTTTGATGAAACGTAGATGAGACCGATAGTTTCCTTACTGAGATAATTAGGTCTATTTACCAAATGAAATCTAAAATATTTTGTGTTTATGATTTCTAATCACAATAAAATATTTTAGTTTTTATTCGCAAACTCAGACTATATTATTAAAAACAAATGTAAACAAAATTAGAATTTTAAAACTCTTAATTTAATCTTTCGAAATAGTCTCGCATTGTTTCAATGAAATTAATAGGTACAGAAATGGTTCCAAATTATTGTTTTAAGAATAAAAACAGGGAGCTGTACTGGTACTTATGAGAAATTTACCAAACTACTTCCAGAGTGAATCTTTGGTATCAGAACTGTACCAGTTGATTTGCACTTCAAGTCAATTCAAAGTAAAAAAAAAAATTTAAGTGTTTATTTGCAAACTCTGATGTTTTACATATACAAATGTAAACAAAATGAGAATTTCAAAGCTTGCATTTAAATTTAGTTAATTTGTTTTACAGTCCCTACATAAATCGTATTAAACTAGTTCACAACTGGTTCAAAATGGTTATTTTGAGAATTAGTTTTATAGTTACTAGTCAAAAAAACCAGTACTTTTTAGAACTAGTGCGACCATTTGCTACTGGGTAGATTATAAATTTTTAAAAAGTGCACTTAAAGATTTACTAAATAATAGCGGAACGCGAAAAAAGACTTTATGGTACAAAAATTCCATTTAAAAACTTAGTCAGCGATTTACATTCTGTTAAGAAATACATATATTAATGCAAAAAATTTCCTTTTTGCAATTTTTTTCCCGATTTTTTTTTTTTTGCTATCAACCACCAAACGTTATTATGTGAAATGTGTATTATAGTCCCTAGATTATAAATTTTAAAAAATCGCACCTAAAAAATTGCTAAATAACGGCGGAATGCAAAAAAGGGCAGAAAATGACTTAGAAGTGCTCATCAACTATTGACATTCTGCAAACGAATATAATGGTGTAAAATTTTCCTTTTCGCAAAATTTTTTTCGCATTTTTTTTTTTTTGCAAACTAACCACCAAACTTATGGCAAGATATGAGTGTACTAGTCTTGTATTATGGATTAAAATACACCGTAATGAAAAACTTCCAAATAATGGCGGAGTGTGAATAAAAGTATTTGTGCCGCAGAAAATGAATTAAGAAACTTAATCAGCGATTAACATTCTGCAAGCGATTAACATTTTGGAAACTTTTTCGTTTTTGGTAAAATATTTTTTTTCCAAATTAATCATTAATTTTTGGAATAAGATATTGATATAATAGTTCTTGGTTTATTAATTTCAATAAACCGAACGAGGGAGCCTTTTCCATCCCTGATTAACAATTCTGTGTTCGTTGATGTTTGAAGGCACATAATATTGTTTTCCACAAAAAGTATAGAGAGATTTACATGGTAATTTGTTCCTAATAATACATATTTTTATAGTAGTATTTATCAAAACTACATATCTTCTAATATTATCATAAAATTATATAAAAATTTTATTTCAGAACTCTATATCTGCATTAGCGACGTAAATAACGCAAATAATTTCAAAATAAGTGTATATAGGAATAAGTTGCCATTTTTAAATAATATTCTAGAAGACAGATTGATTCAAAAAAATCTTATAAGCAAGTGAATTAGTTTTATTGCTCTCCTGAACAATTGTATTTTTGCAGATATAGAGTATTGAATCTATGGTATCGATATATTGGATTTTTTTTTTTGTTTCAAAAAGGTTGATCATTTTCATGATAGACAATACAATTATCCTGTGGGCATGACCCACGATTTTTTTTTCGAACTTCCTGTATTTTCATATATTTAGTTAGAATATTGTTCTACTATATGAAAATATAAAAAGCCGGAAAAAACCATTTTTGTATTTTTTAATGCAAAAATTAAAATAATTAATGAACAAAAACATACCATGGCTAAGTCTCATGCAAAATATTTATTTTGCTTGGGATAAATCTCGTTGTTTTTACAAATGTTATTGACAACGAACTCACAAACATAAATATAAATAGTACCCAAATGGTACTTTTATGTAGTTTTTGCTTTCAAAAAATGTTGATTTATTGCTGGTTTTACAATATCGGGGAGTTCATATACAAAAGTACAAAATTCTCGCCTGTTGGATTTTTGTATCTTATGTAATGTTTCGGTTTGTAAGCTCCACTCATAATTTTCTTATTGCGGACCACTGATGAGTTAGGGTGATGCCCATGAAACAATTGATTTGTCTATCATGAAAATGATCAGCCTTTTTGAAACAACAAATAAGATCTAATATGACAATATCATATTAGAATTTGGACTTGATGTAGAACAACATTCTGACTAAATATATGAAAATATACAATTTCCGAAAAAATAATATTTGTATTTTTTAATGCATAAATTAAAATAATTGTTTTTAATTGTATAAACACTGTTTGTTTAAAAACAAATTGCGCATTGTTAAGAACACAAAATATTAAAATAAAATAAAGCTTAAAATTTTTCAATTTAGTCTTTTAAATTTGTGAAATAAAAATAATACATTAAACAACCCAGTTGGAAATTTAGTGAAGACGTCTTCATGACGGCTTAGCAACATGTCGCTGTCATAGGTGACTTGCTGATCCGTTCCCATACAAAATACCTATAGACACCTGCCGACATTTTCACATAAATAAAAAATGTCATCACGACAATGTGATGAATATATGATGACATATCTTTAGAAAGTCGTCACTGGCATTTCCATCATGATTCAATTAGTTGTCACTAACTCCTAGACTTTTAAAAACTGCTTAAAAAAATTTGCGTTTTTTTTACCCTTCGGACTTCCACAATGCTCATTATTTCCTAACTTGCTTTTGCTTGCAGTTAATTTTCTTTTATTAAAAATTTAAAAGTTTTCTGTTTGGCAGCACACTCACCAAGCCTCAAACCAGAACCTTTCTGTTGGTTAGTTCATCGCATAAACCATAATAATACAAATATTTTTAAAAATTTCCTACATTTCATTTTTCAAATTCAAATCCTAAATTTTATTTTAATCTTCATGTAATTAAATTCAAATTATATTAAGTTTATTTAAAGGTTTCTTTGAATTTTGTTTTAAATTAGAATTAAACATATAAAAGTTTAAAATCGATTATGGTGTAGTCGTCTAGGTGCTCCGACATTGATATGTTAGTAGCTTTGAGGTTCGCGGTTCAAATCGCTGTCACGACAAAAATATTAAAATTTTTTATTTTTTATAGATTTTTTAAGACGCGATACTATACTGTAAAATGTACTTCGTAATATCATTAGAAATATTAATGTTTAATAATGAAGCCAACATCAAAAATTGATTTTTTAGCCTCAAAAAAAGTATAAACACCGTTTTTTCTACGACAATCTACAAGAAAGAACAAAATTTGTATGACAGCGCCACCTAGCGTGAGTTTTAGGTAAAAATAAATATCAAAAATTTTCTAAAATTTCTATTTAGCTGGACAAATTTAATTTTAGCTTGACTCTGGACAATCATCAAAAGCTGGATAGTCCAGCGAGATCCAGCCCGTCTGGCAACCCTAATCAGGAGCCTTGTACAATTAAAATAACATGACAGTTAAACAAGCGAACGGGTTTAAAGATAACTTGACTATTTTTTAGCAAAATTTTATTTGCAAAACTAATTTAAACAAATATTTTAGTTATACGAGTATTTATTTAACACAATGCTAAAAATTTTGAGTACTTTAAAACTAACTCCGAGTGTTAATTTATAAAATTATTTATAACCAAATTTTTAAGGAGCCTGTTTATTATATTTTATAAAATTTATTGCAAAATGTTAATGTTTTGATATTTCTGTTATAACTAGGGTATTCCATAATCGACTTTTTATTTTAATCGATTACGCTCAAATAATTATTCGTGTTGTTTTATTAACCGGTTAATCGAATGAAATTTTAAAATTTATCGATTAATCAAGAATAAATTTATATAAAAAATAAACAACTTTTTTCTATTTTTAATCCATTTATTTAAAAAAGGAAAAAAAAAACAATTCAACAACTCTTTATCCCCTCTTCGTTTTATATTTTATAAATTTAAGCATGGATTAATTCGATGTAACTTAGAACTTTTTAATACAAAAACATAGGTTTTGCATCTACGTTCCTCTCTCCTTTATTTACTATCAGTAAACATTTTGTCATAATTTTTTTAAGATTAAGGTTCAATTGGCTTCTGAAAAGCTCATATGTTCGAAAAGTTATCTAGTTATCTAGATGTTATGATTTCAGAGTGCTCACTCAAGAAGCTTTAGTACATACAGTTGTGGCCAAGCATTTAAGTCAATTTAAGTTTTGTGCTATTTTTATTGTTGTTGCCTTTATTTTTAATGATCAAAATAGTGTATAAATTCGCCACGAGAGGCAAGGAGATGGTTCAGAAAATTGTACAGAATTTTAGCGTAATGTTTATTTTTTCATTTTGTCACTTGTTTTAAGTGGGCGTGGCTTTTAACGAAAAATTAGCGATATAAACCTCTTATCAAATTACATAGTAAAATTTAGGCAGTACTGATCGGTTCTGTACATACTGTATATTTTTGGAAATCCTATAAAATTTTCTTAAGTCTTGCATTATCTCTATCTACAAATAGTCACCAGACTTAAAATTGCAGTACTTTAAACATGACCAAATTTTTCTTTGTTTTTAGCGATTTTAAAAGAAAGTTAACAACACTGAAATTTTAACAGGAAATGCTTTTTACTATAACGTAAAAAAAATCTTGACTGATTTACTATATTGTGGTAAGAAAAGCATAAAACTATTCACTTTAAAATTTTAGTGCTGTTAACGATATTAAAAATCGTTAAAAACAAATAAAAATTTGGGCATGTTTAAAGTGCTGCACTTTTAAGTCTGGCGACTATTTGTAGATAAAAATAATGCAAGACTTAAGGAAATTTTATAGGATGTCCAAAAATATACAGTTTGTACAGAACCGATCAGTACTGCCTAAATTTTACTATGTAATTTGATTAAAGGTTGATATCACTAATTTTTCGTTAAAAGCCACGCCCACTTAAAACAAGTGACAAAATGAAAAAACAAACATTACGTTAAAATTCTGTACAATTTTCTAAACCATCTCCGTGCCTTTCGTGGCGAATTTAGATACTATTTTGATCTTTAAAAATAAAGGCAACAACAATAAAAATAGAAGAAAACTTGAAATGACTTAAATGCTTGGCCACAACTGTACCTGCAAAAAATAGACATGATTTTAGAAGCATTGCAGTACTAAATAGAAACAGGTTTTATAGCGCTTGTCTCTTCTCTCCCTTCTGAAAATGCTCTAAGAGAAGGCAGATTTTTCGATGTTGTTGTATTTTTGTTGTAATTTATTGCTTGTAAGTAGAACTTCGCGAACAAAAATCATGTCATATATCCGCAATAAAAGAAACTGTACTAAATAGAAACAGGTTTTATAGCGCTTGTCTCTTCTCTCCCTTCTGAAAATGCTCTAAGAGAAGGCAGATTTTTCGATGTTGTTGTATTTTTGTTGTAATTTATTGCTTCTAAGTAGAACTTCGCGAACAAAAATCATGTCATATATCCGCAATAAAAGAAACTGCTTCCAAAAATGCAGTAAAAAGTAGCACTTCGTTTTTTACACATCTTAAAATCCGTTGATCACAAAAATCTTGAGTTGTTATTACTGGAAAGTGTTGGTTCGAAGCCAATTTGTGACCAGTCGGATACGATTGGTATTTGTGCCCTCAAATTTGTTACGGGTATATGACATGATTTTTGTTCGCGATATCATACTTAGAAGCAATAAATTACAACAAAAACATTGTAAAGCTGAATCAATTGGACGTGTGTTATTAAAGCTCCGCATTTTTATTGAAATCTGCAATCTCGAAATCGTTTTTATAAAATAAATCGTTTTAAAAACATAAAAATATTAAAACATTTCCTAAAACAGTGTATAGTTGTTTGGTTTTTCTAGAACTAACTATAAAAGTTTAAAAACAAAAAAAATAACCACAAATATTTTTTCTTCATTTATACCAACTACACAAAAAATTAAAACAATAGCCAATACAACAAATAAAATATACAAGTGCATTATAACAAAGCAACAAAAACATACACATAAACCTCTAGTCTATTTCTAAAAAAGGGAGTAATATAGATAAACAAAAATAAAAGGCCTGGTTAGACATAAGTAATCCTTAAGGTGGGATTAGCCAAACTTAAACGTACTTAATCTAAAAAGCAATGGAAATGGAACAAAACAATAAAAAATATCAAAAACAAAAAGAATAAGCGTGAAATTGTTACAACAATGAAGATTGAAATTAATAATACTCCGGACAATAATACAGTAACAATGAATAACGGTAATAATCCTACGAATAAACGGTTAAGAGACGTTTGCAAAATTCAATGATCGAAAGTGTAGAAAAAATGCCACATTTAAATAATACCTTTTAAATTAATAACAACAATGGATAAACGATTCGATAAGTTAACTAAAGATCTAATCGAAAAATTAGAATCAGTAATAAAAACAATGTTCAGTGAGTGTGAAGAACGACTCCTAAATGAGATCGACAAAAAATTAAATATGACAAAGGATGATTTAATTAAAATTACAGAAAGAGTCATAAATTTAGAATCAGCTGTTAAAGAAATAAAAAATACAGCTATGGATGAAATAGGAGCACTAAAAAATAAAAATCTGGAGTTAAAGGAGGAAATAGTTAATTTAAAATGTTGTGCTAGAAAGCAAGAAAATTCAATAGTAGCACATGATATTCGCATTACTAATGTTCCTACCGTACAAAATGAAGATCTCTATGATATATATTTCCGACTGTGTGAAGCTGTGAATATTTCTCCTCCAAACGTAAAAGTAATTTATCGTGTCAAAATTAACCGTAATAATCAAAAAAATAACAGGAATAATAAAGACAATGAAAAAACGCGTGACGCTGCTATTATTGTAAAGTTCAAATGTCCGTATGAAAGAAACTACGTTCTAAAAACAATTACTAGTTTTACTAAATTCAGAAAAGATCCTCTACGCCTAAATCTCATTGGTTTTAAAAGTTCGATGCCTTTCTATGCCAATGAAAATCTTACACCTGAAAATCACCGAATATTCCTAAAAGCTCATGGACTGAAAAAACAAGATGTTATATCTGCTGCTTTCACAAACCGAGGCCTTGTTTACATTAGATTGCTTAATACTGATGACCCGATTTGCATCTACGACTTTAATCCTGATGATGGATTGATGACAATGACACGTTATTGCAAAATCCAATTGAAAATAAATAATTTGACAAATTCTTTAATATACAAACTCATATATGTTTCGTACAAATATTTTTCTTTATATTATAATAACTTCTACTTCATGATGTTCAGTATTTTAATAATTGCCCAAAATTCTAATATTTATATTATTGTTTGCATTGCTAGTAAAAATTTCTTTTATAATAATGGTTTTACAATATAATAATAGGAGTGCTGGTTCCAAAGAAAACATATACAATATGATCAGAATACTTTCTCGAAGAACTTCTGGTCTCAATATCTGCCATATTAATGTCCAAAGTTTGAACAACAAGATGGATGAATTTCGCTTTATATTTGAAGAATCTGGTGTTGACATTTTATGTATTTCGGAATCTTGGTTTGATCCTGAAATCCAAGATAGTTTTTACTGTTTGAATGGTTATCGCCTATTTCGAGCGTACACACGCAGAGAAAAGATATGGTTGCAATATGATCACAGCTACCAAACTATGGTTACTACTGCCATACATAGTTATTACAATCAAATTATTAATGTATTAATCATACTTTACAAATGATATGGTCGCCTATAATCATTTTATAGTTAAAATCTCTCTTTTTGTCGGTTATCATAATATTTCTCTCGTCTACAATCATATATTATTTGGACAATCATATTCCTCTCTTCGAATTGCAATCATATTATTATTTGAGTTGAGAGAGATCATGTTCACAATCATTGGTATAGTTTCGACAATTATGAGATGATCAGTATATTTTTTAAAGAGCGTCATCTATCAGTTAGCGTCAGTCTTGTTTAAGATTTTGTGAAAAGAAGTTGTAAGAAGCACTAAAATAAATAATATAATATATATGTATTAAAAAAAAATACTTAAAAAATAGAAAAATATCTTATTGGTATTCATTTTAATAGCGACATTGATTTTGGAAGAAAGAAATCGCTCTACCCAAGAAGTCTAGAAAGATATAGATTGTCAAGCAACCCTTAAATAAAATTATTTTTTATTATGCTATACTATAAATTAAGTGAAAAAAGTAATTATTTTTTTTAATTTTTTTTTCAGAGCGTCTATAATAAGAAGTGTGATAGACTTTAGTTTTGTACGAAAAAAAAAATTGAAAAAAAGTGCAAAATTAAAAAAAAATTGTAAGTGCACGACGAAATGATCATAATATTTTCGTACTGATCATATTATGTTCCTGGTAATCATATAATGATCCCAAATGATCACAACATTTTCTTCATTACCATAATATGATCATGAGGATAATATTATGATCATTAGGGACATAATATGAACATGTTATGATCATTTCGGATGCATTGTAAAATTGTATTTTTAACAATATTTTTCTACGCGCTGTTATCAGCTATTTCCATAATTTATTTTTAGTTATATATAAGTGATAATTAAAATTAATTTAAATTATTTAAGTTTGTAAATTAGTCATTTAATAAATAAATGTACTATTGTGAATAAAACAAATCGTGCACAGCTTTTTTACTCACCTTTAAGAGAATGCTGGGAAAAAACTATAAGGATCATAGTATGATATACAATACTATAATATGATAATATTGGGATCAGTTTGGAATCATAATATAGTAATTAAGGGATCATATTATGATAGAAAAAGGTATTTCATAATATGATTGTCGCAATCATAAACCCAAAAATATATGATGCTCTTCGAATATGGTCATCCCAACCATGTTTTTTCTTTGCGTGCAGATTATCACATGCTGGTGGTGCTGCTATTAATTTAAAATCATCAATATGCTGAAAACTTAAATGCAAATTTCCCGCTAAACAGAGAATTGAGTATCTGTTACTTGAAGTATTCAACAATAATAACCAAAAACTCTTAATAGGTTGTATTTATAGACCTAATAAGTTTATTGATTTGAATCCACTGTTGAACGAGCTAACAACACTTACACTTGGTTATACTGACGTCGTTATTACCGGAGATTTCAACGAAAATATCCTAGTGGACCACAATTTTATGGAAGACATGAATCCTATTGGATTAATTCTCGTTAATTGTACTATGCCAACTCATTTTACAAAGACTGCCAGTACTCTACTTGATCTTTGTTTCGTAAATAATAACTCCAAACTGCTACTATTTGATCAGCTTTCTGCTTCTTTATTTTCAAAACATGATTTGATTTTTTTGTCTTATGATTTCAACGTGCAAACTCAGGAACAATCGCAGACAATAACTTTTAGAGATTTTTTAAACATTGATAGTCAGTCGCTGGAAGCAGAATTATCAACCATACCAGGAACCTAGTCTTCTTTATGGCAAATGTAAATGATCAGATAACTTTCTTACAAAACAACATACTATACCTTTATGATAAGTATATTCCAATTAAAACAAAGATGGTGAAAAATAACGGAAAACCATGGTTTTCAAATGAAATAAAAATTTTAATTGAAGAACGAAACTTGGCATATGAGATATGGAAACGTTTTAAAACGACTGAGCTCCAAAATGATTTTAAATACGCACGAAGGAAAGTAAATTCAAAAATTAGATCTGCAAAATATATGTTTTATGAGGAAAAGTTTAAAACAGCTGTGAACTCAAAAAAAAAGTGGAAGGAAATTCGAAATATGGGTGTTGTCAGTTCTAATGCCAACGTCGAGACTGCTATTGATGTAAATAAATTAAATTACGAATTTGCTAATATACCAATGCCCAAAGTGAACGTAAACTTTTACAATAACAATTCAACAAATAACACCAATGAAAACGATACATTATGTTTCGATTTTATACATTTCACTCAAGAAGACGTGTTAGAGTCTTTTTTAAGCATTAATTCCAATTCTGTCGGTTATGATGGGGTTCATCCTAAATTTGTGAAATTGATTCTTACTTATATTCTTTCTCATATTACATACATATTCAACATGATCATTACAACGTCTACATTTCCATCTACGTGGAAACATGCAAAAATTATTCGATACCAAAACCTGATATAACGTATAGGCCAATAGCAATTTTGCCCTATTTATCAAAAGTCTTCGAAAGGTTGATCCATACTCAAATGAGCAAATTTTTACATGATAATTCTTTACTTACTGAAGAACAATCTGGATTCAGACCTAACCACAGTTGTATATCTGCCTTAATTAATGTCACTGAGGAGCTTAGGTCAAACATTGATGATAATATGATTTCTTTTTTAATTCTGCTTGATCATTCAAAGGCATTTGACACAGTTGATCATTCTATTTTGTGTCTCAAACTGAAACGTATGCTAAATTTTTCAACAACTGCAGTAAAATTAATTTTTTCTTACCTAAATATGTGATAGAAGTCAATCAGTATATCATGAATCTGATAAATCTAAGAGCTGTTTAATATCGAGAGGAATACCACAACGTTCAATACTCGGTCCACAGCTTTATGCCATTTACTCACATGACCTACCATCCCGACTCAGTTATTGTGTGATACATATGTATGCAGATGATGTACAACTTTATATCAGCTGTCAACTATCAAAACTTAACCATTGCATTCGAAAGATCAGTTATGATTTGGTTAACGTCAAAAACTGGGCTTCAGCGAACGGTCTTTGCTTGAATGCAAAAAAATTTAAAGCTCTGATAATTGGAAAAGTTGGATCTGTAACAACTACACTAACACCCATTCTGCTAGAAATTGAAATACATGAAAATGCCAAAAACCTTGGTGTAATTTTTAACAAGAAACTAAATTGGTCTGATCACAAAAATGCCAGTTGTGGAAAAACATACTCGATGCTGGGAAATCTATGGATGACGCAATACTACACTCCTTTTAAAATCAGAATGTTAGTGGCCAAAACCTATCTGTTACCAACACTCATGTATAGATGTGAGCTTTTCGCTAGTTGTGATACTTTAAGTTTAAGTATAACTTTAAGGCCGCAGTAGGCGTAGCAGAATCTCACAGTATTCGATACAAATTTGTAATATATCATTTGAAAACCTACACTCTAAAAAATGTTTGTAAATTTACTACTATAAAATGGGTAAAATTTTGTTTAATTTTACGAAAATTCGGTAAATATAAACAAAAAATGCGTAAACTTTTTTCGTACACACTTCCATACGCAATAATACACATACAGAGTATTTTTAGACATTATGTGTTTATAAATAAACACATTGTGCTTATAAATAAACACATTGTGCCTAAACTTACTATTGTTTTGTTAAATAACATTTTTACGCACAAAGTTGGTAAATATACTATCCTATAATAGTACTAAATACTCTGACATTTCGAATTGGAAAAAATTGAAAAAAAATTATAAATAATAAAAAGAAAAAGCTAAAACGGATTCTTTTTTGTGAATTACTACATTTCCACAAACACATTAGTATCTGGAAATAGCATGAAATTGTTTTGGGTAATTATTGTTAACGCATGTCGTAGACTAAACCTCATTTTAAAATTGAAAATGCCGTAAGAGAGATACGGCCTACGCAGGAACAACTGGGTGCAATGACTCCTGCTCTACAAAATGCCTTCTTTGCAAGGGAGGCAGTCAAGCAACAACCATCAAAAATAACGGTAGAAAACGCCGTGAGAGAGATACGGCCTACGCAAAACAACTGGCTGCAATGACTCCTGCTCCACAAAGGCAGTATTCAATGAATACTGCCTAACTTGCAAAAAAAGGTATTTTGTTGAGCAGGAGTCATTGCACCCAGTTGTTCCTACGTAGGCCATATCTCTCTTACGGCGTTTTCTCCCGTTATTGTTGACGGTTACTGCCTCCCTTTCAAAGAAGGCATTTTGTTGAGCAGGGCTCATTGCACCCATTCAATAGTTAAAACAAATTTTTATATGAAGTTTAATGCCTTAAGATCCCAAAACGACTAATTTCGACATAAACGATTATGCGAGAATGACTCGCGAACGTACTAAAAATTAATTTGTTATTTAAAAAAAAATTTTGGGTGGTGCTTAAAGTTAGCACAACTGTAGTAAATGTACGCATTTTATAGGATTTTTACGCACTTTCTGTGGACTTTTCCGCATTTTTTGTGGATTTTTACGCATTTTATGCGTACATTTACACATGAAACGTGCTTTTTTACACACAAATTTAGTAAATTGACACACTAATTTTAAAATTTCATTTAAATTTTACGCACTTTCAATGTAAAATTACAAATTATTTGTGCACCAACTTAAACACAATGTGCGTATTTTTTTTCAATTACGCACATAGAGTAAATTTACCCAATTTATAGTAGGAGTTCAGTTTCCTACTATAAGTTGGGTAAATTTCAACAGAATTTAATTAGAGTGTACTTAAGTGCCGTACTCTATTGTTTTTACATAAAGTGATTTATACAAAACAACCCGACTATTGTTCAGAAGAATTGTATTTTCATTATTCAGCAGAGGAAAGAACATAAGCGCCAGCTTCCTCCTAATATTCAGATTATAAGCAATGCAATGCACTTTAAATCAGCAATTTTTAACCATTTGGAATAAATAATATATCATACATATTCACCTAAAATTTTTTTTCTCTTGTTTTACATATTTTTGCTGTTAATGGTTTTTATTATTATTTTTTTTTGCCTGACTTTAAAATTATCACATTAACTTAGTATAAACGATTTGTTTTTATGATTGTTAACACTAATATATTTGTCAATTTCAACACTATATTTATATTAGATATTATGTGCTTTATAAAAATTGTATGCATTAGATATTCAGTCCTACTATTATTTTATTTTGACAAAATTTTTCTATTTTACACAATCTTCCCATTACTGTAATATAAGACTAGCTCTTGTTGTACTGTATTCATCAAATTAAATTAAATAAATAAATATACAACAATATAAAAACCTCTACCTTCTTTTACAGCACTTTTGGAAGGGAGAGAAAAGAGTCCCTCACTAAAATATGCGCTTCTTGCTCTGCATTTCTTATAAAATCGTGTCTACTTTCTGTTGGGATAGAGCTTTAATTAAAGAAGATAAAATAATTTAGTAAGTTCCATCTATTAGACACTCCAAAAAAATATTTTTTTACGAATTTCGATTAATCATATTAAATTATTCGAATAATTCATTGTTCGAAATTTGACGTTTTAAATTATTTGAACAATTGAGCAAAATTGTTCGATTAATCGAATAACGATTAACTGATTGACTACCCTAGCTATAGCGCAATAGATGAGGCCACCTGTGCATCCGAAAAGATTGCGCTATTTATTTCCCTTCTGATTTTATGAAATAGCCCATATTTCGGAAACTGAGAGAGATAGAGCACAGTGGGAAAACTAAAACTTCCAAGGATACAAAACCCCCGTGAAAATATTATCTCTATCCAAGAATGGACCTCGTTGTGTTTTGAACTTTCGACAATAAAAAAAAAATATTCAAAAAAATGGCCCATATCTCGAAAACTAAGCGAGATAGAGCAAAATGGACGAAATGGTGGCTCTCTCGATGTATCAATTACTTTATACATGTCCTAATTAAACAAAGACCAGGTGCGGGTAAGGGTATTTTTGGGTATTTTTATGGCTTAATAATAATCGCGAATTATAATCGTATAATTTTCCATCGATTACTTTCATCAAAATTATTTATAATCAATCAATGGATTTCAGCTAACGATATACTGTTAATAATATTTATTATAGTTTTTCGCATACATTTTTTCTATTATTAGTGCCAATAATTAAAAATTTACTTATCTTTCTTTTTTTTTATTATATAAAAAAAAGTTTTCCTTTATAAATTCCTCGCACTCGCTCAGGCGAATAAACATGCGTTAATGAGTGGTAAATTTGAGCAAAACTTTATATTACCCGGTAATCAGGTTTGACAAGAAATAAAGGTAAGTTACACGTTACTTTTCTATTTTAAAATCTTCTATTTTAACAACGGCATTTCCCTCCACGTAACTCCTTATCTAGTAATATGTTATTCTCTGAATTTACATCTTACTCCTACTCGTTACATCTAGACTAAAAGTAACCTTAAATAAATGTCTATTTTTCTCTTAAAATTTTAATTGTTTTAATACTAAGGAAGTGTTGGGTGTCACCAAAGTGGAACTAAACTGAACTAATTTTCTACAAATACATACCTGGCTTAAAAGTTTAGAAAAATATGTGTGTTTAAAAGTTTAGAAAATATGTGTACGGCAACCAATTTTGACCTTCAATTTAGTTTTATAAAGAGAATTTGCAAATTTTTTATTTCCGCACAAATTGATGTTGCGACGACAGCAAAAATTCCAAAAAAAGATTGTTTATACATAAATATCCCAGCAAAACCCCACATTACCAAATAATGTTTAAAGTAATGTGTTGCCATAGTGGCCGATGCCCTACTTTACATCTTACTTCACTGATGAATTTTACAGGCGATGAGCCCCAAAGTAATGTATAGGGAGGAGGTGAAAAAGTAATTGGATACTTATGTGGTTACAAGGATGGAAAAATTAATGGGTGTAAAAATAGATTTTCGTGAAAAAAAATTTTATTAACAAAAATGTATTACAAATATTGTTTTATTAAATATATAAACGTGGTCACGCTGGGATTCGAACCAGGGATCCCTGCATGTTAGCCGAGAACTCTATCACCTGAGCTATCGACACATATAACATTTGATTGCTTAAAAAGTAAATGAATTGTTGTGCTTCGTATTTTCGTTCATAATGTCGAAAAATATACACCTTACACCCATGCTTACAAAAAACACAAAGTTTCAATCATTACTTTCCGTTTATAAATCATGCAATACGTAATCAGTGATTGGTAAGTCATTACTTTTTGCTTTGAAATAATGTAGAACGTAACGAGCTATCATTATAAGGTAATGCGTTAGTATATCGCACCCATTACCAAGGTTTTGCTGTTTAAAAAAATATATTTAATTTTACAAGAATATGCTTTCAAATAATTTAGTTCAAAACGAATATAATCTAAATTTTCCATAAAAAATTTTTAAGGAAAATATTTTAGTTTTAGTTTAGCCTGTTATTAAATTTTAATGTTTTAACAAATAAAATTCCACATTAAAATTTTTATAAATTTTATGTATAAAAATAAATAAGCATACTTCTTATTGAAAGAACCTATTATTTTAACCAGGACATGTCTATCGATGTATTTCCTTACCAAGTAACATGTTATTCTTAACTTACAACCAGCATTTTACCGGCATTTATTAATTTATATAAAAAGGTCAATTTTTAACTTTTTTGTAATAATCTAGAATTTTTTAAATCAAGAGATAATAATTTCAGTTACTGAAACTACCACCCAGCAAAACCTTGGTAATATGTGGGTATTACTATGTGTATTATATGGTAATTTATCAAACCGCTTGCCCTTACACCTTACCGTTGTAATACCAAATTCATACGTTTGGGAGTTTTATCTAAGATTTTATAGAAAAACGAATTAATTATAGATTTGTTTTTCTATATATAAAATTTTAGAAATTCAATTTTTTGTTAAAAACCTGTGAATTTAAAATTAATAATTGGTTTAAAAAATAAAATTTAAACAAAATGTTTTTGAAAACTCACTACCTTAAAGTTCAATATCATGTTACTAGGTAAGGACTCACATCGCTGGGCATGTCCTTTTTAAAATAACAATTCTTGTAATAGAAAAGTAAAAGCTTTCCACTTTCATTACAAAATGCTTATTTTTGTAACCAAAACTTATTAGGGGCCAAAAAAAGTCCCTTACATTGAAGAGCTAGAAGGTTAAAAACTCACGAACAACAGCGATGTTTTCCGCAGAACGAACTGGGCGAGCATGCACAGGTGTTTTCACATTTCCTACAGACTCGGTTTAATGAAATTTGCGCACGATTCTCCCGATTGTGGACACATTTGGTCGATTATTCTGACCAAAGAAGTGCACGAAATAAATTTTAATTTCAACGCCCATTTTCGCGAACATGAAGTAATAAATGCGTGGAATATAAGAAGCAGGCACACAAATCTACCACTTTCTTTATTTGAGATTGAATTAAGAACTAATCCAAACAATAAGGAGATATATTCGATAAAAACAAATCCCTCAATACTCAAATTGCCAAAAATATGGTCACTCCAAATCGTTTTGTAGAAGACAGCCCAAATGTATTAAATGTGCAGGAAATCACTCCTCAAAAAATTGCTCAAGAAAAAATTGGTTAAATGAAGTGTGATGGAAACCACCCAGCAAATTAAAAAGGATATTCTATTTACAAAAAAGCCCTAAAATTAAAATATCCTACCAGGAATAATGAAGTTAATCGTGTAAACGAAAATGAATACAATCCCATTCCATCTGGTTCCTCATATGCAAATGTAACAAGAAATTCCATAAACCCCATATTAATCTAGGAAAATCCTCAGCTAGTAATTCAAGTAAAGAAAATCCAAATGTATCTCAGCCTTAATATTCCCTCCCCGAAAAAGCTCAGCTCCCACCTACTGCCTCAAGCGATACATCTGAAGTTATAAATCTTCTTAAAGCCCTGGCGCAACAGATGACAAATGTCACAAATCTACTAATGAACTTATTGTCGAGGTCTAACTAAAATGGCTATTCTGAAACTCCGATTTTAGAACGCAATTGGGCTTTCCCAACACGCATTAGAGGTGAAAATGTTTTTGCTCACAAACCAAATTGATGTATTTCTCATATCTGAGACTCATTTTACAACAAAAAGCTATTTTCAAATGCCCAACTACAAGTTTTACTCCGTGAACCATCCTGATGGTAAGGCGCATGGGGGATCAGCAATCCTGATTAAAGAATCCATAAGACACCAACAAAGCACAAATTATTGCACCGAGGAGGTCCAAGCAACAAACGTTATAGTACAAGACTGGCAGGGTCCCTTAATCATATCTTCACTGTATTGCCCCCCAAAACATAAAATAAAAAAGGAATATTATGAAACTTTCTTTAAATCTCTCGGAAACAGATTCTTCGCATGTGGCGATTACAACGCCAAGCATACTGCTTGGGGTTCTCGACTAAATAATACAAAAGGAAAACAGTTAAAAAGTGCAATCCAAAGCCTCTGTCTGAATATAATATCCCCCGGATCCCCAACACATTGGCCAACCGACGTAAACAAAATCCCCGATTTAATAGATTTCTGTATATCTAAAGGAGTATCCTAAAACTAGGGTTGCCATCCGTCCTCTTTTCCCCGGACACCGTCCTCTTTTTTAGGGCGTCCGGGGCAGTCCTCCCTCTTTTTCAGTAAGTTTCCGGGGTTGTCCTAATATGCACTTTTCTCCATAACTTTTTTTATTGCTTCTAAACTTTTCAATTGTTGGCATTGCTTATTTGTCGTTGTTATTTCAATTGACTTGACATCACTTACTTTGATTGCCAAAATGTGAAGCTTATCAGCAGTGAGCCAACTGTTGAATTTTTAAAAAAAATTCTTACATCAGTATGTTTGTTTGCAGAATAAAAATCGCTGATTTAGTTTTTTAATTCAACTTTTGTACCATAAGCTTTTTTTTGCGTTCCGCGATTATTTTGCAATTTTTTAAGTGCGGTTTTTTAAAATTTATAATCTAGGGACTTTAACACCCATTTCATAGAACAAAGTTCGGTGGCTAGTTGGAAAAAAAATCGCGAAAAAAATTTGAAAAAAGAAAATTCTTACAAGTATATTTGTTTTAAGAATGAATATCGCTGATTAAGTTTTTAAATTCAATTTTTGTACCATAAAGTCTTGTTTCGCGTTCCGCGATTATTTTGCAATTTCCTAAGTGTGGTTTTTTAAAATTTATAATTTAGGGACTACAATACCCAATTCATAGAAAAAAGTTCTGTGATTAATTGAAAAAAGAAATCGCGAAAAAAAAATTTACAAAAGGGAAAATTCTTACATCAGTATGTTTGTTTGCAGAATAAAAATCGGTGATTTAGTTTTTTAATTCAACTTTTGTACCATAAAGCCTTTTTCGCGTTCCGCGATTATTTTGCAATTTTTTAAGTGCGGTTTTTTTAAATTTATAATCTAGGGACTATAACACCCATTTCATAGAACAAAGTTCGGTGGCTAGTTGGAAAAAAAAAATTGCAAAAAGGAAAATTCTTACATAGTATATTTGTTTTTAGAATGAATATCACTCATTAAGTTTTTTAATTCAATTATTGTACCATAAAGTCTTTTTTCGCGTTCCCCGATTATTTTGCAATTTTTTAAGTGTGGTTTTTTAAATTTTATAATCTAGGGACTATAGTACCCAATTCATAGAACAAAGTTCTGTGATTAATTGAAAAAAGAAATCGCGAACAAAGTCGCGGAAAAAAAATTTACAAAAAGGAAAATTCGTACATCAGTATATTTGTTTGCAGAATAAAAATCGCTGATTTAGTTTTTTAATTCAACTTTTGTACCATAAAGTCTTTTTTCGCATTCCGCGATTATTTTGCAATTTTTTAAGCGTGGTTTTTATAAATTTATAATCTAGGGACTATAATACCCAATTCATAGAAAAAAGTTCGGTGATTAATTAAAAAAAGAAATCGCGAAAAAAGTCGCGTAAAAAAAATTCAAAAAAGGAAAATTCTTACATCCCCGATCAAAAAAACATTATATCTAGCATATGTAGTCATATCTCATTTGATATAGATCGACATATGATCTTATCCAAGTTCATCTTAAAATTGGGGTATCGAGTAATAACCAGTAATATCCAATTAGATCCCTCAAATATATTACAGGATTAAATAAGATCCAAATAGATCTCAAAATTGGGAGATCCAATAATATCCAATAATATCAAATTAAGATCCTGATAGATCCTGATAGATCCTAAAATATCCCATGGGATTAATTTACATCCAATTAGATGCAAACGGACAAGCTAATTTTGGCAGATCGAATTGGATAATTTGAGATCAAAATTTATCCTATGTTATATTTGGAATTATTTAAATTTTAAAAATTTTAAAAAATAACACAAAAATTAAAAAAAAGGAGACAAAGAGGAGATAAGAAAATAAACAGAGAAAATTTAAAGTAGAATGTTTGTATGTCTGTTTGATCACTTCTGAGAGCAAAAAAACAATAACAGAAAGCTGAATAGGAAAGAAAAACTATGAATTAGCCACACTATGAGCAAGGCCTTACGTGGGTTAGATGGCTAAGCTGTCGAACTCTAGTATAGTTACGTTTGTAATATGGGAATGCATGGGTTCGATTCCTACAGCCGACAGGTTGTTGAAAAAATTATCATTTAGAGACAATCTGACAATAAAATATAAACAATAATACAATTTAATGAAAAATCACTGATGACGCCTGTCCAGAAGAAAAAAGCAGAAACTAGATCTAGTCTGATTTGCAGATTAATAATGTGTTTATAACTTTGAAAAAATGTTTATTCTTCTTCTTAACCTCAAACCTACAAAAAAACATTTATTATTTAAAAAGTATTTATTTCATTAAAAAAAAAAAAATTCCGTCGGCAGGATTTGAACCCAGGTTGCTGGCGTTGTAGTCGGCCACTTAACTCACTCAGCCAAACACTGCTATACAACATGACTGACTATATGAGACAACATTTTTCGTGTTACTGAGTTATATATAATTATATAAATTTATACATATAGATGACTTAGAAAAAATAAATAAATAACATTCTTTTAAAAAAACATAAATTAAAAATCTTAAATGTTTTACACTGACGGAGATTTTTTGGTGAATAAGATAAAAAAATGTTTGTTGAAGGGTCAAGGCACCGATTTATATGGCTCAAAAATCTAAATATCAACAGTCTGTATTTTCGAAATTAATAATGGGATAAGAGCAATATGCATGTTATTTAAAAGGTAATATAAATGTATTTAAATAAGGTATGACATATATAAGATTAGCAATCCTTTGGAAAAAATACTCTTATCCAACACTTTTTCACAAATTGTTTTGTTTGTATTAAAAGTAGGAGTACAAAAATCAAAATATTGCCAAAATTGTATGTACAAATATTACAAAAAAAATCATTTCGCTCTGGAAGAACTCAAATTCAGAACTTTAACGAAATTATTATATATTACGATATCGAATTATATATTTAAAATACTATTAATTGAAAACATAATTTGCAGATGTTGTTGACACAAAATGGTTTAACCTTTTTAAGATCTGTAAAAAATATATTTATAAGTAAATCAAGTTGAGTTAAAAAAAGTAAAAAAAAAATTGTTTTTGTATCCGAGCTGGGATTCGATAATAGTACTTCAGTCCCATATATAATTATGTGTGGGGTTATATATAACAATATAAAATAACATATAAAAATATTATTAATTCCAAGTTGCAGTAAACATAACTTTCAGGTGCTGTTGGCAGTAAATGGGTTAATTTTTTTAAGATCTGTTTATTTATTTATTTATTTATTTATTTATTTATTTATTTATTTATTTATTTATTTATTTATTTATTTATTTATTTACATCAGCTACAGTATAATATACATCAGCTGGAAAACGTTAAATATAATTAATCCTATGAGAATTATATAAAAATAATGAGATAAAATCGGAAAAAACATTAAATATAATTAATAAGTACTACAGGGATTATATAAAAATAATGAGATAAAATCGGAAAAAACAAATTGAAATAAAACTTTATAAATAAAACAAAAAACAAAAAAAAAAAAAAAAAGAAATCAAAAAAATAAAAAATAATCTTAAATTTATGAACAAACACAATACTTATGTAAACCAAAAATAGCAATAATTTTTATTATGTATATACGAACAATACAACAAAAATAACAGAATAACAAAAATAAGATTGAAATTTAAATATTGAAAAATAAAGCGGGAACAAAATGATTAAATAATAATAGAGATGAGCAACTGTTCACAGTGGCACAGTTATTGCAGGAACACATATGGATAAAAATAGGTACTGGAAAAAGCTGCCGGAAGAAATGTAATAGAAAAGCAGGAACAGATTGATGGCAGAAATAGGCAAAGAGACTGCCAGGGCTGGAACAGACTGGAAGGGCAGGAACGGGCTGGCAGAGCTGGGACAGACTATCACTGCTGGATCAGACTGATATGGCTGGATCATACTGATAGGGCTTGAGCAGACTGGCAGGGCAGGTACAGAAATAGCACAGTTATTACAGGAACACATATGGATAGGAATAAGTACTGGAAAAAGCTGCAGAAAGAAATGTAGCAGAAAAGCAGGAACAGACTGACGGAAGAAATATTGTAGAATTGGCAAGACAAAGAGACTGGCAGGGCTGGAGCAGACTGGTAGGGCAGGAACGGACTGGTAGATCTGGAACAGACTAGCATGGCTGGATCAGACTGACATGGCTGGAACATACTGACAGGGCTTAAACAGACTGGCAGGGCAGGAACAGACTGGTAAAACAGGAACAAATAAAGATGATTCCGACACAACGCTACGGATACAACAGTTAGCAACCAAGTATACTCAAAAAATTATATCCCACGCAATAATAATCGTTTAATTTTATATATAGGATCGGACACGGAAAATAAAAAGTTAAGCTCATTAAATTGAGTACAAAGACAGCGAAATGGATTGAATTCCTCATAATTATATCTACAGAACGTCGTGCTTATTGAAACATAGTTTCTCGTTACACGAACTGGAACATTAAAATTAATGTTTCCAAGCAAAAAGCGCGAATCAATTTCCCCATTAATTAGTTTTACCATAAAAGTTACGCCCAGCATTAATCTTCTCTTCCAAAGTGTAGGAAGATCAATAAGTTGTAAACGATGTTCATATGGTGGCAATATTTCATTAACACTCCAACCTAAACCGCGTAAAGCAAATAATAGAAACTGCTTTTGAACCGATTCAATACTGCTCATATATGTCCATTAGGGCGGGTCGATTTAATAATCGCCCATGGCTCAGTGAAAATCGTATTCTAGGGATCAAAATAAGAAACTTTGCCGAAGGAACCATACCTCTAAAACGAATTCTACTACCCCCAACTGTTGACTTTTGTCCCGTAGGGTCAAGTTTTGAAAAATCCCACTTTGACCCATTTAGAGTGCCCCAATCGAGTCCAAATGTATGACCGACCCCCACTAACTTTGGAGGGCCGATCCACCCATGCCAGTGGCACACCCCCTGGAACTCCCCTGGGGGGTTCCCCATACAAACATTTTAAAAAATCACCATTTTTGGCACTTTATTTTATTATTTTTTATTTATTTTATTTATTTTTATTATTTTATTTATTTTTTCTCTTTAGAAATTTATTTAGTCAGAACATATGTAAATGAAAAAATTAATTTAACTTAGTAATAGAAAAGAAAATAAAAAAAATTACTGTTTGAAGTCTTTTTTGCTTTCAAGTCTGGGCATTTTTTCTTTTCTATTACTAAGTTAAATTAATTTTTTCATTTACATATGTTCTGACTAAATAAATTTCTAAGGAGAAAAAATAAATAAAATAATAAAAATAAATAAAATAAATAAAAAATAATAAAATAAAGTGCCAAAAATGGTGATTTTTTAAAATGTTTGTATGGGGAACCCCCCAGGGGAGTTCCAGGGGGTGTACCACTGGCATGGGTGGATCGGCCCTCCAAAGTTAGTGGGGGTCGGTCATACATTTGGACTAGATTGGGGCACTCTAAATGGGTCAAAGTGGGATTTTTCAAAACTTGACCCTACGGGACAAAAGTCAACAGTTAGGGGTAGTAGAATTCGTTTTAGAGGTATGGTTCCTTCGGCAAAGTTTCTTATTTTGATCCCTAGAATACGATTTTCCCTGAGCCATGGGCGATTTTTTTGCCTCCCCACAAATCGACCCAGCCTAATGTCCATATATGAACATATACTTAGGTCTTACCTCATTTTTCGGATCCATACATATATGGTTGAACCATAAATGTTCATATATGGACAATTTTCACCGGGCACTGATAGAAAAAAATAAAGCTGTAAAAATAGGAGAAAAAGCTACTAAAAATTATGTAATTAAAAATGACTTTGCAAAAAAAACTGCTGATATTAGCAGATTGTTTTTTGCTAAATACTAGTAAGATAAGAAGGAAAAATAAAACTGTTAAATTTACAAAATTTTGGTTACATTTAAGTTAACTTTTAATACGAATTACCTTGATAAAATCCGTAAAAAATTTTGCAGCATATTATTAGATAAAAACTAGTTTTTTCTGCAAAGTAATTTTTAACTTATTTTTACTAGTTTTAATGCTTACAGGATTTTTCTTTTTCTGTTATATTTAGTTTCTAAATACATTTAGTAAAAATTTTATAGAAATGGATTTTTTAAATTACAATTTTTTAAATACAAACAAAATTGTAATATTTACCTTTTTCGTATTTTAACAAAAAATATTTGAAGAATTACATATTTATTTAGAACTTTTATAATTCCATAAAATTTCATTAAAAATGAATAGAAAATTAAAAAAAAAAATTGAAATCGTTTCAAAAATTAATTTTTGAGTGTACACAATAGAAAAAAATAAAAATTCTACAGTAAAAAAAAATTATTAATTGTGTAAAAAAAGGTACAAAAATTTTTTTTCCACCTGGTGGGATTTGAACCCGAGTTATTTAAATGGTTAACAAAGTTAGGAAAAAAAATGCAATGTTTTTCGTTTGTTACCAAAATCACTACTGTCTTTATTGATTATTTTCTTTTAAAATGAAACTTATTACCTAAATACAAAAAGTGCTTACATAAACAAAAGTTCAATAAAATAGTTTCGCAATTAAATAATTTTGTTTATCAAATCAAAAAGTACATATTTTAAAGTTCAATAAAATAATTTCGCAATTAAGTAATTTTGTTTATCAAATCAAAAGTACATATTTTAAAGTTCAATAAACTAAGTAATTTTGTTTATTAATCAAAAAGTTTTTATATTTAATTATTTATAAAAATAATCTAGGTGGCTTCTTTGGTGTATCTGTTGTTGTTGTTGTGTTTGTGGTTGTTTCTGTAACTCCTCCCCTCTTAGTATGGAGCGATGGCCAAAAGTATTGATGGTCAGGAGCGATTATATTTGTAGTGGGAAGTTCATTTACAGCGAATTTTATTTTCCGTTTGGTTATGACAATGATAATTATTACACCAATTATTGCAACTAGGAGGCCGTAGTTTAAGTGTCTGTGTAGTTCTGTATTATTCGATAAGACTTCAATGGCCAGTTTATTTTTTAAATGGTACTCCTTAAGTTTGGGTATACTCAAGCTTTCCATTGTGGATAGAGGTTTTATGCTTCCTTGTGTGGATGGGTTTAGAATAAATTCGTCCCAATATATGTTTGGGTTATCTTTGTAGGTAATTTCGTTGATGATAAGATCACAGGTTTTGAAATGTATTAATAGGTTTCCTTCAATAATATGTTTCTTCGAGTCGCATGATGTCTTCATTTCTGTTGGTGGTAAATTTCTTATTAACACAAGTCCTTGTTCGGGTTGTGAGACTTTCGTTATCTGGCCTACATAATTGAGTTTACAATTGGCTTCCAGGTTATTTATGATTTTTCCAAAGCATGAGGATTTTTCTATTGTTTCTTGTTGTGAACTTTCTTTGCAGTAATACAAGTTTTCAATTTTATTGCATAATTGATCGAAATATTGAATTTTCTCATTGTTATAAATTATATATGGTTTTATTATTATTTCTTTTGTCTTATTAATAGGTATGGGAATTGTGTGGGAAATTGTGTATTGATCATGAGGGATATGAGGAATAAGAACATTGAAAATGATATTTGTGTTATTGTAGTAGGCTTGTAACTCTAAGAGTTCATACAAGTGTTCTATAGTATCAATTTTAATAGATTGGTCTTTTAGATTGTATTCGATTCTTTTAGTTCCTCCATATTTAAAATCATTTTTGGTGGTATAATTTTAAGTCTGGATAAGATCATTGCTTCGGAAATACTTGTGATATGATTTGACAGTAAATCAATATGATAATTTATCTGATTTAAGTATTGAATGTCGTTAATAAGTTTGGAGTTGGAAAGAATGCTATTCTGTGAGTGTTGTAATGACCGAACTATAGTATCTTGTTCCCTATTTATATGATCTGTAATGTTTTCCATTCTCTCAATAATCTTGGTGCTCAGTATACTTTGTCTATTCGTTTCGGTTTGTACCTTTGATGTCAGGTTGAATATTACTTCGTTAATACGAGAAGCATCATTGCTGTCCATATTCCCTGTAATGAATTTTACTGCTGATCCTATACCATTAAATAATCCTCTTTTGTTCCGATATCTAGGTGTTATTGAATTCAATTTACTCTTGAGATCCGTTAGCTTATATTTTGTCATTTCGAGAGAACCTTTGTTGTAATATGAAGGTGTGAAATGTTTTAATGATTCTTCAATTTTCATAACATTGTTACTATATGAATCGAGTTTTATGATATGTATAAGGTTGGTGTAGTCTGTTATTGTTTTGGCTGTTCCCAGTTTTATCTGTAGCAAACCCTGTGCATCGCTCAGGTTTTGTATGTTCAGTGTTTGTGCATGTATTGTGGTTATTAATCTAAAATGGAAATTAATTTAGTTTTTAAATCGTATTTTCTTTATTTTAGATTTGTGTAGTTTTTTGTTTTGTGTAGTTAATAGTGTTGCTTTGTTGTTTTGTTTTACTTTGTGCTTGGAAAATCTTGGTGTTAGTTTGTTTCTCCTACATTCTTTTCTGTAAATATAGTCATTTTCCTCGTAATTTAATGGTTCTTGTCTGTCTGTATTAAGCTTCTCAATGCGTTTATCCGTGTCAGTTTCTAGTTTACTCTTAATAGATTCGTAAAGTTGAGTTTGAAATTGATTAATTTTGGAAAGGTATTCGTGTTCATTGTTGAATGTGATCTGACGGTCAAATTTGTAGGTTCTCCCGTAGAAGAGTTCGAAAGGTGTTAATTTTGTAGAAGAATGGATTGCATTATTGTACGTTATGATTGTCTCTGTCAGAATATCATCGTGATCCATTTCTAACTTTTTATCCTTAATTTTCTCTACTATTAATCTATATGTTTCAGTTAATGTCGAGTGAAGTCTCTCTACAGGGGCGTTGCTGCTTGATTGTTGGAAAGACGTAAAATGCAAGTTAATTTGATATTGTTGGCAAAAGGCCTTGAATATGTTTGAATTGAATTCTGTTCCTTGGTCGCAAACAATCTCGTTAGGGATGCCATGTAGGCTCAGAAAGTGTTTTAAAGGTTTAATTACGCAAATGCTATTTCTCGCTGTTAAAGTGTAAGCGGCAGCAAATTTAGAAAATTTATCTATAATCGTTAAAATATTTTTCCCGCTAATTGTATAAACGTCTATATGTATTATGTCCAGTGGTTTAACAGGTGTTGGGGGTTTTTCAAATTGAGTTTTTGGAGGGTGTCTGTCATATTTTAATCTTTGGCATGAAGCACAATTATTTATTGTTTGAATTATCTTTGATTTCATGTACGGAAAATAGTATTCACGTTTAAGGTGATCATGTATTTCTTGTATGCCTCTGTGATTATTGTTCTCATGATAGTCTTGAATAATTTTATCTTGACTATCGTTTTCTTTTATGTCTTTCACTATTTCAGTACACCTAACTAAACGGAATATTTTGCTTTGTGCAAAATGTTTTGCATACACATTCTGAATTATGCGAAAAGATTCATCATCTGTGAAAATTGCCGTGGTTTTATTGGGGGCAAGATGGTCTTTTAAAATGTCCGTTATAATTTTCTCTGTATAATTGGGGTAGGTAAAGGTTTTTCTATGTTTGTTTTTGAAAATTACTTCGAGTTTCGTACGAGGATTAGAGTTTCCTTTCCTAAATATGGCTTGTAAATTAAAGTCATTTATTGGTTTTTCCGAAATGGGTATGCCATCATCGCAATTTTCCTCTGCTGAGTGAATGGTGCTACCTGCAGTGGCTTGCTTAGATAGTGTGTCAAATGTATTTATATTTAGAGTTTCCAAAGGGTTAGTTTTTATTCGGCTAAGGGCATCCGCATTTGTATTCAGTTTACCTTTCTTGTAAATAATCTCGTAGTCATACTCTTCTAACTACAACCGCCATCTAATCAATTTTGAATTTGGCTCCTTAAGGCTCATAATCCATGTGAGGGGTTTATGGTCTGTTATGATTCTGAAACGGTGACCGAATAAGTATGGTCGAAAGTATTTGGTAGCCCAAACTATGGCTAAGAGTTCCTTCTCTATTGTGGAGTAGTTTATCTCCGATGCTGTGAGTGTGCGACTTGCGTAGCAAATTGGTTTATCGTTTCCTATCGGCCCTAGTGACAGGATGGCTCCTATCGCAAAATTACTTGCGTCTGTTGTAAGGTTGAATGGCTTTGAAAAATCTGGATATTGTAAGATTGGGTCGTTAGTTAGGAGGCTTTTACAAATTTCAAAAGTTTTCCTATATTTGTCGTCGACTAAAACAGTTTTATCCTTCTTCAAACATGTTGTAAATGGTTTTGTTATTTTGGCAAAGTCTTTTATAAATTTCCGATAATAACCTAATAGACCCAGAAATGATTTTATTTCCTTCTGATTTGTAGGAATTGGGAAATTCTGAATGGCTGATATTTTATCAGGGTTTGGTTTTACTCCCTCAGTAGTCACTAAATGACCCAAAAATGCGCACTGTTTGTGCAAGAATTCTGATTTGTCTAGTTGTATTTTGAGGTTGGCTTCTCTAAGGGCTCCGAAAACTTTTTTCAAATTTTCTGCATGTTCTTGGAGTGAAGTGGAATATACAATAATGTCGTCTAAGTAGATCAAACATACAGTTCCTATCAAATCTCTTAGGACGCAATCCATTACTCTCTGAAATGTCGATGGTGCGTTTTTAAGCCCGAAAGGCATTCTTACAAACTCGTAGTGTCCACCTTCTACTGTAAATGCGGTTTTAGGGACATCTTTTGGATTCATTTCTATTTGATGAAATCCGCTAGCCAAATCCAATGTGGTGAAATACATGTATTTACCGAGTTTGTCTAGTATTTCATTTACATTTGGTATCGGGTACCTATCTGAGATTGTTTTCTCGTTAAGTTTTCTATAATCGATAACTAGACGCCATTTCCTCTTCCCGCTAGCATCTGCTTTTTTGGGGACTATCCATACTGGTGCACTCCAAGGTGAGTAGCTTTCCCGTATGATACCCTGGTTTAGCATGTCTGCAATTTGCCTTTGTACCTCTGCTTTATGGACATGGGGGTACCTATACGATTTCGTATAGATGGGAATGTCATCTTTTGTAATAATGTCGTGTTTAATTTTATTAGTGAAGGTTAGAGATTGATTTTCTTGAAGGAAAACATCTTCAAATTCCCTACAAAGTTTTGTGATAACTTTACGTTCCTCTAAATTTAAGTGATCAATTCTAAGATTTTCCAGTAATTTAGGGTTCTGGTATTCAGGAGAATGTTCGAAGCTAATATTGTTAATTTCCCTGTAGTACGAATCCGTGATTGGATCTACCTTAATTGGACTTTCGATTAAAATTATTTTATCCGTATCCGATTCGTTATTCACTTCAACAAAACTGTACCAGTTTTTTGCCCTGTACATGCCAGGAGAAATAGTTACCTCGGGGTTAATTGTAATAGTAGGGATTATAAAATCGCCACTTTCTAAATCCACAGGAATTTTTATAAAAGCTTTCGTTGTTGGTGCTATTAGAAATTTACCTGAAGTTAAGTTTGGTTTAAAGGACAAGGGAATACAGGAATTCTTTGTGATTAATTGTTTCCTTTCGAGGTCTATTTTCGCACTTAATTTAGTAAGTATATCGAGTCCAATAAGGCCGTCGAAATAATTGTGGAATTTGAAAACAAAAAATTCTAGGTTTCCGTTTTCCTGAAATTCTATGAACGAGGGAATATTAACCTTTGTATTCAATTGGTGTTTGTTTAACACGGTAGTTATTATTATCGGTATACATTCTTCTATATTTAATTGTTTAGTGTATTCTGGATTAATAAAAGATGCTGATGCACCCGTGTCTATCAGAAAGCGGAGTAGATGTCCGAATGGGGATGAAATATTTATGTAAGGGAGGTTAGTACCATGTTCGTTGATATCTAAGTATCCTGTTGGGTTTTGGAGGCATTTAATTGAAAATTTCCCACGTCTTCAACTTCGTTATAATTGTCCATATCAGGCACGTAGTTTGGGACATCATAGTTCTCAGGGTCAGAACAAGTATTATATAAATTTTCAAAGTTATGACCATTGTCATAAAAATTTTCAAAGTTATGATCAATTTGATAAAAATTTTCAGAGTTATGATCAATATGATGAATTTCTCTAGGAATCCTTCGTGTTTGTCCACTATTGTTTCTAAGGTGAGTGTATCCTGAGCTAGTGTCCATGGGTTCTGGTGTCTGATAGTTTGTGTTAGTGTTTAATTGTGGTTGTTTGAAATTGTTGAATTGGTTTTGGTTATTTGTGGCTGTGGGATAGTATGTTTGTCTAGGTGTTGGTGAATTAGAATTGTGTATTAACTGAGGTCTAGTGAATGACTGATTGGCTGGTAATTGTGTTTTATTGTAGTAAATGGGAGGATTATAATTCATGCTCTGTTGTGGTCTGTAATTGTTTGGTGGTTGCGATCTTGGAGTAAATGCTCTTTGGTAGTGAGGGTATAAATGTTGTGGATTATATGTTTTAGGGGTTTCTTGTTTCTTTATTACGTTCCTATTTTCTTGTCGAATATAAAACATGTTCTGTTCAGTAACACAGTATGAAAATGCTATAGGCAATGTTTCTGGTTTCATAGCTCTAATGGAGGAACCCAATGGTTCTTTAAGACCGGACAAAAATGTGTTGAGGCACATTTTGGCAAACAAATCTCTCTTAGCCGTGATTATATTGGGATCTACCTCATGAATCATTAAGTGATTATTTATTGTAGCTTGAATTTGAGCTATAAAATTCTTCTAATGTTTTATTATTTTGTTTTAGGAGATGTAAGTCTCGAATTAGTGAGGTCTCATTTCTCTTATCGGAGTAATGTAGTATAAGGTTATTTTTTATGCTTTGCCAGCTCAAATCTGTGCTGTACATATTTAATATTTCGTTTGCCTCTCCCTGGATTTTGTTTCGTATCGATCTTAAGATCATTTTGGCAAAAGGAGTGCCATCGATGGGTGATAATAACGAAAGAATTTCCTCCACATTGTTTATGAAATCGTACAACAATCTAACGTTTCCGTCAAATTTCGGAAGGTCCTTGACAGCATCTGGGATTTTTAGAGATTCCAGAATATTATGTACTGTCGAGGTTGTATTGTTCGCGGAATTCATTGTAGTATTACTATCCTGATTCGCACTCATGTCAGTTTCAGATTCTGGGATAGGGATAAGTGTTCGTGGAATAAAGTAGGGACGAAATTTAGGCATATAACGGTTTATGTGTGTTTAAACAAAACATATATTTAAAGAGATTTACAGGAGGGTCCCTTGGGAATCGCTGGTCTTTAAAAATATATGAATTGATTTATTTCGTATATAAAATAATTAATCTTCGAAAGGTAAATTATTTTATATGTATCGAAGTGTATGTGTAATTAATAAGCTAGTATTTATCACTTTTAAATGATTTTGTTTTTTTTCTTAAATTTTCATTAATTTTAATTGTTTCTAATTTATTTTTATTTTATTAATTTTATTTATTTTCAATTTATTTTTATTTCATTAATTTTAATCGTTTTTAACTTATTTTTATTTCACTAATTTTAATTGCTTTTAATTTATTATATTTTTTTTATTCAATATTCGACTTACACAAGAATAATTGTAACCTGCATTATTGCTTTTGGGTTCGATGCTGCTCCAATTTTTACGTTAATCCTACGTAATGTTGCTCCTTATACAGTTGTATAGTGATGATCCGTCACTTGAATATGTATTGCGATAATCCGTCGCCTTTATATCTTATTTGTACAGGAACTACAGGAACTACCCGACTGCGCCAGTTATTTAAATGGAACAAAGTTAGGAAAAAAATGCAATGTTTTTCGTTTGTTACCAAAATCACTACTGTCTTTATTGATTATCTTCTTTTAAAATGAAACTTATTACCTAAATACAAAAAGTGCTTACATAAACAAAAGTTCAATAAAATAGTTTCGCAATTAAATAATTTTGTTTATCAAATCAAAAAGTACATATTTTAAAGTTCAATAAAATAATTTCGCAATTAAGTAATTTTGTTTATCAAATCAAAAGTACATATTTTAAAGTTCAATAAACTAAGTAATTTTGTTTATTAATCAAAAAGTTTTTATATTTAATTATTTATAAAAATAATCTAGGTGGCTTCTTTGGTGCATCTGTTGTTGTTGTTGTGTTTATGGTTGTTTCTGTAACTCCCGCAACCCTCTGATTACTGTGCCAGCACGATCCTATGCAATCCCCATACAATATATTAACTTTTTATCACCCATGAAAAAGAACTTCTGACTAGCATATATTTATTGCAGCATTAGATGTTGTTTAAAACCCATTCCTAAGGGAGTAATTCTTTGTGATGTAATGAAGGAAGTGATTCATTTAGAAGTCATTTCATTTATTTTTGCTGGGTGGTTACTAAAATACCCATAACTCGTACCAAAGACTGGTGGTTAGTTTGCAAAAAAAAGTTGCGAAAATAATTTTGCAAAAAGTAAAATTCTTGCATCAATATATTCCTTTTCACAATGTAAATCGCTGATTAAGAATTTTAATTAATTTTTTATACCACAAAACCCTTTTCGCATTCCATATTTGCAAGCTCAGAAATGATTATGAAATCTATAAAATGACGTTTACAAATGCCAATTCTTTCTTATAATTGAGGCATTAGTAATCATAATGAATTTATTATACAATTGGCATTAGTAATGAAATCGATGTATTTCAAAGCATTAGCATTAGTCCAAGTAATAATAATGCCAAAAATTTCATTAGCATTAGTTTCAATTTAATGGTAATGAAATCACCAATTAATTTGTCCAAATAATTAATTAGTCTCATGTATGATACAGGTATTAGTAATTTTAAGTTCAGAATGATTTTTATCTTTTTTCTGAAGTTTTTTTTTAATCAAGGCCCAGTGGACGCCAGAAAAAATTTAATCCAGAAACTATTTCTAGTTATATTTCTGATATTATTAGAGTCAAATAAAATTTTGATATGAATTTTCAAGAGTTTTATGAATATTTGAAGAAATGCGATATTAATATATTGATTCAAATTGGAAATATTCCTGAAACCCTTTACAATTCGTATCAAGAAATTATAGAAATGTACGTTCCTGAAAATATTTGCAATGAATTGGTTAATCGTTTTTTTTTTGTTTATTTATGTACCACTTATTTAAAGTTCAGAATGATTTTTTTGTGAATTTTTTTTTAGTGGGAATAAAAATTGTTTTATTTATAAAATAAATTTTTATTTGTATATTTTATCGCGTTGTTCATTTTTGTAAAATTAATTTATTAAATTGTCCTCTTTTTTACGACACATGTCCTCCTTTTTTGGGGTTGACGTCCTCTTTTTCTCACTACTATACCTGCTCTGAGTTATCTTCTGTTCACTCACCTGTAATATTAAATCTAAACGCCTTAGTGCATCTCTCTGAAAAACCCTGCAACCTCCATAATAGAAAAACTAATTGGACATATTTCCAATAATTGATAAAAACCCATCTAAACCTTAACGTTTCGTTAAAAAGTGATGAGGAAATAATGGGTGCAACTTTAACAAAACTATTCAATTTGCTGCTTGGAACTCTACCCCAAAAAGCAGCTACAATTATGTCCCAAAACTCTCTGCAAAAGTTCGTTCTAAATTATTAGATAAACGAAAGGCGAGAAAGACATGACAGATTACTAGATTGCCTTCAGATAAAACTAAACTAAATAAACTCGTGTACGAAGTAAAAAACCTACTCAAAGCAGAAAAGAATAAGGTCATAAAATCCGAGCTAAGAAATTTAGGACCTACAAAGTCTACAGACTATTCACTGTGGAAGATGACGAAAAATGTTGGACAACATGTAAAAACAAACCACCCAATACGTAAGAGTGATAACAATTGGACTAAAACAAACTTGGAAAAGGCTATAGTTTTTGCTGAACACTTGAAAAATGTGTTTATACCAATAAACAATGAGCATACCCCAGAACACAAAATCATTTTTAGTTATAAATACCCTTATTAGTAGGTACATTTAACACAATAACTTTTGAAAAAGTTCCTGTTGTTTTTAGCTTAACATTGTCATTTTTAGTGTCGAAATTTTAAAGTTGAGGGTAAATGATTATTAGGGCAAGGAATTTCATGCAAATGCATGTTTTTTCTCGATAGTCCAAAACTGATATGGACTAAATATTTATCCGAACCATCGAATTTAGAACAAAATCACATCGATTTGTAGTTGCATATTTTTGCATATTTTGTCAAAAATGCATGTTTTTGCATATTTTGACTTTAAATGCATATTTGGTGCCTTTTTAATGCATATTTTGTGCTTTTTGATGCATATTTTTCATTTTTAGGAGCATTTTTTATTTTTTTAAAAAATATAAAAAATTTATATGATTTCATATTTTGATTCAATCAAAATAGACATTCTTAAAAACCATATTGACCTATAGGAAATCTTCGAGTTCAGTGTCTGTTTGCAAAATAACTAACTTAAATATATTTTTAGGTTTTGAAGTGCATTATTTTTGCAAAAATAATAGTTTTTAGTGCATATTTCTTATATGTTTAATGCATATTTGTCTTTTTTAACCGCATATTTTAGGCGCATATTTTCCATTTTTAAGTGCATGAAATTCCTTGCAATCCAATCCAATCTTCGAGTTCAGTGTCTGTTTTCAAAATAACTAACTTAAATATATTTTTAGGTTTTGAAGTGCTTTATTTTTGCAAAAATAATAGTTTTTAGTGCATATTTCTTATATTTTTAATGCATATTTTTCCTTTTTAATCGCATATTTTAGGCGCATATTTTCCATTTTTAAGTGCATGAAATTCCTTGCCCTAATGATTATAAATAACACAAATTCGATGATATTTAACCAAAAAGTTAATACAATTATATACTGAAATTTGTTAAATTTCATTTGTTACCGATTTTCATTGAACCGTGGTTCTATTGAGGAAATTTTTTCTACAAGTGGCCGTTAAGTGTCATTTATCAATTTCAACAATCATTATTTGTGCATAACAATAAAAATATTTAAATTTCTATGAAAGTACGAAACTTAAAGGGTAATTTTTTTAGTTCAATGAAAAATCCGGTTAATTAACTGCGTATGCGTGAACGCAAACACATTACTTTAAGGGTTTGACTGTTTTAGAGAGCCCTTAACATAGGCTTTCTTAAATCAAATAATTTTTACGGAACTAAAAATAAATTATAAAAAATTATATATATTTATGAATATCAATTACCTGTACGAACCTTAAGTTGTTAGTAACATAAACTACTAGACTGAATTGCTATTTGTTCTTGTTGAAACAATTCAACACACTTTTGAAAATAGAAAGTACTGCACGGCTGCTTTTCTCGACATCTCGCAAGCATTTGATAAAGTCTGGCATGATGGATTACTTTATAAAATAAAAAAACTGCTCCCCATAAACTATTATACTTTCATCAAATCTTATCTCGAAAATCGTTACTTTTATGTTAAAGAAAATGGCGAAATCAGGGACCTGATTTGTTGTTCAATGATGGCGTTCCGCAAAGTAGTGTTTTGGGACCTACTTTATATCTTATTTATACCTTTGACCTCCCACAATCAGATGGTGTAGTAATAGGCACATTTGCCGATGACACAGCAGCCCTGGCTGTTCATTTAAATCCTATCTCAGCTAGTAGTATTTTGCAAAAATGTATAGATGACATCTCAAAAAGGCTTAAAGATTGGCGTATAAAAGCCAATGAAAACAAATCAGTACAAGTTACATTTACCCTTACAAAGGAAACCTGCCCACCTGTAAGACTAAACCAAAACGAAATCCCTCGGGAAAATGAAGTCAAGTATCTAGGTATACATCGCGACATGGAAAAAACACATTAAAAGCAAAAGAAAATCCCTTGATTTACAACCTATCAAAATGAACCCTCTCATTGGCTCGCATTCAAAACTCTCACTCGATAATAAGTTGCTGATATACAAATGCATCCTTAAACCAATCTGGACTTACGGCATTCAACTGTGGGGAACAACTCCAAACTCAAATCTTTAAATATTACAGAGATTCCAATCAAAGGTTCTAGGAAAGATCACAAATGCTCCTATATATATTACAAACAACCAACTTCACAGAGAACTCCAACAATAAAAGAAGAAATAAAAAATCAACTATTATCATACAGATACACTCTAAAAAGGACTCGTAATATTTCTACTATAAGGGATGTACATTTTTATGTAAAATAAGACACTATGCTTATATTAACACTAGGGTTTGGGGTTCGGGAATTCCCGGGCGGGAATTCCCGGGAAATCCCGGGAAAAGTTTGCCGGGAATTCCCGGGAAAATAATATATTTTTCCCGGGAAAACGGGAAATTTTAAAAATATTAATTTTTTTAAAATTGTTTTTGTTTCGAATAGGAGTTTTTCATTTTAGTCATAACATTTTAAATGCTAAAACAAAAATGTCATTGTTAAAATCAAAAAGGGAATACATTTATTTGACACACAAATAAAATCTTTGCCAAGTAATTAGGAGCATTTCAACTAATAAAGATTTTTCGCATAACTTATTCAAAATTTAAGTAGTAAAACCTAAAAAATTGGAAAAATGTTTAAAAGAAATATGAAAAAAAAGCTTTGTTTCTTACAAATAATCGCCCTTACTATCTAAATTTTTCAAATGTATAATTTAGGTAAAGTCGACTTTAGTTAAAATATTGGGTGGCAGTATACCTTGACTTGGTTTATTTTTGGAGCATTCTGATTGGTTAATTTATTTTAAACCAATCAAAATATTTGAAAATATAAATATTTTTGTAAGGTTTTCATACACAAAATGAACAAAACCGTTTGATTAAAAATAAAGTCGACTTTAAATTTAAAATACTTCTTTATAAAATTAAGGGTCAATAATTTTATAAGTAACGTTTTCATTAATAAACGTGAAAAGAAAAGACTAATGGTTAACGGTGGTATCTAAATTTGGTTATCCGACATCTAAATTTGGTTCCCAAAAAAAAAAAAAAATTGATGGTTATGCAACTTCTCTTGAAGAAAACAAGTATAAAGTTTCAGCTTAAATTAGCAAAGTACCCGAGGAAAAAAGTGTAAGCTGAATAGGCATTAAAGGTTTTATGGTAGGGCAAACATTTCCTGAAATGTTATCCAAATTAGCCGCAGTCAATCCGCACCATAACTAGATCTTCGTTTATTCGAGAAAGTTTTTATAATAAAAACCTGGCATTGCAAAAAAGTGAAACCGATGTAAAGAACATTATATTAAATTACTACAATCATGTAAAAGATATCATGATAAAAGAAATATCGAACAATATTTCTAACGATAGGAGATTTACTATAATCTTAGATGAATGAACAAGAATATTACAAAAGAGATATTTGAACATATGTATAAACGGAAATAATTCATTTTATAACCTGGGGTTGGTTTATATATCAGGAAGATGTAATGCTGATGAAATAAGAAGAATTGTAGAAATAAGACTAGAAGAGTTTTATTTGTCTTTGGAAAATAACATTGTCGACAACATATCTAATGGGCCAAGTGTGATGAAACGGTTTGTTTCCGACAGTCCAGTAGTAGGTGCTTTCTGCTGGAATCATGCAATTCATTTGGCAGTGCTGCGAGTAATTTATGTGAAATCAAATGTTCAACATTCTGATATTTTTTACTTTGAATTCTCACTACACAGACTGCTTTTGTACTGAAATAGTGTTTTTTTTTAACAAAAATTACTTATACATGTGGTTTTCATTAACAATTTTGTTCAAAAATATTTACCGGGATTCCCGGGAATCCCGGGAATCAAATTTTTTCATTCCCGTTTCCCGGGAAATAAAAAAGTCTGGGAAATCCCAAACCCTAATTAACACACAAAATGTTTGAATTTTTATATACACAGTTTTTTTAGAAAAATAAACACAAACTAAACTTGTGTTTATAAACCCGTTTAAAATGTTTTTGTTTGTTGTATAGACAAGAAATGTGTATAAAAAAGCAGAAAATGTGTGCAGTGTTTTTTATATACATTTTGAAACCCAAGAAACATCAAAACAAATAAATTGTCAAAACGAAAAATCACAAAAAACAAAAATTAAATTTGTTACAAAAAGCAACTAATCAACTTTTGTTTTACTATAACTCCAAATTTGTGGCTAAATATACGGTAAACATGGCAATGGTGTAAATTCCGTTGCTATAATAGACCAAATGTAGGAAAAACTGTAGTATTTGCGCCTCTCAGTCTTTGTTCATTAAAAACACTTCCAAAAACTAACAATACAAATATCATGGACCAATAAATTTCAAGAAAAGATATTTAATGGCACAGTTCTATTTGGGTAGTGTGATGTATGGATTAATCCCAAAATTCTACTGCGGAAATTACTTAAGGTAAGCTAAAGGAAGAATATATATTTTTCTGATTTTTAAATGATTTTGTTATCTTTTCATGACCAAATTGCAAACTAACACTCCAAAACGATGAGGCAAACTCGTTAAACCAATTTTAATGCGAAAATGGATTTGGTTTCATTCAATTGTACGAGCTCATTTCTATTTTACTAAATATATAAATGATTAGTTGAACAAGTCCGCTATCTTGTAATCATAGTTTGTATTAATAAAATAATTGTAAAGAGTTTCATATTTTTTAAATAAATTGAAAAGGTTTTATATATAAACATCATTACGCTTATTTCAGAACACCTTAAATCTAAGATTATGCATTAGAAAGCGCTTTTGTAGGCACAAAACACTTAAATTTACACAAAATTATAATTATATTGATACAATTAAAAGCGTACCTTTCGACACATTGTGTCTACTATTTTTAAGCACAATGTGTCTATGCATTTTAATTTTAAACACTGTGTCTATTTTTGCCCAACTTATAGTAGGTATCAGTTACCTACTTTTAATACAGTAGATTTCAACAAAAATTTATTAGAGTGTATAGAACGAAAATCATCCGACTAGCAGCAGTGCTTATGTCAAACCCAACTACTTTTACTAGGCTCAGAAGAAGAGCCCCCCAGGATTTGTTGGAATAAATCCCTTTGTATGTAACATGTGAATTAATTATATATAAACTATAAAATAAATTTTCAAACCAATTTTTTTAACTAATAGCAAACAAAATATATATATAATATATATTCTTATTGTGGGACGATCACTGGATCCTCACCACTTTATTATTATATATGTATAAGCCAAATGTAATAATTAGTATCATTAATAAAAAAAAAATTTTCGTAAAAGGTTTCAACAATTTTAACGCGCTGCTCAATTGTGTACCATGGTTGAATTTGTGAAACAAAACTTGACGTTAAGGTGTGACTCACAATTAACATCGTGCATTATGGTTGGATCATCTTTATATGTATTAGACCGACTCACGAAAAAAAGTAAAAAAAGTGCCCCCCTCAAAATAAAGCTTGGTTTGTTTTATGATGATTCCCAAAATATTTCGGGCCTAGGAATGAGATTTCACGAGCTGGACCATTTATAAAAAAGGTATTTTTTAGTTTTTGTAAGAAATTTGCATCTTAGCTGAAGACAACATACTCAATATGGATATCATATGAAAGACTTTTTAGAGGCGCGTCCAGAGGTATATATAACATATTTAAGCATATCCTGACATGTCATATTTTCAAGAATATTCTACAAAAAAAACAAATTTTTGACTCTTTTTTACGGAGGTATTTGTGACTGAAATGTCAAACTTCCATATCCATAGACGATTAAGTGAACACGTATTTCAGATTTTTTTTGAAATTCGCGATTTTTCGCGTTTTATCAGAAATTCAATGTGGTGGAAAGAATATGTTCCAAATAGGGCAATATGGATACCAAAACTTTTCTTTTGACAATTAAATCATCGCCGAGTGGATATAGTTTAGAATTTTGCAAACTTAATACATTTTTCACGGTACTCTGAACCAAATTTTGATAAAAATTTAGAGCTACCCCAATTCAATAAAAAAAATTTTATGAAATTTTTTTTAGGTTTATTATTAAATAAAATATTTTATCGAAATAGGCGTGTCTGTAATTTTTTAAGAAAAGTCTAAATATAGGCTGACCTTAAATAAAATTTTATAATACGTTTTTCGCAGAAAAAAAGAAATTCCGCCAAAAAAAACGCGTGTTGGGTTTTTTCTGTTAAGTTGCATTTTTATCCTTAGATCTAGTAGAAACTGAGTTTAAATTATTATTGCATATTAGACGATTATTGGAATGTTGACCCACTCAAAGGCGAAAGGCACTGATGATGGCTCTGTAGCCGAAAATGCGCATTCTGCCTTGCTGGTCTTATCGAATTTTTTCAATAATTTTTATTCTTTGTAATTTACTTGTGAAAATTGTATCATCTTTCTTTGATTTGAGGATAATGTAAACAGAAAGTGATATTAATTTATGATCTTAAGTCAAACTAAAGATAACATTCATTTACTTGGAAATAACAGATCACCTGAGAACATTTCCCCCATTCATTATTAAAAATTTTTAAAAAAAATTTTTCGCGAAAAAAAGTTAATCCGCCAAAAAAGACGCGTGATGGATTTTTTTCTATTAAGTTGGATTTTGATCTTACATCAACTAAATACTGAATTCAAATGCAAATTGCAGTAAATCAAAAATTAAAAATAAATTTGGTCCAGAGCATCGTGCAAAATGTATGAAATCTGCAAAATTCCAAACTATATCCACTTAGCAATGATTTACTTGTCAAAAGAAAAGTTTTGGTATCCCAATTTCCCTATTTAGAACATATTGTTTCCACTACATTGAATATCTGATAAAACGCGAAAAATCGCGAGTTTATAAAAAATCTGAAACACGTGTTCACTTAAATCGTCTATAGATTATGATATGTAAGTTTGACATTTCAATCACAAATATCTCTGTACAAAAGAGTCAAAAATTTGTTTTTTTTATAGAATATCCTTGAAAATAGGACATGTCAGGATATGCTTGAACATGTTATATATACCGCTGGACGCGCCTCTAAAAACCTTTCATATGATACCCATATTGAGTATGTTTTCTTCAGCTAAGATGCAAATTTCTTACAAAAACTAAAAAAAATATCTTTTTTAAAAATGGTCCAGCTCGTGCGATCTCATTACTAGACCCGAAATATTTTGTGAATCATTATAAAACAAACCAAGGTTTATTTACTTTTTTTCTGCCCATATAAGGTGAGTCGGTCTAATATGTATATTAGAGTTGTCCAAAAAAACATGAAAGTTGGAATTCGCGATCTTCACAATGTTGCCCCTATTCCTTAATGTCTAAAAACTCTCTGTGCCAAGTTTCAGCTAAATCCGCTGTTATTTAGAGGTAGCACAAAAAGTTGTCTTTTAAGTAGAGGCTACGGTCAGAACCAATACCAATAAATTTTATAGAAATTGATAAATTTGTAAAAATCAATTCATTCATGGATATATTTATAATAATGTATAACAAAATAATGCGTATTTCGTATTATATTTATATGAGAGACCCACGGTCTTTTTCGGTCCCATGTACGGCGTTTTTTTGTTTGGGGTCGTTATGGGCTAAAATTTTGCAGAAATAATCTAGACGTAATTCTGACTTAGAACTGTAAACTTTTTTTCAATGTGTGGAACAAAAATATTCCGAAACTGGTTCTTGAATTCAGAAAGTCCTGCATTTTGCATACATTTATATGAAAATGCCACGGTCTTTTTCGGTCCCATGTACGGCGTTTTTTTGTTTGGGGTCGTTATGGGCTAAAATTTTGCAGAAATAATCTAGACGTAATTCTGACTTAGAACTGTAAACTTTTTTTCAATGTGTGGAGCAAAAATATTCCGAAACTGGTTCTTGAATTCAGAAAGTCCTGCACTTTGCATACATTTATATGAAAATGCCACGGTCTTTTTCGGTCCCATGTACGGCGTTTTTTTGTTTGGGGTCGTTATGGGCTAAAATTTTGCAGAAATAATCTAGACGTAATTCTGACTTAGAACTGTAAACTTTTTTTCAATGTGTGGAGCAAAAATATTCCGAAACTGGTTCTTGAATTCAGAAAGTCCTGCACTTTGCATACATTTATATGAAAATGCCACGGTCTTTTTCGGTCCCATGTACGGCGTTTTTTTGTTTGGGGTCGTTATGGGCTAAAATTTTGCAGAAATAATCTAGACGTAATTCTGACTTAGAACTGTAAACTTTTTTTCAATGTATGGAGCAAAAATATTCCGAAACTGGTTCTTGAATTCAGAAAGTGCTGCACTTTGCATATATTTATATGAAAATGCCACGGTCTTTTTCGGTCCCATGTACGGCGTTTTTTTGTTCGGGGTCGTTATGAGCTAAAATTTTGCAGAATTAATCCAGACGTAATTCTGACTTAGAACTGTACATTTTTTTTCAATGTATGGAGCAAAAATATTCCGAAACTGGCTCTTGAATTCTGAAAGTCCTGCACTTTTCATACATTTATATGAAAATGAGACGGTCTTTTTCGGTCCCATGTATGGAGTTTTTTTTGTTGTGGGTTAACATTTTGCAAAAATAATCTAGACGTAATTCTGACTTGGTTGTTCCAAAACTGTTATCCGTTTTCATTTATCTGATTTAGTTTTCAAGATACGGGCGATAAACCAAATAAAAGCCCTTTTCTCTCTAGGAGGCTTAGTTTTCGAGAAAAACGCAATCTTAAAATCTAGCAATGTAAGTCGAAATTTAGTTTCGGTATCGGGGTATTATGGGCGGGTTTTGACTTCTGGTGTAAACATTTTTCCTCTAGCTCTCTTAGTTTTCGAGATATGGACCATCAACATTTTATTAAAGCGATTTTCGCATTTATTTTTCCACATATAATTCATTATGACTTCCTTGTTCCAAAACTGCTGTCCGTTTTCATTTATCTCACTTAGTTTTCCAGATACGGGCGATATTCCAAATAAAAGCCCTTTTCTCTCTAGGAGGCTTAGTTTTCGAGAAAAACGCGATCTTAAAATCTAGCAATGTAAGTGGAAATTTAGTTTCGGTATCGGGGTATTATGGGCGGGTTGTGACTTCTGGTGTAAACATTTTTCCTCTAGCTCTCTTAGTTTTCGAGATATGGACCATCAAAATTTTATTAAAGCGATTTTCGCATTTATTTTTCCACATATAATTCATTATGACTTCCTTGTTCCAAAACTGCTGTCCGTTTTCATTTATCTCACTTAGTTTTCCAGATACGGGCGATATTCCAAATAAAAGCCCTTTTCTCTCTAGGAGGCTTAGTTTTCGAGAAAAACGCAATCTTAAAATCTAGCAATGTAAGTCGAAATTTAGTTTCGGTATCGGGGTATTATGGGCGGGTTTTGACTTCTGGTGTAAACATTTTTCCTCTAGCTCTCTTAGTTTTCGAGATATGGACCATCAAAATTTTATTAAAGCGATTTTCGCATTTATTTTTCCACATATAATTCATTATGACTTCCTTTTTCCAAAACTGCTGTCCGTTTTCATTTATCTCACTTAGTTTTCCAGATACGGGCGATATTCCAAATAAAAGCCCTTTTCTCTCTAGGAGGCTTAGTTTTCGAGAAAAACGCGATCTTAAAATCTAGCAATGTAAGTCGAAATTTAGCTTCGGTATCGGGGTATTATGGGCGGGTTTTGACTTCTGGTGTAAACATTTTTTCTCTAGCTCTCTTAGTTTTCGAGATATGGACCATCAAAATTTTATTAAAGCGATTTTCGCATTTATTTTTCCACATATAATTCATTATGACTTCCTTGTTCCAAAACTGCTGTCCGTTTTCATTTATCTCACTTAGTTTTCCAGATACGGGCGATATTCCAAATAAAAGCCCTTTTCTCTCTAGGAGGCTTAGTTTTCGAGAAAAACGCGATCTTAAAATCTAGCAATGTAAGTCGAAATTTAGTTTCGGTATCGGGGTATTATGGGCGGGTTGTGACTTCTGGTGTAAACATTTTTCCTCTAGCTCTCTTAGTTTTCGAGATATGGACCATCAAAATTTTATTAAAGCGATTTTCGCATTTATTTTTCCACATATAATTCATTATGACTTCCTTGTTCCAAAACTGCTGTCCGTTTTCATTTATCTCACTTAGTTTTCCAGATACGGGCGATATTCCAAATAAAAGCCCTTTTCTCTCTAGGAGGCTTAGTTTTCGAGAAAAACGCAATCTTAAAATCTAGCAATGTAAGTCGAAATTTAGTTTCGGTATCGGGGTATTATGGGCGGGTTTTGACTTCTGGTGTAAACATTTTTCCTCTAGCTCTCTTAGTTTTCGAGATATGGACCATCAAAATTTTATTAAAGCGATTTTCGCATTTATTTTTCCACATATAATTCATTATGACTTCCTTGTTCCAAAACTGCTGTCCGTTTTCATTTATCTCACTTAGTTTTCCAGATACGGGCGATATTCCAAATAAAAGCCCTTTTCTCTCTAGGAGGCTTACTTTTCGAGAAAAACGCGATCTTAAAATCTAGCAATGTAAGTCGAAATTTGGTTTCGGTATCGGGGTATTATGGGCGGGTTGTGACTTCTGGTGTAAACATTTTTCCTCTAGCTCTCTTAGTTTTCGAGATATGGACCATCAAAATTTTATTAAAGCGATTTTCGCATTTATTTTTCCACATATAATTCATTATGACTTCCTTGTTCCAAAACTGCTGTCCGTTTTCATTTATCTCACTTAGTTTTCCAGATACGGGCGATATTTTAAATAAAAGCCCTTTTCTCTCTAGGAGGCTTAGTTTTCGAGAAAAACGCGATCTTAAAATCTAGCAATGTAAGTCGAAATTTAGTTTCGGTATCGGGGTATTATGGGCGGGTTGTGACTTCTGGTGTAAACATTTTTCCTCTAGCTCTCTTAGTTTTCGAGATATGGACCATCAAAATTTTATTAAAGCGATTTTCGCATTTATTTTTCCACATATAATTCATTATGACTTCCTTGTTCCAAAACTGCTGTCCGTTTTCATTTATCTCACTTAGTTTTCCAGATACGGGCGATATTTTAAATAAAAGCCCTTTTCTCTCTAGGAGGCTTAGTTTTCGAGAAAAACGCGATCTTAAAATCTAGCAATGTAAGTCGAAATTTAGTTTCGGTATCGGGGTATTATGGGCGGGTTGTGACTTCTGGTGTAAACGTTTTTCCTCTAGCTCTCTTAGTTTTCGAGATATGGACCATCAAAATTTTATTAAAGCGATTTTCGCATTTATTTTTCCACATATAATTCATTATGACTTCCTTGTTCCAAAACTGCTGTCCGTTTTCATTTATCTCACTTAGTTTTCCAGATACGGGCGATATTCCAAATAAAAGCCCTTTTCTCTCTAGGAGGCTTAGTTTTCGAGAAAAACGCGATCTTAAAATCTAGCAATGTAAGTCGAAATTTAGTTTCGGTATCGGGGTATTATGGGCGGGTTGTGACTTCTGGTGTAAACGTTTTTCCTCTAGCTCTCTTAGTTTTCGAGATATGGACCATCAAAATTTTATTAAAGCGATTTTCGCATTTATTTTTCCACATATAATTCATTATGACTTCCTTGTTCCAAAACTGCTGTCCGTTTTCATTTATCTCACTTAGTTTTCCAGATACGGGCGATATTCCAAATAAAAGCCCTTTTCTCTCTAGGAGGCTTAGTTTTCGAGAAAAACGCGATCTTAAAATCTAGCAATGTAAGTCGAAATTTAGTTTCGGTATCGGGGTATTATGGGCGGGTTTTGACTTCTGGTGTAAACATTTTTTCTCTAGCTCTCTTAGTTTTCGAGATATGGACCATCAAAATTTTATTAAAGCGATTTTCGCATTTATTTTTCCACATATAATTCATTATGACTTCCTTGTTCCAAAACTGCTGTCCGTTTTCATTTATCTCACTTAGTTTTCCAGATACGGGCGATATTCCAAATAAAAGCCCTTTTCTCTCTAGGAGGCTTAGTTTTCGAGAAAAACGCGATCTTAAAATCTAGCAATGTAAGTCGAAATTTAGTTTCGGTATCGGGGTATTATGGGCGGGTTTTGACCTCAGGTGCAAACATTTTTGCAGTAGCTCTTTTAGTTTTCGAGATATGTTCGCTTAATGAAAAATAATCAATACAATTTTCATTGTCCATATCTCGAAAACTAAGAGAGCTAGAGAAAAAAATGTTTACACCAGTAGTCAAAACCCGCCCATAATACCCCGATACCGAAACTAAATTTCGACTTACATTGCTAGATTTTAAGATCGCGTTTTTCTCGAAAACTAAGCCTCCTAGAGAGAAAAGGGCTTTTATTTGGAATATCGCCCGTATCTGGAAAACTAAGTGAGATAAATGAAAACGGACAGCAGTTTTGGAACAAGGAAGTCAATATGAATTATATGTGGAAAAATAAATGCGAAAATCGCTTTAATAAAATTTTGATGGTCCATATCTCGAAAACTAAGAGAGCTAGAGAAAAAATGTTTACACCAGAAGTCAAAACCCGCCCATAATACCCCGATACCGAAGCTAAATTTCGACTTACATTGCTAGATTTTAAGATCGCGTTTTTCTCGAAAACTAAGCCTCCTAGAGAGAAAAGGGCTTTTATTTGGAATATCGCCCGTATCTGGAAAACTAAGTGAGATAAATGAAAACGGACAGCAGTTTTGGAACAAGGAAGTCATAATGAATTATATGTGGAAAAATAAATGCGAAAATCGCTTTAATAAAATTTTGATGGTCCATATCTCGAAAACTAAGAGAGCTAGAGAAAAAAATGTTTACACCAGTAGTCAAAACCCGCCCATAATACCCCGATACCGAAACTAAATTTCGACTTACATTGCTAGATTTTAAGATCGCGTTATTCTCGAAAACTAAGCCTCCTAGAGAGAAAAGGGCTTTTATTTGGAATATCGCCCGTATCTGGAAAACTAAGTGAGATAAATGAAAACGGACAGCAGTTTTGGAACAAGGAAGTCATAATGAATTATATGTGGAAAAATAAATGCGAAAATCGCTTTAATAAAATTTTGATGGTCCATATCTCGAAAACTAAGAGAGCTAGAGGAAAAATGTTTACACCAGAAGTCAAAACCCGCCCATAATACCCCGATACCGAAACTAAATTTCGACTTACATTGCTAGATTTTAAGATTGCGTTTTTCTCGAAAACTAAGCCTCCTAGAGAGAAAAGGGCTTTTATTTGGTTTATCGCCCGTATCTTGAAAACTAAATCAGATAAATGAAAACGGATAACAGTTTTGGAACAACCAAGTCAGAATTACGTCTAGATTATTTTTGCAAAATGTTAACCCACAACAAAAAAAACTCCATACATGGGACCGAAAAAGACCGTCTCATTTTCATATAAATGTATGAAAAGTGCAGGACTTTCAGAATTCAAGAGCCAGTTTCGGAATATTTTTGCTCCACACATTGAAAAAAAATGTACAGTTCTAAGTCAGAATTACGTCTGGATTAATTCTGTAAAATTTTAGCTCATAACGACCCCGAACAAAAAAACGCCGTACATGGGACCGAAAAAGACCGTGGCATTTTCATATAAATGTATGCAAAGTGCAGCACTTTCTGAATTCAAGAACCAGTTTCGGAATATTTTTGCTCCATACATTGAAAAAAAGTTTACAGTTCTAAGTCAGAATTACGTCTAGATTATTTCTGCAAAATTTTAGCCCATAACGACCCCAAACAAAAAAACGCCGTACATGGGACCGAAAAAGACCGTGGCATTTTCATATAAATGTATGCAAAGTGCAGGACTTTCTGAATTCAAGAACCAGTTTCGGAATATTTTTGCTCCACACATTGAAAAAAAGTTTACAGTTCTAAGTCAGAATTACGTCTAGATTATTTCTGCAAAATTTTAGCCCATAACGACCCCAAACAAAAAAACGCCGTACATGGGACCGAAAAAGACCGTGGCATTTTCATATAAATGTATGCAAAGTGCAGGACTTTCTGAATTCAAGAACCAGTTTCGGAATATTTTTGCTCCACACATTGAAAAAAAGTTTACAGTTCTAAGTCAGAATTACGTCTAGATTATTTCTGCAAAATTTTAGCCCATAACGACCCCAAACAAAAAAACGCCGTACATGGGACCGAAAAAGACCGTGGCATTTTCATATAAATGTATGCAAAGTGCAGGACTTTCTGAATTCAAGAACCAGTTTCGGAATATTTTTGCTCCACACATTGAAAAAAAGTTTACAGTTCTAAGTCAGAATTACGTCTAGATTATTTCTGCAAAATTTTAGCCCATAACGACCCCAAACAAAAAAACGCCGTACATGGGACCGAAAAAGACCGTGGCATTTTCATATAAATGTATGCAAAGTGCAGGACTTTCTGAATTCAAGAACCAGTTTCGGAATATTTTTGCTCCACACATTGAAAAAAAGTTTACAGTTCTAAGTCAGAATTACGTCTAGATTATTTCTGCAAAATTTTAGCCCATAACGACCCCAAACAAAAAAACGCCGTACATGGGACCGAAAAAGACCGTGGCATTTTCATATAAATGTATGCAAAATGCAGGACTTTCTGAATTCAAGAACCAGTTTCGGAATATTTTTGTTCCACACATTGAAAAAAAGTTTACAGTTCTAAGTCAGAATTACGTCTAGATTATTTCTGCAAAATTTTAGCCCATAACGACCCCAAACAAAAAAACGCCGTACATGGGACCGAAAAAGACCGTGGGTCTCTCATATAAATATAATACGAAATACGCATTATTTTGTTATACATTATTATAAATATATCCATGAATGAATTGATTTTTACAAATTTATCAATTTCTATAAAATTTATTGGTATTTTTGAAAGTTTATCGGTTTTTTGTAAAATTTTTCAATATATCGATTTTTCAAAAATTTATCGATTTTTTAAAAATTTATCGATTTTTTAAAATTTTATCGATTTTTAAAAATTTTATCGATTTTTCAAAATTTTATCGATTTTTCAAAATTTTATCGATTTTTCAAAATTTTGCTGATTTTTCAAAAATTTATCGATTTTTAAAAAATTTATCAATTTTTCAAAAAAAAATTGACGAATTTTTAAAAAATTTACAAATTTTTAAAAAATTTATCAATTTTTCAAAAATTTATCAATTTTTCAAAAATTTATCAATTTTTCAAAAATCTATCAATTTTTCAAAAATTTGTAAATTTTTTAAAAATTTGTAAATTTTTTAAAAATTCGTCAATTTTTTAAAAATTTATCAATTTTTTTAAAAATTTATTGATTTTTATAAATTTTTAAAAATTTTCGATTTTTTTATATAAAATTTACATAATTTTAGCAATTTTTATATTTTGTAGTATATTATGCTAAAAAGTACCAAAAACCTGCCTTTTGTAAATAGTATTAAAACCCGGTCTGACCGGGTAGACCGGTCTACCCGGTCTACCCGGGTAAACCGTAAAGACCGGGTAGACCGTAAAGACCGGTCGACCGGTTTTAAACCCGGTCTGACCGGGTAGACCGGTCGACCGTAAAACCGGGTAATGGGGGGCTCTACTTTTAAGAATTAGTAATTTATCTCTAGAGTAATTTATACAAAAAGAAGGGTTGACTTTAAATTTAATTATTTCTTAACCTGTATGCTATTATTTAACAATTTTTTTTAAATCTGGTCTTAATTAATGTGAATATAAGGAATTTAAAATCAAAACATAAAAAAATTAAGTAACTTTTAGGTAATTCGCGGTTTTTTTTTTTAAATTTATACAAAAAAATACATATTTTAGTAAAATTTTCGAAATTTTCCGAAAAGATTTAATTAAAAATTCAACTTGTTTTTGCCTTGTATGCGCAAATTTCTCAAATCTGATCTTTATTTTAACGCAGATTATGAATCAGCAATCGTAGCAGATCAACAATTGAGCGTGGGGCTACGTCAAGTCTATGGTCTATGCCAACAAGCCAGCGACGATTGATGAACTTCGTACGAATATCGAACGTGAAATTGCAGCAATATCGGCCGATTTATGCTTGAAAATTGGGTTCATCGTCTGGACTTCTGCAAGCGTGCCCGTGGTGGCCATGCAAAAGAGATCGATTTCCATAGATAATGGCATCGAACGTACTTTCACAGGAATAAAGAATTTCATTGATATGCAAAACCGTTTTTGTTTTATTTAAACTTTTTTACTTTTGTAGCGCTCTTATTGAAAAACCCTTTACAACCTCGAAACTTCAATTGGGATGTGCTACCTCTAAACAAAACTTTTTTGGTGATATTTTTGATCAGACTACATTTTTTTCCAAGTGGCATATTTGTAGGGTTGAGGAGGGTGAAAATTCCAACTTTTTTTTTTTGGACAACTCTAATGTATATATTAGAAGCAGTCAATTGCGTTGTATAAAGTGATTTAACTAAATTTTTATTATGATTTACATTAGAGTATGGAGTTAATCAGATTGGCTTCTGAAATAAATTATTTTTTATTCAGTGGCCAAAAAATTTTGTCATTTAATAGTGCTAATACCAAAGAGTATACATAATAAAGAGATTGGGATACTCTCTATCACTGAGAAAGCATTTGTTCTATTATGTGCCTTGGAACAGGAACATACTCAAACCAATATCACCCAGCAAACATGGCAATACGAAGAAGATTCTCCGAACATATCGCCAGGAAGAAAACATTTATTGCCGGCAATATCAATTTCGTATTCCGGAAATTTCCTCCCTCGGAAACAACTGTTACACTAAAACAATACTTGCAGGCAATATGAAAGCAATAACTCATATGGAAGATAAAAGGGATATCGCTAAATAAACTCCCGGTACAATAAAAAACCATTTAATTTTTTCATTATTAAATTTAAGCCTGAAAAACAATATCTGCATACATAATCCATTGACCAGCTCATAAATTATCTTGATTTCATCATAGCCGATTTTTCCCGCGCAATTAATCTTAACTTTTCACGAGTTTATTTCCTATATATCTTTTGATTGTTTTTGTACAAATTTAGTTTTAATTTTTTCCAAATTGATAAAAGATTTCAAACAAATTTGCTTTATCTTCCAAATGATACAAAGATGATATTGCCGCAATATTGTCATAAAAAGTTATGACAAAAGATAAAATTTCGAATTATTTTTTTCCAAATATCGCCGAATTATCTTCCAAGTGATAAAAGAAGACAATTTCAAAGTAAATACTACTTGATTATTTTCATTCAAATGACAATCTTCTTGGAATGTATCTTTTAAATGTTTGCAGGGTCATTATGTGCGCTCTTTGTATGACTCAAACATCGATTGTAACCAGGGATGGAAAATCATAATTTAGTTATAAAAATCAAGAATGGAACTATACTATGGAATTATACTATTCCAACAGTATTATAGCCCTAGATTATGAGTTTTAAACAACCCATACGTAAAAAATTGAAAAATAATATCGGAATGTGAAAAAAGGCTTTGGGGTTCAAAAAATTAATTAAAATTTTTACATTCTGCAAACGATGCCAAAATTTTCTTTTTTTGCAACTAACCGCCAAACTTTGTTTTATGAAGTGGGCATTATACTCCGTAGATTATAAATTTAAAAAATCGCAATAAAAAAATTGCAAAATAATATGGGAACGCGAAAAAAGACTTTGTGGTAGAAAAAAATAATTAAAAAACCCAATCAGCGATTAACAGTCTGCAAATGAATACAATGACGCAAAAATTTTCGTTTTTGCAAATATTTTTTTCGCGATTTTTTACCAAACTTTTGTGTATAAAATTGGTACTATAGACCCTAGATTATAAATTTAAAAAAACCACACTTAAAAAATTGCAAAATAATCGCTTTATGGTACAAAAAATTAATTAAAAAACTAAATCAGCGATTTACATTCTGCAAACAAATATATTGATGAAAAAATTTATCCTTTTTGCAAATTTTATTTTTCGCGATTTTTTTTTGCAACTAGCCACCAAACTTTGTTGTATGAAATGTGTATTATAGTCCCTAGATTATATATTAAAAAGAAACGTACTTAAAAAATTGCAAAATAAAAGCGGAACGCGATAAAAGGCTTTGTGGTACAAAAAATTAATTAGGAAACGTAATCAGCGATTTAGATTCTACAAACAAATATATTGATGCAAAAATTTTCCTTTTTGCAAATTTTATTTTTCGCGATTTTTTTGTTGCAAATAACCACCAAACTTTGTTGTATGAAATGTGTATAATAGTCCCTAGATTATAAATTAAAAAGAAACGTACTTAAAAAATTGCAAAATAAAAGCGGAACGCGAAAAAAGACTTTGTGGTGCAAAAAACTAATTAGGAAACATAATCAGCGATTTAGATTCTGCAAACAAATATATTGATACAAAAATTTTCCTTTTTGCATATTTTATTTTTCGGGATTTTTTTTGCAACTTGCCACCAAACTTTGTTGTATGAAATGTGTATTATAGCCCCTAGATTATAAATTAAAAAAAAAACGCTCGTGAAGAATTGCAAAATAATAGAGGAATTTGAAAAAAGACTTTATAGTACAAAAATTTAATCCCTAGGTTATATATTTAAAAAAACCGCACTTAAAAAGTTGCAAAATAACGGCGGAATTCGAAAAAGGCTTTATGGTACAGAAAATGAATTAAAAGAGGTAATAAGCGATCGACATTCTGCAAGCGAATATATTGTTGCAAAAATTTCGCTTTTTGCAAATGTTTTTTTTCGTAATGTGCTAATATTTGCTAATATCTAAATATTTAATTTTTATGTTTTTTAACGAGCCAAAGAAAAGCTATTTTTTAGTTACTTACATTTTTAAATATGTAAGAGCGATCTAACATTTTTTGGTATAAGAGCCCGATTAAGTGAGCCTTTTCCATCCCTGATTAACCAGTCGGAGTTCGTTCCTGTTCCAAGCCGCCTAATATTTTTTCAAATAAAAATTATTGAGAGAGTTGCAAGGCCATTGCTAATACTTATTATCAGAGCAATTTGTTTTGAATATTATACAGTATGTAGTAAATAGAGTGCTTTGGTATAAAAATTTAAAAAAATTCAAAAAGTGGAGTTAACCGATTTGGCAAGTGAAGCATTCATATATTAATCCTTATAATATTTATGTGAGGGGTGTTTCGGCTTTTTTTGATATTCGGTCTACTTCGGATTTGAGACAAATTTTCCCGAAGGTATATATATTTAAATAGTTGGGAAGTAGTCAGGGTACTTAATATATGAAATATGCGTATCAAACTGTTTCTTTTAAGAGTAAATTCCTGTTATTTAAAAATAATTTCAAATTTCATAAATTTCAGACATGTCCCCATATAAAAAAGTACAAAAAATTGAGTTTTTCCCAAATAGCTTTTTTGGTTTTAAATTTATTTTTATCGGGATAAGCAATAACTACATTAAATGAATAAAATATGCTAAAATCCCAAAACTTATTTGGTAAATTGTGAAAAATAATCTGTTGCAGGCATGTCCCTATCCGGATTTCATTCTTGCCTAAGTAAATCAGAGGACGACGTTTTAGAATTTCTAGAAATATTTATTAGGTTAAATCACAAACTCAATGAGAATTTCTTGTTATCGTCTAGGAGCGTCATTTAATATTTAAAATATCAAAGAAAAAACAAAAACACCAAAAAAAGTTTACCACAATTTGCTTTGTCATCTTCCAAAATACTACTCAGTCTTGTTGTACAGGAAATGGAATCAATTAAATAAATAAAAAAATAAATAAATAAATAAATACTCTGTTGTTTTGATAGATCTAGCAATGTAGTGAGTTATTTATTCTATTTATGTATATTTAATTGTGGAGTCTATTAACTCCCTTTCCACTGATGAGGATAAGTAAAAGAACTACGAGGGTTTTTTAATAAAAGCTTCTCGCTTTATTGAGGGAAATTCTTAGACTAATTTTATGTATAAAATCTAAAATGGAATTTAAAGTTCTCTAACTAAGTTAAAGCATTATATACAAAAAAGGCGCTACAATAGTACACTCTAAAAAATGTTTGTAAATTTACTACTATAAAATGGGTAAAATTTTGTTTAATTTTACATAAATTCGGTAAATATAAACAAAAAATGCGTAAACTTTTTTTGTACACACTTTCATACGCAATAATACACACACAAAGTATTTTTAGACATTATGTGCTTATAAATAAACACATTGTGCCTAAAATTACTATTGTTTTGTTACCCGGTGAAAAATGCTCATATACGCTCAAACATGTTCATATATGGTTTATGTATGGACACATATGAACAAATATGGATTTTTTATGAACATATATGGATTTTATATGAACATATATGGAAGTATATGTGATTCCATATATGTAAAAAATTTTATATACAGACATATATGGAAGCATCTGTTATTTCATATATGGAAATGGCACTCATATATGGACAAATATGAAAGTATATGCTATTCAATTTATGCAAAAGGGACTTGTATATGAACATATTTCGAAGAATACATTTTTCCATATATGTAAAAGGAACTCATATTTGGATAAATATGGAATTATATTTAATGCCATGAATAAAAAAAGGAACATATGTAGCGCCTAATTTGAATGTCATACATTTATATCTATCGTACAACCTTATAATAAAGGACAGCTGGGTCACCTCTCGATTCCTAGAGGTGACCCAGCGAAACGCCGGGACACGTATAACTTGTTTTTGACCGATATAACATTTCCCGTTGGTTTCATCCCATCCCGATTTTGACTGTCGCATAGTGTTATTATTAACGCATGTGGTAGTCTAAACCTCATTTCAAAATTGAAAACGCCGTAAGAGAGACACGGCATACGCAGGAACTACTGTGTGCAATAACTCCTGCTCAACAAAATGCCTTCTTTGCAAGGGAGACAGTCAACCAACAACCGTCAACAATAACGGGAGAAAACGCCCTAAGAGAGATAAAAAAAAAAAAAACGCCTTAAAAGAGATATGGCCTACGCAGGAACAACTGAGTGCAATGACTCCTGCTCAACAAAATGCTTTCTTTGCAAGTTAGGCAGTACTCAATGAATACTGACTTTGTTGAGCAGGAGTCATTGCACTCAGTTGTTCCTGCGTAGGCCATATCTCTCTTAAGGCGTTTTCTCCCATTATTGTTGACGGTTACTGCCCCCCTTTCACAGAAGGCATTTTGTTGAGCAGGAGTCATCGCACCCATTCAATAGTTATAACAAATTTTTATATGAATTTTATACAAATGCCTTAAGATCCCAAAACGACTAATTTGGACATAAACGATTATGAGAGAATGACTCGGATATTATTATTAATAAAATACGTACTAAAAATTAATTTGTTATTTTATTTAAAAAAATGTTTGGGTGGTGCTTAAAGTTAGCACACCTGTTGCAAATGTACGCATTATATTTTATTTTTACGCACTTTCTGTGGATTTTTGCGCATTTTTTGTGGATTTTTACTCATTTTATGCGTACATTTACACGTGAAACGTGCTTTTTTACACACAAATTTAGTAAATTAACACACTAATTTCAAAATTTCATTTAATTTTTACGCACTTTCAATGTTAAATTACAAATTATTTGTGCACCAACTTAAACACAATTTGCGTATTTTTTTTCAATTACGCACATAGAGTAAATTTACCCAATTTATAGTAGGAGTTCATTTTCCTACTATAAGTTGGGTAAATTTCAACAGAATTTAATTAGAGTGTAGCCAATAACAAATTAGTTCTAGTAGAACTCAAATTAGAAAAAATACTCTCCTTGAGTTATAAATAATAGAAATTATATGCAGCAAAAAATACTGTTTTATGAGAAAAGATTTAAAGAGTATACAAACTGAATTAATGAGTTATTTTGCCAATCGATTATTTAACCCTTACTGTTGAACTGGGTTCAACATTAATAAATGAAAATCGTACGTTTTCTATAATCGGCATTACTGCCACAAGGTGCAGAACAGCGAAGCACCTCAGGTGCTTGCAAGTGAACCTTCACCATGCCAAAGCGGCATCTGATGTTGCCAACAGAAGGTTCACAGTCGACGCTCTGGATGTAGTATTCATTCAGGAGCCGTGGGTGCACAATGGAGCCATTAAGGGGCTAAACGTGAACCATGGTAGGTTGATATATGATTCCAAGCACAGTAGGCCTAGAGCGGCCATCCTTGTGAGGAGCAACCTAACATTTCTTCCAATTTCGGAGTTTATATTGGGAGACCTAGTTGCGATCTGGGCAAAAGTGCCTTCCTTGGCTGTGGAGCACGAGGTGATGTTGGCCTCTGCGTATTTGCCTGGCGACAGCTACGCGGCACCAACCAACGGCTCATCACACAACGTGGGGAAGCACCAATATCAACAAACGAGGTGAGCACCTGCTTGAATTTATATGTAGTAATGGTATAAACATAGCAAATAGGGGTGACGAACCGACGTTTAGGAATGCTATTAGGTCAGAAGTCTTGGACCTCACTCTTACTAGTTCTAACCTTTCTTTCGCCATCTCTAACTGGCATGTCTCCAGCGAACTATCAATGTCTGTTCATCAACACCTGGTCTTTGATATTGTTAATGCGCTGGACTCGTGTCAGAAATATCGTAATCCGAGATGCACAAATTGGGAGAATTTCCATTATCACTTGGAAAGCGATGCCAATCTCTCTAAAGGGCTGATTCTGAGCCCAGATGAGATTGATTATGAGGCATCAGAGATTCAATCGAGTTCGACTTCTGCTTACTTTGCGAGCTGTCCTCAAAGGACCAAGAAGGTGAAAAGGGACGTTTCATGGTGGAACGATGGTCTCGATAAGTTTAAGAGGGAGGCCAGGAGACTATTCAACAGAGCCAAGGAAACAGGTGACTGGATCACCTACAAGACGGCTCTAACTGAATATAATAGAGAATTACGTAAGAAGATCTCAAATCTTCCGGAAGCTGCGCGACTTCAGAAGGCACTTTCACAGGATCATATGAATGGTTCACAGTCGAATGGTCTTTGCACTCTCAGGAGACCCGACAGTTCCTACACTAGATCTCCTGAGGAAACCTGTGACCTATTGTTAGACACGCACTTCCCAGGCTGCGTAGCCTCCCGCAGGTCTGTGGCGATTCAAAAAATCCCAAACCTGACGGGGAGGTATGTACGCCTAACTGGTGCCGTCTTTGGAGAGGACAGAGTGAAATGGGCGATAAATGAATTGTCGTCCTTTAAGTCGCCGGGCCCCGACGGGATTTATCCATGTCTGATGCAGAGGGGGGTGGATATAATAGCCCCATATTTAGATCCAGTCTTTTGCTGGGTCATGTTCCGACGAATTGGAGGGGGGTTAAAGTGGTCTTTATTCCAAAGGCGGGGGAAATCCAAACAGCTACCTAAGTCGTATAGACCAATAAGCCTCAGCTCTTTTCTTCTTAAGATAATGGAGAAATTTCTGGATCACTATATTAGGGACACGTACCTCAGGCGTAAGCCGATACACGAGCTTCAGTTCGCGTATCAACGGGGTAAGTCTACCGAAAGTGCTGTCCATCATGTTGTCACATTGATAGAGAAGGCAGTGGAGGCAAAGAATATTGCCCTCTGTGCCTTTATTGATATACAGGGCGCTTTTGACAACACGTCCTACGATGCGCTCGGGCAGTCTATGTTGAGAAGGGGCATATCTCCAATGATTGTAAATTGGACATTGGAGGGGCTCAACTCTAGGGAAATCACGTTCGGTATAGGGCATACATGGGAATTTTTCATTACCATTGAAATTTCATTACCATTAGTTCATACTAATGGTAATGAAATTTTTTTCATTAGAAAAATCATTACTAATGGTAACGACATTACACTAATGTATAGAAAAACTAATTCGAATTGATTAAAAACCATTTGTTTACAAAAATATTCAGACAAATGAAAACGAACAACGGGTTATGGCACATGTGGCAAATGTGGCCACATATTGCGCATTTAAAAAAATTTTTCAAAAAAGGTACCATTTCCCATTGTAGAAACGGTAATGACATATCATTATTTTTTGGAGTACCAGTAATGACACCCACATACCTTCTGCATTATTTTAAAACATATAATAATGAGTTACTGATAATGACTTATTTTTATCATTATTTCATATAGAAAATAATTTTTTAGATTTTTTTGAAAATTTTTTGAAATCTATTTTTAGACTCAATATTTTTTAAACACTGGTAAGGATATATATAACCACATATTTTTTGATTTTTTGTATGTTGACGAGTAAGCTTACTTGTGTGCAGCAGGTCAGTTATGTTTTTATCTATATGTCGATATAGCTCAGATGGTAGAGCTGTTGACTGGCAATCTGTAGACCCAGGTTCGATTCCCGCATCAGCAAATTTTATTAAAAAAAAAATACAATAGCATATTTAATTCCTTTGATGCAATTAATGTATATCCCGATAAAATAAAATTTAAAAAACTAATGCAAGTGCTTGTGCAAATTTAAATGTTACTGACACTTTAGAAAACATTGTTCTCTATTGTTGTTTCTACATGAATGGATGTCACTACATTGCTAGATCTGTCAAAACAACAGAGTAGTACATTGTAAGATGACAAAGCAAATTGTGGAAAATTTTCTGTTGTTGTTTTTGTTTTTTCTTTGATATTTTAAATGTTTAATAACGCTCCTAGACGAGAACAAAAAATTCTCATTGAGTTTGTAATTTAACTTAACAAATATTTCCAGAAATTCTAAAAACGTCGTCCCCTGACGATTTCCTTAGGCAAGAATGAAATCCGGATAGGGACATGCCTGCAGCGGATTATTTTTCACAATTTGTTAAATACGTTTGGGATTTTTAGCATATTTAATTCCTTTGATGCAATTAATGTATATCCCGATAAAATAAAATTAAAAAAACTAATGCAAGTGCTTGTGCAAATTTAAATGTTACTGACACTTTAGAAAACATTGTTCTCTATTGTTGTTTCTACATGAATGGATGTCACTACATTGCTAGATCTGTCAAAACAACAGAGTAGTACATTGTAAGATGACAAAGCAAATTGTGGAAAATTTTCTATTGTTGTTTTTGTTTTTTCTTTGATATTTTAAATGTTTAATAACGCTCCTAGACGAGAACAAAAAATTCTCATTGAGTTTGTAATTTAACTTAACAAATATTTCCAGAAATTCTAAAAACGTCGTCCCCTGACGATTTCCTTAGGCAAGAATGAAATCCGGATAGGGACATGCCTGCAGCGGATTATTTTTCACAATTTGTTAAATACGTTTGGGATTTTTAGCATATTTAATTCCTTTGACACAATAAAAAATATTTTTTTTCTATATAATTAATTTTTTTGAAAATCTATTTTTAGACTCATTATTTTTGTCAGTACTGGTAAGCACATAGGTAACGATATATTTTTTGATTTTTCGTAAGCTGGTGTGTAACGACAACTCATTATTTTTCGCGACATCGCCATATAAAGGTAATAAGAAATGTAATAACAAAAGTAAATAGTTACCATTACCAAGTATGTACTTACATAACCACATATCTGGTAATGATTTTCTACACTGGGTTATGAAAAAGCAAAATTTTAAACAAAAAAAGTACAATTTTTGGGAAAAGGTGAAATTTTACAAAAAAAGTAAAAAATTAAAATTTTTCAAAAAAATTTAAATTTTTCAATAAAAGTACAATTTTCAAAAAAAAGGACCTTTTTAAAAAATTACAATTTTTGAAAAAAAGTACAATTTTTCAAATAAAGTGCAATTTATTTAGGTGGAATTTGTTTTCACTAAAGGAGTTTTATGGATGTATTAACACCCATATTGCAAAAATTTTAACCGTTTTGCTCTATCTCGCTTAGTTTTCGAGATATAGGCGAAAACCCAAATAAACGTCCTTTTCCTTCTAGCATTAGTAGTTTATGAGATATTTGCATTTTTAAAATCTAGCTGAGTTAGGTAAAATTTTTTTTCACTAAAAAGGTTTTATGGGTGTATTAACACCAACAGGGCAAAAATTTTAACCGTTTTGCTCTATCTCGCTTAGTTTTCGAGATATAGGCGAAAACCCAAATAGGCGAAAACCCCTTTAGTGAAAACTAATTTTACCTAACTCAGCTAGATTTTGAAAGAAGGAAAAGGACGTTTATTTGGGTTTTCGCCTGTATGTCAATTTTTTTTTTAATTTTACTTTTTATTTGAAAAATTGTACTTTTTTGAAAAAATTTTACCTTTTTGGAAAAATATTTTTTTTTTAAATTTTTTTTTGAACAATGAAAATTTTTTGAAAAATTCTCTTTTTTTGCAAAATAATAAATTTATATTAAAAATTTTACTTTTTTTTTGAAAATTTAAATATTTTTTTTCGAAAAACTGTACGTTTTTTAAAAAATTGCAATTTTTTTCAACAATTGTACTTTTTTTGAAAAATTGCAATTTTTTTAAAAATTGTACTTTTTTTCAAAAATTTACTTCTTTTTTTTTGAAAAATTGTACTTTTTTGTTGAAAAATTGTACTCTTTTTTATGGTACTTTTTGTAAATATATTTGGGCACTTGTGCCCCACATGTGGCCATATTCGAACGTGTGAATGAGCATTTTCCATCTTCGATTTCAGCGAGTATTACTCCATTTTTACGTTTTCCTGTCATTGGCAATTATTTTTTTTAATTTATTCATTATCAATGGTAATGAAATTTAAAATCATTGTCATTAATCAATGCAATTAAATTTTAGAATCATTACCATTAATTAAAAAAATGGTAATGAAAATAATTTCATTACAATTGATATCAATGCAATGGTAATGATATCATCAATTAATTAGTCCACCTAATTAATTAGTCAGTATAGGGTCTACTAGTAGGACCGTGAATGCGACCAGAGGATGTCCTCAGGGCGGTGTACTGTCGCCTTTACTATGGACACTGATCATTGATGAGTTGCTTGAGGGTCTGAACGACCTGGGCTTCAGGACCTATGGCTACGCCGATGATCTTTTCATCTCCGTTGTCGGCTGGGATGACAGGACCATCTCTGATCGTATGCAGCAGGCTCTGAACTTTACTAACTCATGGTGTCGGGAAAAAGGGTTGACTATCAACCCGACGAAGACGATCCTGATACCGTTCACAAGGAGAAGAAGGGTCAACCTGACCGAACCTGTTTTTGGGGAAAAAAACGATAGGCTTCTCGGATAGTGTGAAATATTTAGGGGTGACTCTTGATAAATCCCTTACGTGGAATGATCATCTCGACTCCGTAACCAAGAAGGTCACCAGGGCATATTATGCCTGTCAGAGGCTCTTTGGGAAAACATGGAGTCTAAGACCACACATGGTCTACTGGTCATTCAACACCATTGTGAAACCTATGATCACGTATGCTGCCTTAGCATGGTGGCCAAAGGTTGAGCAGTCAACGGCAAGGGATACTCTGAAGAGGTTGTATCGGCTGGTGTGTACTGGCATTACGGGGCTGGAAGATCGTACCCGACGGATGCCATTGTGGCCATGTTAGGTATTCCACCACTGCATATTTCTGTGAAGGAAGCTGCAAGCATGGGCTCACTTCGTCTCCGGGGGGTCGGGGACATGAGGAGCGGGGACCTAAAGGATCACATGAGGATCACCGAGATCTTTATTGACGACCCAATCTTAAGGGTCGCGGATAAAATGATCCCGGAGCAGATTTTTGTCAGACATTTTGACATGTCATTTGACAGAAATATGTGGACCAGCCAATCCTGGCAGCCCGAAGAGGGGGCTCAGGTATGGTTCACTGATGGCTCAAAGCAGGCTAATCGTGACACGGGGGCAGGTGTCTTTGGATCCGGATTCCAGCGTGCTTTACCAATGGGTAAGTAACCCTCCGTCTTTCAGGCGGAGATTTTCGCCATCTGCATATGTGTGAGAAAGTGCCTGCGGATAGGCACGGTTAGATCCCGCATCTACATTCTTTCTGACAGCCAAGCTGCGCTAAAGGCTCTAGGAGCTTACGGGGTATCATCTGGTCTAGTCATGCAGTGTATGGGAATTCTAAACAAACTCGGTAGGAACAACTCCCTTACACTGCGATAGATTCCTGGTCATGAAGGGCATGAGGGTAACTAAAGGGCTGATTGTCTAGCCAATTGTGGAGCCCGTCGACCATTCATCGGCCCGGAACCATTCTTTGGGATACCTAGGGAAAAACTCAGTCAATGGAGAGAGACTGAGTTTGCTAAGCATTGGGAAACTTCTACTCGCCAAAGGCAGGCCAAAAGATTTATTCCTTGCCCAGTGGAGTATCAAGGCGATTATTGTCACTCGACAGGGGTAACCTTAGGACCCTGACGGGATACTTAACTGGGCACTGTGGGCTCAGGTACCAGCTTCACAAACAGGGCCGGTCAGACACTGATGTTTGCAGGTTTTGTGAGCTGGAAAGTGAGACATCGGATCATATTCTCTGCGAATGTCCGAGACTGTGTGACAGGAGACTCAGATTTCTGGGTGACCGTTTCGTGTCACCTTCGAACGTTTGGGGAAATTCTCCTAACGGGATTATTGGCTTTATTGGTAGCCTGAATCTCTAGGGAATTCTAGGCAGCACAAAAGATATATATTGGTCGCGGTGCGTAGTGCCTTCGTATCTAATCTAATCTATAATCGGCAGTTACGTTTAAATTTTCACAAGTACTTGCATATTCGTTATTTCAAATTTATTTTTATCGGGATAAACAATAATTGCAATAAATGAATTAAATGTGCTAATGTGGTTGTTATACAACATGCCAGGTCTTTCTACATCAGCTAATGCAATTTTTAATAACCTTTCCACCGATATATAATTGGCCTTTTTTTTAATCACTGGATTTATTTTTGGATTTATTTTATTTTGTTAAAAAGTCCATATTTTGGTTTTTAATTTTCAAAATTTATAATTTTTATTAAAATCTAATACTTATTCGCCAATATATAGTGCAAGAAAGTCATTAAATTTTGTAAAAATGTGAACACAGGAATTGAAATAAGCGAAATCCAAAATGGATTTAAAAAATAAATAAATCCGTTTTGGATTTAGATTAATTTTGTTCCAGAAATTGCATTTTCGCTAAATTTAAATTTTTTCTTTCGCATTATATTAGGGAATTAGTGTTAGATTTGGATAAAAATATAAAATTTTAAAAATTAAAAAACAAAATGTGGATTTTTTAACAAAATAAAATAAATCCAAAAATAAATCCAGTGATTAAAAAAAAGGCCAAATATTAGGCAAATATAGTAAACACGAACATACATATTCGTACAAATTTATTTTCGGAATATTTTCCTTCAAAAATGAAAAAAATCTAAATCAGATAATATCTTTAAAGTTTAAATGCTCGCCGTTATTCCGATTTCAATGATTAAGATCTCATTTTAAAGAGAATAGACCGAGTCTTTTAAGTTGTTGAAAATAATTCAAAAATTATGTATCAAATATTTTTTATTCAACTTTTCATAGTGTTATCATTTTGAATATATTTCACAATATTATGTTAGTTTTTAGGTTAATAAAATTTCTTTTAAAATCAAAAATTAGACAACAAAATTTCGTTAAAAATGATGTATAATATGTTTTACAACTGTAAAAAATCAAAAACTTTTTTTAATTGTCTGATCAAGGGGTGCCTTAAAAAAATTCTACAAGTAAATAAAAGATACACAGACAACAGATTGCTAAATCGAATCAAAAAGTGATTCTGAGTGGATCTGTTTAGTAAAAGGTGGGCCTTGGTCTAATATTATTTGGTACAACAAACATGAATACAAATTCAATATACCCTGTTCTCGTAGTTATGTATGGTATAACTACATCACAGTACTATTTTGTATGGGAGCTTACTTGAAAATCGTTTTTTCCCTTAATTTTCCATTAAGATTTTATTTTCCTATATCAGATATTTTCGGAAAGCTTATTAAAACTGCAGAAAAACATGGGAAAAACTATATTTTTCATAATTTTTTGTATGGCGACATGTCTAAAATTTATGAAATTTAAAATTATTTTTACATAACCGAAATGTACTCTCAAAAAGAAAAAGTTTTATACCTTTATTGAGTATATTAAAAAGTCAAGGGTTCCCAAATCTTTTAAAATATAGACTTTCGGAATTCGTTTCAAACCCGAAATAGACCGAATATCGAAAAAGCCGAAACACACCCTCACTTAATATTTATAATGATTAATATATGTGAATTTGGTATGCGTCTCCATTAGGGATTGGGATTTCCCGGACTTTTTTATTTCCCGGGAAACGGGAATGAAAAAATTTGATTCCCGGGAATCCCGGGAAATATTTTTGAACAAAATTGTTAATGAAAACCACCTATATAAGTAATTTTTATTAAAAAAAACACTATTTCAGAACAAATGCAGTCAGTCTGTGTAGTGAGAATTCAAAGTAAAAAATATCAGAATGTTGAACATTTGATTTCACATAAATTACTCGCAGCACTGCCAAATGAATTGCATGATTCCAGCAGAAAGCACCTACTACTGGACTGTCGGAAACAAACCGTTTCATCACACTTGGCCCATTAGATATGGTGGCCACAATGTTATATTCCAAAGACAAATAAAACTCTTCTAGTCTTATTTCTACAATTCTTCTTATTTCATCAGCATTACATCTTCCTGATATATAAACCAACCCCAGGTTATAAAATGAATTATTTCTGTTTATACATATGTTCAAATATCTCTTTTGTGATATTCTTGTCCATTCATCTAAGAATATAGTAAATCCCCTATTGTTAGAAATATTGCTCGATATTTCTTTTATCATGATATCTTTTACATGATTGTAGTAATTTAATATAATGTTATTTACATCGGTTTCATTTTTTTGTAATGCCAGGTTTTTATTATAAAAACTTTCTCGAATAAACGAAGATCTAGTTATGGTGCGGATTGACTGCAGCTTATTTGGATACCATTTCAGGAAATGTTTGCCCTACCATAAAACCTTTAATGCCTATTCAGCTTACACTTTTTTCTTCGGGTACTTTGCTAATTTTAGCTGAAACGTTTTTCTTGTTGTTTTCTTCAAGAGAAGTTGCATGACCATCAATTTTTTTTTTTTAACCAAATTTAGATGTCGGATAACCAAATTTAGATACCACCGTTAACCATTAGTCTTTCCTTTTCACATTTATTAATGAAAACGTTACTTATAAAATTATTGACCCTTAATATAAAGGAGTATTTATACCCTACACCACTATGTGGTCAGGGTATTATTTAAATTTAAAGTCGACTTTATTTTTAATCAAACGGTTTTGTTCATTTTGTATATGAAAACCTTACAAAAATATTTATATTTTCAAATATTTTGATTGGTTGAAAATAAATTAACCAATCAGAATGCTCCAAAAATAAACCAAGTCAAGGTATACTGCCACCCAATATTTTAACTAAAGTCGACTTTACCTAAATTATACATTTGAAAAATTTAGATAGTAAGAGCGATTATTTGTAAGAAACAAAGCTTTTTTTCATATTTCTTTTAAACATTTTACCAAGTTTTTAGGTTTTACTACTTAAATTTTGAATAAGTTATGCGAAAAATATTTATTAGTTGAAATGCTCCTTATTACTTGGCAAAGATTTTATTTGTGTGTCAAATAAATGTATTCCCTTTTAAAAGATTTTAACAATGACATTTTTGTTTTGGTATTTGAAATGTTTTTTATGACTAAAATTAAAAAATCCTATTCGAAACAAAAACAATTTAAAAAATTTAATATTTTTAAAATTTCCCGTTTTTCCGGGAAAAATATATTATTTTCCCGGGAATTCCCGACAAACTTTTCCCGGGATTTCCCGGGAATTCCCGAACCCCAAACCCTAGTCTCCATACAAAACCACTTAAAATTTTGATGTTTTGTGTTATGTCATAAGCAAATAAGCATGCTTATACACCGGTAAATTGGCCTCTGAAATACCTTTCGTACGACACCAAAATACCTATAGTTACTTTGGAACAAATATGAAATAAACCGGAAAAAAGAACATATTCGAAGCTCATTAAGATCTGCGGGTCCGCGTTGGGAATCTCACACACCTAGGGTCACGTTTTGGCCCGCAACTCAGAAACTAATTGAGATTCCTTTAGCAAATCTCCACAGATGTTTGGGAGGGTTTATCTGTTAACCTATATATTTTTTAACTTAAAACCACAAAACCTGACCTTTGAACTTTTTATGGAAAAAATAGATATGGTTCAAATCAAAAAATGTGATAAGTTTTTGGTCCAAATTTGTGAGAAGCAAAAAGTGTTTATATTTCAGTTTTTTCTTAATGGAATCAGTAAGTTTAGTCAGTAAATGCCCGAGATAACGATTTCAAACCAATGAAATTCAAAATCAATCGTTTTTCGCTCCAGCAGTTTAGGGTAAACAACTGATAAGTTTTATTGATTTGACGCAAAATTATTAGTCGAGTTATCTTTTGACGCACAAATATTAGTTGAATCACCTCTGTTTATGGTTTTTTTTTAAATATTTTAAACATTTACCTACATTTTTTTGAATGCAATCTGATGCAAACAATTTTGGTTACGAAGTTTACATTTGGTTACTTTTTTCGTTTTATTTCAGAAACGCTTTATCAGAATTTGCTTTCCGAAACAAAATCGTATGATGCCAACAAGGTGAATCCAGATATGTCGTTGTTTTTCTTACTCATTAAATAGTTTGGTGTAAATATTAGGAACGGAGTTTACAACATTTCAAATCTTATTAAAGACATCCTTTTTCTTCTCGAGAATGTTACAAAAAAACTTCAAGTCTGTTATACTAGATGATTATTTACAGTCCAACGATCATTTGAGTACAAATAACATTATACTTTTCGCAATATAAATAATAGATAACTCCAAAATTCTGGTATATGCATTTTTATCAAAAATTATGACGAAAAATCGTTACAGAGTTGAAGTCGTGTTAGCATAGATATGCATAAAAGTTTGTAAAATGTATTAATTTTTGTTAATAGCGTAACTTTTCCTCTTCATATAAATTCTTACAGTTAGTGTTTATCTTCATTGGTTATTAAAAATAAGCTATTATAGTTGAAAAACCTTATGAGTTACTGGTTACGGAGTTTACATTTGGCCTATAAAATTGGTCACAAGTTTTATCTATTAACCAAAAATTGGTCAGATCGTTATAAATTTTGTAAAACAGGTGACAATACGCTGATATATATCGAAAAATATAACTCAAATGTAATCCATGCATTAGAAATTAGCTGGTTACATGGTTTTTATCACATTTTCTGATATCACCCACATGCATCCGATTTTGTAAGGAAACTTTATGATGCTAAATTTTATGTTTTGGTAAAGTGTAGTAATGTGGACCATTTATAGTAATTTTCAATGAAATCGGAGAGTAAAACGGTAAACTTCTTTTTTACTTTTATGGTTAAATGCAATTGTACCTTTCTTGCCCATGTGTATTTAACCTGCGGATAAATCTATTAATAGATCACATACGTAAGCACTGAATTTACCCCTAAATCCATAATCGCTTTGTAAAATTATAGGAGGTTTATTGAACAAATTTTGTATGAAAATGACGTTTTGTAAACCTGCTATAACTTTACAAAGCATTTATGAATTAAGGGGTTAATTTCGAATGGTTTTATAGTTTTAAAAAATAAGCAACACACGTTAAAATAGCACTGTGATAAGTAAACAAATAACATGTTTTTCGATTGTATGAATGAAAAGTATCATATATCCATAAATTTGGTTTTATAGGAACAGTAAAATACTATTTTAGTCGGATATATATTCACAATATATTGTAGTTAACCGTTCGTAGTTAAATAAAAAAAATTTAGTAAATCTTGTTAATGAAGCTGATCCATCTTTTTACCGTCCTGACAAAATCGACATATTATTGGGTGCGGAACATTATCATCAGCTACTATCGATTGGACAAATCAAGTTATCTAAACAACTTCCAATACTACAAAACACGGTATTTGGGTGGGTTGTCTCAGGTAAAATTGAGGAAAACAATAGCACAAATGCATCATGCTTTGTCTGCACAACCGATGAAAGTCTTGAACTTTCCATAGCTCGCTTATGGGAGTTGGATGAAATTAAACACAATGACAAAACGCTTTCCGTAGCGGAACGGCAATGTGAAGAACACTTCACGCAACATACCGTCAAGAACGACGAAAAACGATTCGTAGCAAGGATACCTTTTGACCAAAGCCCTAATGCTCTAGACGAGCCACATAAAGTTGCTCTCAACAGATTTCTATCACTTGAGCGTCGACTGCAGCAAAATCCCGAAATAAGAACCGAATATGTCAAGTTTATGGATGAATACGAGTCAATGCGGCATATGACGAAAATCTCATCAGATGCAATTCTCTCACCAAACTACTTCATTCCGCATCACTGCGTGTTACGGCCTGAGAGTTCTACCACTAAACTGCGCGTAGTATTCGATGCATCAGCCAAAACATCATCAGGATACTCACTGAACGACCTCATGTACACAGGACCGACGGTGCAAAGCGAGTTATTCTCCATACTACTAAGATTTCGATTTCCCAGATTCGTATCTACTACTGATGTCGAAAAAATGTATAGACAAGTCATGATATCCCCCGAAGATCGCCGATTTCAACTTATTATACTACCAGCTTAACACTATTTCATACTACCAGCTTAACACTGTTATATATGAAACAAGAGCTGCCCCATAATTAGCAACAATGTGTCTACAACAACTGGCTAAGGAGAACAGCGGTCGTTACCCACTGGCCTCGAAATTCCTCCAAGAGAATTTCTGCGTCGACGATGGTCTGGGCGGGGCAGATAGTTTAACAATTGCAATACAATTACAAGAACAGCTAACGAAGATCATGAAAGAAGGTGGTTTTAACTTACGAAAATGGGGTGCAAATCACCCGCAACTGCTCAAAAATATTCCACATTGAGATCTGGAAATAAATTTAGATTTTGAAAACTCAAACGCTGAGTCCATAAAAACATTAGGGCTCACCTGGCTCCCGAAGGATGATAAGCTATGCGTTAAGGTTAACGTAGAAGAAATCAAAAGATTTACTAAACGCACTGTAGCTTCAGACCTTGCAAGGCTTTTCGATCCACTAGGAATCCTTTCTCCCATAGTGGTGTCAGACAAAATTCTTATCCAGAACTTGTGGGAGTTGAAACTGGACTGGGATCAATCCCTACCTGAAAATCTGCATACAAGATGGCTCACCTTCCGCTCAGACTTATGCGCATTGAAAACACTACAGATTCCAAGTGCGAGGGTTAGAGCAGCATAAGCAATGGTCGCATGATGGTATTTGATGTGCTGGATTTTCAATGGCAAATCTGTCAATACTTGTTGGTGCAGCTTGCGCTGGATGTCTGATATATTTTGAAGCTGATCGGAGTAGTTTCTGATGTGAAAGTTGTGCAGTAATGATTGCAATTCAGTTGAATACATGACATTACTTATGTTTGTGGTGGCAGTGTATGATGAGTAAACTGACGATGAGTATGTTTGATGACCTTGCACAATGAAGGATTTGTGTTTTAGGGTGCGTACAGAGTGGCCGCTTGTTGCCGAGCCGAGCCGACTGACGCTTATTGCGAGAACCAATGCGAGAAACAGCTTTGCGCTCTGACCAGCGCTGAGCTGGTCAGAGCGCAAAGCTGATTGAATGCGAGAAAACAGTTCCAAAGCGTATTTCAGCGCCGAAAACATTGTTTATGTTATGTTAATAAAATAAAAAATAAACAAAAAAATAAAAATTATAAAAAAATTTAAAAAAACTTCTAAATAAAAATTATAAAAAAATTAAAAAAAACTTCTAAACAAAATTTAAAAAAAAATGTAATAAAAATTTCACGAATAATTGAAGAAATGCGTTAATAAGTAAAATTTTAAAACTCAATGTCAGAATGAACAACAAACCCAAATGCATACAAACATACATAAAACACAAATAATAGATAAAATATCAGCGCTGATTCTCGCATCCACTATGCACACCCAAACTTGTTTCTCGCATGAACAAGTTCTCGCAATAAGCGTCAGTCGGCTCGGCTCGGCAACAAGCGGCCACTCTATACGCACCCTTAGAGTGCAATCGGGACTTATTTTGAGAAGACAAGAGCCTTTAAAGCTCAGTTGAGAATGCGTCTGTCCACATACGGCGTTTATTCGAGTTGGGTTTTGCATTGTGTACAACCAGTGATTCTTGTGTGCCAATTGTGTGAACGAGGTGTTATCTGTGGTAGGTACAATGTTGCAATTAGCGTGGCTGTCATTATTGAGAAGTGAAATTTCACATAAACATCTGTCCGCGTCTGCGTTAAACTTGGCTTGTATGTTCTGACATAAAAACACTCATCTTCGGATATTGTGATACACGAGATCCATTGCTTTTCAGTTAATACAAAATATTGATCCCTATGTGCATTAATAGCTATGAGATCACTACATGGCTGCATGGCAACCATTATGTTGTTTGCTCGATATGGAATTGGATGTGGTTTAAAAAGTTCGAAAGTTTCTGGATCACATAAAGGAATGGTTATATGGAAGATGATATGGTCATCAGTTATTCCCCCTTTCACATTCATTATCTTGTAGAGCTGAAGAAGATTGTCTTGGTTTACCGACAATTGTTGAGATGCCGAAAGGTGATTCCTTGTTTGCACTAGTTCTGATTCAAGTTTTGATGGTGTTAATAGCAACGGGCTGATTCTTCCGTGGTGCGAGTCGGATAATGCAGAAAATATTGTTGTTTGAATTCGATGTAATCTGGCGGAAATCATCGAAAGTTGAACTCATAGGGATATAAAAATTTGAAATAGTTTGGTTTGATGATGCTCCTTTTCCTCCGCGTGTAGCCTTGATACAATTTCCGCTAGTTCAGCATCCAGGTTGTCGAATTTTGCTTTGATAATGCTTTCATTCTGTTTAAATACGTTCAGTGTTGCATCAATAATTGACGTTTGATTTCTTAGGACCTGTTTAAGCTTGTTTCCGTCTTCCTTGATTGAATTAAAGGTGTTGAAATCGTAATTAGCTGCCATTTCCGTAATTGTTCCAATTCCATTAATCTTTAAAAAAGATGGCTTCATTGATATACCAAACTGTTTTGCTAGACGGTCAGTGACGAAATTTACTTGAGATCCTGAGTCTAGCAAGGCTCGGCACTCAACTTCTGTATGTTCACCCTGGATCTTTACCACTGCTGTGCTGAGTAAACCGTATGAGGTTGGTGATTGCTTGTTGGCTGCAATGAGTGAGGCGGCTTCTAATTCATTTGGTGGGCAAGTATGTGAAAAGGTGGTGTCTGGCTTATCGTTTTTAGATAGTGCAGTTGCAGCTAATGATGTCCTCTTGTTGTCGGTTGCTTGGTTTGATGAAACCTTTGTTGATACAAGGTGTAGCATTGTATTATGCCTTTTATTGCATTCTGTGCAAGATCTTGATGTGCAAATTTTGGTTGAATGGCCCGATTTTAAGCAATTGCAGCACAATTTGTGTTTTTGTGTAAAATGTAGGCGCTCCGGTGGTGTCAATTGTTGAAACTTTTGGCACCGATATAGAGGATGAGCACCATTTTTACAAAGTATGCATACAATTTCGTTTTGGCTGGATGAAGATGCAGAAGCACATACCTTTGAAGATGATTTCTCTTTTTGGCCCATTGCTTCCATTGACTGAAAACGTATTTCCAGGAAATTCAGAAAATCTTTGACCTGTGGTAGTTCTTTTGGACTTGGTAGTGATCGCTCATAAAGAACATGGATGCTAGGATCTAGTTTTTTAACTAGTAGGTGCAGTAAAATAGGGTCCCACGTGGCTGTGTCGACCCCAATATTTTGTAATGCATGCAAGCATTCCTGTGTTACGTCATGCAGTTGCTTAATGGCTGCTGCCGATGACCCGGTTGATGGTTGATCAAGTAGTTGCTGGATTAGCGTTGTGACAAGAATTCGCTTATTGTTATATCGCTCTTGTAACATTTTCCAAGCTACATCATAATTGTCAGCTGTAGCGGAAAAATTACTTATCAGTTTTCCTGCTTCTCCTATGACGTAAGATTAAAGGTACCACATCTTCTGTATTGTGGGAATTTGTTGGTTGTCGACAAGTTGAGAAAAGAGATCAAAAAACGTTCTCCATTTAAGATAGTCTCCATTGAATTGTGGGAGAGTTAGCTTTGGTAGCAATAGAACGTTGTTCTGCTCAAGTTGGCATCTTCGTTCTGGTGTTATATTCGATGACTGATTGAAGTTATCGATGATCATTTTTTCGAGATTGGTATACGCCTCCATATCGTAGCCTTCTGCCTGTGGGTTTTGACTGGATTCCCATATTGAGAAATGCAAGTTCTGGATTTGCTCCCACAACTTTTCCTTAAGAGTCAAATTCGCCGCTGTCGGATCTATGATGAGCAACCGCTTGAGAGATGCCATCATCACATTTTGCCTCCTAATTATTGAGTTAGTTGTGGAGACGCTTGGTGCCGTTGGATCCTGGTTAGTCGCAGGTGTCCTAATTGAAACAGTGGGCTTACCGTCAGCATGGTGTTGATTTAGTTCCATTGCTGGCCCAGTTGGAGATTCCATCATGGCTGCTTCGAAAATTTCACGTATTTTAACGTAAGTTCCGATATTTTCTCATAATACTTCTCGGTGAAGTATGTGTGGTCTGTTGGTATATTTTCAAGACACCGTATTTTGTTGTCGGTGGTTTCGAAATCAGACCATACCATATCCAATCTTTTGAGACGATCCTCATAATAAAGTACTATCTTCCGAGATACTGAATCCTTTTTGACGTTTCGAATAATGTTCTCAATGAAGTTACCCGTTGTCTTTTGGGATTCTATTAATTGACTGAACACAGTCATACTTGAGTCTTCTGGACTCTGTGCCATTGTCGTGTAGGTGTAGCTGGTGTTAAATCAGGATATTGCCCGGATCTTAATTTGTCGATGAGGTTTGCTATTGTTGCGTCTGTGCCAGGTTACAGAAGAAGCAAGAGTTGTACCGAATGTGATTTTGTACCAAAGTACAGGATATGTGATTAATAATTTACAGTTGAATGTGATCCTGTGCCAAGTTACAGGATATGGGTTAATAATTTAGAGTTGAATGTGATCCTGTGCCAAGTTATAGGGTATGGGTTTCACCAAGGTAGATGTTGTGCTACTGGTATATGGCGTGTGTTCACGTCGTGTTCAGAATTCCTTACCACTGGTGGGGGGAAACTCTAAACAACGATCACGTCGGGGTCACCAAAAATGTTAATGAAAGGCTAGTTTGCCGATCACTAACCTTTATATTTTTTGTTTGTTTGTTTGTTGGTATTATCAAGGTGATACACCAATATAATAATATTTTTAACGCAAGGTCTTGTTACTTGGTTAAATTGGAGAAGGCAGAAATATATTCACACAACGGTGTTTTTAATGTTTCTACAATTTTTATTAAATTCATTTCCCCTTAAATACTATATTATTGCCGAATAACATTTTGAAGTGTGACAGTTTTAGTTTATAAATTCCATGTTAAAGCAAAATAAATTAATTGCTTGATAAAGCTAAAATGTGACACACTTACATAAATTCCCAACTGTAGCAACTGAGTGATGTCGATATGTCGTAATTTCTTTATACATACGTAAGAAATTATAAATTATTTTCTTGTGAGGTTTTGAAAAAATCTAAAAAATAATTTAAAACAATATTCACTTTAATTTTTGCTGAAGTTGATCAAAACTAATTTGTCTACTTTACGGATTTGTTTAGTTTCCGCTTCGGTTTTTTTATATTTGCTTAAGATTGACTTATTAACGCTGGATTTATTTTAATACGAAACTGGAATTTTCGATTTCAGTTGTTTTTAGTTTTCATACACTTTAAACTATGCGGACGAAAGTGAAATTAAAGATCACGTAAGAAATTTATTTCGTATAGAAGGGGCACATATTCAAACCTGATTTCCACTTTAATTAAAAAAGTTTTTTAACTGTTCCGAATTCTGAATTAAAAATTAATGGGGGTTGTGATGTAATGGTTACCGCATTGGACTGTGGCGCGCACAAATGTTCTAAGATTCTTCATATCGCGCAATTATATTTCTTCTTTCAGCAACTTTTATTTCCTCTATCCTCTTTCCAAAGAAAGCACCACGTAAATTAATAGGACCAATTTTCTGAGTTTTGCTTTTCATAGAAATATCTTTTTAGCTGAAGATAATATACATAATATGAGTATCATATGAAAGGTTTCTTCAAGGCGCGTCCAATGGTATATATAGCCTGTCCAAGCTTGTCGCGACATGTCCATTTTGAGGGATATTTAAAGTTTTTTACGGAGAGGTTTGTAATTTAAGTGTCAAATTAATACATCTTAACCTGTAGTCGATTTAACTGAAGACGTGTTTCAGATTTTTTTGAAATTCGTGCTAGTTCGCGTTTAACCAGAAATTCGATTGGTGGGAAATTTTTTGGTTTAAACAGGGCAATATGGGTATCAAAATGTGGCTGAGTTCCAAAACGTCATTTGCAATGCAACTGAACAAAGTCATGCATTCGTAAACGCAATTGATGCGCATATAAAAAGCAAACTGTGCATCACAAATGTTGTTGATGCTTTGTTGACATGTTTTTATTACAAAGTAAGCAACACACTTGTTTGCTTTGTATCGAAACAGTAGTAAAACCGCAAACACTGCAATGTATTTTAACGTTTAGGAACTCACCCTGTTTCTTTTTACAAGTACATCATCGTTGTGTGGAAATAATTTGAAATTTTGCAAATTTAGTGCATTTCTCACGATGCTCTGGACCTTGCTTTTGGATGAATACTCCTGTTTGTAAACGTTTTGAAATTGCTGCTTGAGTGACTCCCAATGATTTTGCAATTCTTCTTGAGTATGAAAACAATCTTCATCGAGTAATGCCTCCAATTCATCATCTTCTGACCTTTTTGGCTGACCTGGACAGTCTTTGTCTTCCGTGTTAAAATCACCACTTCTGAACCGCACAAACCATCTCTGGCACATTGAAATAGAGCGAACATATTTAGGATAAGCTTTGGTGAGCAATCGATGTGCTCCAGATGCACTTTCTTTCAAATTAAAGAAGTAAAGCAAAACTTCCCGCAAATGATGCCTTTGTTGGCACAAAATTCGACATTTTCGAAGCAAAAAAATATATTGTTGTTTACCCTATTTCGTTCAATGACTAGGTGAGAATACATAACAGATGTTTACCCTCCAAAATGCCATATAAGTTATTAAAGGCAAAAACCATGGGTAAAAGATACGCCCCGGTTTTGAATCCTGCATTTTTAAGTTATACACCCAAAAATTTAGTAGCTGCTACTATTGTTTTCTACTAATTTTATTTATTCGTAATAATATACCCCAGGGCTCCAAATAGTTAAATTTCCCGTAATAACAGCAAAATTTTCAAAAGCCATTACAGACGTTTTTTAGTGTATCATGCCCTGCAATCCAAAAAAAAAACATAGGCAGTTTAGGCAAGACTCCGATCACTATAAAATTTGTGTCATAGGTAGACATGTTCATTGTGTGGCCGAAAATATTATTTCGTTTTCGTCGCCCATGCTGCTTTTAAATGAACGTTGTTAAATTGCTTATTACCATTTTTTTCTACCGATCGAAAACTCTACTTTGCTGGAGACATATATTGCTGGATATTCCATAAAATTTTCTTAAATCTTGCATTATTTTTATCGCTAGATTAACCATGGCAGTGCCTTAAACATGGACAAATTTTTTCTTTGTTTTTAGTGATTTAAAATAAAGTTAACAACTCTAAAATATTAATACGAAATGCTTCATACTATAAGGTAAAAAAAGCTTGACGGATTTGTTATATAGTGGTAAATGTAACATAATCCTATTCGCATTAAAATTTCAGATCACACCGAGAGAGTTATATGCATTATATTAATGAGTTTTTGCACGTAACCAGTGAAGTTGCCTTGGAACACGTCCATTGAGGCTTTTCATTGAATTAACAGACCCAGGTAGAAAATTACAAAGGGGCCAGCACTGGCAAAGCACCGAAATGGGTGGTATGAGTGCTTGTAACAGCGCTTTCCCAACGCCCAAATGATAACACCGTTCCACGGTGGTGCCAATGCTTTACCAAGCCCTGGGAAAGCACCCATAAACATAAAAATCAAATGCTTTGCCAAAGCGCAAATAAAAAAATTAAAGTGCTTTTCTGACACCCAAATGATAACACCGATCTATTTAATGCTTTGCAAAGAATTGAGATAGCACCAAGAAACATAAAAAGCAAGTGTTTTTCCTGCCACCAAATTATGAGCCCTTATCACTGCAGAATTTTAAATTACTCTAAAAATAGACGGTTCTTTGAGTTATTGTATTGTGGAGTCAAAAATAATTTAAATATTTGGAGTTTCTTTTTCAAAAACAAAATAATGTTATAGGAAAACAAGCGCTGGGAATTCACCCTTTTAAAGCGTTGGGAAGGTGTCCAAATTTAGTGCTTTGCCAGTATTTCTTTTTATAAGACCGCGGTCTACTTGCGCTTTGCCAATGCTTCTTTTTTGTTACCACACATAATTTCCACCTGGGGAATTATGAAAGATTTTTCATTTTGTTTGTTGAAGGTTTCATTCAATCATTGGAGAAGTTTTCATTGCAACTGGATTCATATGGTATATAAGGCTTTTTATCAAGTTTTGGGAAATATTTCTTTTAATTTGTGAAGAAAGCTTTAATGGTTTGCAGTGGGAATTTATCCAAACTCATCCAGCAAAATTCTCTATGTGCAGCTTTTCTTTATTAATGCATGTATACATCGCACCCCAAAAACAAAATAATACAACTCAAAATTTTCCAAAATTAATTACTTTAAAAAAATGTTTGTGTTGTGTTCTATTTTTCGTGTTTTAACATTAATTTTGTGTCAAGTTATTTTCCTTTTTTGGTGTCTACACTATCCAGAGATTTATTCGGATAGAAAACAAAATTTACGAAGTCTACAAATTTTACTTGTTGCTATCGTTTTTGTAAATGTTTTGTCTTTTTTTCGCACAGATTTACTGAATGTGTAGACATGTGTGTTAATAACCGATCAGTCGTTTTAATCGACCAGGTTATAATATGGTTGTCATTCCTTTTAAAATTCCATTATAGCCAACTTTAAAAAGTAGTTTAACAAAATAATGTACATTAGAAAATTATATAATTTAATTAAACATAAAATTGGAAATTGGCCTCGAACTGAATTAATAAATTTCTAATTAATTAATAAAAAGGTCGAAAAAACAATTTTTATTTTTTTGAATAAAAATTAAAACCCAACATTTTGACAACACTCGCAGTACGGAGAAATGTTTATTGCCCTTCCTTGTAATTGACAAAGAAGTAGTAAAAATAAAATTTGTATTTTATTTGTACCGATGGTACGAAACACAAAAACAAAAACTTTCATAATATTTCTATTGTTGGTTATGTCTCTGCAGAGACTTCGAAAACATATTTTATTGTTTACTCCATTCTCATTTCGTTGATGTAGTAGACTACGTTTAATATGAAATTTTGATGTTTCAATTTGCATTGCACTATTGCCACCATTTTCTAAAGAAAACTGAAGAAGGGGACTTGGAAAATTCCCGAAACGATCGTCTTTTCATTCCTGAAAGTGTTAGAGGTTTTTGAAAGCAAAAACTCTGTGAAGTATTTGTTAGGAGAATATCCTGATGAAGAAAAATAGCAGTTTTTGAAAAAAGTACTTATTATGTTAATTCATAATAAGGAAATTGGCCTCGAACTGAATTAATAAATTTCTAATTAATTAATAAAAAGGTCGAAAAAACAATTTTTATTTTTTTGAATAAAAATTAAAACCCAACATAAAATACACAATCTTCAAAAAGGGCAGAAAACTGAAAGCCCCAAAAATACTTAATAACATGGGTAAAATCCCCAAACTTTTGTGAAATCCTCAAATCTCTCCCCAAGAAAATCTGTCCCCAAACAGAAATCCCCAATTTGGGGCGAAATCACCTTATCTGACAACACTGAATACTTTTTTTAAGAATAAATAATTTATATACAAAAAAATAAATATTTTTAATCAAATTAATTAATATTTTAGTATAATAATATTTATTATGAATTATTTAAAAAAATTAAATTAGTATGAATTATTTTTTTTATTTCTTTAATTCATTCATGCATTTATTATTTCATTTCTTCATTAATTCATGTTCTTAATACACAAAAATAAATTTAAAATGATAAACTAATTTCTCACCCCAATACATTCACATTCTCTCTTTCTGCCGACCACTGGCCTATAACCAATGGTCAGGGCTGCCAGATGATTTTGATGAAAAATCGGCACTTTTTCCCAAAAAATCGGCATTTTCGGCACTTTGATTTTAATAAATCGGTAAAAAAAAATCGGCACTTTTAAAAATACTCATTTATGTAATACTAGCGGGCAAGCCCGCTAGATTTAGCGACGTGCCTTAGGCCTAGTTTTTGGGATGTCAGTTAAACCGAAACCGAATTTTGTCGTATCGGGCAAGCCCGCTACGTTGTTAGCGTACCTTAAAGTTTAAAATGCAAAAATTATTATTCAGAGGAAGCTAAGGTTAAAACAAATTTTCTACTTTTTAAGTAAAAATTAAATCAAATAGACACACTTAATAATTCACAATATATAACGATGACGATGTGCGGGCTGTGGTGTAATGGTTAGTGCGTGGAACTATTACACATGTGGTTGCGGGTTAGATCCCCAGCGACTGCAACATCAATTTGGAAAAATAATGTGTATGATTTTTCTATCCCTAATACAGTGTCCTCCTTCACTATTCCCATAGCACTTAACCCCACCGAAGTAAAATAATATAATAGGCCTATGAAATAAACAGCCTCAACTAAAGATTGCCAACTCACCATCTAATGGCGCGCAACAACTGTTCTAAAATTCAACATTTCGCGCAATTATAGTGTTGGCATATTTGAAGCCTTTCATATTTTACCACCCCCTATCTCTTCTTTATTTCCTTTCGAAATAAAGTAACACGTTAATTAATAGGAAGAATTTAATGAGTGTTGCTTCTCTAAAAAAAATAAAAAAATCGAATACTCTCGAATAATATATAAGGGCCAGTTTATAGTATGAACTAAGAACAATTTTTGTCGTAAATATTTCTTATGTTAGAAATTTTGATTGAAAATAAAATCTTAAAAAAAATTAGTACTTAGCTGACTACAAAACTTTCCCAAAGTTGTTAAATTGAATCAATTCTTAAAAAGAAATTAACAAAAAATAAGATAAATGATTTTTTTTTTAATTTGTACTAATTTCAACAATATATTCGTTGTCAACCCGGCCACCGTTCTATTTAAAATTGGTGTAGGTTTTAATTTAAAAACTCATTTAAAAAACTACCTTTAATGCTGATTGACGGATTTAAAATTCTATATTTTTGATCCAATATGACGAAAGTTTTTTTGTTTTAATTTCAATGCCGATTAGCGGTTTTTAAAATTTAATATGGCGTTGGCAAAAAATTCAAAGCATCTAAAAACCCCTTTCTTTAAATTTGACGTAGGTTAAAATTATCGGTTTTAGTTTTAAAAATGTTTACTTTTTAATGCGGATATGATTTTTGATTCGTATTCTTATTTGCCAACTCCAAAACCACGTAATTGAAAAAGTTTCAGAGACAGAGAATCCGATTACTTTTGGAAAAATGATCCGCCATATCGAATTTCAAAAACCGCCACCCGGCACTAAAAACTAATTAATTTTAAATGCTGTTTTTTTTAAGATTGAAACCCATAGTTCAAATGTAAACCAATTTTGGAGAGAAGTTTGGCCCAGTTGACAAAAGATACCGCGTCTATATTTCTGGATAATTTTTCTGTGTATAAAAATTAAAATAATTAATTTTGAAGGATTATTATTAAAAAAGTTCATAGCATGTAACATGTAAGAAGTTTGCGCTATAGCCGACAAAAAACCTAACTAAATAGTTTTCCAAGTAAAAATTGTGAATCTAATATATCTCTATATCTGCATGAAATCCTCTTCAAAATCCAAAAGCGCTTCTCGAGAAAAGAGTGGATATAATTTATATTTAGTTTAGGGTTTTTATAAAAAGAATCTCACCTTCAGAAGGACCTTTTGAAATTCGGATAAACTTGGAAACTCACAATTAAACATGTAATTACATTAAATTTTGGATATTTAGAAATAAAGAATACAAAAAGGCATAAATTTGATGTATATACTATGGTACTTTTTATGGCTTTATAATTAGTATTTAAAGGGGATTAAAATGGGTGCAATAATAAGTTTTGTATCTTCTTAGCAAATTAAACTCTTATTCGCTATTTAACATGACGTAAACATGTAAACACAACAGGTGTAAAACTTAGTACTTTTGGTATCTCCTAAGCAAATGTAACTATATAAAAGCATGAAATTTGGCTCGCTTAAAAAATACTTGGTCCTAAAAGACTTTGATGTTCCGATTCTAAGTCTATATTGAAATTTTTTTTACATTTCAGTTTTAAGCAATTCTTGGTTTACTGGGTGTTTTTATAAAAAGAATCAGACGAATTAGTTAACAAATTTGAGTGAAAAATACTAATTTAAAAACGTTTTTCTTTCAAAATTATTGCACAAATTTGTTACGACTCCATGTAGAACAAATGCGGCCAAAAAAAATTTAAAGATAAATCTGTTTAAGTTTGTGTTTTTTACACAAATGTTTTAACGAATCCGTCTGATTCTTTTTATAAAAACAGGCAGTTACTGGGTGTTTTTATAAAAAGAATCAGACGAAGTCGTTAACAAATTTGTTGTAAAAACACTAATTTAGAAACGTTTTTCTTTCAAAAATATTGTACAAATTTGTTAGGACTTCTATGTAGAACAAATGCGGCTAAAAATTTTAAAGATACATCTTTTCAAGTTTGTGTTTTTCACACAAATGTTTTAACGAATTCGTCTGATTCTTTTTATAAAAACAGGCAGTTAATCTTTGTAAAAATTCTATTTACAATCATGAATTGTTATGAATTGATATGTAATATTAACATTTAAAAACAGATATGGAAGGAGGAGATAGAAATTTGTTAGAAACGAAAATTTTATATATAAAAGACCCTTCTCCAATCGTACTTATACCAATATTTTACCGATCTGTCCATATTGAAAATAACCTGTATCTTAAGTTTCAAATCTTTAGCTGAAGAAGTTTTGCAGTCAATTAAGAAGGACATTTAACGCCTACTTCAAATAAAAATTTTTAAAAGTATATTTTCAGTGAATTACCCCACATCGGAAAGTACATACATTTGGATTTCTAGCCGATGGGTTTTTGTGAAGGTCGTAAAAGTCAGGTCTAAGCCTCTCCGTTAAAATGTCAAAAAAATCCCGTCTATAGATGTCTATGTCGGAGAAGAAACCTACTTGAAAAATTTCAGGTTAAAAGCTCCAGGGGTTTGGTGTGTGCGATGCTAACCCTCGGCAAGCCCGCTTCCAGTCGGGGTATATAGGATAGAAAGAGAATTAATTAAAACTTTGTAAATTTTAAAAAAATATTCTGAAACTAACACCATTTTCAAAAATGTTAAAAACACATTTAAGTTACCTTAAAACCATTGATAATACACACAAAATAAGAATACAGCTTTAGCTTTTAAAAAAAGTCATTACTTTGGTCCAAGAACATACAGGATTCTATCAGGAACATCGTCTTAACTTGAAAACGAATTTTTATGAAATTTGACAAATAGAATGAACTTAGTATTAGTACCAATATTTATTAAAATTAAGACCCGTTAGTTTCCGAAAAACGTAAATCGTTATATCTTTTTGAAAGGCACAAAAAATTTAATTTTTGGATTTTATTTATACCTTGGTGAAAAAGCATAGGCTGGTTAGAGGGTAAAATAAATAAGTCATTCACTCTTATATGTAATTATAAACAGAATAGTATTAATTAAAAAAGTTAATATTAGAAATGTTCCAACGCTTCCATGAATATGGTATTGATCATAAAATTTATGTTCAAAAAACTTTCAAAAAAAAGGTACTTTTTCGATTAAGTACTTTTGGGGAAAAAAGTATTTGTTTTATTTTTTTTAAAAAGATACTTTTTCGAAAAGTATAATTTTTTGAAAAAGGTATTTTTTTCAGTTTCTTGTTTTTAGAAAATGTACTTTTCGGACAAAAGATGCTTGTTTGAGTTATACTTTTTGAAAAAGATCCTTTGTTTTGGAAAAAGGCACTTTTTTGAAAAAGTATTTTTTGGAAAAAGTACTCTTTTGGATATAATACTTTTTTGAACAAAGGTAGTTTTTTGTGTGAAAAGGTTTTTATTTTGGAAAAAGGAGGAAAAAGTGTTCCTTTTTGGCAAAATGTATTTTGTTGAGAAAATGTGCTATTTTTTAAAAAGACATTTTTTTAAGTCATTATTTTACACTGTTTTTGGATAAGGTACTTTTTTGGAGTAATTTTTTTTGGAAAAATCCCGTTTTAGTGGGGGTCTATGTCGGAGCATAATAAGTTTTTTTTTTTGGAAAAATAGCTTTTTGTTGGACAAAAAAATTTTTTTTTTTTTGTCAAAGGCTCTTTTTTAAAGGAAAAGGTACTATTTTGAAAGATTGGGTTTTTTTTGAAAAAGCAGAGTTTTCCAACTTTAGCCCCTCCCCTGTTGCAAAAATCGCGTCTAGTGGAGGTCTCTTGCGGAGGAGGTAAATATTTTTGTAAATTTTTTTTTTTTTTTTTGGAAAAAGTTACTTTCATGCAAAAAGTATTATCTTTTGTGAAAAAGGTCTTTTTTGGAAAAAAGTACTTTTTTTTAAAAAACATACTTTCTTGGGAAAAAGGTACTTTTTTCGAAAAAGGTACTTTTTTCGAAAAAGGTACTTGTTTTTGGAAATAGGTATTTTTTTCAGAAAAAGGTACTTTTTTTGGAAATAAGTACTTGTTTGGAAGAACATACTTTTTTTGGGGAAAATGTACTTTTTTTGGGAAAAGGTACTTTTTTGGAAAAAGGTACTTTTTTTGGGAAAAGGGTACTTTTTTTGGGAAAAAGGTACTTTTTTCGGAAATAGGTACTTTTTTTTTAAAAAAGGTACTTTTTTTGAAAAAGGTACTTTTTTTTGAAAAAGGGAACTTTTTTTTAAAAAAGGTACTTTTTTTTGAAAAAGGTACTTTTTTTTTTGAAATAAGTACTTTTTTTTTTTGAAAAAATAAATTTTTTTTCTGGAAAAAAACCACTTTTCTTGCAAGAAGGAGGAAGTTTTCCACTTTCTGGCCCACTCCGTTGGGATATCCAAAAATTCCGTCTTAGTGGGAGTTAACGTTGTAGGAGGAACATATATGCCAAATTTCCAGTTCCTAGGTCCAGTGGTCTAGGCTGGGCGTTGATCGTCAGTCAGTCAGTCACTCACGCCACTCTTTTATATATATAGATTTAGGTTACTTCCCAGCAAAATCTTTCATTACCAAATAAGTGGTTATATAATAGAAATTCATAGCTCCGCACAACTTATTTTTTGGCGTCTTAACTCATTATTTTTGTTTGGCGTGGTCGTTTTTATAAGTAGTCACGCTTACCCGCTCGCTTACGAAAAAATGAGAAATAAGTAGTTATGAGATTTTGTATAATAAGTGGTTACATACATGCTTACATAAAGTTTAATTATAAGTGGTTATCCGATTGCTTACTTGATTCTTAAAAATAAGGAGTTAGGCAAATACTATTAGCCTAAGGAAATACATTCAGAAAAATTTAAGTTTTCTCTAGTGTGTAATTTTAGGACTCGTCATAAAAATTTAAACATAAAACATATTTACATATTATAAAAAAAATTAACTGTGTAAAAAGTACTTACCCGGGTAAAAAATCTTAATACCGTGTCATATATAATTATATCTTATTTGATAAGTCCCCATATACAACGACATACAACTTGATCCGAAAAATGGGTCATCTACTTGTGTCTAATTATATCAAATTAGATATAATTTGATACAGTTTGATCCGAGATTTGTCCATATCCAGGACATCAAATTGCATCTAATTCGATATAAAAATATCTGAATTTATATAAATTTTGTCTAATAGTAGGTATACTTTTTATGCATACCAGCTATTAAATTGATATTGAAATTTCTATAGCTTGAACAATTTTAAAGGCCCAAATTTTATAACATACAGTAAAAATGTTAATGTTTTTGTCTTCTAAATCGTACGCATCATTTTTTAATATATTTTTATATGCAAAAAAAAACACGTGAAAATTATTTGGCTGTGGAGAAATTAACTATTAATTTATATTAATTTGTATGAGATCATATAGAAAGTTATATTAAATCCAAGAATATATTTTTAGTATGACGATACATACAGTGTTATATAACTTAGTATCGAACCATATATAATCATATCGGTCACTACATATATTTTTATTAGTTTTATATGCCTTATGTAGTTATATATGGAGTCAGATTTGGGGATATGTAATAATATCAATTACCGTACAAAAAATTCATTGAAAAAATAATATCAGATGTAGTTGTATATAATGATATGTGTCTTAATGTGACTCCATTCACCGTCAGATATAACCCAATCACATTATATATAATAATATATAACTATTTTTACTCGGGTATTTAAACTAATACGAGTAAGTCATTATTTTATATTTAGAAACAATGAATACAATAGGCCGTTATTAGGAAGTCATTATTTTATATTATAAAATAATGCAAAAGGTAATGATATATCATTTTTGGTAATGCAGATAGTAATGAGGTGTCATTACCAATATTTTGCTGGGTTTACATAAAAAATTTGTGAAAAACACATTTCGTGTAAAATAATATGTTTTAAGTTTAACAATTAAATAAAAGTAAAGGCTTAAGAGATAAATGAAATGATAATAAAAAAATGTTAGTTGTAATTTTATGAATATTTTTATGATACATATTCAGATATTATTTGACCAATAATAAGAACATAAATTAATTTTACAGCTTTTAAAAATAGTTCTTCATCGAACTTAAAGTACCCTTACACCTTGATATATTATGCAAATATTGGCCCTTTTTTTTGATCACTGGATTTATTTTATTTCGTTAAAATATTCACATTTTGTTTTTTAATTTTCAAAATTTAAATAAATAAAATAAATCCAGTGATTAAAAAAAGGCCTATTATTACTAGGGCTCGTGTATTCATGAATTTATAATCAAGTTTTATGTACATAAGATGTATGTATGATTAAAATCGAAAAATATGCTCTTCAAATTCTAAAATTTAAAATATGCATTTAAAATTTTACAAATATGCATTTATTATAGATTTTCCAACGTTTTTGATATTATTACATATTTGTCTTTAAAAGTAGTTTAAACATTCAAAATTACCATTAATCATCGTCAGAAATTTATTTATGTTTGATATTTTTGTATTCGGGATTAAAAAAATTTTGAAAAATATTTAGAAATCAGAATAGAATATTATTCTACCTAAAGTGCAAATCCTAACATCATATTTAGAAATTTTTAAAATAATTTTTTTTTTGTACAGTGTATAGGAAAAAACGCAGTTTTAAAGTAAATACCAAAAAGTATGCTAAAAAATATTCGTTTTTAGCAAATAATGCTAAAATTGTTTTGCCATTTTGCTGAAAATATGTTGATCGCAAAGATATTTTGTTAACATTCTTTTTCAGCTAACGATAACAAACATGAATTTTCATGAACTCTCGAAATTTCAAAGATAGAATTATTTTCTTATTTATTAATGCATTCTAAATCACCAAATATTTAAATTTCGTGTTTTTGAGTTTTAACAAAAAATCGGCATTTTTTGACCAAAAATCGGCATATCGGCATTTTGCATATTTTTTAATAAAAAATCGGCAAAATGCCGAAAAATCGGCAGTTCTGGCAGCGCTGCCAATGGTTGACAATTAATGCATTTTCGTCTTTTCAAAGAGAAAATATGCAAAACGATTGCCAATTTGGTATCGTGCATTTTCAATCGTTTTTAATATAGCGTTTGGATGACTTTGTGCTTAGGAAACCAAATTACCTGTCAGAAAATTCGAAAAAATTATAACAATAATTTCCGCTACGTGAAGCAAGCGGGGTAGCAAGAGAAGCACGAGTTTCCATTTTCGTGATTCTTTTTGACACTTCTCTTTGCGCATATTTGTATTCTTGTTTCGTTGCTTCATTCATATTCGTCTTTTGAGTTGATAAGGAGTTTTTGAAAAGAAAAATTTAACTTTTACTAATAAAATACAAGCACCACCAAATCTTTATAAAGAAAGAGAATGTTAAACTTCTTGTGCAAAATTTTTATATACTATATTTGGCCTAAATTTGGACTAAAATGCGTTTTTGCAAATCTTTTCCGCGATTTGTTTTTTGCAACTAGCCACCGAACTTTGTTCTATGAATAGGGTATAATAGTCCCTAAATTATAAATTAAAAAAAAAAGCGGCACTAACAAAATTGCAAAATATTGGCGGAACGCAGAAAAAAACTTTATGGTACAAAAATTGTATTAAAAAACCTTATCAGCGATTTTCATTCTGCAAACAAATATACTGATGTAAGAATTTTCCTTTTTGCAAATTTTTTTCGAGTGAAATTTTTGCGATTTTTTTTCAATTATCCACCAAACTTTGTTGTATGAAATGGGTATTATAGTGTCCAGATTTCATATTTAACAAAACCGCACCTAAAAAATTGCGAAATTTTGGCGGAACGCGAAAATAGACTTTATGGTACAAAAATTGTATTGAAAAATATAAGATATATTGATATAAGTATTTTCCTTTTTTTTAATTTTTTTTACGGGAATTTTTTCGCGATTTTTTTTCAATTATCCACCAAACTTTGTTGTATGAAATGGGTATTATAGTCTCTAGATTTTTTCCGCGACTTTTTTCGCGATTACGATTTTAAAGAACTACACTAAAAAATTGCAAAATAATGACCGAACGCGAAAAAAGGCTTTATGGCACAAACAATTAATAAAAATTAAAAAGTTAACAAGCCATTAATGTTTTGCAAACGAATATAATAATGCAAAAATTTTACTTTTTGCAAAATTTAGTTTTTTGTTGCAAAACAAAACAAAAAACAATACCCATTTAAGAAACAAAATTTTGAAAATGTAAAATTTTTGCATCATTAATTCGTTTGCAGAGTGTACTAAAGCTAAAATTTTATAATTTGAAAAATAAAATCTGTTTTTCTTAATAAAGAAACTTCTTTTTCTACAAAAAAAAACTTTTCTTTTTTTTTGGACCGAAACTTTTTTTTTCTACAAAAAAAAAAAACTTTTCTTTTTTTGTTTGGAGTTGAAAATAAAAAAAAATCATTTGTATAAAAATATCATTTGTAATTTTTTTTTCTTTTTTTTTATAAAGATAAATATATTTTCAATTTTGGATGAATATAAAAAAATAATTTAGAAATTTACTTTATTTTGAACAGAATACTCTTTTATTTCTTGATGAAAACTTAAAAATAAAGTTTTTTGTTTGTAAAATCCGGTGCCTGCATAAAACAACTGACAAACTGATAGGCATATTCTGTTCCTAGAGTTTTTACTGTATTTGTATTTTATAAATAAACTAAATTTTTAAAGATAAGTAAATAAGTTGTTTGTTTACTGCAAGCACAACTAGACATTTAGTAGATATGAGCAAAATTAACAAATAAAAAATAGAACAAAAAACATATTTACCCAATTCCATTTTACTTTAAAGAAGGCATTGGCCTTCATTTCCAAAAAAAAACAGTACTTTATAGTAGCTCTACTTTTATTGTTTCAGAAAAAACAACCTAATAATCTTATCGTCCGTCTGTGAATTTTGTTTTTAAAAATATGTTATTTTTTATCTTCCATAGCAACAATATTTCTCTACTAATTCCATTCGAAATGTAAACAACAACAAATTGTTTACTTAAGTCAAACGAGTGAAAAAGTTAAAGTCGGGCATGCCGACTATATAATACCCTACATTAGTCTGGTTAAAAGCCAACTAATTTTTGGATCCGAATTCGAATGGGTTAAAATGGACTTGTGTCAAAATTTTCTATAAAATGATAAAATAAATGAAAATCGGAAATATATATCTATTGTTCTACCAGCTGTCCCTTTTACAATTTTCCGAAGTTAATAGTAAAAAGAGAAACACAAGTACACTCTTTTGAGCGCTCTCATTTAGGATGGCTCACACGGTAACATAAAGGAATAGACCTTATATGTGATAATTCAGCAGAAAAATTAAGAGACAAATTTCTTTTATTAATTGCCCGATACTGATAAAGAAAAAAGAAAAATTTCAATATAAAAATGATTTTTGTAAAACAGTCATAGACAAAAAATTTAACAAAAATATCTGAAAGAGCGTAAAAATTCTGTAAGAGCGTAAAGGCTTTTGAAACCTTTTAAATATTACAACTAAGGATGGCTAATAAAAATAAAACAAAATTTAATTTTTAACGCATTTTCTAAGTTCTAAACTAAATTATATATTTCGAGTGTAATTTGATTCCTAGGTGATATCAATTTTCAAAAATTTTAGTTTTTTTTTTTAATATTTCAAATTTCTGCAATCCGTTTCTAATATGGAGTATGTTGTTTTATCCATTTTTTGCCAAGCATGGATTCCGTGCAATTTTCTAAGAAAACTTGGTAGAGGGATAGGTCGGTTTCGCAGTAAGCATTTTTTGTATTTTTCCCATTTTGGTCGCGCCCTCAAGGGTGATATAATAAATTAAAATTGAACACTTTGTACGCATTAAAAGCGTTAACATTTGATTAAAAGAAACTTCATTTTTATATTTTGATACTACACTCAAAATAATAAGTGACTGAACAGAAAAATTTGCTATTTTTTATTTTTATCGGGACATACATTAAGGTGCCATAACCATAACCATATAAAACAGCTGTTCAAACCAATCTTATGGGCTACAATGTATACGATTATTGGTGACATGCCATAACGCCATAACCGTAACCGTAGAAACCAATTGAATTTTGGTTTTCTGCTATGGCGTTATGGTTACGGCTATGGCGTTATGGCACGTCTAATTTAACCTTTAATTGCATTAAAGGAATTAAATATGCTAAAATCCCAAACGTATTTTACAAATTGTGAAAAATAATCTGTTGGAGGCATGTCCCTATCCGGATTTCATTCTTGCCTAAGGAACTCGTCGGGGGACGATGTTTTTAGAACTTCTGGAAATATTTGTTAAGTTAAATTACAAACTCAATGAGAATTTCTTGTTCTCGTCTAGGAGCGTTATTAAACATTCAAAATATCAAAGAAAGAACAAAAACAACAACAAAAAATTTACCACAATTTGCTTTGTCATTCTCCAATATACTAACTACTCTGTTGTTTTGACAGATCTAGCAATGTAGTGACATCCATTCATGTATAAACGCCAATAGAAAACAATGTTTTCTAAAGTGTCAGTAACATTCAAATTTGCACAAGCACTTGCATATTAGTTTTTTATTTTCATCGGGACATACATTAATTGCATTAAAGGAATTAAATATGCAATCCCAAACGTATTTTACAAATTGTGAAAAATAATCTGTTTAATAAAATTTATTCCTGTTTTTTGGCTTAAAATAAAGTTTGTTGATTTTAAAAAATTTTTTGTAAAATTTAACAAATCTAAATTTAAGTAAGAAATTAGTAAAACTACAGTTTTATTTATAATTATATTGAGTCGTCAAATTTGTTCAAATTAATGTCTCGGAACCCTCCCCGGGCCTACTCCATATCATCTAAAGCCATGTAAGGGCACTCCAAAGGAGCAAACATTTTATCCGTTTTGCTCTATCTCGCTTAGTTTTCGTTTTGTGAAGTGAAAAATTTTTATTAGAAATTCCCGAGGGTCCAAGGCCCCACGACTGTCCATTTTTGGATAGAGAATACTCCTTTCCCTGGGGTATTGCGGTAGTAGAAATTTTCGGGGTAGTCGAAATTTTTAGTCAATTTTGCTATATCTCTCTTAGTTTTCGAGATATGTACCATTTCAAAAAATCGGGTGGGAAAGAAATAGCTCCATCTTTTAAACTTCGGGTACACTGGTGGCGCCATCTACACACAGAAAAAAGATTGGTTGGTAATCGGTTAACCCAAAGAAATATTAATATGGCAATACGAATTTTTATTGTAATCCTTAAATATTTGAAATTGTTATAGACTTTCTATATTAATAACTACAGGAACAAAATTATTATTAATTGAAAGTATATACAGCAGAAAAATTAGTTCCCTTTACCAACCTTTGTATTTTTAAAAACGAATTCCATGTATAGAACCAAATTTAGTATGGTATAATATGCTGTTATCCCAAATGTTGGCGAAAACAACAACAAAAAATGTTTATAACAACATATTTGAAACCAAAAATGTGTTTAAGTTATTACTATCAATTGCCGGTTGTTAAGATAAACCAAAAAATTGTATAGTAATTATTTTCCGGTGGTAATAACAGAAAAACTTATTTTTAACTTGGCTTGGGTTTCTGAACCGAAATAAAATTGGGCGAATCAAATACTTGTTGTAAATACTGTCGCAATTGTCATTTAGAAAATTGTTAATATAATTTACAAATAAATTGTGGTAATAAAAATTGGAAACAAGAAATAAAATTTACCATAATAAATATGGAAAAAAATTTTTTTTTTTTTTTTAATTTTATTTTATTTTTAGGACTAATGAATAACCAATAGTCGGCCATTCCTTTTTTTCAGTTAATGCAACCTGTTGAAGTAGGTGAAGATCGAAACGCTACTTATCAGCAAATGAAGACACACTTCTTTATGTTTAAATAATAAAGTTTATTAATCAAATTTAATTAATTTATAGAGAGATCTTTTATTTCACAATGTGTTGTTCATAAGCTTTACAGGAAGAAGAAGAAAGAAAAAGGAGCGCAAAAAAGGAAGTTGCAAAAAAATGACATCCCGAGTAAAAAAAATTATATATAATCATATGTGGCATATATTACAATATATAATTAGACATGTCGTTATGTATATCCATAAATAATTATATATGACGTCTTTTTCCCAAATTGTTCCTTATATTATGCAATATATAATTTCATCTAATTAGATATCGACCTTTATAATATTAGATATGGTATATATGATTATATATTACATAGCATGGCTGATCTTATTGCATATATAGTTGTATATAGAGCTATATCTTAATATATATGGCGGCATTTTAAGAATATATAATTATATATGGTATCATTTAAACAATATATAACTATATATGGTGCCAGTTAAACTATATATTATCATATATTGTGGCTTTTAAACAATATATGGTCATATATGGTACCTCATGAACAAAATCTTTAATAGAGTTGCAGATATGATAATATATGCCACTAAATCTAGTGCCATATATATTTATATATGGTGTTATTTAAGCAATATATTAGCATATATGGTGCCATTTAAACCATATATTATTATATATGGTGCCATTTAAACAATATATGGCCATATATGGTACCTCATGATCAAAAATTTTAATACAGTTCCAGATATGATAATATATGATTCTATATATAGTGCCATATATATTTATATATGGTGTTATTTAAGTAATATATTACTATATATGGTGCCATTTAAACCATATATTATCATATATGGTGCCATTTCAACAATATGTGCTCTATATGGTACCTTATGAACAACATTTTTAATACAGTTCCAGATATGATAATATATCTACCATATATAGTACCATATACTTTGATATATATGTGATTAAGTTATATCTGTATAAATATACAGTTTGATCCGAAGAATGGCCCGATATATTTTTATCAATTGTTTATCAATTTTTATCTAATTGTATCAGTTTAGATCTGACCTGATTAAATAATGTGTTAATCAGATGAAATTATATCTTATTTTTGACCTGATACAATTTTATCGGTTTATATGTAATGGTGTCAGGTTTGATCGTAATTGGTTCAATTTTATATAAATAAAATATAATTGTATCCGGCATTTACCTTATACAATTGTATCAAAGTTTTAAACTGATATCAGGTCAAAATTGGGATATAACTATATAATTTTGTATACAAATATATCTATTTGGACCTAAACTGATACCATGTGATATAAACCAATAAAATTGTATCAGGTGAAAAATCTGATACAATTTCATCTGATTAACACATAATTAAACAGGTCAGATCTAAAATGATACAATTAGATAAAAGCTGATAAACAACTGATACAATTTTATCGGGCCATTTTTCGGATCAAATGGTACATGGATGACTCTAAGTTATATATTACCATATAAAGCTCCATATTGTTTTCTTTAATAGGGAACATACCATATATGGTGCAATTTAAACAATATATGGTCATTAGAGTGGGGCTATTTGTATGGACACAATTTTTTTGATATTGTGCCATTGATTTTTCGATAGCTTTTGGCTAGTTGCCACATTTTTTATCCGATTTTTATAAGTAATACCTTTCTGGAAAGGTTGTAATGTTATATTGTTTACAACTTCATTAGATGTTTCAAAAAGCCAACGCAAGATGGCGCTTATCCAGCATTTATTTAAAAATTGCAAAATATTGAAATTTGGGCGCCTCGAAAATGATTTTTTTGATATGTCGTAGTGGAATTTTTTTTCCTCACGCCAAAAGCCATCGAAAAATCGATGGCACAATATCGGTTGCTAAATCGACCCACCCTAATGGTGATATATGGTAACTCATCAGCAACTACAATATTAACTGTATTTCAGAAGCTATTAATTGTATTTCAGAAATTTTAAATGTATTTCAGAAATTATGGAATGCATTTCAGAAATTTATTAATTGTATTTCAGAAATAATCAAATCTATTTCAGAACTTGTTGATTGTATTTCATAATTAATAGAGAAAAATTTCTGAAATACATTTCATAATTTCTGAAATACAATTGATAATTTCTGAAATACAGTTTGATAATTTCTGAAACACAGTTGTGAATTCCGAAAATACAATTAATAATTTCTGAAATACAATTGATAAAACTGAAATTCAATTAACTAGTTCTGAAATACAATTCATAAATCTGAAAAATAATTGATAAGTTCTGAAATACAATTGATAAAACTGAAATTCAATTGATTATTTCTGAAATACAATTGATAAATCTTAAAAACAATTGATACAATTGGAAATGGTGTAGAGCGTTAAAAAGATTCAAATAAAATAATTTTTTTTTTAAAATTCAATTTAATAAAAAAAAAAATATAATTTTATAAAAACATTTATAGAAAATGAAATTATAATTTTATAAAAAGAAATTCTTTTTATAAAAAAAAAAAAATGCATAGCCGTGAACGGTATCGAACTCGAGACCTTCTGAGTTTAAACCTTATTTTAATAAAATATTGTAATTTTTATAAAATCTGCTCTGCCAGTGTATTATTTTTTGAACTGTTGTCAATATCTATCTGGGATCTTATTTAATCCCAAATAAATGGTGATCGTACGTAGTACCCAAATATAATGCGGGATCTAATTTTATCTGTCATTTTTCTGGATAGTTTTAGATGTCAATCCCCAAATATATTGCTATTTCTAATTCGATCTGCCATTTTAATACCGAAATAAATTGTTGGATCTAATTCGATCTGCAATTTATGGGATAAATTAAGATCCTACCAAATCCCCAAATATATCACTGGATTTAATTCGATCTGCAATTTATCTGAAAAGTTGAGATCTTACGCAATCCCGAAATATATTACTGGATCTAATTTGATCTTGTCATTTTTTGGATAAATTTAGATCTTACTTAATCCCCAAATATATTGCTGGATCTAATTCGATCTGCCATTTTCGGATAAAATTAGATCTAAGTTTAACCACAAATATATTTCTGGATCTAATTCCATCTGATCTTAAACAATATCAAATTGGATATGATTAGATATTGCGCGAGATCCATTTTTTTTACTCGGGTGGTGCCAATTAAATAATATATGGCCATATATGGTACCTCATGATCAAAATTTTTAATACAGCTCCAGATATGATAATATATGATACTATGTATAGTGCCATATATATTTATATATGGTGTTATTTAAGTAATATATTACTATATATGGTGCCATATAAACCATATATTATCGTATATGGTGCCATTTCAACAAAATGGCACAATATATACTGCATCGTATTTAATCTGTCATTTTTTGGATAAATATAGATCTTACTTAATCCCCAAAAATATTGCTGGATCTAATTCGATCTGCCAAAATTGAGTTCAAATTAGATTTAAGTTTATCCACAAATATATAGCTGGATCTAATTCGATTCGCCATTTTTCGCATCAAATTAGATCTAGGTTTATCCCCAAAGATATTATTGGACCTCCCAATTTTGAGATATAACTTGATCTTAGTTTATCCCCATATATGCAATGGGATCTAATACGATATGATTGGATACACCCAATTTTGAGATCTAATTGGATTAGCTAGATATTACAGAAGATCTTAAACAATATCAAATTAGATATGATTAGATATACCAATATCCTCAAAAAAAAATATTGCTGAATATTAGTAGACAAACAGCAGTAAAGAAATTGTAATATATTCAAAAGTTGAATTATCTTTAAATTTAATTGAGTTGAATACGAATAGCGGTCAATAAACAGAAATATTTGCTGGAAAATAGTAGACTACTTTCTAGAGTGAAGATTTTTATTCGCAATAAGAAAATCAAAAACCAAAAACTAAATATTTAAAATTATTTGTGATGGTTTAGTCGACTAACATCCAGGAAAATTTTTGCTGATTTTAGCAGGGTAAATTGTCATTTGCGATCAACTAAAATATAGCTGAAATTTTGTAAATTCAACAGTTTTGTTTTTGCTATTTGTGTCATTCTAACCAAGCCGATTCTGCTGAGTTCAGCTTTTTCTCAGAAAATATTTTTAAAGGCTTTTATATTAGTGTATGAACAATTGAAAAATTTCTCGAATGTACCAGTGAACTAGAAGAACAGACTAGTACAAAAATAAAATTGATTGAAATGAACTGTAAACTATAATGCCCAATTATAGTAATTTTTTTTACAATTGTTTGTTTGTAGAAATTGTTTCATTTTGCATGGAAATTTCCGGGTGTCCTCACATTTCTCCTCACACTGTGTAAACCGATTTCGACAATTTGTATTACCAAACTGCTAATAACAAACAATTTGAATAAAAATAAGCAACTCATAGTGCGTCTTTGTGACGTGAAGATGATTAAGACACATGTTTTAAGATGCCATCACATTAAAATCCGAGCTAAATTTGCAAAACCCTTTGAGGATTTCGTTTTAGCAAGAGCGTGCTTTCGTTTCGAGTTAGAAACACTGAAACTGACCGCGATGATCATTTTGCAGCAGAATCTGTTTTTCTTATTTATTTTCAAGGATATTCTATAAAAAAAAACAAACAAATTTTTGACTCTTTTCTACGGAGATGTTTGGGATTGAAATATTAAACTTACATATCATAATCTATATTTAATTTAAGTGAACACGCCCAGGTGGAAAAATACGAACGGAAAGGTGTTGGTAAAGCGTCGGCAAGGGTAGTACAAGTGTTGGCAAAACATCTGATTTCCAATTCAGACAGCACTGGTATGACTTCGAAATGATAATGGGTGTTGGCAAAGCGTTGGCATTTTAAAAATTCAGTGCCTTCCTAGTACTTTAAATGCAACAAAACCGGTGATTATTTTATACTGATTTGCCGGTACATTTAAACAACGTTTTTTTTATTTGGAATTAATTTTATTATAAATGAACACATTAAAAAGTTAAATACACAAGAAAAGAAAAAAAATGTAAAAATAAAAAGTGCTGGAAATATATAAAAAGCTAGCGCCCGCGAATAAAGTCAATTGACCGTGCTCTCTTGTTATCATTTCGACACCTTCACAGTAACGTAAAAGGAGAAAATTCGGTGTTGCGCCTATTTTTTGTACCGTTGGCAATTTCCACCTGGGCGTGTTTCAGATTTTTTTTGAAATTCGTGATTTTTCGCGTTTTATTAGAAATTCGTATGGTGGAAAGTATATGTTCTAAATAGGGCAAATGGATACCAAAACTTTTCCTTTGACAAGTAAATCATCGCTGAGTAGATATAGTTTAGAATTTTGCAAATTTTATACATTTTGCACGGTGCTCTGGACCAAATTTTGTTAAAATTTTTGAGTTACTGCAATCTGCATTTGAATTCAGTATCTAGTCGATGTAAGATAAAAGTGCAACTTAACAGAAAAAAATACAGGACGCGCTTTTTTGGCGGAATAATTCCTTTTTCGCGAAAAAAAATTTTATAAAATTTTAATAATAATTTAAATTCAGTTTCTAGTATATGTAAGGATAACTTAACAGAAAAAAACTCAACATGCGAAAAAAATTTTCGGGAAAAAAAATTATTATACAATTTTATTTAGAATCAGCCTATATTTCGATTTTTCTAAAAATATTACAGACACGCGTGTTTCAATAAAATATTTTATGTAATTGTAAACCTAAAAAAATTTCATAATTTTTTTTATTGAATTAGGGCAACTTAATTAATCATGCACGCAGAGAAAAGATATGGTTGCATTATGATCACAGCTACTAAACTATGATCACTACTGCCATACATGGTTGTTGCAATCAAATTATTAATGTATTAATCATACTTTACAAATGATATGGTCGCCTATAATCATTTTATAGTTAAAATCGCTCTTTTTTTCGGTTATCATATTATTTCTTTCGTCTAAAATCATATATATCTGGACAATCATATTCCTCTCTTCGAATTGCAATCATATTATTATCTGAGTTGAGAGAGATCATATTCATATTCACAACTATACAAATGATAGTTTCGACAACCATGAGATGATCATTATAGTTTTTTAAGAGCGTCATCTATCAGTTGGCATCAGTCTTGTTTAAGATTTTGTGAAAAGAAGTTGTAAGAAGCACTAAAATAAATAAATAAATAAATAATAAATATGTATTAAAAAAAATATTTAAAAAATAAAAAAATATCTTATTGGTATTCATATTAAAGGCGACATTGTTTTTGAAGAAAGAACTCGCTCTACCCAAGAAGTCTAGATAGATATAGATTGTCAAGCAATCCTCAAATAATATTATTTATTAATTATATATAAAAAGTGTTTAGTGCTATAAATTAAGTGAAAAAAGTAATTATGTTTTTAATTTTTTGTACTCACGTAGCAAAAAGATTGTTTCAGAGCGTCTGTAGTAACAAATGTGATGTGATAGATTTTAGTTTTGTACGAAAACAAAATTGCAAAAAAGTGCAAAATTTAAAAAAAAAATGTAAGTCCACAACGAAATTATTATAATATTTTCGTACTGATCATATTATGTTCCTGATGATCATAATATGATCCCAAATGATCACAAAATTTTCTTCATTACCATAATATGATCATGAGGAAAATATTATGATCATTAGGAAATAATATTGTCAGTGAGAAAATGTTATGGTCATTTCGGATGCATTGTAAAATTGTATATTTAACAATACTTTTTCACTCAACCTTAAGAGGATGCTGGGAAAAAATATAGGGATTATAGTATGACATACATGACTATAATATGATAATATTGGGATCAGTTTGGAATAATAATGTAGTAATTAAGGGATCATATTATGGCAGAAAAAGGTATTTCATAATATGATTGTCGCAATCATAAATATATGAATGTCGCAATCATAAATATATATAAAATATATGTTGCTCTTCGAATATGGTCATCCCAACCATATTTTTTCCTTGCGTGTGAAAACTGCAGATAAAGGGTTAACATGTTCTATGATAAAATTTCCCTTAAAATTATGTTGGGGATATGCGAACTCAGAGTTTTATTCAAAAGAACTATTACATTACTTTTTGAGTATTGTTCAATACAGTGTTGGCGAAAAAAATTAAAACTTTAAACGGCCATAAAATTTTACTGTACCAACACAGGACCAAACGCTCTTGAAGTTTTACTATACTAATCTAATACAATATTTCGATATAAGAACCATCCACCCCCAAGATTAATGCCCTCATTTTTTCCACAGTGTAACTAACCCTCAGGAACCAAAGGTCCCTGCAATAAATTTTGGAATTATTTCGTCCGTATGCAGCTCTTCAATACGCTTTAAGTGCTATAACTTGAAAGAACACACCTTGAGGGACACTCTACAAAACATACATTCCCCTACAAAACTACCAAAATTTTAGGTGTTTGTTTTACGCAACATTAACAATCTAACTTATAGTCCAAGTTATCCCAGTCCATTTTTACCCTGGACCGATAAGAAAAAATTCACGTCCGTTAGTTTTGTCTCCTAAACCACATGTGCAAATTTCGTTGCGAAGTTTTAGTTATAGAGGAATCCATTGAAAATGAAATTATTTAAAACTTAATTACGGAAAATTTAGACGAATTCAAACTTTTTGTACATGTTCTTCCTGGTCTCGAGGCAGATACTTTAAGACCGGTGCTGATTTGATCAGTAGCGAGTTAGGCCCTTCGAGACTGGTCTATTTGAGACATGTCTCTGAACTCCACCAGGGAGAGAAATCTACATCTATGGCATATTTTCTTCCGAACGTACAAGTTGAGGTTGAAAAGTATCCAGTTATGATCCGAAAATGATATTTTATCGGACACCCGCAACGTTTCAACCAAAACAAAATAATTACCCGAAATCAGTGTAACATCTAGAAACTCCTATCAATCTCTAAAATTTTCGAAGCTTTAAAAAATAAAAGTAGGGTTAGTGACAGAATTTTATATAGTTAGGTAGCACAGCTGTCTTGAAGGGTCGATAGGTGTGATGAAAATGTAGCTAAAATCGGCTTTCAGGGTTTCATTTGTATTCGTTTTAAAGTCAAAAAAATGCAAACCCCGAAATCGTAGCTGATCATCTTCTCAAAATAACGCGGAAATACATTTTTAGGCTAAACTGCACTCCTTAAAAAAGAAAAAAAAGTAGGTGGTCCCCTACCCCGCTGGGGCCCCCCGGCCACGCCCCAATAGTTAATGGACTTTTAGTAGACGCCAACAAAACTTTCTTTTTTTTTGAAATCTACATTTCAATTAAAACTAGGTTTTATTATGTCTTCTACTAAAAACCTCAAATTTTATTACAATACTTAACTATTACTATAATTTTTTTTTTAGATTTTTCTTTTATATATTTTTTTACATTTTTGTATTTTAGAAATAATTTAAATAATAAAATAACTTAATTTGTTTAAATATGAAACGACGAGAAGGCAGTAACTGCCTTTTTAAGCCTTAATCTATACGAAGGTTCCTCTAGGTTATTTATTTTGTATCTATTCCAGAATGTTAAGAAGTCCCTATGAATAGATTCCCCGGCTTGTTCGGACCACAGCCCTAATCCATTGTTATTTAAAAAATGCACACAATCTTGTATGTGCTTTAGGGAAACGTGTATTTTTAATGTTTCAGAGACATCCTCAAGGCTTCCAAAAGCTTTCCGCAATTCAGAAAGATGACTATCTAACTCAGGGCCTACAGTATTAGTTGTAAAGCAGCAGTTAACAACTTTATTCATAGCTTTCAGAGTAGTAACAAAGGGCACCAATCTCAAATTTCACACATTAACAGAAAAGTCTGGATCGAATAATTTGTCTGCCTCTTTTAACAGTTTTCTGCACGCATTTCCTTCAAAAATTTCACCGTGATAACTTTTGGAAATAACATTTAATTTTTTTGGCCAGATCAATGCTGTTTCTCGACCCACAAGAGGAACTAAACCTTTCCAGAAGATATGATTAACTAATCCTTGTAAAATATGTAATTCGGGAATGATACACTTTTCAAGAACATAAGTTTGGTCATTTTCAATCAGAAGAGGAGCATGAATTGTACTACGACATTGCTGAGAATGTTTTTTTTTATCTTTTCCCATAGCACAAAACAGTTCATAGTCTTTTTTCAAATCTCCATATGTTTTTAGTCCCTTCTGCTCATTATTCAGTTGTGACTGTGATTGGTTATTGTCCTTCAAATCTATACGATTCTTTAAATCTATTGCTGTTATAAAACAAAACGGACATGGATGTCGCAGTTTGCTGACCATTGATTATTAATAGCAATTTAAAATCTGAAACAAACTTAAAAGATATATTATTGAGTTTGGTTAAATTAAATAAAAGTTCCATATTTTCATAGGTTTCTTTTACGCAAGGTACAATGCATAAAAGTATTAACCTATGGACACTTGTTAATTTGCTTTTATTACCTATAGTACCTCCCTCAGAATACAATCGTCGCTTTTTCATCGGGACATTATAATCCTGATTAGATTCATCATCAGCAGTATTGAATTCCGAATAATTATCTGGAAGTATTGCCATAGAAATTTTAAAAAAACCCTGTCCGCCATCGGCCATAACTTTCATAACATAATTGCCGATTATGTTTCGTTCACTAACTATCGCTTCTACTAATTTTTCAGCATCTGCCCAAACAACAGGTCTATTTTGTTTATTCGTTGAATTTTCACAATCGAATTCAAAAATGCCATCATTATATTCATTCTCTAATGTTTTTGAATTTTGGGAAGCATGTTGAGCGTAATACGACGGTACGGATTTTCTTCCACTATTGCATCTTATAAAATTTGTTAACTTTTTCATGTCACTACCCGACGCACCTGTATTTACTTGATAATTATCCAGGTTTTCGGTAGTGAAAACTGCTTCAGTATGTTTAAATTTCGGGTTGAAAATTACTTTTGCTTTTGAACCTCCAGTACTTAATGTTAGTTCGACGTTACTGACAGAGGGACTGTTACCAAGATCCACAGTTTGCTGATGCATTTTTGTCTTTAATAATGACATTACAACTTGGTCTTGTTGTGTCGAAGGAAGCCTATCCATAATTTTAACAACATTTTCAGGATTAGATTTACAGGTATGTTTTTTACCTTTACCTGTTTATTGAAGACATTTTGTGCACAATGTCATCGAATTATACGATTCATTCTTACATAATGGCGTCTTTAATGAAAGTCGGCCATTTTTGGAAGATCCATAAAGCCCATTAAAAGTATCTATGTGATTAGATAACGATCGTACATTGCTTTTACCTCTCTTGATTTGTGTATGACCTTTGAATCTCCCAGTTAGACAGATATAACAATTGCACGAATCATTATTTTGACGAGTTTCTTTCAGCAATTCTATATCCTCGTAATTCGGCATAGTTTGAATAGGTCTCTTAAAAATACCCTTGTGATGATCGGTAAGAGTTACGTAACATGTGCCGCAAATGCCTAATGGAAATTTTTTATCTGAAATATTGAAATGTTTATTCAACAGACCCTTAATTAGATCTTCAATCTTTTTATTGATGAGAAATGAGTCAGGTTTTTTTTCCCCGAAGACAATTTTCTTTCCACACGGCGCACATACTTTTTTTCTATTTTCTTCGTGGCAACATTTAAAAGTAGGCATTATGAAATAAAAAAATTCGCTACCAAAATTCTATCAATAATGTTTCGCGCTCCCAGTCGAAATAATTGCCAATAATATGCTGCCCCGCTTAGTACTGATCAATGACATATGCTTCATACACACAAACATACACATTCTCAACAAAAAATAACATTCAAAAAATATCTAGTAGGTTATTTTCGTACGGGATAATCGACAGTATTATGACCATATACCATTGGGCGGTCCTCTTATTATATTAATATTGTTATCGTACGTTAACTTTTATTGAGTTGTGGTAATTGATCGAAAATTGTAAAAACTTTTCAATGTTGTACTTTTTAGTGAATATTTTTAGTGCAAAAATGCAATTTGTTGTAATAGTTTAGTATTGCAATAAAATTTTAAGTTTTTAGTAGAAAAGACATAATAAAACCTAGTTTTAATTGAAAAGTAGATTTCCCAAAAAAAAGAAAGTTTTGTTGGCGTCCACTAACTTAAGTATTCTACACGTCCATTAACTTTTGGGGCGTAGCCGGGGGGGCCTCAGGGAGGGGGGAGCGGACCACCTACTTTTTTTTCTTTTTTGAGGAGTGCAGTTTAGCCTAAAAATGTATTTTCGCGATATTTTGAGAAGATGATCAGCTACGATTTCGGGGTTTGCATTTTTTTGACTTTAAAACGAGTATAAATGAAACCTCGAAAGCCGATTTTAGCTACATTTTCATCACACCTATCGACCCTTCAAGAAAGCTGTGGTAGGTTGTTAGTATTAATTGGGCTAGTTTTTTTTCGTTTCCTTATAGAAATTACCGATTTTAAATTTTGTGGCGTTTGAATAAAATTATTTTTTTAAGTTCCTTAAAAAATTTTGTTATTGTGCATATCTACACGCAGAGAAAAGATATGGTTGCAATATGATCACGGCTACAAAACTATGATCCCTACTGCCATACATGGTTGTTGCAATCATATTATTAATTTATTAATCATACTTTACAACTTATATAGTCGTCTGTAATCATTTTATAGTTTAAATCTCTCCTTTTTTCGCTTATCATATTTTTTTCTCGGCTACAATCATATATTATCTGGACAACCATATTCCTCTCTTCGAATTACAATCATATTATTACTTGTACTGAGAGATATCAAGTTTACAATCATTGGTAGGGGTTCGACAACTATAATTTGGTCAGTATACCTTTTTATGAGCGTCATTGATCAGTTAGCGTCATTCTTGTTTCAGATTTTGTGAAAAGAAGTTATAAGACGCAATCAAAGAAAATAATACATAATAAACAAAAAAAAAAAAAAACAATTTAAAGATATTAATTTTAATAGTGACATTGTTTGTAGAAGAAAGAATTCGGTCCAACGAAGAACCTTCAAATTAGAATTTACTTTAAAGTGCTCAGTGTTACAAAATAAGTAAAAAGTGATTAAAAAAGTGTTTTTTTTTAATTTTTGTACTCACGTAGAAAACTTATTGTTGAAGAGCGTCCATAATAAGGAGTGTTACAGCTTTTACTTTTGTACGGAAATCAAATTGAAGAAATGTACAAAATTGAATAAAATGTAAAGAGTGCACAAAATAATCATAATATTTTCCTAGTGATCATAATATGATTCTAAGTGATCACAAAATTTTCGACAGGACAATAATGTGATCACTGGGAAAATATTATGATCATCAAGAAAATATTATGATCCTAAGGAAAATATTATGATGATTTTTGGATGCATCGTGAAATTTTAATACAACTTCAGCAAAATACTGGTAGAATACTATAGGAATTATAGGACAATAATATGATAATATGCAGGACAATAATATGATAATATTGGGAGACTTTTACAATCATAGTGTGATAATTTATTCACCATATTATGATAAAAATGAGGTAAGAGTATGATAGTGGCAACTATGTAATAACATGATTGTCGCAATCATAAACCCAAAAATATATGATGCTCTTAGAATATGATTATCCCAACCATGTTTTTTCTTTGCGTGTAATTACACCAAATGGTAACAGAACCGTAATATATACTTAATTATCGCATCTTTGCCAAAAGGTTTACAAATTAAAAATTATTTCGAACGTATTTCAGTTACTACAAATTCCCCTTGTCATTAATTTGTCAAACACCACTTAACCAACCCAGGAAAAAATTTTATTTATTCTGAAATTTTCTAATACTATGATATTTTTTAATTTTTTTAGATGCAAAAATACTCGGATATTTTTTGTTCCTCGAAAATAACCCTAACGCATTTCTAGGAATCGCCACACATTGTAAATTTTTTGAATGTTTTTTCAAAACTGCAACTAAAATTTTTAAAAAATTAAAAACCCAAAATTTAAATTTTGAGAAATCCACTACGGAGGTTTGATAAGTACATTATAGGAAATCGAAATGCCAAACATAACATATTCAATGGCAGTTATTCAATTTCAGCGATTTTGGAAGAAAATGCGATTCTTAGAATAAATTAATTATTCTTCTTTCTTTGAAATTCATTAAAGAAAACTAACAGTATGTTGACTAGGGTTTTTCTTTTCCCGGACTTTTTCATTTCCCGGGACAGCGGGATTTTTTTCTGAATTTCCCGGGATCCTGGGAATTCCGTTGGTTAGAAAATAAATAAATCCGACATATGTTGTACTTCAAAAACTCGATTTCTAATAAAACACCGTCCGACAAAGTTAATTTTTTGGTTGTACCTCATGGGTACCCAAGTACAAAAAATGATATGGAGCCATATGAAGTTATATTTAATGATATATAATCTTTTATGTAATTAGATATAATTATATCCGAAAAATGAGAACGTCTCATTGTATCATATTGTATCGAATTGTATACAATTGTATACAATTTGGTACAATTTGATACAATTTTATGCAATTCGATACAATTGTATCCGAATTTTGTCCTCATCCAATTACATCAAATTATATCTTTTTGTATAAAATTATATAAAATGTTATAAAAGTGGACATAGTTTGATACAATTATATCTAAAAATTTTCCTTATACTTTAGATCATATTATATATGACCACATCTAACAATATACAAAAATTATTTTTTTAAATAAAAAGATATGCAATATCGGGATCCAATTATGGGGATATGGGGGATTCCAATTACAAATAAATGTAATTGAAATTAAAAAAACTCAATTACATTTCATGTAACTGTAAGTGATTTCAATTAAAAATTTCAATTACATTTAGAATTAAAGTGTTTTTTGTTAAAATTTTGTAGAAAAAACTGACTGGGATAGGTTGGATAGGCGTGGATAAGTATAAAAAGAATACGTCATGTTGGGCTGACCCCTCACTTGTGCTTTTTGTCATTATTTCTTTTCCGAAAAAATGTAATTGTAATTGACATTTTTCAATTACAATTACATGTAATTGTGTAATTGTATGTGTAATTAATTTCCAAATATAATGATTAACCCAAATGTCTGCTGGAGATCCTATAATTTCGATAAATCGTCCATTATTTTTATCCAGATTTACAATGACAGTGCATTAAACATGAACAAAATTTTCTTTATTTTTAGTAATTTTAAAATAAAGTTAACAAGACTAAAATTTTAAAGTTAATAGGATTATGTTATACAACCAAGATATAAGAATAATAGTAAAAAAAATAGTAAAATATTACAAAATAGTAAAAATTACTAAAAATATAAGATGCAAAAAATAAACTCACACACGAATCATGCACGGGTTATATATTCTTATTCACGCTCACGCACGAATCAAGTACGAATTATATATTCTCAGACTCACGCACGAATCACTTGACTATAGTAATTATTACTCACGATCACGTGTGAATAACGTAACTCACGAACATTTCTAGTCACGCGCCAATCCCTAGTAATTACTAAATCTAAAACTAGTTCAAAATCATTGTTAACATAGAACCACATATAATATAATACCGTTTTATATGGACCTTATATGTTTTTATATAAAATCACTTTGAAATAATTGCTTATGTGGGATGATATATAATTATAGATGATTTTATAAAGAACGTTATATTCCCGAGTAAAAAAAATTGATCTCGCGCAGTATATAATCATATCCAATTTGATATTGTTTAAGATCTGCTGTAATATCTAGCTGATCCAATTAGATCTCAAAATTGGGTGTATCCAATCATATCGTATTAGATTCCATTGTATATATGGGGATAAACTAAGATCAAGTTATATCTCAAAATTGGGAGGTCCAATGATGTCTTTGGGGATAAACCTAGATCTAATTTGATCCGAAAAATGGCGGATCCAGCTATATATTTGCCGATAAACTTAAATCTAATTTGATCCGAAAAATGGCGGATCGAATTAGATCCAGCTATATATTTGTGGATAAAATTAGATATAATTTGATCTCAATTTTGGCAGGTCGAATTAGATCCAGCAATATATTTGTGGATAAACTTAGATCTAATTTGATCCGAAAAAGTGGCAGATCGAATTAGATCCAGCAATATATTTGGGGATAAACTTAGATCTAATTTGATCCGAAAAATGGCACACCGAATTAGATCCAGCTATATATTTGGGGATAAACTTAGATATAAATTGATCTGAAAAATGGCAGATCAAATTAGATCCAGCAATATATTTGGGGATAAACTTAGATCTAATTTGATTCGAAAAATGGCAGATCGAAAAAATGGGTTAATCTAATTATATAAAATTAGATTTAATGCAAAAAGTTAGATTTTAATTGATACCATTAGACAAAAATAACCCAATAAACCATGAAACGATACAGTATCGTTAAGGAATTCATATTAAGTATCATATTTGCTATCGTTTATGATACAAAAATATGAACTCGTAATGATATCATAATTTTTCAAAATAACGATAAATTTTCTGAAAAAATCATATTTGCTTGTTCTTATTTAATCGTTAAAGATATCATATATACTTCTTTATTTCGATATCGTCAATGATATCATATTTTCATCGAATAGTGATAAAATAACGACAAAAATTTTGCAATATGACGAAAATATTATCGCACTGCCTGATATTTTCGATATCACAACGATATCGTTATTTCATGAAAAAACGATATCATTAACGAATGTGCACTTTTCTTCACAGTACCTATTACTTATGAATCGAAATGATATCGTTACGAATTCGAAACGATATCGTTTGGTTTGTTGGGAAATCATTCAGATATCGCTCAGATTGCATTAAACGGTCCATTCAATTGAAATTATTTCTTGATTATCATTATGTCACATCCAATTTTATATAATTAGATAAACTTGTTTTTCGGATTGTATTTCATCATATTAGATCCAAGGTGGATCTAAATTACTGCAGTACGATCCACCATTTTTCGAATAAAATTTTATTTTGGCCGGTATCAAAAAAAGATATGATTGTATGTTGTACTTCATTAATTTTTTTTAATAGGGCATCCACAGAAATGACAGATAAAAATAGATCCCGCATTATATTTGGGTACTATGTAAGATCTTCATTTATTTGGGATTAAATAAGATCCCAGCCAGATATTGCCAACTGTTCAAAAAATAATACACTGGCAGAGCACTGATTTTATAAAAATTACAATATTTTGTTAAAATAGGCTTTAAACTCAGAAGGTCTCGAGTTGGATACCGTTCACGGCTATGGATTTTTTTTTTTTATAAAATGAATTTCTTTTTATAAAATTATAATTTTTTTATAAAATTCTATTTTTTTTATTATATTGAATTTTTTTAATAAAATAAAACAAAATAATTTTTTTTTTTTAAGAGAAGCAACACAAGAAATTCTTCCTATTAATTAACGTGTTGCTTCTTTGGAAAGGGAATAGAGAAGAAGTGAAAGGTGGTGAAAGATGAAGGGCTTCAAATATGGCAACACTGTAACTGCGCGAGATGTTGAATTTTAGAACAGTTGTTGCGCGCCATCTGATGGTGAGTTGGCGAACTTTGATGAAGCTTTTTAGTTCATAGCCCAGTTTATTATTTTACTTCGGTAGGGTTAAGTGCTATGGGAACACCGAAGGAGGACTCTGCGATGTGTATGAGGGATAGAAAAGCTCATACATATTACTATTTTTCATAAATTGATGTTGCCTTGGTTGGGGCTCGAACCCGCAACCTCACGTGTAACAGTCCAACGCGCTTACCATTACACCACAGCGCCCATTAACATCTTTTTGACGCTATACACCATTTCCAATTGTATCAATTGTTTTTAAGATTTATCAATTGTGTTTCAGAAATAATTAATTGTATTTTAGAACTTATGAATAATTTTTCAGATTTATGAATTGTTTTTCAGAACTAGTCAATTGAATTTCAGTTTTATCAATTGTATTTCAGAAATTATCAAACTGTATTTCAGAAATTATCAATTGTAATTCAGAAATTATGAAATGTATTTAATAAATTTTTCTCTATTAACTATGAAATACAATCAACAAATTCTGAAATAGATTTGATTATTTCTGAAATACAATTAATAATTTCTGAAATACATTCGATAATTTCTGAAATACAATTATAACTCTTTCTATTTTTCGCGTCACATATGGTATGTTGTTTAAATGATATGATATAACAAAGTATATGGTATTATACAATATATAGTAGCATATATTATCATATCTGGTACTGTATAAAAAATGTTGTTCATGAGGTACCATATATGAGCATATATTGTTGAAATGGCACCATATATGATAATATATGGTTTAAATGGGACCATATATGGTAATATATTGCTTAAATAACACCATATGTAAATATATATGACATTATATATAGTGGCATATATTATCACATCTGGAACTGTATTAAAAATTTTGATCATGAGGTATCATATATGACCAAATATTGTTTAAATGGCATTATATATAGTAATATATGGTTTAAATGGCACCATATATGGTAATATATTGTATAAATGACACCACATATCAATATATATGGCACTGTATATAGTAGCATATATTATCATATCTGGAACTGTATTAAATATTTTGTTCATAAGGTACCATATATGACCATATATTGTTTCAATGCCACCATATATGATAATATATTGTTTAAATGGCACCATATATGATAACATCTAGTTTAACTAGCGCCATATATAGTTATATATTGTTTAAATGATACCATATATAATTATATATTGCTAAAATGCCACCATATATATTAAGATATAGCTCTATATATAACTACCCGAGTAAAAAAAATTTATCTCGCGCAATATCTAATTATATCCAATTTGATATTGTTTAAGATCTGCTGTAATATCTAGCTGATCCAATTAGATCTCAAAATTGGGTGTATCCAATCATATCGTATTAGATCCCATTGTATATATGGGGATAAACTAAGATCAAGTTATATCTCAAAATTGGGAGGTCCAGTGATATCTTTGCGGATAAACCTAGATCTATTTTGATCCGAAAATTGGCGGATCCAGCTATATATTTGCGGATATTTTTAGATCTAATTTGATCCGAAAAATGGCGGATCCAATTAGATCCAGCTATATATTTGGGGATAAACTTAGATCTAATTTGATCTCAATTTTGGCAGATCAAATTAGATCCCGCAATATATTTGTGGATAAACGTATATCTAATTTGATCCGAAAAAGTGGCAGATCGAATTAGATCTAGCTATATATTTGGGGATAAACTTAGATCTAATTTGATCCGAAAAATGGCACATCGAATTAGATCTAGCAATATATTTGTGGATAAACTTAGATATAAATTGATCTGAAAAATGGCAGATCAAATTAGATCCAGCAATATATTTGTGGATTAACTTAGATCTAAATTTATCCGAAAAATGGCAGATCGAATTAGATTCAGCAATATATTTGTGGATAAACTTGGATATAAATTGAATAGAAAATTGGCAGATCAAATTAGATCCAGCAATATATTTTGGGATTTAGTAAGACCTAATTTGATCCGAAAAATGGCAGATCGAATTAGATCCAGCAATATATTTAGGGATAATCTTGGATGTAAATTTATCCGAAAAATGCCAGATCGAATTAGATCCAGCAATATATATGTGGATAAACTTAGATCTAAATTTATCCGAAAAATTCCTAATCGAATTAGATCCAGCAATATATATGGGGATAAACTTGGATCTAAATTTAACCGAAAAAATGGCAGATCAAATTAGATCCAGCAATATAATTGGGGATAAACTTGGATCTAAATTTATCAGAAAAATGGCAGATCGAATTAGATCCAGCAATTTATTTCGGTATTAAAATGGTAGATCGAATTAGAAACAGCAATATATTTGGGGATTGACATCTAAAAGTATCCATAAAAATGACAGATAAAATTAGATGCCGCATTATATTTGGGTACTACACAGAACGAATTTACAAAATTCTAATTAAATTTTTAAACACCTTTCTCATACCAAATTTGTAAATACAAAAAAAAAACTTTTTAAAAAGGCACCAACAAAGAAATTTGTAAATCCAAAAAAAAATTATTTTGTTTTTTGTAACTTTGAATTTTTATTTTTAAACAATTTTTATATGAAAGATAACAATTTACAAACTACCCAGGAAAATTTGCTGTTCCAAAGAATCGGTTGTACAATAGCTACTTTTCATTCACAACCCCTTCTACTGTCGATTCTAACACCGATTCTTTTGTTCCGATTCCAGAACCAGTTCCATGGAATCGGTTGCAGTGGAACCAGTTGTAGAATGGGTGTGGTTGGCTACCGATTGTAAAAAATTTTCCTGGGTAGTTACAAATATTTCAAACAAAAAAATTGTTGGGAATAAAATTTCAATTTAAAAGAAAATGTGATTGCTTTTACAAATTCCCATTGTTGGTGCCTACTGTTTTTTCTGTATACGTAAGATCTCCATTTATTTGGGATTAAATAAGATCCCAGACATATATTGCCAACTGTTCAAAAAATAATAGACTGGCAGAGCACTGATTGTATAATTAAATTACAATATTTTGTTAAAATAAGGTTTATAGCGAATTTACATTATGATCGAAATCGAGTTAAAAGTAGATTTCGATAGATTTCGACTGAAATCCAATAAAAATTTGGGATTTCAAACAGATTTCCCATAGGAAATGAAATCCCAATTTAATTTGGATTTCAGCGAAATCTCATCGAAATCCAAATTGAAATCCAATTTTTCTCCCATATTTGCAGAAAAGTAGGGAAGTTTGTAGAAAAATTGGCAACATTTAGCAGCTGTTTATGTAATTAAAATTTATTAAATAATAAATTTTAATAACTTTAAAAAATTAAGGAATAACATAATAAAGTCTGTTATTTTTAATTGAAAGAAATATTTAAAGTTGAAAACGGCTATTTTATTGTGTCCGACGAAGAGAAACTATGAAAAATCAAATGATGGCGCCGGCAAGACCACTGACAAAACATTGAATATTTTAGCTTTATACTAATCATCCCTATACTTAAACACATTTCTTAGTAAATATAACATTGTTTCTTTCATAATATAAATGATTTTTGTGTTCCGCCATTAAATAAAATGGTTTTTAGAAAATCTTTTAATTTTAGTAATTTTTTAAGGTTACCCAGCCAGCAAGTTCGGAGCGCTCATAAATAAGATTCTTAAATGGCTCGTAGAAATGATTATTGTTTTTTTGAAAACACTCTTTTTTTGGCAGAATATATGAACCCTCAAAAAACAATCCAAAAAGTTGTCTCTACAATCTAAAAAGCTGTCTCAAAATGAGGGTTCATTTTTCGGACTCAAAGAAGATTCCAAATTTATTTAAATTTATGAGGAAAATTTCGATTTTATACGTTCTTTTTTCTGAGTCATTTCTGATTACACAGGGGGCTCTTTTGGACGGACCACTTTCATAGGAAAAAGTGAAAAAATGTTTATGTTTTTGGAGCTCATTTCTGAGTCATTAATGATCATCTTTGTTTGCTGGGTTACCCAGCCAGCAAATTCGGAGCGCTCATAAATAAGATTTTTAAAAGGCTCATAGAAATGATTATTGTTTTTTTGAAAACACTCTTCTTTTGGTATAAAATATGAACCCTCAGAAAACAATCCAAAAAGTTGTCTCTACAATCTAAAAAGCTGTCTCAAAACGAGGGTTCATTTTTCGGACTCAAAGAAGATTCCAAAATTATTTCAATTTATGAAGAAAATTTCGATTTTATATGTTCTTTTTTCTGAGTCATTCACAGGGGGCTCTTTTGGACGGACCACTTTCATAGGAAAAAGTGGAAAAATGTTTATGTTTTTGGAGCTCATTTCTGAGTCATTAATGATCATCTTTGTTAGCTGGGTAGTTTGTTTACAAAAAAATTGTTGTTGGCTGATCGAAATCCCAATCATCTGTCAAATATTCTAATGTAAACGATATAGATTTCGAATTGGATTTCAAAACGAAATCTACTGAACATTTTAACAATGTAAATTCGCTATTAAACTCAGAAGGTAACGAGTTCAATATGCATTTCTTTTACAAAATGAATTTCTTTTTATAAAATTAAAATTTTTTTTTCTATAAATTTTTTTATAAATTTATATATTTATTTTTTTATTAAATTGAAATCTTTGAATAAAATAATTTTATTTACATTATTTTGACGCTCTACACCATTTCCAATTGTATTATTTGTTTTAAGATTTATCAATTGTATTTCAGAAATTATTAATTGTATTTCCGAAATTCACAACTATATTTCAGAAATTATCAAACTGTATTTCAGAAATTATCAATCGTATTTCCGAAATTATGAAATGTATTTGAGAAATTTTTCTCTATTAGCTATGAAATTCTGAAATAGATTTCATTATTTCTGGACACAACTAAATAAATATATAATTAAATTTGCGTAATATTGTAGTTTCTGAAGTGCAAATAATATTTTGTGATATACAATTAAAATTTTCTAAAAAAAATTTAATAATTTCTGGAATACCTTTTTTCGATGCTTATAAGTTAGCTCGAAATGCTTTTATCATTCATTTAATTTGTAGCTATCACACATCTATAACAAATCTCGTTAGATTAGAGTGTAGAGGTCTTGGCTGACAATCTGGTGGACTGGGTTAAATTTCATGTTTTTAAGAGCAAATATTAAAAAAGTTTTCTCAATTTTTTCAAAAATGTTTTTTGAAATCTATTTTTTTGCCAAGATAGTTAATGCAACGTTCTGCCAACGCATAACCGATTATACTGTGCAGATTATATTTTTCTGTCTGGGATTAACATTAACATTAATTAACACTATATTTTTATTTTTAGGAAATACATTTTTATTTTATTATAAGTTAACTATTTAACAAAATGTTGGGTTTTAATTTTTATTAAAAAAAAATAAAAATTGTTTTTTCGACCTTTTTATTAATAAATTTCTAATTAACTATTTAACTTTATAAAGTGTTTATAAATTATAACTTAAATGCACATATATATATGTTAAATGTAGGTGAACAAATTGTTGATATGGACCCACAAATTGTATCTCAACTGATATTGGAATTATTGTACCATAACCATACATCAATATATATTGAATGATATACATATATTACAATATATGACACTGTATTATAAATATTGTTAATGAAGTAACATATCTGATAATATTTTTTATAGCGCCATACATAGTTTTACATTATTCAAATTAAACCATATATGGAATTGTATTCAAAATGTTGATGTGGTACCAAATTTGACCATATATTGTTTAAATTGTGCCATATATGACAATATATTGTTTAAATGATACCATATATGTCTATATATTAATATTGTTTAAATAACACCATATATCAATATATATGGGACTATATATGGTAGCATATATTATCATATCTGCATCTGTATTAAAAATGTCGTTCATCAGGTCCCATATATGAGCATATATTGTTGAAATGGCACCATATATGACCATATATGGTTTAAATGGCACCATATATGGTAATATATTGCTTAAATAACACCATATATAAATATATATGGCACTATATATGGTAGCATATATTATCATATGTGGAACTGTATTAAAAATATTGTTCATGAGGTACCATATATGGGCATATATTGATGAAATTGCACCATATATGATAATATATGGTTTAAATGGTACCATATATGATAATATATGGTTTGAATGGCACCATATATGATAATATATGGTTTAAATGGCACCATATATGATAATATATAGCTTAAATAACAACATATATAAATATATATCGCACTATATATAGTACCATATATTATCATATCTGGAACTGAATTAAAGATTTGGTTTATGAGGTACCATATATGACCATATATTGTTTAAATGGCACCATATATGATAATATCTAGTTTAACTGTCACCATATATAATTATATATTGTTTAAATGATACCATATATAATTATATATTGCTACAATGCCACCATATCTATTAAGATATAGTTCTATATATAACTATATATGCAATAAGATCAACCATGTTATGTAATATATAATTATATATGCCATATCTAATATTATGAAGGCCGATATCTAATTAGATGAAATTATATATGGCATAATATAAGGAAAAATTTTCGGAAAAAACGTCATATATAATTATATATGGATATACATAACCACATGTCTAATTATATATTGTAATATATGCCACATATGATTATATATAATTTTTTTTACTCGGGTATATATGCAATAAAATCAGACATGCTATGTAATATATAATCATATATACCATATCTAATATTATAAAGGCCGATATCTAAATTTGAAATTATATATGGCATAATATAAGGAAAAAATTTGGAAAAAGACGTCATATATAATTATTTATGGATATACATAACGACATGTCTAATTATATATTGTAATATATGCCACATATGATTATATATAATTTTTTTTACTCGGGTTGTTATATAGTAAAGAAATCATGAAATATTGTAGATATGGAACCATATTAAGTTATATATATAATCATATCTAACACAAATTATGAAATATTTCTTATATGGCTCCACATATAGTTTTATATTATTATGTATAGTGTCATACTAAATTATATATAAACGTATATGTAATTATATCTGTAATATGTTACTTTATGTACTTATGTATAGCACATGCAATTATATGTAGGCCAGTATGTAATAATATAAAATCACATATGTCTCCATATTAAAACCTTTGAGGAAAAAATATCTAACATATGACTATATAAAAGTATATCTGCTTGAATTTAAAAGCATAAGTGGCCATATGTAACTATAAGTTACTATATGCAATTACATAAAATAATATATGGTTATATCAAAACTTTTTTACTCGGGTACTTAATATATTCTGAAAGGAGGGCTGAATATAAAATATCCATGGCTTACACATTTTCTAGATCAATTCGTTTAACAGTTTAAATCGCGAATTACTATTTAGATAATATATTTATGGAAGGCCGTCTTAATTTTAAATAATTTTAAAATAAAATATATTAACTTAATATTAATTCGCGGTTTAAACGGTAAAACGAATGGATATAGAAAATGTGAAAGACATGGGTATTTTAATTTATTCCGTTCTTTCAGGATATATTGGAATTGTTAATGGGTGCAAACTTATGTCGGACCAGTTTTATAGTCAGATCTAAGATATATTTTTTGCTTAAATATGTCTTAAATATGGAATCCAAAAATGTCTATTCACAAATATTTTGTTTTTATGCAGATTTTTAGATTATTCGCATAGAATTATTTTATAAAAAAGTTTAAAAGTGAGTATTTTTCACACAAATTATTAGGCAAATTCTCTTAAATCTTTTTATAAAAATCGACACTAGAATATTATTAAATAATATTTTATTCATCTTAACACACTATATATAGTAAAAAATATAATTTAATATGTATTATATAATTTAATATAATTTAATATAATTGTTTATTATCAACATGGATTTATGTTGTAGGTTCATAAAATAATTAGAATATGTATTTAAAATTAACGGTTCGTTGTCGTTCATAAATCTGTGTTTCATAAGTTGTCGATCAGAGTTCAATTCGACAGCAAGCAACTGCGATACGAATTAAGAATAAGAATTAAAGTTTAAAGCAAAAACAGTAATAACAGAAGATAAAAATAACATTGTTAGAATTTCGTTGATGTCAGTCTAAAGGTTCAATTAGACCTGCCATAACCATAACCATATAAAACAGCTGTTCAAACCAATCTTATGGGCTACAATGTATTCGATTATTGGTGACATGCCATAACGCCGTAACCGTAACCGTAGATACCAATTGAATTTTGGTTTTCTGCTATGGCGATATGGTTAGGGCTATGGCGATATGGCACGTCTAATTGAATTGTTTCAATTTGCTTATTTGTTTCAATTCAATATAAATAGGTCAATATCAATTATTAACCCATAAAGGCAGGTTTGTAGCAGGACCCGAAAATACGTATTCTATCGCCTTATCGAATTTTTTATTTTTTTCTTCTCTGTAATTTACTTGTAAATATTTTAATATCTCTTTTAAATTTAAAATAATTTAAAGGAAAATGTGATAATATTTGATCACAAATTGAATGAAAAACATTCACTAAATAGTTTTTTTTAATTGGTTTAATTGAATATAAATTATTATGCCACAATTATTTAGAAAGAAATTATTTAATTTGAATAGTTGCCTTTTAAATTAACATATTAAAAAATCCAAAATAATTTAAAAAGCATCTGCATAATATTAAAAAATACAATTGAAATAAAGGAATATCAGTTTAAATTTAAATGAAATTATTTGAAGTGAAAAATCCTCAAAATATCCAATTGAAAATACTAAAATATCACAAATTTATTTAATGCCTAGTTTCTTGGAGGTATTTGGAACTGAGTTACGGATGTTGAAGTGTTGTATATATTGCTTTATTTGAACAACTATCACCATTTTAAATAAAAAACAAATTTCTGAAGTTTGAGTATTTTTGTTGGCAAAATTGGTAATGCGTGATAAAATTTGTTTTCAGTTTAACTTAACCAAATTCAACTGACGTCCAAAAAAAATTTGGCTTAAATAATATTTTTTTATACTAATTTAGTTTATTTAATTTGAAATCGAATTTTTTAATTTCAAATATTTCTAATTTAAATTAATTTCAAATCAATACTTTAAATTTATTTAGCTTCGAAAATTGCAATACATAATAGCTATAACTTCTGTAAAAGTATATAAAAAAAAATCCCGGGAAATCCCGCACAAAATTCCCGGGATTTCGGGATTGAAAAAAGGGCGGGATTCCCGGGAATTCCCGGGACATAAACCCTAATCTTGACCCATATCATAAGAATTATCTCTCGTCAGCCGAGGTCAAAAGTCAAATTTATATATATCTTATGTTTTTCTGACAAATGTATCGAAATATTTTGTTAGTTTTTATGGATTTGGATTAAAATTGAAAATATTAACATAATAAACTCAAAAACCATTGATTTATGGATTTTTCAAATAAAAATATCCCTTATGTATATGCACTCATAATATTATGTCGGTTGGTCGAACAGAAAAATTTGTTACTTTAACAGTATTGTTACTTTAAATTTATTGATTTTAAAACATTTTTTTTTAATTTAACATATCTAAATTTAATTAAAATATTTGAAAAACTACATTTTTATTTGTGATTATGCTGAGTCGTAAAATGTGTTCAAATTCAGGGTCTCAGTAACCTCCTCGGGTCTAGTCCATAATATTTAGGGGCATGTAACGGCACTCCAAACACTTCGTCCGTTTTACTCTCTCTCGTTTAGTTTCCGAGATATGAGCCATTTTATAAAGTGCAAAATTTTTGTTTAATTTTTATTTAAAATAAAAATAGTTTTTTCGACCTTTACCCAGTAAAATCTCAGTAATGGGTGCTTATTACTAATATCTAAATAATAAGCAGTAGAATTAGGGTTTACTGCATATAATTCGGTCTCAAAACTCATTATTTTTACTCGACAAGGTTGTTTTTGTAAGTAGTTGTCCATATTCGTTGCATGAAAAATGCACAAAATTTGTGCACCCGCTTACGCGCTGCATTACAAAAATATATAAAATAAGTAGTTACCAAAATAAGTAGTTATTCGTGTGCTGATACGCAGTTAAAAAATAAGTTGTTAAATAATAAGGCCTACTCATATACTTACTAGTGGTTAAAAAATAAGTAGTTATCAATATCATATTATCTTTATAATTAAATAAGTAGTCGCGCGTAAGATAGACTGCTTATAAAATCGGCTTCATCTAACAAAAATAACTAGTACTGACCCCGAATTATAAGTAGTAAAAAATTTCAATTTCATTATATAACCACCCTACGGGAAATGGATCAGTAACAGAGCTGGTCACGTGACTGTAACTTTGTGGGATTTACCGGTTCTCGATTCGGATTATTTGTATGAAAGTAGCCGGCAACTTTAACATGGCCTTGCCATAGGAGGTGGCAATTTCTACGTTTTGAGCTACTTGTGACTTGTCGCAAAGCTTGTCAATTATAACATAACACACTTCTGGTTTCAGAGAGTATGCAACGGAACAAGTTAAAATTATTTAATACTGAAGTAGTCTCATGTTAGGTATTATGTGATATGTACCGAAACTAGTGCGAAATAAAATATCTCGTGACTGGTTTGAGTGCACATATCTCAGAACTAAAGAAAAATATTTGTTAAAAAACTAGTCACATATTAGTCAATATGTGTGTTGTTGCTGAACTAGTACAAAAAAAAATTTTCGTGACATATCACTATACTGCTCTACGTTAACAAGTTACAGGACTAACGGAAACTAATTGACATGTAACATATCACTTATTATTCACCATGTGTCATAATAAGTACACTCATAGAAATAAACCCGTAAAAATAGCAGAAAAAGTTACTAAAAATTATTTAAAAATGATGCTGCAGAAAAAACTGCTAAAATTAGCAGATTTTTTTACTAAATACTAGTAAAATGGGAACAGCAAAATTAAAACTGCTAAATTTACAGAATTTTAGTTATATTTAGGCTAACTTTTAGTTAATTGAAAATAGCAAATTGTACTGTAAAATCTGCAGAAAATTTTGCTAAATATTTGTAGACTAAAAATAGCAAAAATAAACTGTTACATCTACAAAATTTTTGCTATTTTTAAGCTAAATTTAGTTGAATGCAAATAGCAGTCTATTCTGCTAAAATCAGCAGAAATATTTGCTAAAAAATTGTAAACTGCTGTTTTCAAAAGGCTCGATTTTTATTTGCATTTAAAAAAAAATCTAAAAAAAAAACTTCGAAAATTTTAAATTTTTTGGTGATTTTTTAGGCTACTAATTATTTAGCAAAATTTTTTGCTGATTTTAGCAGGTTAATTTGCTAATCTCCATTTACAAAAATTTAGCTCATATATAACTAAAATTCTGTATATTTAACAGTTTTAGTTTTGCTGTTCCTATATTACTAATATATAGCAAAAATAATCTGCTAATTTAGCAGTTTTTTTCTGCAGCATCATTTTTAACTAATTTTTAGTAGTTTTTACTAAATTTTTTACGGACTTTTTTCTATTAGTGTACGGGTGCTAGAAGAACCCATAAGGATCCAGTTACTGAACTTACGTAAAACAACAAGTCACCGAATCTGTTTTTAAAATCAGCAAAAATATTAATCCCTACTAATATTATAAATGTGATTGTTTGTCTGTCTGTTTGTGGCGACATCAAGCCCAAACTGCTGAACCGATTTTCTTGAAATTTTCGGAACATCCATCAAAAACTATCAGAATTAAAATAAGCTATATCAAATCTTGATCGGACAAAGGGGCGTGGCAACTCCCATACAACACTAATATTTTGATGTGATATTTCTCGGCACTGTTTCGAATAAAATTATGGCCAGCATCTTAAAAAAAGTTTCCAAAGCACTGTCCTAAAAGTGGGCGGTATATAATAATGGGGCGTGGCACCCTCATGTAATCCAAAGTGTTTTATGTAGGCTTCTGTTGAACATACCTCAGCAAAATCTGACAGAGAGCTTCAAAAAGTACATTTTTCCATAAAACTACCTTTTCAAAAAAGTACCTTATTTCAAAAAAGTAACTTTTCTCAAAAAAATAGCTCTTAATAAAGTACCTTTCCTCAAAAAAGTACTTCTTATAAAAAAACTAAAATTTTCCAAAAAAAATAATATATATACATATATATTAGACTGTCCCTTAAAATAGCGATTTGTCGATTTTCGTTCATTACACCCCCAGTTTTATTGGAAATGGTCCCAAATGGAAGAGATGGATTTTTTTTTGTTTTTTTGGAAAACGTTAACCCGTGCCGAAAGTTGTACGAAAATGGCCCATTTTGGAAAAAAAAGTATATTACAATTAAAAATTCCCAAAATTCTAAACTTCGAAAAAATTAACTTTTTATTTCACTTATTCATTTAATATAGTCAAAGTTCTTCAGATATGGAATTGTGACTTCAACGGATATCATTAACCCACTTTTGCCTGGAATCAAAAATGACCCACGAATTTGATAAAAATGCATAATCGTGTTTTTTAAAAATTAATTTTAAAGATTTTTTAAAATGCTTAATTTGAAGATGTCGATTGATATTTGTACCATGCAATAGTTGATATTAAAGAAAAAAAAATAAATTGGAAATATGATAATTCGAGTTTGTATTTGGAGCGACTGCTTTCCAGGACATTTTACAAAAATTGCTCATTTTATCAAAAATTTAACAAAAGTTGAATGTTTTTATCAAATTTTAGCCAGTTTTCGGAAAAACATTACTTAAATTTGGTTAGACTATAATTATCTTTATACTTGTTTAAAAAATCTTTAACCCTTAGTGACCTTGGGTCAGAAAAGTCCCATGAAACTTAATATTAATAAGGACTACGAGATTATAAAGCCATTAAATTGATAAATAAAACAATCTCAACTGGATAAATATAATTATTTTTTGTAACGTGATCCATTTTTGTAACGTGATCCATAAGTGAGAACATTAACACTATATGGATCAAGTTACTCAAAATAATAATTTTTATCAAGAGGAATTTTTTTTATTCATTCAAAGTGATAATTTTCCGAAAATTATGAAAGCTGTTATTCTATAAATTTCCTAGTGGGGCGTTTTTGGCCAAAAGTATAAAAATTAACCCCATGTGGATAACGTTACATAAATATATTTATCCAGTAGAGATTATTTTTAAACAATTTAATGGCCTTACAATCTCTTAGTCATAATTAATATTAAGTTTCATGGGTCTTTTCTGACCCATAAAAAACAAAGTTCAGGGAACTGTCCTAGGATTTGTCTTGTGACATGTCACAAGGGGTCAATTTCCCCCTCCTATGACAACGCCATGTAAAAGTAACCACCCGATCAAAAAAGATTATATATAGCATATGTAGTCATATCTCATTTGATATAGATCGACATTTAATCTTATCCAAGTTCATCTCAAAATTGGGGTATCCAGTAATATCCAATCAGATCCCTCAAATATATTACGGGATTAAATTAGATCCAAATAGATCTCAAAATTTGGAGATCCAATAATATAAAATTGAGATCCTGATAGATCCCAAAATATCCTATGGGATTAATTTAGATCCAATTAGATGCAAACGGATAAGCTAATTTTGGCAGATCGAGTTGGATAATTTGAGATCAAAATTTATCCTAAGATATATTTAAAATTATTTCAATTTTAATAAAATTTAAAAAATAACACAAAAAATTTAAAAAAATATTTATTATTTAAAAAATATTCATTTCATTAAAAAAAAACAAAAAAAAAATGTCATCGGCAGGATTTGAACCCAGATTGCTGGCGTTGTAGTCGGCCACTTAACTCACTCAGCCACACACAGCTATACAAAATGACTGACTATAAGAAACCACATTGTTCGGGTTAATGAGTTATGGGTGAAATCAAAAAATGTTATAAATTTTTGGGCCAAATTTGTGAGAAGCAAAAAGTGTTAATATTTCGGTTTTTTCTTAATGGAATCAGTAAGTTTAGTCATTATAAACCTAATTGCAAAAAATCTCTTCTACAAGTTGTCGCAATAACTTTTTTTGCACAATTTTAATTTTTTTTGTTGTAACGGAGTTTACATTTCTGCACGCAAAAGATATAACAAAAAAAATTGCGTACGAATTTTCTTCAATTTATTAGTTTTTCGTATTTGGGTTTTCAACTTGCTTTCCAATGATATATAATTTGTGTTTATCAAATTGGCGGTTTCGCGAACAAAAATACAATTCATTCCGCGAAAAAAAATTTTTTTTTTTTTAATTTTGTATTTTTGGTCCTTTTTAATGCTTTTCAAAAATATAAGATTTTTTAAAATCCAAACAGCGGTTGCGCAGTTACAAAATAATATATTAAAAACATAACATTTCGCGATCAAAAAATTCTTAAATTGCGTGAAAAAAAATTAATTTGTTAAACTAATGTCAGTAATGACTCGAAATATCGATTCAAAACCAATGAAATGCAAAATCAATCGTTTTTCGCTCCAGCAGCTTAGGGTAAAAAACTGATAACTTTTTTTGATTTGACGCAAAGTTATTAGTTGAATCGCCTTTTGACGCATAAATATTAGTTGAATTACCTCTGTTTATGGTTATTTTAAAATATTTTAAACTTTTATCTACATTTATTTGAATGAAATCTGATGCAAACAATTGTGGTTACGGAGTTTACAGTTCCGGAGTTTACATTTGGTTACTTTTTTCGTTTTCTTTCAGAAACGCTTTGCCAGATTTTTTTTTTTCGAAACAAAATCGCATGATGCCTACAAGGTGAATCCAAATATGACATTGTTTTTCTTACTCGTTAAATAGTTTGGTGTAAAAATTAGGAACGGAGTTTACAAAATTTTTTCAAATCTTATTAAAGACATCCTTTTCATCTCGACAATGTTACATGCTGCAGAAAAGCTTCAAGTCTCTTATACTGGATGATTACTTACAGTCCAACGATCATTTGAGTATAAATAACATTATACTTTTCGCAATATAAATAATAGATAACTCCAAAATTCTGGTATATGCATTTTTATCAAAAATTGTGACGAAAAATCGTTACAGAGTTGAAGTCGTGATAGTTAAGATATACGAAAAAGTTTGTAAAATGTATTAATTTTTATTAAAAACGGCACTTTTCCTCTTCATAAAAATTCTTACAGTTAGTGTTTAGCTTTATTGGTTATTAAAATATAAGCTATTAAAGTTAAAAAAACCTTATGAGTTACTTGTTACGGAGTTTACATTTGGCCTATAAAATTGGTCACAAATTTTATGTATTAATCAAAAATTGGTCAGATTGTTATAAATTTTGTAAAACACGTGACAATGCGCTGATATATATGGAAATATGTAACTCAAATGTAATCCATGCATTAGAAATTAGGTGGTTACACGGTTTTTATCACATTTTTTGATATAATTATATAAATTTATAAATATAGATTAGATGACTTAGAAAAAATAAATTAGTAACATTCTTGCCAAAAAAACATAAATTAAAAATCTTAAATTATTTCCACTCACGGAATTTTTTTGGTGAAGAAGATTAAAAAAATGTTTGTTGAAGGGTCCCGACACCGCCATATAGCTCAAAAGTCTAAATATCAACAGTCTGTATTTGACAATGGGATAAGAACAATATACATGTTGTTTAAAAGGTAATATAAATGTCTTTTAAATAAGGTATGACATGTATAAGCTTAGCAATCCTTTGGAAAAAATACTCTTATCCAACACTTTTTCACAAGTTCTTTTGTTCGTATTAAAAAATAGTAGGAGTAAAAAATATAAATATTGCCAAAATTGTATGTAAAAATATTACAAAAAAAATCATTTTCGCTCCCCGAGTAAAAAAAATTGATCTCGCGCAATATCTAATCATATCCAATTTGATATTGTTTAAGATCTGCTGTAATATCTAGCTGATCCAATTAGATCTCAAAATTGGGTGTATCCAATCATATCGTATTAGATCCCATTGTATATATGGGGATAAACTAAGATCAAGTTATATCTCAAAATTGGGAGGTCCAGTGATATCTTTGGGGATAAACCTAGATCTATTTTGATCCGAAAATTGGCGGATCCAGGTATATATTTGGGGATATTTTTAGATCTAATTTGATCCGAAAAATGGCGGATCCAATTAGATCCAGCTATATATTTGTAAATAAACTTATATCTAATTTGATCTCAATTTTGGCAGATCGAATTAGATCCAGCAATATATTTGTGGATAAACTTAGATCTAATTTGATCCGAAAAAGTGGCAGATCGAATTAGATCTAGCAATATATTTGGGGATAAACTTAGATCTAATTTGATCCGAAAAATGGCACATCGAATTAGATCCAGCAATATATTTGTGTATTAACTTAGATCTAAATTTATCCGAAAAATGGCAGATCCAATTAGATCCAGCAATATATTTGTGGATAAACCTGGATATAAATTGAATAGAAAATTGGCAGATCAAATTAGATCCAGCAATATATTTTGGGATTTAGTAAGACCTAATTTGATCCGAAAAATGGCAGATCGAATTAGATCCAGCTATATATTTGTGGATGAACTTAGATCTAATTTGATACGAAAAATGACAGATCGAATTAGATCCAGTAATATATTTAGGGATAAACTTGGATCTAACTTTATCAGAAAAATGCCTGATCGAATTAGATCCAGCAATATATTTGGAGATAAACTTGGATATAAATTGATCCGAACATTGGCAGATCAAATTAGATCCAGCAATATATTTGGGGATAAACTTGGATCTAAATTTATCAGAAAAATGGCAGATCGAATTAGATCCAGCAATATATATGGGGATAAACTTGGATCTAAATTTATGCGAAAAAGTAGATCTAGGTATATGTGACCTTCTCCGAGAAAAGGGACCTAGTATGTCAAAAAACGGGTTTGGACTTAAGAGTGATTAGGAGGCACCTAACCATACCAAATCGAACCTCCCAACTGAAGGTGTGTTTAAAGTGATAATGCGTTATGAAACTTTAAATGCGTTCTTCTCAAAACTTAATTTTCACACACTAGGTCACTTTTCTCGGAGAAGGTCACATATATATTTTAGGATTAAGTTGTATCTAACTTTATCTGGAAAACGGCAGATCGAATAAGATCGAGGATTATATTTGGGGATTACCTAAGATCTAAATTTATGAAAAAAATAACAGATGAAATTAGATCCAGTAATATATTTCGGGATTGCGTAAGATCTTAACTTTTTCAATAAGTTGCAGATCGAATTGAATCCAGTGATATATTTAGTGATTTGGTAAAATCTTAAATTTTCCCATAAATTGCAGATCGAATTAGATCCAGCAATTTATTTAGGTATTAAAATGGCAGATAGAATTAGAAACAGCAATATATTTGGGGATTGACATCTAAAACTATCCATAAAAATGACAGATAAAATTAGATGCCGCATTATATTTGGTACTACGTAAGATCTCCATTTATTTGGGATTAAATAAGATCCCAGACATATATTGCCAACTGTTCAAAAAATAATACACTGGCAGAGCACTGATTTTATAAAAATTACAATATTTTGTTAAAATAAGGTTTAAACTCAGAAGGTCTCGTGTTCGATATGCATTTTTTTTACAAAATGAATTTCTTTTTATAAAATTAAAATTTTTTTTCTATAAATTTTTTTATAAAATTATATATTTATTTTTTTATTAAATTGAAAGCTTTGAATAAAATAATTTTATTTACATCTTTTTAACGCTCTACACCATTTCAATTGTATTAATTGTTTTTAAGATTTATTAATTGTATTTCAGAAATAATCAATTGAATTTCAGTTTTATCAATTGTATTTCAGAACTTATCAATTATTTTTCAGATTTATGAATTGTATTTCAGAACTAGTCAATTGAAGTTCAGTTTTATCAATTCTGTTTCAGAAATTATTAATTGTATTTCCGAAATTATCAAACTGTATTTCAGAAATTATCAATTGTATTTCAGAAATTATGAAATGTAATTTAGAAATTTTTCTCTATTAACTATGATAAACAATCAACAAGTTTTGAAATAGATTTGATTATTTCTGAAATACAATTAATAATTTCTGAAATACATTCCATAATTTCTGAAATACATTTAAAATTTGTGAAATGCAATTAATAGCTTCTGAAATACAGTTAATACTGTAGTTGAGTTACCATTTATGACCATATATTGCTTAAATGGCACCTTATATGACAACCCGAGTAAAAAAAATTGATCTCGTGCAATATCTAATCATATCCAATTTGATATTGTTTAAGATCTGCTGTAATATCTAGCTGATCCAATTAGATCTCAAAATTGGGTGTATCCAATCATATCGTATTAGATCCAATTGTATATATGGGGATAAACTAAGATCAAGTTATATCTCAAAATTGGGAGGTCCAATGATATCTTTGGGGATAAACCTAGATCTATTTTGATCCGAAAATTGGCGGATCCAGCCATATATTTGGGGATGTTTTTAGATCTAATTTGATCCGAAAAATGGCGGATCCAATTAGATCCAGCTATATATTTGTGGATAAACTTATATCTAATTTGATCTCAATTTTGGCAGATCGAATTAGATCCAGCAATATATTTGTGGATAACCTTAGATCTAATTTGATCCGAAAAAGTGGCAGATCGAATTAGATCTAGCAATATATTTGGGGATAAACTTAGATCTAATTTGATCCGAAAAATGGCACATCGAATTAGATCCAGCAATATATTTGTGGATAAACTTAGATATAAATTGATCTGAAAAATGGCAGATCAAATTAGATCCAGCAATATATTTGTGGATTAACTTAGATCTAAATTTATCCGAAAAATGGCAGATCCAATTAGATCCAGCAATATATTTGTGGATAAACCTGGATATAAATTGAATAGAAAATTGGCAGATCAAATTAGATCCAGCAATATATTTTGGGATTTAGTAAGACCTAATTTGATCCGAAAAATGGCAGATCGAATTAGATCCAGCTATATATTTGTGGATGAACTTAGATCTAATTTGATACGAAAAATGACAGATCGAATTAGATCCAGTAATATATTTAGGGATAAACTTGGATCTAACTTTATCAGAAAAATGCCTGATCGAATTAGATCCAGCAATATATTTGGGGATAAACTTGGAGATAAATTGATCCGAACATAGGCAGATCAAATTAGATCCAGCAATATATTTGGGGATAAACTTGGATCTAAATTTATCAGAAAAATGGCAGATCGAATTAGATCCAGCAATATATATGGGCATAAACTTGGATCTAAATTTAACCGAAAAATGGCAGATCGAATTAGATCCAGCAATATATTTGGGGATAAACTTGGATCTGAATTTATCAGAAAAATGGCAGATCGAATTAGATCCAGCAATATATATGGGGATAAACTTGGATCTAAATTTATGCGAAAAAGTAGATCTAGGTATATGTGACCTTCTCCGAGAAAAGGGACCTAGTATGTCAAAAAACGGGTTTGGACTTAAGAGTGGATTCTGGTACCTAAAAGGGTGTAGAATAAGATGAAATGAGTTGAGGCACCTAACCATACCAAATCGCATCTCCCAACTGAAGGTGTGTTTAAAGTGATAATGCGTTATGAAACTTTAAATGCGTTCTTCTCACAACTTAATTTTCACACACTAGGTCCCTTTTCACGGAGAAGGTCACATATATATTTCAGGATTAAGTTGTATCTAACTTTATCTGGAAAACGACAGATCGAATAAGATCGAGGATTATATTTGGGGATTACGTAAGATCTAAATTTATGAAAAAAATAACAGATGAAATTAGATCCAGTAATATATTTCGGGATTGCGTAAGATCTTAACTTTTTCAATAAGTTGCAGATCGAATTGAATCCAGTGATATATTTAGTGATTTGGTAAAATCTTAAATTTTCCCATAAATTGCAGATCGAATTAGATCCATCAATTTATTTAGGTATTAAAATGGCAGATAGAATTAGAAACAGCAACATATTTGGGGATTGACATCTAAAAATATCCATAAAAATGACAGATAAAATTAGATGCCGCATTATATTTGGTACTACGTAAGATCTCCATTTATTTGGGATTAAATAAGATCCCAGACATATATTGCCAACTGTTCAAAAAATAATAGACTGGCAGAGCACTGATTTTATAAAAATTACAATATTTTGTTAAAATAAGGTTTAAACTCAGAAGGTCTCGAGTTCGATATGCATTTTTTTACAAAATGAATTTCTTTTTATAAAATTAAAATTTTTTTTCTATAAATTTTTTTATAAAATTATATATTTATTTTTTTATTAAATTGAAATCTTTGAATAAAATAATTTTATTTTCATCTTTTTAACGCTCTACACCATTTCAATTGTATTAATTGTTTTTAAGATTTATTAATTGTATTTCAGAAATAATCAATTGAATTTCAGTTTTATCAATTGTATTTCAGATCTTATCAATTATTTTTCAGATTTATGAATTGTATTTCTGAACTAGTCAATTGAAGTTCAGTTTTATCAATTCTGTTTCAGAAATTATTAATTTTATTTCCGAAATTATCAAACTGTATTTCAGAAATTATCAATTGTATTTCAGAAATTATGAAATGTAATTTAGAAATTTTTCTCTATTAACTATGATAAACAATCAACAAGTTTTGAAATAGATTTGATTATTTCTGAAATACAATTAATAACTTCTGAAATACATTCCATAATTTCTGAAATACATTTAAAATTTGTGAAATGCAATTAATAGCTTCTGAAATACAGTTAATATTGTAGTTGAGTTACCATTTATGACCATATATTGCTTAAATGGCACATTATATGACAATATACTGTTTAAATGGCACCATATATGGTATGTTCCCTATTAAAAAAAATAATATGGAGCTTTATATGGTAATATATAACTTAGAGTCATCCATTTGATCCGAAAAATGGCCCGATAAAATTGTATCAGTTGTTTATCAGTTTTTAACTTATTGTATCAGTTTAGATCTGACCTGATTAAATTATGTGTTAATCAGATGAAATTGTATCTGATTTTTGACATGATACAGTTTTATTGGTTTATATCACATGGTATCAGTTTAGATCCAAATAGATATATTTGTATACAAAATTATATAGTTATATCCCAATTTTGACCTGATATCAGTTTAAAACTTTAATACAATTGTATAAGGTAAATGTCGGATACAATTATATTTTATTTATATAAAATTGAACCAATTACGATCAAACCTGACACCATTACATATAAACCGATAAAATTGCATCAAGTCAAAAATCGGATACAATTTCATCTGATTAACACATAATTTAATCAGGTCTGATCTAAACTGATACAATTAGATAAAAATTTATAAACAGTCGATAAAAATATATCGGGCCATTCTTCGGATGAAACTGTATATTTATACAGATATAACTTAATCACATATATGACTATATGTAACTATTTTTATTCGGGTTGTTTAAATGATACGATATATCAAAGTATATGGTACTATATATGGTAGCATATATTATCATATCTGGAACTGTATTAAAAATGTTGTTGAAATGGCACCATATATCATAATGTATGGTTTAAATGTCACCACATATGGTAATATATTGTTTAAGTGATACCATATATCAATATATATTGCACCATATATAGTAGCATATATTATTATATCTGAAACTGTATTAAAAATGTTGTTCATGAGGTCCCATATATGAGCATATATTGTTGAAATGGCACCATATATGATAATATATGGTTTAAATGGCACCATATATAGTAATATATTACTTAAATAACACCATGTATAAATATATATTGCACTATATATAGTATCATATATTATCATATCTGGAACTGTATTAAAAATTTTGATCATGAGTTACCATATATGGCCATATATTGTTTACATGGCACCATATATAATAATATATGGTTTAAATGGTACCATATATGATAATATATGGTTTGAATGGCACCATATATGATAATATATGGTTTGAATGTCACCATATATGATAATATATTGCTTAAATAGCACCATATATAAATATATATCGCACTATATATAGTAGCATATATTATTATATCTGAAACTGTATTAAAAATATTGATCAAGAGGTCCCATATATGAGCATATATTGTTTAAATGGCACCATATATGATAATATCTAGTTTAACTGTCACCATATATAATTATATATTGTTTAAATGATACCATATATAATTATATATTGCTAAAATGCCACCATATATATTAAGATATAGTTCTATATATAACTATATATGCGATAAGATCAACCATGTCATGTAATATATAATTATATATGCCATATCTAATATTATGAAGGCCGATATCTAATTAGATGAAATTATATATGGCATAATATAAGGAAAAATTTTGTGAAAAAACGTCATATATAATTATATATGGATATACATAACGACATGTATAATTATATATTGTAATATATGCCATATATGATTATATATAATTTTTTTTACTCGGGAATATACTGTTTAAATGGCACCATATAGGTATGTTCCCTATTTAAAAAAATAATATGGAGCTTTATATGGTAATATATAACTTAGAGTCATCCACGTACCATTTGATCCGAAAAATGGCCCCATAAAATTGTATCAGTTGTTTATCATTTTTTAACTTATTGTATCAGTTTAGATCTGACCTGATTAAATTATGTGTTAATCAGATGAAATTGTATCAGATTTTTGACCTGATACAATTTTATTGGTTTATATCACATGGTATCAGTTTAGGTCCAAATAGATATATTTGTATACAAAATTATATAGTTATATCCCAATTTTGACCTGATATCAGTTTAAAACTTTAATACAATTGTATAAGGTAAATGTCGGATACAATTATATTTTATTTATATAAAATTGAACCAACTACGATCAAACCTGACACCATTACATATAAACCGATAAAATTGCATCAAGTCAAAAATCGGATACAATTTCATCTGATTAACACATAATTTAATCAGGTCTGATCTAAACTGATACAATTAGATAAAAATTTATAAACAATTGATAAAAATATATCGGGCCATTCTTCGGATGAAACTGTATATTTATACAGATATAACTTAATCACATATATGACTATATGTAACTATTTTTATTCGGGTTGTTTAAATGATACGATATATCAAAGTATATGGTACTATATATGGTAGCATATATTATCATATCTGGAACTGTATTAAAAATGTTGTTGAAATGGCACCATATATCATAATGTATGGTTTAAATGTCACCACATATGGTAATATATTGTTTAAGTGATACCATATATCAATATATATTGCACCATATATAGTAGCATATATTATTATATCTGAAACTGTATTAAAAATGTTGTTTATGAGGTCCCATATATGAGCATATATTGTTGAAATGGCACCATATATGATAATATATGGTTTACATGGCACCATATATAGTAATATATTACTTAAATAACACCATGTATAAATATATATTGCACTATATATAGTATCATATATTATCATATCTGGAACTGTATTAAAAATTTTGATCATGAGTTACCATATATGGCCATATATTGGTTAAATGGCAACATATATAATAATATATGGTTTAAATGGTACCATATATGATAATATATGGTTTGAATGGCACCATATATGATAATATATGGTTTGAATGGCACCATATATGATAATATATAGCTTAAATAACACCATATATAAATATATATCGCACTATATATAGTACCATATATTATCATATCTGGAACTGAATTAAAGATTTGGTTTATGAGGTACCATATATGACCATATATTGTTTAAATGGCACCATATATGATAATATCTAGTTTAACTTTCACCATATATAAATATATATTGTTTAAATGATACCATATATAATTATATATTGCTAAAATGCCACCATATATATTAAGATATAGTTCTATATATAACTATATATGCAATAAGATCAACCATGTTATGTAATATATAATTATATATGCCATATCTAATATTACGAAGGCCGATATCTAATTAGATGACATTATATATGGCATAATATAAGGAAAATTTTTCGGAAAAAACGTCACATATAATTATATATGGATATACATAACCACATGTCTAATTATATATTGTAATATATGCCACATATGATTATATATAATTTTTTTTACTCGGGTAAGTTTTTATATATTACGATATCTAACTATATATTTAAAATACTATTAATCGAAAACATAATTTGCAGATGCTGTTGACACAAAATGGTTTAATCTTTTTAAGATCTGTAAAAAAAATATTTATAAAAAAAATTATATATAATCATATGTGGCATATATTACAATATATAATTAGACATGTCGTTATGTATATCCATATATAATTATATATGACGTCTTTTTCCAAAATTGTTCCTTATATTATGCCATATATAATTTCATCTAATTAGATATCGGCCTTTATAATATTAGATATGGTATATATATACCCGAGTAAAAAAAATTGATCTCGCGCAATATCTAATTATATCCAATTTGATATTGTTTAAGATCTGCTGTAATATCTAGCTGATCCAATTATATCTCAAAATTGGGTGTATCCAATCATATCGTATTAGATCCCAATGTATATATGGGGATAAACTAAGATCAAGTTATATCTCAAAATTGGGAGGTCCAGTGATATCTTTGGGGATAAACCTAGATCTATTTTGATCCGAAAATTGGCGGATCCAGCTTTATATTTGCGGATATTTTTAGATCTAATTTGATCCGAAAAATGGCGGATCCAATTAGATCCAGCTATATATTTGGGGATAAACTTAGATCTAATTTGATCTCAATTTTGGCAGATCAAATTAGATCCCGCAATATATTTGTGGATAAACGTATATCTAATTTGATCCGAAAAAGTGGCAGATCGAATTAGATGTAGCTATATATTTGGGGATAAACTTAGATCTAATTTGATCCAAAAAATGGCACATCGAATTAGATCCAGCAATATATTTGTGGATTAACTTAGATCTAATTTGATCCAAAAAATGGCACATCGAATTAGATCCAGCAATATATTTGTGGATAAACTTAGATCTAATTTGATCCGAAAAAGTGGCAGATCGAATTAGATCCAGCAATATATTTAGGGATAAACATAGATCTAATTTGATCTCAATTTTGGCAGATCTAATTAGATCTAGCAATATATTTGTGAATAAACTTAGATCTAATTTGATCCGAAAAATGGAAGATCGAATTAGATCCAGCAATATATTTGGGGATTAAGTAAGATCTAAATTTATCAAAAAAATTACAGATAAAATTAGATCCAGTAATATACTTCGGAATTGCGTAAGATCTTAACTTTTCCGATAAATTGCAGATCGAATTAAATCCAGTGATATATTTCGGGATTTGGTAGGATCTTAATTTATCCCATAAATTGCAGATCGAATTAGAAACAGCAATACATTTGGAGATTGACATCTAAAACTATCCAGAAAAATGACAGCTAAAATTAGATCCCGCATTATATTTGGGTACTACGTAAGATCTCCATTTATTTGGGATTAAATAAGATCCCAGACAGATATTGACAATACTTCAAAAAATAATACACTGGAAGAGCACTGATTTTATAAAAATTTAAATATTTTGTTAAAATAAGGTTTAAAATCAGAAGGTCTCGAGTTCGATACCTTCCACGGTTATGCATTTTTTTTTTATAAAAATGCGCATTCTCCTTGCTGGTCTTATCGAAATTTGTTCAATAATTTTTATTCTTTGTAATTTATTTGTAAAAATTGTATCATCTTTCTGTGATTTGAAAATAATTTAAACAGAAAGTGATATTAATTTATGATCTTGAGTCAAACTAAAATAACATTCATTTACTTGAAAATAACAGATCAACTAAAAACATTTCCCCCATTCAAAAGAATTTCTTTTTATAAAATTATAATTTTATTTTCTATAAATGTTTTTATAAAATTTTATTTTTTTTATTAAATTGAATTTTTTTTAAAAAATAATTTTATTTACATATTTTTAACGCTCTACACCATTTCCAATTGTATCAATTGTTTTTTAGATTTATCAATTGTATTTCAGAAATAATCAATTGAATTTCAGTTTTATCAATTGTATTTCAGAACTTATCAATTATTTTTCAGATTTATGAATTGTATTTCAGAACTAGTCAATTGAATTTCAGTTTTATCAATTGTATTTCAGAAATTATGAATTGTATTTCCGAAATTCACAACTGTATTTCAGAAATCATCAAACTGTATTTCAGAAATTATCAATTGTATTTCAGAAATTATGAAATGTAATTTAGAAATTTTTCTCTATTAACTATGATAAACCATCAACAAGTTCTGAAATAGATTTGATTATTTCTGAAATACAATTAATACATTTCTTAAATACATTCCAAAATTTCTAAAATACATTTAACATTTCTGAAATACAATTAATAGCTTCTGAAATACAGTTAATATTGTAGTTGCTGATGAGTTACCATATATGATGGCACCACATATGACAATATATTGTTTAAATGGCACCAATATGGAGCTTTAATATATAACTTAGATTCATCCATATACCATTTGATCCGAAAAATGGCCCGATAAAATTGTATCAGTTCTTATTTGTATCAGTTGTTATCTAATTGCATCAGTTTAGATCTGACCTGATTAAATTATGTGTTAATCAGATGAAATTGTATCAGATTTTTGACCTGATACAATTTTATTGGTTTATATTACATGGTATCAGTTTAGGTTCAAATAGATATATTTGTATACAAAATTATATAGTTATATCCCAATTTTGACCTGATATCAGTTTAAAACTTTGATACAATTGTATAAGGTAAATGTCGGATACAATTATATTTTATTTATATAAAATTGAACCAATTACGATCAAACCGATAAAATTGTATCAGGTCAAAAATCTGATACAATTTCATCTGATTAACACATAATTTAATCAGGTCAGCTCTAAACTGATACATTTAGATAAAAATTGATAAACAATTGATAAAAATATATCGGGTCATTCTTCGGATGAAACTGTATATTTATACAGATATAACTTAATCACATGTATGACTATATGTAACTATTTTTCCTCGGGTTGTTTAAATGATACGATATATCAAAGTATATGGTACTATATATGGTACCATATATTATCATATCTGCATCTGTATTAAAAATGTCGTTCATCAGGTACCATATATGAGCATATATTGTTGAAATGGCACCATATATGACAATATATGGTTTAAATGGCACCAAATATCCCGAGTAAAAAAAATTATATATAATCATATATGGCATATATTACAATATAGAATTATACATGTCGTTATGTATATCCATATATAATTATATATGACGTTTTTTCACAAAATTTTTCTTTATATTATGCCATATATAATTTCATCTAACTAGATATCGGCCTTGATAATATTAGATATGGCATATATAATTATATATTACATGACATGGTTGATCTTATTACATATATAGAACTATATCTTAATATATATGGTGGCATTTTAGCAATATATAATTATACATGGTATCATTTAAAAAATATATAATTATATATGGTGACAGTTAAACTAGATATTATCATATATGGTGCCATTTAAACAATATATGCTCATATATGGTACCTCGTTAACAAAATCTTTAATTCAGTTCCAGATATGATAATATATGTTACTATATATAGTGTGATATATATTTATATATGGTGCTATTTAAGCAATATGTTATCATATACGGTGACATTCAAACCATATATTATCATAAATGGTGCCATTCAAACCATATATTATCATAGATGGTACCATTTAAACCATATATTATTATATATGTTGCCATTTAAACAATATATGGCCATATATGGTAACTCATGATCAAAATTTTTAATACAGTTCCAGATATGATAATATATGATACTATATATAGTGCAATATATATTTATACATGGTGTTATTTAAGTAATATATTACTATATATGGTGCCATTTAAACCATATATTATCATATATGGTGCCATTTCAACAATATATGCTCATATATGGGACCTCATGAACAACATTTTTAATACAGTTTCAGATATAATAATATATGCTACTATATATGGTGCAATATATATTGATATATGGTATCATTTAAACAATATATAACCATATGTGGTGACATTTAAACCATACATTATGATATATGGTGCCATTTCAACAACATTTTTAATACAGTTCCAGATACATTAATATATGCTACCATATATAGTACCATATAGTTTGATATATCGTATCATTTAAACAACCTGAATAAAAATAGTTACATATAGTCATATATGTGATTAAGTTATATCTGTATAAATATACAGTTTCACCCGAAGAATGGCCCGATATATTTTTATCGATTGTATATAAATTTTTATCTAATTGTATCAGTTTAGATCAGACCTGATTAAATTATGTGTTAATCAGATGAAATTGTATCCGATTTTTGACTTGATGCAATTTTATCGGTTTATATGTAATGGTGTCAGGTTTGATCGTAATTGGTTCAATTTTATATAAATAAAATATAATTGTATCCGACATTTACCTTATACAATTGTATTAAAGTTTTAAACTGATATCAGGTCAAAATTGGGATATAACTATATAATTTTGTATACAAATATATCTATTTGGACCTAAACTGATACCATGTGATATAAACCAATAAAATTGTATCAGGTCAAAAATCAGATACAATTTCATCTGATTAACACATAATTTAATCAGGTCAGATCTAAACTGATACAATAAGTTAAAAACTGATAAACAACTGATACAATTTTATCGGGCCATTTTTCGGATCAAATGGTATGTGGATGACTCTAAGTTATATATTACCATACAAAGCTCCATATTATTTTTTTTAATAGGGAACATACCATATATGGTGCCATTTAAACAGCCCGAGTAAAAATAGTTATATATTGTCATATATAATATGATTGTGTTATATCTGACAATAAATGGAGTCACATTAGACACTTATCATTATATACAACTACATCTGATATTATTTTTTCAACAAATTTTTTGAATGGTAAATTATGTTATTACATATCCCCAAATCCGGCTCTATATATAACTACATAAGCCATATAAAACTAATCAAAATATATGTAGTGACCTATATGATTATATATGTCATCATACTAAAAATATATTCTTGTAATTTTAAATAACTTTCTATATAATCCCGTAGAAATTAATATATAGTTCAGCATCAAATTTAGTAGTCTGCAAATTAAGAGTTAATTACTCCATAGCCAAATAATTTTCACGTGATTTTTTTGCATGTAAAATCATGTTAAAAAATGATGCGTACGATTTAGAAGACAAAAACATTCAACTAAATTTTTATTTTATATTATAAAATTTGGGTCTTTGCAATTGTTCAAACTATACAAATTTCTATGTCAATTTAATAGCTGGTATGCATAAAAAGTATACCTACTATTAGACAAAATTATATAAAATCAGATATTTTTATATCGAATTAGATATAATATGATGTCCTGGATATGGACAAATCTCGGATCAAACGGTATCAAATTATATCTAATTTTATATAATTAGACACATGTAGATGACCCATTTTTCGGATCAAGCTGTATGTGGTTGTATATGGGGACTTATCAAATAAGCTATAATTATATATGACACCATATTAAGATTTTTACCCGGGAGTATATTGTCATATAAGGTGCCATTTAAGCAATATATGGTCATAAATGGTAACTCAACTACAATATTAACTGTATTTCAGAAGCTATTAATTGCATTTCACAAATTTTAAATGTATTTCAGAGATTATGGAATGTATTTCAGAAATTATTAATTGTATTTCAGAAATAATCAAATCTATTTCAAAACTTGTTGATTGTTTATCATAGTTAATAGAGAAAAATTTCTAAATTACATTTCATAATTTCTGAAATACAATTGATAATTTCTGAAATACAGTTTGATAATTTCGGAAATACAATTAATAATTTCTGAAACAGAATTGATAAAACTGAACTTCAATTGACTAGTTCTGAAATACAATTCATAAATCTGAAAAATAATTGATAAGTTCTAAAATACAATTGATAAAACTGAAATTCAATTGATTATTTCTGAAATACAATTAATAAATCTTAAAAACAATTAATACAATTGAAATGGTGTAGAGCGTTAAAAAGATGTAAATAAAATTATTTTATTCAAAGATTTCAATTTAATAAAAAAATAAATATATAATTTTATAAAAAAATTTATAGAAAAAAAATTTAAATTTTATAAAAAGAAATTCATTTTGTAAAAGAAATGCATATCGAACTCGAGACCTTCTGAGTTTAAACCTTATTTTAACAAAATATTGTGATTTTTATAAAATCAGTGCTCTGCCAGTGTATTATTTTTTGAACAATATATGTGTGGGATCTTATTTAATCCCAAATAAATGGAGATCTTACGTAGTACCAAATATAATGCGGCATCTAATTTTATCTGTCATTTTTATGGATAGTTTTAGATGTCAATCCCCAAATATATTGCAGTTTCTAATTCTATCTGCCATTTTAATACCTAAATAAATTGCTGGATCTAATTCGATCTGCAATTTATGGGAAAATTTAAGATTTTACCAAATCACTAAATATATCATTGGATTCAATTCGATCTGCAACTTATTGAAAAAGTTAAGATCTTACGCAATCCCGAAATATATTGCTGGGTCTAATTTCATCTGTTATTTTTTTCATAAATTTAGATCTTACGTAATCCCCAAATATAATCCTCGATCTTATTCGATCTGCCGTTTTCCAGATAAAGTTAGATACAACTTAATCCTGAAATATATATGTGACCTTCTCCGAGAAAAGGGACCTAGTGTGTGAAAATTAAGTTTTGAGAAGAACGCATTTAAAGTTTCATAACGCATTATCACTTTAAACACACCTTCAGTTGGGAGATGCGATTTGGTATGGTTAGGTGCCTCAACTCATTTCATCTTATTCTACACCCTTTTAGGTACCAGAATCCACTCTTAAGTCCAAACCCCTTTTTTGACATACTAGGTCCCTTTTCTCGGAGAAGGTCACATATACCTAGATCTACTTTTTCGCATAAATTTAGATCCAAGTTTATCCCCATATATATTGCTGGATCTAATTCGATCTGCCATTTTTCTGATAAATTTAGATCCAAGTTTATCCCCAAATATATTGCTGGATCTAATTTGATCTGCCAATGTTCGGATCAATTTATATCCAAGTTTATCTCCAAATATATTGCTGGATCTAATTCGATCAGGCATTTTTCTGATAAAGTTAGATCCAAGTTTATTCCTAAATATATTACTGGATCTAATTCGATCTGTCATTTTTCGTATCAAATTAGATATAAGTTCATCCACAAATATATAGCTGGATCTAATTCGATCTGCCATTTTTCGGATCAAATTAGGTCTTACTAAATCCCAAAATATATTGCTGGATCTAATTTGATCTGCCAATGTTCGGATCAATTTATATCAAAGTTTATCTCCAAATATATTTGTGGATCTAATTCGATCAGGCATTTTTCTGATAAAGTTAGATCCAAGTTTATCCCTAAATATATTACTGGATCTAATTCGATCTGTCATTTTTCGTATCAAATTAGATCTAAGTTCATCCACAAATATATAGCTGGATCTAATTCGATCTGCCAATTTTCTATTCAATTTATATCCAGGTTTATCCACAAATATATTGCTGGATCTAATTGGATCTGCCATTTTTCGGATAAATTTAGATCTAAGTTAATCCACAAATATATTGCTGGATCTAATTTCATCTGCCATTTTTCAGATCAATTTATATCTAAGTTTATCCACAAATATATTGCTGGATCTAATTCGATGTGCCATTTTTCGGATCAAATTAGATCTAAGTTTATCCCCAAATATATTGCTAGATCTAATTCGATCTGCCACTTTTTCGGATCAAATTAGATCTAAGTTTATCCACAAATATATTGCTGGATCTAATTCGATCTGCCAAAATTGAGATCAAATTAGATATAAGTTTATCCACAAATATTTAGCTGGATCTAATTGGATCCGCCATTTTTCGGATCAAATTAGATCTAAAAATATCCCCAAATATATAGCTGGATCCGCCAATTTTCGGATCAAAATAGATCTAGGTTTATCCCCAAAGATATCATTGGACCTCCCAACTCTGAGATATAACTTGATCTTAGTTTATCCCCATATATACAATTGGATCTAATACGATATGATTGGATACACCCAATTTTGAGATCTAATTGGATCAGCTAGATATTACAGCAGATCTTAAACAATATCAAATTGGATATGATTAGATATTGCGCGAGATCAATTTTTTTTACTCGGGATGTTAATATATTTCTTAAATAACAGCATATATAAACATATATGGCACTATATAGTAGCATATATTATCATATCTGGAACTGTATTAAAAATGTTGTTCATGAGGTACCATATATGAGCATATATTGTTGAAACGGCACCATATTAGATAACCCGAGTAAAAAAAATTATATATAATCATATGTGGCATATATTACAATATATAATTAGACATGTGGTTATGTATATCCATATATAATTATATATGACGTTTTTTCCGAAAATTTTTACTTATATTATGCTATATATAATTTCATCTAATTAGATATCGGCCTTCATAATATTAGATATGGCATATATAATTATATATTACATAACATGGTTGATCTTATTGCATATATAGTTATATATAGAACTATATCTTAATATATATGGTGGCATTTTAGCAATATATAATTATATATGGTATCATTTAAACAATATATAATTATATATGGTGACAGTTAAACTAGATATTATCATATATGGTGCCATTTAAACAATATATAGTCATATATGGTACCTCATAAACAAAATCTTTAATTCAGTTCCAGATATGATAATATATGGTACTATATATAGTGCGATATATATTTATATATGGTGTTATTTAAGCTATATATTATCATATATGGTGCCATTCAAACCATATATTATCATATATGGTGCCATTCAAACCATATATTATCATATTTGGTGCCATTTAAACCATATATTGTCATATATGGTGCCATTTCAACAATATATGCTCATATATGGTACCTGATGAACGACATTTTTAATATAGATGCAGATATGATAATATATGCTACCATATATAGTACCATATACTTTGATATATCGTATCATTTAAACAACCCGAGGAAAAATAGTTACATATAGTCATATATGTGATTAAGTTATATCTGTATAAATATATAGTTTCATCCGAAGAATGGCCCGATATATTTTTATCAATTGTTTATCAATTTTTATCTAAATGTAACAGTTTAGATCTGACCTGATTAAATTATGTGTTAATCAGATGAAATTGTATTAGATTTTTGACCTGATACAATTCTATCGGTTTGATCGTAATTGGTTCAATTTTACATAAATAAAATATAATTGTATCCGACATTTACCTTATACAATTGTATCAAAGTTTTAAACTGATATCAGGTCAAAATTGGGATATAACTATATAATTTTGTATACAAATATATCTATTTGGTCCTAAACTGATACCATGTAATATAAACCAATAAAATTGTATCAGGTCAAAAATCTGATACAATTTCATCTGATTAACACATAATTTAATCAGGTCAGATCTAAACTGATGCAATTAGATAACAACTGATACAAATAAGAACTGATACAATTTTATCGGGCCATTTTTCGGATAAAATGGTATATGGATGAATCTAAGTTATATATTACCATATAAAGCTCCATATTGGTGCCATTTAAACAATATATTGTCATATATGGTGCCATCATATATGGTAACTCATCAGCAACTACAATATTAACTGTATTTCAGAAGCTATTAATTGTATTTCAGAAATTTTAAATGTATTTTAGAAATTATGGAATGTATTTCAGAAATTTATTAATTGTATTTCAGAAATAATCAAATCTATTTCAGAACTTGTTGATGGTTTATCATAGTTAATAGAGAAAAATTTCTAAATTACATTTCATAATTTCTGAAATACAATTGATAATTTCTGAAATACAGTTTGATAATTTCTGAAATACAGTTGTGAATTTCGGAAATACAATTAATAATTTCTGAAATACAATTGATAAAACTGAAATTCAATTGACTAGTTCTGAAATACAATTCATAAATCTGAAAAATAATTGATAAGTTCTGAAATACAATTGATAAAACGGAAATTCAATTGATTATTTCTGAAATACAATTGATAAATTTTAAAAACAATTGATACAATTGGAAATGGTGTAGAGCGTTAAAAATATGTAAATAAAATTATTTTTTAAAAAAAATTCCATTTAATAAAAAAAATATAATTTTATAAAAACATTTACAGAAAATAAAATTATAATTTTATAAAAAGAAATTCTTTTGAATGGGGGAAATGTTTTTAGTTGATCTGTTATTTTTAAGTAAATGAATGTTATTTTAGTTTGCCTCAAGATCATAAATTAATATCACTTTCTGTTTAAATTATATTCAAATCACAGAAAGATGATACAATTTTTACAAGTAAATTACAAAGAATAAAAATTAATGAAAAAAGTTCGATAAGACCAGCAAGGAGAATGCGCATTTTTATAAAAAAAATGCATAGCCGTGAAAGGTATCGAACTCGAGATCTTCTGATTTTAAACCTTATTTTAACAAAATATTTTAATTTTTATAAAATCAGTGATCTTCCACTGTATTATTTTTTGAACTATTGTCAATATCTGTCTGGGATCTTATTTAATCCCAAATAAATGGAGATCTTACGTAGTACCCAAATATAATGCGGGATCTAATTTTAGCTGTCATTTTTCTGGATAGTTCTAGATGTCAATCTCTATATTTATCCCTAAATATATTGCTGGATCTAATTCGATCTGACACTTTTTCGGATCAAATTAGATCTAAGTTTATCCACAAATATATTGCTGGATCTAATTCGATGTGCCATTTTTTTGATCAAATTAGATCTAAGTTTATCCCCAAATATATAGCTACATCTAATTCGATCTGCCACTTTTTCGGATGAAGTTAGATATACGTTTATCCACAAATATATTGCGGGATCTAATTTGATCTGCCAAAATTGAGATCAAATCAGATCTAAGTTTATCCCCAAATATATAGCTGGATCTAATTGGATCCGCCATTTTTCGGATCAAATTAGATCTAAAAATATACGCAAATATATAGCTGGATCCGCCAATTTTCGGATCAAAATAGATCTAGGTTTATCCCCAAAGATATCACTGGACCTCCCAATTTTGAGATATAACTTGATCTTAGTTTATCCCCATATATACAATGGGATCTAATACGATATGATTGGATACACCCAATTTTGAGATCTAATTGGATCAGCTAGATATTACAGCAGATCTTAAACAATATCAAATTGGATATAATTAGATATTGCGCGAGATCAATTTTTTTTACTCGGGTATTTATTTTGAATAATTTGAAAAAATAACACTGTGGAACAAATTCAAAAAAATATAATTTTGAAATGTTAGTTAGGAAAAGTTTTAAGTAAAAAAATTAAATAAATTAAATTAATGATTTGGCCAGTTGCCGTTTAGCAGGCGGCTGTGGATCAACATCACTGCTTTCTCTAATATCTTGGCATCGTCATCATCATCAGAAAGGTCGATAATTTCGTCCAACAGATATTCTGGAATTTCATCTTTGTCTTCCCCTTCTTCCTCTTTTTCCTCGTCTTCCTCTTCTTCAAAGGTGTTTTTATACCACCAACAAATTTCAGCGAGTATTGCATGTGGAGATTTCTTTCCTCTGTACCTGAAACGAAAATAGTTTTCAATCGTTAACATGTTTAAATTGTGCACTCTGACAAAGATATTAGAAAAATCTAGGAATTCGAAATATGCACACTCTATAGTTGGTGATAACGTTCGCCTTGCTCATCAGATTCAGTTGGCAACTGTTGAGCGAGTTGATCAAGATGCTGATGCAAGAGATGAATTTTGTACGACATATTAACCCCAATTTCATCGAAAGCTGCCAACATGTTTACAACAGATGGCCTGTAGTTGTCTTTGCGTTCTTTACCCAAAAGTCCTTTAATGACTGCTTTCAATGCGAGCCATGCATTTAATTCTCAGTCTGTCAGAAATTGGTCAAAATCTTGACGACTCATTAGTTTCCGTATGTCGGGACCATTAACAACCCCTTCCTGAATTTTGGCGTTACTTAGTCTTGGGAAAATGTCTTTTAAGCAATTGAATACTGCTGGTCTTTTTGGGATACATTTCAAAAAATTTTTAGCAATGCCAAGTTTAATGTGGAGCAACGGCAACAAAACTTTCATTTCAGGAACAAGACTTTCGTATAGCCTATTGTCTTTAGGCCATTTCCGTCCAATGCGACTATTCCAGTTATGCTGTTTGTACTGGTTTCTTCCTTTAATACCTTCTCCGTGTCGTGAATCCCAATCGCACAAAAAACACGGATATTTTGGACGCCCAGATGCTGTTAAGCCTGTAATCAATGAAACTATTTTGAGGTCGCAGCAAATGCGCCACTGGTGTTCGTTATATTTGACTACTTCCAGAATGTGTTTCAAATTACCGAAATTTTCACTAGTGTCAGTGCTATACGCAATCGGAACAGAAGGCATTCTATTTGTCTTGTGCAAAAGCACAACTTTTAAGCTGATTAGTGAACTATCGATGAATAAACGCCAATCATCTTTTTTATAGGTTAACCCTATCGTCTCCATTAACTTTTCAATATCATTGCAATAGTCGAAATTTTTTGCATCATTCACGTTGAAGAACTTTTCTAACTCTTTTTGGCGTTTTCGATATGCTGTTACTTTGGTAAATTTCGCCAGCAAATTATTTTCTTTCAAAAATGGAGCCAGTAGTTCTGATTTTTTCTGAGTCAAACACAAATTTGCAACAATTTCATCCAATGGGTTTTGTGTGACTAGGATTGGGTCCTTTGATGTTTCAGAGGATGTACCTTCACCAGGGTCGTATTCTGAGAAGAAATCCATGGATGTAGCAGCGGCGGTTGTAGTACTGATATCTGTTTGAAGATCAATACTTCGGTATGTTGGTACTGGAACGAATTCTGAGTGCGGTAATGGTAATTGGACGCTTGGCACTTCTACATAAGTTTTATTCTTTGCTTTCCTTCTATTCAAAGTTTTATGGTAGTTGATACATCCATAGCAATTTTCTTCTTGATGCGGGCTGTTGTCTAACTACATCGTTGGTATACCAAAAGGCATAGCCTTCTTCTTTCCACTTTTCCATTGCATAAGAGTTGAATAGCAATTAAAGCAAACTTTTTTAGGGGCATAGTTTATGTCAGTGATAAACTCTTGCGAGAAATATTGTTTATAGGCTTCCAAAAAAAAATCACTCGCATTGCCACATTTTTCATCGCTTGCTATGAAACGTCCACAAACATTACAAAAATGGTCCATTTTACATTTTGGTTCCGACATTTTTAATACAATATATATTATACAATGTTTTTTTGTTATTTTTATGAAACCGATGCACTTAAGTTAACTCACTCACAAAATGAAATAAGTTCCAAAAAAATTAATAGCGAATTTTATCACGACCGAGGGAAAATTAAAAGACATCAGCTTCGGCTCGAAGACTTGGAGTCTTAACCAAAAAATATGTTTTTTTGGTAAAAAAAAACACCTTTGAAGAAGAGGAAGACGAGGAAAAAGAAGAAGAAGGGGAAGACAAAGAAGAAACTGAGAAGCATATTATAGATCAAACAGAAAGCAGAAAAGACTTAGTTTTGTGGAAAATATTTTCAAAAAGCATGAAAAAAAATAATTTTTCCAACATTTTGCTTCATAACCACCACAAAAATTTTCTAAATCAATTTTTTAAGAAATTTTAATTGTTGCACATTGTTGTCTCTAGCAATAATTTGGCTTTTACAGATTTAAAAAACATCAATTAGTCGACGAGTTATAACCAAAAAACCATGCATATAAACAATATGCTGAAAATCGGCATTTGACTGCAAAGTTCGAAGGTCGATTAAAAAAAAAATTCGAACTAACATAAACAAACGCCGCGATACGGGTCTTCTAATTTAGCCTCTATTTTCACCCCTCAGTCTCAGAATCAACCTAACTTTTGCTAACCTGAATTTTTTCCACAGTAATAGTACCATAAAAAGTACTATAGTACCAACTTTATCATCCCTGTTACTAATAAATTAACATTTATAAAAACAACTACATAAATAAAACAAACGAAAAACATCAACAATATGCAATATGTTTTATGAAATGTTTTTGAGTGGTAGAATAAAAAAAAAATGTTTTGAGCAATTATTTAATCTATTGGATTAATTTAATTGACACCTTTTGAAATAGTTTAACAAATCGTTTTAATTGAAAAAAGTTGAACAATATTTTTTTATGTGTGGATGTTTAAGCACGCTAAATCCCTCCACGTTAATCATTTTGCTTTAATGGCGCGAAAATTATGGCGATTTAAAGTTAAAAATTTCAAAAAATTCTAAAACTACAGTTTTTACTTCGTTTTGACAAAACTTTTGTCAATACATCAGTGTTGCCACCAATATAAAAAATTACAGAGCTGTGGGTAAAATTTATCCAAAACAGTAGGAAATTACACAAACAAAATTGTTTTAATTTTTTTATACGGGTATATTATTTCAAAATAATGGTTATTTTGTTTGTTGATTTTATGTTACTCCATTAACGTTGAACTACTAATGAAAGTTCCATTTAATATATAATGGAAAATTATATGCCAAGGTTGGGCACGGATATGTCACCGAAGGCCATATTGTTGTTTTTCATAAATTATGCAGGGCCGCACCATACAATAAAAAAACGACAAATCTTTAAGTAAAAGGAAAGCGGAAGAATTAATGTTTTATTTATTTTTTTTTTTTGTAAAACAAAAACGGGTTTCAAATCCATCTATTCCGAAACTGGTTCCACAAAAACTCATTGCAAACCCAGCTTTTTTCAAAATCTGTTTTAGTTTTTTTGAATTAATACGTAGAATTAAACATTATTGGAACACTTTTTTATAGTTTTTGCATTGATCCGCAGTGTCGCGGAATCGGCCAACAAGATTTTGAAAACTCAACGAGTTATACTGAATGTTATTCCGACAACAAAAAAATGTATAAAAATTCGAATTTTTATTTAACATATTCTTTGCGCACAGCAAAAAAATCCCGCCCTTTAAAAGGACACTATGCACTAAAGGGTTAATTTAAACGATGATTAGAAAGTCTTTGTGCCATTAACAATGAACAAATAACCTAAAGTTAACACAAATTGAAAGTTAAAAATTCAAATTTGTATGGAATTTGACATGTGTTACTCTAAGTTAGCTCTAACTTTAGGTTAATTTGTTTATTTGTAATGGCCCTTAGTCAGTAATTTGAATGCTTTAGAAAAATTAAAATGCCGACGTTTTCACACAGATCAATACGGGGCAATATTAAGACCAGTGCGGCGCAGTATTATTTAAGTAAGTAAAATTTAAGTATAAACTCGTGCTTTGTGCTGACTATAAAACTCGCCTACTCAACAAAAAAGTGTGTATGGCTACCCGAGTAAAAAAAATTATATATAACCATATATGGCATATATTACAATATATAATTATACATGTCGTTATGTATATCCATATATAATTATATATGACGTTTTTTCACAAAATTTTTCCTTATATTATGCCATATATAATTTCATCTAATTAGATATCGGCCTTCATAATATTAGATATGGCATATATAATTATATATTACATGACATGGTTGATCTTATTGTATATATAGTTATATATAGAACTATATCTTAATATATATGGTGGCATTTTAGCAACCCGAGTAAAAAAAATTGATCTCGCGCAATATCTAATTATATCCAATTTGATATTGTTTAAGATCTGCTGTAATATATAGCTGATCCAATTAGATCTCAAAATTGGGTGTATCCAATCATATCGTATTAGATCCCATTGTATATATGGGGATAAACTAAGATCAAGTTATATCTCAAAATTGGGAGGTCCAGTGATATCTTTGGGGATAAACCTAGATCTATTTTGATCCGAAAATTGGCGGATCCAGCTATATATTTGCGGATATTTTTAGATCTAATTTGATCCGAAAAATGGCGGATCCAATTAGATCCAGCTATATATTTGGGGATAAACTTAGATCTAATTTGATCTCAATTTTGGCAGATCAAATTAGATCCCGCAATATATTTGTGGATAAACGTATATCTAATTTGATCCGAAAAAGTGGCAGATCGAATTAGATCTAGCTATATATTTGGGGATAAACTTAGATCTAATTTGATCCGAAAAATGGCACATCGAATTAGATCCAGCAATATATTTGTGGATAAACTTAGACATAAATTGATCTGAAAAATGGCAGATCAAATTAGATCCACCAATATATTTGGGGATAAACTTGGATCTAAATTTAACCGAAAAATGGCAGATCAAATTAGATCCAGCAATATATTTCGGTATTAAAATGGCAGATCGAATTAGAAACAGCAATATATTTGGGGATTGACATCTAAAAGTATCCATAAAAATGACAGATAAAATTAGATGCCGCATTATATTTGGGTACTACGTAAGATCTCCATTTATTTGGGATTAAATAAGATCCCAGACATATATTGCCAACTGTTCAAAAAATAATAGACTGGCAGAGCACTGATTGTATAAAAATTACAATAAGGGTTTTCACAAGGGGTGTGCTATTTGTTGTATCGTTGTATCGTCCTAACAAAAAACAGAGTTGTTAAAAATTAAATTGAAAAAATACAACATTTGAGAATAGCACGATACAACATTTTAACATATGTTTAGTGTCCTATGTTTGAGTGTGCTAACAGATAGAAAACTGAATAGAAAATCGTTGTTAAACACAAATAAAATTTTTAACAACTCTGTTTTTTGTTAGGACGATACAACGATACAACAGATTAATATTTGAACAACCTTAATATTTTGTTAAAATAAGGTTTAAACTCAGAAGGTTTCTTTCTATAATTTTAAAATTTTTTTTATAAAATTAAAATTTTTTTTTCTATAAATTTTTTTATAAAATTATATATTTATTTTTTTATTAAATTGAAATCTTTGAATAAAATAATTTTATTTACATCTTTTTGACGCTCTACACCATTTCCAATTGTATTAATTGTTTTAAGATTTATCAATTGTATTTCAGAAATAATCAATTGAATTTCAGTTTTATCAATTGTGTTTCAGAACTCATCAATTATTTTTCACATTTATGAATTGTATTTCAGAACTAGTCAATTGAAGTTCAGTTTTATCAATTGTGTTTCAGAAATTATTAATTGTATTTCCGAAATTCACAACTGTATTTCAGAAATTATCAAACTGTATTTCAGAAATTATCAATCGTATTACCGAAATTATGAAATGTATTTGAGAAATTTTTCTCTATTAGCTATGAAATTCTGAAATAGATTTCATTATTTCTGGACACAATTAAATAAATAAATAATTAAATTTGCGTAATATTGTAGTTTCTGAAGTGCAAATAATATTTTGTGATATACAATTAAAATTTTCTAAAATACATTTAATAATTTCTGGAATACCTTTTTTCGATGCTTATAAGTTAGCTCGAAATGCTTTTATCATTCATTTAATTTGTAGCTCTCACACATCTATAACAAGTCTCGTTAGATTAGAGTGTAGAGGTATTGGCTGATAATCTGGTGGACTGGGTTAAATTTCATGTTTTTAAAAGCAAATATTAAAAAAGTTTTCTCAATTTTTTGAAAAATGTTTTTTGAAATCTATTTTTTTGCCAAGATAGTTAATGCAACGTTCTGCCAACGTATAACCGACCATCGCCAACGGTTTGCCAGCATTGTGCCGATTATATTTTTCTGTCTGGGATGTTCAACTTAAACCTATTGTATATTAACATTAATTAACACTATATATTTATTTTTAGGAAATACATTTTTATTTTATTATAAGTTAACATTAAATTAAATTTTAGATAATGGCACCAATTTGTAGTTGTAATTATTATATATTAAATCGTATATTCATAAACATTCTATACAGTTAGACGAGGTTTATGGAACTATTTAACTTTATAAAGTGTTTATAAATTATAACTTAAATGTACAAATATATATGTTAAATGTACGTGAACAAATTGTTGATATGGACCCACAAATTGTATCTCAACTGATATTGGAATTATTGTACCATTACCATACATCAATATATATTGAATGATATACATATATTACAATATATGACACTGTATTATAAATATTGTTAATGAAGTAGCATATCTGATAATATTTTTTATAGCGCCATACAGTTTTACATTATTCAAATTAAACCATATATGGAATTGTATTCAAAATGTTGATGTGGTACCAAATTTGACCATATATTGTTTAAATTGTGCCATATATGACAATATATTGTTTAAATGATACCATATATGTCTATATATTAATATTGTTTAAATGACACCATATATCAATATATATGGGACTATATATGGTAGCATATATTATCATATCTGCATCTGTATTAAAAATGTCGTTCATCAGGTACCATATATGAGCATATATTGTTGAAATGCCACCATATATGACAATATATGGTTTAAATGGCACCATATATGGTAATATATGGTTTTAATGGCACCATATATGATAATATATAGCTTAAATAACACCATATATAAATATATATCGCACTATATATAGTACCATATATTATCATATCTGGAACTGAATTAAAGATTTGGTTTATGAGGTACCATATATGACCATATATTGTTTAAATGGCACCATATATGATAATATCTAGTTTAACTGTCACCATATATAATTATATATTGTTTAAATGATACCATATATAATAATATATTGCTAAAATGCCACCATATATATTAAGATATAGTACTATATATAACTATATATGCAATAAGATCAACCATGTTATGTAATATATAATTATATATGCCATATCTAATATTATGAAGGCCGATATCTAATTAGATGAAATTATATATGGCATAATATAAGGAAAATTTTTCGGAAAAAACGTCATATATAATTATATATGGATATACATAACCACGTGTCTAATTATATATTGTAATATATGCCACATATGATTATATATAATTTTTTTTACTCGGGAATATATAATTATACATGGTATCATTTAAAAAATATATAATTATATATGGTGACAGTTAAACTAGATATTATCATATATGGTGCCATTTAAACAATATATGGTCATATATGGTACCTCATTAACAAAATCTTTAATTCAGTTCCAGATATGATAATATATGGTACTATATATAGTGCGATATATATTTATATATGCCCGAGTAAAAAAAATTATATATAATCATATGTGGCATATATCACAATATATAATTAGACATGTGGTTATGTATATCCATATATAATTATATATGACGTTTTTTCCGAAAATTTTTCCTTATATTATGCTATATATAATTTCATCTAATTAGATATCGGCCTTCATAATATTAGATATGGCATATATAATTATATATTACATAACATGGTTGATCTTATTGCATATATAGTTATATATAGAACTATATCTTAATATATATGGTGGCATTTTAGCAATATATAATTATATATGGTATCATTTAAACAATATATAATTATATATGGTGACAGCTAAACTAGATATTATCATATATGGTGCCATTTAAACAATATATGGTCATATATGGTACCTCATAAACAAAATCTTTAATTCAGTTCCAGATATGATAATATATGGTACTATATATAGTGCGATATATATTTATATATGGTGTTATTTAAGCTATATATTATCATATATGGTGCCATTCAAACCATATATTATCATATATGGTGCCATTCAAACCATATATTATCATATTTGGTGCCATTTAAACCATATATTGTCATATATGGTGCCATTTCAACAATATATGCTCATATATGGTACCTGATGAACGACATTTTTAATACAGATGCAGATATGATAATATATGCTACCATATATAGTACCATATACTTTGATATATCGTATCATTTAAACAACCCGAGGAAAAATAGTTACATATAGTCATATATGTGATTAAGTTATATCTGTATAAATATATAGTTTCATCCGAAGAATGGCCCGATATATTTTTATCAATTGTTTATCAATTTTTATCTAAATGTAACAGTTTAGATCTGACCTGATTAAATTATGTGTTAATCAGATGAAATTGTATCAGATTTTTGACCTGATACAATTCTATGGGTTTGATCGTAATTGGTTCAATTTTACATAAATAAAATATAATTGTATCCGACATTTACCTTATACAATTGTATCAAAGTTTTAAACTGATATCAGGGCAAAATTGGGATATAACTATATAATTTTGTATACAAATATATCTATTTGGACCTAAACTGATACCATGTAATATAAACCAATAAAATTGTATCAGGTCAAAAATCTGATACAATTTCATCTGATTAACACATAATTTAATCAGGTCAGATCTAAACTGATGCAATTAGATAACAACTGATACAAATAAGAACTGATACAATTTTATCGGGCCATTTTTCGGATCAAATGGTATATGGATGAATCTAAGTTATATATTACCATATAAAGCTCCATATTGGTGCCATTTAAACAATATATTGTCATATATGGTGCCATCATATATGGTAACTCATCAGCAACTACAATATTAACTGTATTTCAGAAGCTATTAAATGTATTTCAGAAATTTTAAATGTATTTTAGAAATTATGGAATGTATTTCAGAAATTTATTAATTGTATTTCAGAAATAATCAAATCTATTTCAGAACTTGTTGATGGTTTATCATAGTTAATAGAGAAAAATTTCTAAATTACATTTCATAATTTCTGAAATACAATTGATAATTTCTGAAATACAGTTTGATAATTTCTGAAATACAGTTGTGAATTTCGGAAATACAATTAATAATTTCTGAAATACAATTGATAAAACTGAAATTCAATTGACTAGTTCTGAAATACAATTCATAAATCTGAAAAATAATTGATAAGTTCTGAAATACAATTGATAAAACGGAAATTCAATTGATTATTTCTGAAATACAATTGATAAATTTTAAAAACAATTGATACAATTGGAAATGGTGTAGAGCGTTAAAAATATGTAAATAAAATTATTTTTTAAAAAAAATTCCATTTAATAAAAAAAATATAATTTTATAAAAACATTTACAGAAAATAAAATTATAATTTTATAAAAAGAAATTCTTTTGAATGGGGGAAATGTTTTTAGTTGATCTGTTATTTTTAAGTAAATGAATGTTATTTTAGTTTGACTCAAGATCATAAATTAATATCACTTTCTGTTTAAATTATTTTCAAATCACAGAAAGATGATACAATTTTTACAAGTAAATTACAAAGAATAAAAATTATTGAAAAAATGTCGATAAGACCAGCAAGGAGAATGCGCATTTTTATAAAAAAAATGCATAGCCGTGAAAGGTATCGAACTCGAGATCTTCTGATTTTAAACCTTATTTTAACAAAATATTTTAATTTTTATAAAATCAGTGATCTTCCACTGTATTAATTTTTGAACTATTGTCAATATCTGTCTGGGATCTTATTTAATCCCAAATAAATGGAGATCTTACGTAGTACCCAAATATAATGCGGGATCTAATTTTAGCTGTCATTTTTCTGGATAGTTCTAGATGTCAATCTCCAAATATATTGCTGTTTCTAATTCGATCTGCAATTTATGGTATAAATTAAGATCCTACCAAATCCCCAAATATATCACTGGATTTAATTCGATCTGCAATTTATCGGAAAAGTTAAGATCTTACGCAATCCCGAAGTATATTACTGGATCTAATTTTATCTGTAATTTTTTGGATAAATTTAGATCTTACTTAATCCCCAAATATATTGCTGGATCTAATTCGATCTTCCATTTTTCGGATCAAATTAGATCTAAGTTTATCCACAAATATATTGCTAGATCTAATTAGATCTGCCAAAATTGAGATCAAATTAGATCTATATTTATCCCTAAATATATTGCTGGATCTAATTCGATCTGCCATTTTTTCGGATCAAATTAGATCTAAGTTTATCCACAAATATATTGCTGGATCTAATTCGATGTGCCATTTTTTGGATCAAATTAGATCTAAGTTTATCCCCAAATATATAGCTACATCTAATTCGATCTGCCACTTTTTCGGATCAAATTAGATATACGTTTATCCACAAATATATTGCGGGATCTAATTTGATCTGCCAAAATTGAGATCAAATTAGATCTAAGTTTATCCCCAAATATATAGCTGGATCTAATTGGATCCGCCATTTTTCGGATCAAATTAGATCTAAAAATATCCGCAAATATATAGCTGGATCCGCCAATTTTCGGATCAAAATAGATCTAGGTTTATCCCCAAAGATATCACTGGACCTCCCAATTTTGAGATATAACTTGATCTTAGTTTATCCCCATATATACAATGGGATCTAATACGATATGATTGGATACACCCAATTTTGAGATCTAATTGGATCAGCTAGATATTACAGCAGATCTTAAACAATATCAAATTGGATATAATTAGATATTGCGCGAGATCAATTTTTTTTACTCGGGTGGTGCTATTTAAGCAATATATTATCATATACGGTGACATTCAAACCATATATTATCATATATGGTGCCATTTAAACCATATATTATCATATATGGTACCATTTAAACCATATATTATTATATATGGTGCCATTTAAACAATATATGGCCATATATGGTACCTCATGATCAAAATTTTAAATACAGTTCCAGATATGATAATATATGATACTATATATAGTGCCATATATATTTATACATGGTGTTATTTAAGTAATATATTACTAAATATGGTGCCATTTAAACCATATATTATCATATATGGTGCCATTTCAACAATATATGCATATATATGGGACCTCATGAACAACATTTTTAATATAGTTTCAGATATAATAATATATCCTACTATATATGGTGCAATATATATTGATATATGGTATCATTTAAATAATATATTACCATATGTGGTGACATTTAAACCATACATTATGATATATGATATCTGTATAAATATACAGTTTCATCCGAAGAATGACCCGATATATTTTTATCAATTGTTTATAAATTTTTATCTAATTGGATCAGTTTAGATCAGACCTGATTAAATTATGTGTTAATCAGATGAAATTGTATCCGATTTTTGACTTGATGCAATTTTATCGGTTTATATGTAATGGTGTCATGTTTGATCGTAATTGGTTCAATTTTATATAAATAAAATATAATTGTATCCGACATTTACCTTATACAATTGTATCAAAGTTTTAAACTGATATCAGGTCAAAATTGGGATATAACTATATAATTTTGTATACAAATATATCTATTTGGACCTAAACTGATACCATGTGATATAAACCAATAAAATTGTATCAGGTGAAAAATCTGATACAATTTCATCTGATTAACACATAATTTAATCAGGTCAGATCTAAACTGATACAATAAGTTAAAAACTGATAAACAACTGATACAATTTTATCGGGCCATTTTTCGGATCAAATGGTACATGGATGACTCTAAATTATATATTACCATATAAAGCTCCATATTATTTTTTTTAATAGGGAACATACCATATATGGTGCCATTTAAACAGTATATTGTCATATAATGTGCCATTTAAACAATATATGGTCATATATGGTAACTCATCAGCAACTACAATATTAACTGTATTTCAGAAGCTATTAATTGTATTTCAGAAATTTTAAATGTATTTCAGAAATTATGGAATGTATTTCAGAAATAATCAAATCTATTTCAAAACTTGTTGATTGTTTATCATAGTTAATAGAGAAAAATTTCTAAATTACATTTCATAATTTCTGAAATACAATTGATAATTTCTGAAATACAGTTTGATAATTTCGGAAATACAATTAATAATTTCTGAAACAGAATTGATAAAACTGAACTTCAATTGACTAGTTCTGAAATACAATTCATAAATCTGAAAAATAATTGATAAGTTCTGAAATACAATTGATAAAACTGAAATTCAATTGATTATTTCTGAAATAAAATTAATAAATCTTAAAAACAATTAATACAATTGAAATGGTGTAGAGCGTTAAAATGATGTAAATAAAATTATTTTATATATTTAGTTAGAATATTCTTCCACCTCAAGTCCAAATTCTAATATGATATTGTCATATTAGATTTTTATTTGTTGTTTCAAAAAGGGTTGATCATTTTCATTTAAATATAGAAAGTCCGAAAAAACAATTTTTGTATTTTTTAATGCAAAAATTAAAATAATTGTTTAAAATTATTTTATTCAAAGATTTCAATTTAATAAAAAAATAAATATATAATTTTATAAAAAAAATTTATAGAAAAAAAATTTTTAATTTTATAAAAAGAAATTCATTTTGTAAAAAAAATGCATATCGAACTCGAGACCTTCTGAGTTTAAACCTTATTTTAACAAAATATTGTAATTTTTATAAAATCAGTGCTCTGCCAGTGTATTATTTTTTGAACAGTTGGCAATATATGTCTGGGATCTTATTTAATCCCAAATAAATGGAGATCTTACGTAGTACCAAATATAATGCGGCATCTAATTTTATCTGTCATTTTTATGGATAGTTTTAGATGTCAATCCCAAATATATTGCTGTTTCTAATTCTATCTGCCATTTTAATACCTAAATAAATTGCTGGATCTAATTCGATCTGCAATTTATGGGAAAAATTAAGATTTTACCAAATCACTAAATATATCACTGGATTCAATTCGATCTGCAACTTATTGAAAAAGTTAAGATCTTACGCAATCCCGAAATATATTACTGGATCTAATTTCATCTGTTATTTTTTTCATAAATTTAGATCTTACGTAATCCCCAAATATAATCCTCGATCTTATTCGATCTGCCGTTTTCCAGATAAAGTTAGATACAACTTAATCCTGAAATATATATGTGACCTTCTCCGAGAAAAGGGACCTAGTGTGTGAAAATTAAGTTTTGAGAAGAACGCATTTAAAGTTTCATAACGCATTATCACTTTAAGCACACCTTCAGTTGGGAGATGCGATTTGGTATGGTTAGGTGCCTCAACACATTTCATCTTATTCTACACACTTTTAGGTACCACAATCCACTCTTAAGTCCAAACCCGTTTTTTGACACACTAGGTCCCTTTTCTCGGAGAAGGTCACATATACCAAGTTTATCCCCATATATATTGCTGGATCTAATTCGATCTGCCATTTTTCTGATAAATTTAGATCCAAGTTTATCCCCAAATATATTGCTGGATCTAATTCGATCTGCTATTTTTCGGTTAAATTTAGATCCAAGTTTATCCCCATATATATTGCTGGATCTAATTCGATCTGGCATTTTTCTGATAAAGTTAGACCCAAGTTTATCCCCAAATATATTGCTGGATCTAATTTGATCTGCCAATGTTCGGATCAATTTATATCCAAGTTTATCCCCAAATATATTGCTGGATCTAATTCGATCAGGCATTTTTCTGATAAAGTTAGATCCAAGTTTATCCCTAAATATATTACTGGATCTAATTCGATCTGTCATTTTTCGTATCAAATTAGATCTAAGTTCATCCACAAATATATAGCTGGATCTAATTCGATCTGCCATTTTTCGGATCAAATTAGGTCTTACTAAATCCCAAAATATATTGCTGGATCTAATTTGATCTGCCAATTTTCTATTCAATTTATATCCAGGTTTATCCACAAAATATATTGCTGCATCTAATTGGATCTGCCATTTTTCGGATAAATTTATATCTAAGTTAATCCACAAATATATTGCTGGAACTAATTTGATCTGCCATTTTTCAGATCAATTTATATCTAAGTTTATCCACAAATATATTGCTGGATCTAATTCGATGTGCGATTTTTCGGATCAAATTAGATCTAAGTTTATCCCCAAATATATTGCTAGATCTAATTCGATCTGCCACTTTTTCGGATCAAATTAGATCTAAGTTTATCCACAAATATATTGCTGGATCTAATTCGATCTGCCAAAATTGAGATCAAATTAGATATAAGTTTATCCACAAATATATAGCTGGATCTAATTGGATCCGCCATTTTTCGGATCAAATTAGATCTAAAAATATCCCCAAATATATAGCTGGATCCGCCAATTTTCGGATCAAAATAGATCTAGGTTTATCCCCAAAGATATCATTGGACCTCCCAATTTTGAGATATAACTTGATCTTAGTTTATCCCCATATATACAATGGGATCTAATACGATATGATTGGATACACCCAATTTTGAGATCTAATTGGATCAGCTAGATATTACAGCAGATCTTAAACAATATCAAATTGGATATGATTAGATATTGCGCGAGATCAATTTTTTTTACTCGGGAATATATGGTTTAAATGGCACCATATATGGTAATATATTGTTTAAATAACACCATATATAAATATATATGGCACTATATATGGTAGCATATATTATCATATGTGGAACTGTATTAAAAATATTGTTCATGAGGTACCATATATGGGCATATATTGTTGAAATTGCACCATATATGATAATATATGTTTTAAATGGTACCATATATGATAATATATGGTTTGAATGGCACCATATATGATAATATATGGTTTGAATGGCACCATATAGGATAATATATAGCTTAAATAACACCATATATAAATATATATCGCACTATATATAGTACCATATATTATCATATCTGGAACTGAATTAAAGATTTTGTTTATGAGGTACCATATATGACCATATATTGTTTAAATGGCACCATATATGATAATATCTAGTTTAACTGTCACCATATATAATTATATATTGTTTAAATGATACCATATATAATTATATATTGCTAAAATGCCACCATATATATTAAGATATAGTTCTATATATAACTATATATGCAATAAGATCAACCATGTTATGTAATATATAATTATATATGCCATATCTAATATTATGAAGGCCGATATCTAATTAGATGAAATTATATATGGCATAATATAAGGAAAATTTTTCGGAAAAACGTCATATATAATTATATATGGATATACATAGCCACATGTCTAATTATATATTGTAATATATGCCACATATGATTATATATAAATTTTTTTACTCGGGTATATATGGCGGCATTTTAGGAATATATAATTATATATGGTATCATTTAAACAATATATAACTACATATGGTGCAAGTTAAACTATATATTATCATATCTGGTGGCATTTAAATAATATATGGTCATGTATGGTACCTCATGAACAAAATCTTTAATACCGTTGCAGATATGATAATATATGCTATTAAATACAGTGCCATATGGTGTTATTTAAGCAATACATGGTGCCATTTAAACCATATATTATATATGGTGCCATTTAAACAATATATGGCCATATATGGTACCTCATGATCAAAATTTTTAATACAGTTCCAGATATGATAATATATGCTACCATCATCATTTAAACAACCCGAGTAAAAATAGTACATTTAGTCATATATGTGATTAAGTTATATCTGTATAAATATACAGTTTCATCCGAAGAATGGCCCGATATATTTTTATCAATTATTTATCAATTTTTATCTATGATTACGATATGATTCTATATATAGTGCCATATATATTTATATATGGAGCAATTCCATATGAAAACGATCAAAATTGGCAAATTTTTGGACGACCCCTCTCCGATTTTAAAATAAATAGTCTCAATCGATTGCCCAGCAAAAAATAATGTACCTACTGTCACTGTCATGTGACAAAATTGAAGAATTCTTCATAAGGGACCTCATTGAAAGTTGTTTACTAAAGCGATCGCAACGAGTGATAGCTCGTTGGAAAGGTATTGAATCAGGCTTTAATTGAAAAATAAAATTTTCCTAATTTTTCTCAGAAATTTACCTTTTTTCCCATGAAAATTAAATTTTCCCATGAAAATTAAATTTTCCGATTTTCCACAGAAGCTCCTAAATTTTCCGGCAAATTTTTTTTTTTTGGATTCCTCATAATTTTTGCTTTAAGAATCAGCAATAAAAAAATGGGCCCCGACTCCTTGTTTGGACAGGAGAGGAGCATTTAAGAGACCACCTTGTTCTCATTGTTTTTATATTTTTTATAATTGAATTATTTGTAATTATTTAACATTGTTTTATTTTATTATTAAAAATACATTTTAAAAATTATTTTACAGTTAAAAATACATTTATGAAGAAACTGAATGCGTTCCGTGCCTGTCTAATGCCAGCACGCATTCTTTTGGTCGTAGGATGGCAAACTTAGAAAATCCCACTTTTTCTGCTGGGTATTTCTATTTGAACTGATGGTATGCTTCGGATAGATTACATAATAATAATCTGCGCTGCTTGTGTACTTTTTCTCCATCTTCACGTGTGATAACATAGTCACGTGTACCTGGGCAGGCGCGGCTGTTGTCATCATTGCAGTAAAAATCTTGAATCAATTTCACCGTTGCTTCGCTGAGGGTCCTTGAGCCAAATTTCTTGGTGGGAGTCGCCAATATGCCCTTCTGTCGAACTAATTCTTTGCTTCTTCTCGCGATGTAAAAAGATGTTTGAAACTGTTCAGAAATCTTGCGTATAGACCATGATTGAGGCAGCACAAATAAAATGAGATATTTCTCCGGAAAAGTGGTCGCTAAATTGAATTTTCTTTTCAACTGCTCAATCATTTGTTTGCCGTCATCAACGTCATCTGCTTGACTGCATTCGTTATCAGAGCCTTCATCAAATATTGTCGCGATTGCACTCATAACCTTGCCTTTTTTCTCTTTCCTGTATTTTTCACTTCGCAACTTTCTTTTTGTAATAGGCGATTCACCTAAAGTGGTAATAGCCTCATTCAAAAGACTCAAAGACATATTGACCATCGGAATGTCTGCCTCACTATCAGATGAAACATTTTGTTCAATTGTCATTTCACTCTCGGATTGTGGTTGCATTTGTTTCAATGCATTTGCTTGTTGAGACAAATCGATTTTACACTTGGGGCAAATGAATTCTGCTTCTTCACCGTATTGTATATTTAATTCATTCATGTATCGCTTCGAAACACCAGTTAATTTTAATACTTTTATCTTTTTCGAACGATGTCCACTCTTGTTAAACGGATTGCAGCAAAATTTATTCATTTTACTTTAAATTGTCTTTACAGCTTCACTCTTTACTTTACAAAAAAAACGCTTTAACACTTTCACGTTTAGTATTCAACTAAAATTTGACTCAGAGTGTGTGAAGTATTTATTATTATTTTTTGGTAAAAAATAGGTAAAAAAAATAAGCGATATTTGCTTTTCTTTAATAGGAAAATTTGCGTGAACTACTGGTCATAAAATGTTTTTTAAAGAGGGACTTAATTGGTTATTGCCAATAAGCCGACCACAGGTCATAAAATGTTTTGTAAATTTTTTAAATTACCAGGTAATAAATATTTCGCCATATTTATGGAAAATCCGTGTTTTATGACTTGTTTCTGCACGTGTCATTTTAGGCGAAATATTTATTACCTGGTAATTTAAAAAATTTACAAAACATTTTATGACCTGTAGCCTCAGTCGGGTTTGGTGTGCCATTACATGCCACTGCTGCTATTATCCATGGATTTATGGCCGATCTTGTGAAGGCAGGCAGACCATATTCACTACACACTCAACTTGGGGCTCTTAAAAAAAATTGATTTTTTCTTCATAAATGTATTTTTAACTGTAAAATAATTTTTAAAATGTATTTTTAATAATAAAATAAAATAATGTTAAATAATTACAAATAATTCAATTATAAAAAATATAAAAACAATGAGAACAAGGTGGTCTCTTAAATGCTCCTCTCCTGTCCAAACAAGGAGTCGGGGCCCATTTTTTTATTGCTGAATCTTAAAGCAAAAATTATGAGGAATCCAAAAAAAAAAAAATTTGCCGGAAAATTTAGGAGCTTCTGTGGAAAATCGGAAAATTTAATTTTCATGGGAAAATTTAATTTTCATGGGAAAAAAGGTAAATTTCTAAGAAAAATTAGGAAAATTTTATTTTTCAATTAAAGCCTGATTCAATACCTTTCCAACGAGCTATCACTCGTTGCGATCGCTTTAGTAGTTTTTTTTAAAACAACTTTCAATGAGGTCCCTTATGAAGAATTCTTCAATTTTGTCACATGACAGTGGTGTACACCACCACTAAACCAGTCACTATAAAAAAAAAAAAAAAAATATGTAGGTACATTATTTTTTGCTGGGCAATCGATTGAGACTATTTATTTTAGAATCGGAGAGGGGTCGTCCAAAAGGTGATCGCTTTCATATGGAATTGCTCTATGGTGTTATTTAAGTAATATATTACTATATATTTATTTATTTATTTATTTAAGGTCTATAGAACAAATGTTCCTTACAGACTATGAATATCTTATAATAAAATTAATTATGAAAATAAAATTAATTATGAAAATGAAATTAATTATAATAGTTTTCTATTTTCTAATAAAAAGTTTTTAAAATTATTTTTTGATGTATCAAATTCCACCAACTTATCAGGGGGTAAATTATTAAAATAACTTAAAGTTCACAAAATGGCCCGTTCAGCACATAATCACAACGGTGATGTCCCATATATAATAAATCTTGATGCCGCAAATTTCGAGATGGAACATTAAAAGTAATTTTATCCAATAAATAAGGGCAATCAATATTGCCATTAATCAAATCAAAAATAAATATCATTGATTGTTTTTTTCTTCTTTTTCGCAAAGTTTCCAACCCTATTAGTAAACCACAGGCCTCATATGAAGCATTAGATTGAAAATTTATAGACTTCAAAACAAACTTAATAAATCTATTTTGTAATCTTTCTACACGATCAATATAAATTTTGCTATGAGGGCTCCAAATAACAGCACCATATTCTAACTTAGATCTTACAAATGAAGAATACAGTAATTTCAATGTACAGTGATTTGAAAAATCTCTGCAATTTCTCTTAATAAAAGCTAGAGCTACGTAAGCCTTAGGGATTATTTTTTCCAAATGAGGTACAAAACTCAATTTACAAACAAATGTTATTCCTAAATCCTCAATTTCCTGTAAGGCAATCATGACTATAGAACCAATCTTAAATGATGTCTGTAATGGATGCCGAGTACGAGAATAAGAAACATGATAACATTTACTTAAATTAAGCCATAAGCTGTTACCGGCATACCATTTATATAATTGATCAATATCATTTTGCAGTTTTAATACATAATTCTGAGATTTAACCTTCAGGTATATTTTCAACTCATCCGCGTATAATAAAAACTGAATATTTAAAACAGGAGAGAATATCGTTAATGAATAAATTAAATAGTAAAGGGTCTAAAATACTGCCCTGTGGAATTCCAGATGTTTGTATATATGGATTCGATTTGAAGCCTTCAATTTCGACCACACATACTCTACAATGAAGATAAGATTTTAGCCAATTATAAAAACTAGAATGTATGCCCAAACATAACAATTTACTCAGCAATATTTCATGCGACACTTTGTCGAATGCCTTTGAAAAATCTGTATAAATCGATTCAATTTGAAAACCAGATTCAAAAGAAGATAAACAGTAATCTGAAAAAACTGGTTAATTAGTAATCGTTGACTTACCAATTCGAAAACCATGTTGCTCAGAAATAATAAGTTACTTCGTTGCAAAATATAATTTATCATATACGGCATGTTCAAAAATTTTCGATACTACCCAGTGTAGAAAATCATTACCAGATATGTGGTTATGTAACTACATACTTCGTAATGGTAACTAGTTACTTTTGTTATTACATTTCTTATTACCTTTATATGGCGATGTCGCGAAAAATAATGAGTTGTCGTTACACACCAGCATACGAAAAATCAAAAAATATATCGTTACCAATGTGCTTACCAGTACTGACAAAAATAATGAGTCTAAAAATTGATTTTCTAAAAAATAAATTATATAAAAAAAAATATTTTTTATTGTATTTTTTTTTTAAATAAAATTTACTGGTGCGGGAATCGAACCTGGGTCTACAGATTGCCAGTCAACAGCTTTACCATCTGAGCTATATCGACATGTAATATTTAATAGATAAAAACACAATTGACCTGCTGCACACAAGTAAGCTTACTCGCCAACATACAAAAAATCAAAAAATATGTGGTTACATATATCCTTACCAGTGTTTAAAAAATATTGAGTCTAAAAATAGATATCAAAAATTTTCAAAAAAATCTAAAAAATTATTTTCTATTTGAAATAATGATAAAAATAAGTCATTATCAGTAACTCATTATTTTATGTTTTAAAATAATACAGAAGGTAAGTGGGTGTCATTACTGGTAGTCCAAAAAATAATGATATGTCATTATCGTTTCTACACTGGGTATAGTCAACTTACAAATCGATCTGTAGCAAGTTACATCATCCTTACGACCTGACTTTAATATTGGATTGATATAAGATAATTTCCAACGATCAGCAAAAACGCCATCTTTGAGGGACTTATTAAAGATTTCCGTAAGTGGAAATGAAATTGTTGATGCACATTTTCTTAACAAAAACCCACACAATCCATCAGCATCAGTGCTAAAAGTATATTTTGCTTCTAAAATGCATTTAAATATATCGTATTCAGATAAAGAAAAACACCCCATATTAATATCTACGGGCTAATGTAATTTATTCGATATTGCAAGATTACTAGAGGAAGAAGCATTGGGATTTATAAAATTAGATTTGAAGTAATCAGCGAAAATATTGGTAATGTCTTCAGGTTTATCGGATATAATGTTTCCATATTTCATTGATGATGGAATATCTGCAGATTGCCTCTTAGAACGAATAAAATACCAAAACGATTTCGGATTTGCCCTAACGTCGTTTTCTATTTTTAGCAAATATTCAGTGTGTTCCCGTACGTTCCCAATGTTACCGAAATTTACCCAAAGTTACCGAAATTTACCCAAAAGCGTTCCCGTACTCGAGAATTGGGTAAATGAGTGCGCTAATGAGAGTGTATTAGTGCTTCTCTTTTTACCAAAATTTACCCAGACTTTTTCTTCGGGTAAACTTTGGTAAAACAGCTGATGCAAATATAAACAAAAAACAATTGTGAAATTAAATTAAAAATTGTAATTAAATAAAGAAATAAGCAAAAGAAACTTGGTTTTTTGTTAAAATTAATTGAATAAAATCAAAAACAACTTTTAAATGCGATTAAATATGTCTATTTGGGCCGATTTGCAAACTGAAATTATACGTATTTTCACATCAGTGATGGGATTTTTGGCACAATCTAAGATTGATTGGTACAATGGCACAACCGATACTATTTTGGCACATTTTGGTTACCCATGTGAAAATCGAAATATATATGAACATACATGATCATACATTGGCTCGTATGTGATCAGTCATATACGTACATGCATAGTTCAATGTATGATCATACATGATCTCATATATTTCCATATACCTTTGGATCCGAAATTTGAGGGTATATGGAGCTATATGGCCATATATGAGCATACATGAATCATATGTGAGCATATATGGTCATATATGAATATGTACGGTCGTATACCCTCAAATTTCGTATCCAAAGATATATAGAAATATATGAGATCATGTATGGTCATACATTGAACTATGCATGTACGTATATGACAATGTATGCCCATGCATGATCATATACGAGTCAATGTATGATCATGTGTGTTCATATATATTTCGATTTTCACATGGGTATCTACAAAATGTAATAGAAAATGAATTTAAAAAATAACAATTCTTTAATTTTTAGTTTCTAAGCATTTATTGGTATTAAAATACCTTTTCGAATAAAGCAAAACTAAAAAATGGCATCGAAGATATTACCGAATAAAGCACCGTAAGTTGTTTTTCACGTGAAAAATTTTCTCTCAGACTTTAAATGCTTTAAATTGCAATTTAAGTTAAAAAAATTAACAATATTTTAATTTTATAACAAAGCCACAATCACAATTAACACAAAATGTCACTTTTTCACCAGAAAAATAATAGTCTTGTACATTAAATTTGCGTGAAAACTAAGTTTGCACAATTTTCACGTGAAACTCATTGTCGTTAAAAATTATTTTTTTTATATGGAGTATAACAGTTTTTCCACGAGAAAACTGAACAACTTAAGGTGCTTAATCCATAGAATTTTAAAAATTCAAATGCTATAAATTTATAATTCATAAAAAAATTCAGTTTTAGAAAATGTTTATATGTATACCATTCCGTGCAACCATTTCTAAAGAATTCATTCATTGGCTGCATTCCCAAATCTTTAATAAGTATCGGATGAATTTAATTTATCATTCACCTTTTAATTGAAAGAAAATTTTAATTCATTCAAATATAATTAATTCCATAAGAATTCAAAATAATTCCATAAGAATGCATTTACAAAATGAAAGTTCAAAACACGGTTTCTAAGTGAAAATTGAGTTTTGGCACAATAAAGGCCCATTTGGCACATTTTAGTCGCACACTTGGCACAAAACAAAATTTTTCAAGTCCCATCACTGTTTAACATTATTCTTTGAAATAAGTTTTTGGGCTAGAAAAGTGGTTTTTTGCGTTCCTGTACTATTGGGTAATTTTGTCATTTTGTGAGAGGATTTTGTGCTTACTCTCATTTTACCGAACTTTACCCAAAAAGTAAAGAAACACACCTATTGTTTATATAAAAATTTATTTAGAAAATTGAATTCCTTTCCTTCAATAAATGTTGTTGATGAATTTCTGAACAACCCGTAGAAAGATATTGTTTATGTAATTTGTTTCTTTGATTCTTTAATTTTCTTAAACCCCTTGTATACCATGGGTGTTTAGAAGACTTTCTTGATTTTTTTGGAATAATTTGGTGGCAAATATTTAAAAAAGTGTTTAAAAATAAATCATAACCAACGACTATATAGACTAAAGACAAACTACCATCCTCAACTGCTGTTAAAAAGTCTCTTTAATTTTATATGCAAACTGGTTTTAAGAGAAACAGTTTTTGTTTTAGTCTCAAAAATCGCACAGAAACACATATTTTTGCATTTCAAAGTTTTTTTTTACTTCGTTCAGTTAATTTCTATATATAGAAGTTTTATTTTGCGCATTTTTTTGCTTAATTAAGATTTAGAATTTTCACAATGGTGTTATTTGTTTATCATTGTACCAGCTGTCTCTTTTACAATTTATTTTAATAGTAAAAAGAGAAGTAAATAGTAGACAGAGGCAGAAAATTTTATAAAAATATCTGTAAGGGCCTAAAGGTTTTTAAAACTTGTTTAATATTACAACTAAAAGTGGATAATAACCATAAAGGAAATTTATTTTCTAACGCATTTTCTAAGTTCTAAACTAAATTATATATTTCAAGTGTAATTTGATTTCTAGGTGATTTCAATTTTCAAAAATTTCAGCTTTTTGTCAATATTTAAAATTTTCTGCAATCCGTTTGTGATATGGAGTATATTGTTTTACCAATTTTCTGCCAAGCATGGATTCCGTGCGAATTTTCTGACAAAACTTCGTAGAAGGTTGGGTAAACGTGTCTTTAGAGATATGTTGGTAAAAAATGGATTAAACATTTTAAATACTGTATCTCATAGTCTTGTCATTTTAATACTTTTTGGACAAATTTTTAATCGAGCGGTTTCCTTGCTCGATATTAGTTTTAAAAGGTCCCAGCAAAAAAAACTTGGATGTAATGCTTTGCAAACTACTTTTCCCACTGCTTCGCAGGTATATGTTAGTGTATTTTTACTGCTTTTTTAGAAGTTATTCTGAACAACATCAACAAATTACTTCTTTTATTGCTTCTAAAGTATCCGTTAGTATATTTTTACAGGTTTTGTAGAATTACTTCTGAACAACATCCAAAAAATCACTTAAGTATTGCTTCTAAAGAGTAATTGCTCTAAAAGTGATGATTTCGTATCATTTGGTATTTCCAAACAGAGGGTAGCGGGTTCGATTCCCCGCGGGACCAATATTTTTTTTCCATTTTTTTCTTATTCTGTTAATTTTTTTTAATATTTATAATTAATTTGTTTAAATTCAATACTATAAAATTTTTAAAAATATGTATATATAAAAAAAAATGGTGAGAATTTGCTTTTTATGCACCTGTAAAAATAGTTCTGAAAACAATATTGAATTGGAATGCACCTTTTATACTTATTTCAATTTAATATATTATCGGAAAGGTTAAATATTAAAAGTAAAGTACATCAATTTTATTTTGATTTCCAATGGATTGCGCCATTCCAATATGATCTTAGACTAATTTCAAAGCGCAACAATAATTTTAAGCCCGATGGTTCCAACGCGAAGTGAAAGTAAAATTCCAGAGGATTTTGCAAAGTTAGCTCGGTCTTTTATTTTATGAGCTCTTTAAATATCTGTGTGGCGTGAAAGTCCAAAAATGTTGCATATTTTTAGAGTTAGGAACTCTCTCGCGTTCACGAATAAGTTAAATTTCAACTGTTCTTTTCGGTTCTTTTATTTTATTCGGAATTATCAAACAAACCACTGACATAATATAATCTTATACTGATAGAAAAGTCCTGAAAAAATTGAATAAAAAGGTACTCAAAATTAGTCAAAAGGGGCCCTGCACAGAAAGCTTTTGAAATTAGTAAATCCTTTTTGCAAAAGATTAGTAAGATAAAGCCTATATGACACTTGCTAATTTCAGTATTAATAATCCAAAATAGAAGAGAGCGCGAATTTCCATATGTGAGAAATAATGTGTATAAAGAGAACAACTATATGGAAAAACAATCAAACTGTCATGTTGGTAATGCAGAACCGTTCATATGATTTGCATTGATGGAGCAAAAAACTATAATCTACACAGAGGAAACAGATTCGTGCTTACAACCGAATTTGTTGCCAATCGAATGGTTCGGTTGCCGTAACCGAATTTTTCAGTTGAGACAACTGAATATCAATGAAGTGAATAGTCATTTGATAATGGCAACAGAATTTCTATTGCCTCAACAATAATTCGGTAGTCACAACTGAAAAATTCTGTTATCACAACCGAAGCATTCGAATGGCAATAAATTCGGTTGTAAGCACGAATCTGTTTTCTGGGTGTATAAACTAGCAAGTGTCATATAGGCTTAAGTACAGCAAAAATGCAACTGTTTTAGTAATATTTGAGTTAAATTTCGTTTAATTGAATTGCAAATATTGGCTAAAAAAATATTGCTGAATATTAATAGAAAAAAAGCAGTAATGAAATTGTTATATACCCGAGTAAAAAAAATTGATCTCGCGGAATATATAATCATATCCAATTTGATATTGTTTGAGATCTGCTGTAATATCTAGCTGATCCAATTAGATCTCAAAATTGGATGTATCCAATCATATCGTATTAGATCCCATTGTATATATGGGGATATACTAAGATCAAGTTATATCTCAAAATTGGGAGGTCCAATGATATCTTTGGGGATAAACCTAGATCTAATTTGATCAGAAAAATGGCGGATCCAGCTATATATTTGGGGATAAACTTAAATCTAATTTGATCCGAAAAATGGCGGATCGAATTAGATCCAGCTATATATTTGTGGATAAAATTAGATCTAATTTGATCTCAATTTTGGCAGATCGAATTATATCCAGCAATATATTTGTGAATAAACTTAGATCTAATTTGATCCGAAAAAGTGGCAGATCGAATTAGATCCAGCAATATATTTGGGGATAAACTTAGATCTAATTTGATCCGAAAAATGGCACATCGAATTAGATCCAGCAATATATTTGGGGATAAACTTAGATATTAATTGATCTGAAAAATGGCAGATCAAATTAGATCCAGCAATATATTTGGGGATAAACTTAGATCTAATTTGATTCGAAAAATGGCAGGTCGAAAAAATGGGTTAATCTAATTATATAAAATTAGATTTAATACAAAAAGTTACATTTTAATTGATACCATCAGACAAAAATAAACCATGAAACGATACAGTATCGTTAACGAATTCATATTAAGTATCATATTTGCTATCGTTTATGATACAAAAATATGAACTCGAACACTCATAAAAAAAAGTAAGTACAGAAGTCTGTTAAACGCGTTCTGATTTTATTGAACTAATTTTTCTGTTATTTTGTCTTAAAATTTAGGATTGAACTTATATTTTTTGTGAATCTAATTTAGCATTACAACTACTTTCATCCGTATTTGAACTAACTTTGTATGCTAATTTTTAGTAATTTGTGTTTCTTAACTTTACAAATTTTTCAGCAAATTTAAAGCACAATTATTTGCTAATTATTATATTTTTGTGTCTCTGCTATCAATACCACATAGAGATGGCGCTATATTTTAATTTTTTTTTTATTATATAATCGTAAAATGGCTTGAATCTCGGAAACTAAGCGAAATAGAGCAAAATGGACAAAAATTCGTCACTCTGTACCTATAAGGTGATCATTATAAACCACCTATACTCCCAATAATAAATGTGGGCCTGTCTAGGGTCATATCCGGGAAGTCGAAATTTTAAGCGACATTTTAACAGAAATTTGTTGTTAAATCAGGTAAAAATTCTGCTGAATTCAGCTCAAATTTCCCAGCTAATTTAACTTAAATTGTTTGTATATTTAGCAGTATGTAAAATTTATCTTACCTAAACTTAGCAGATCATGATTTTCAACTTCATTGAAAATTCTGCTGGCGCAAATACAGGTAATATTTCGTATTATTTTAGCAGAATTTTGGACTATTTATACGGGCTTTTTTTATGAGTGTAATGATATCATAATTTTTAAAAATAACGTTAAATTTTCTGAAAAAGTGACATTTGCTTGTTCTAATTTAATCGTTAAAGATATCATATATACTTCTTTATTTCGATATAGTTAATGATATCATATTTTCATCGAATAGTGATAGAATAATAACAAAAATTTTTCAATATGACGAAAATATTATCGCATTGCCTAATATTTTCTATATCATAATGATATCATTAACGATTGTGCACTTTTCTTCACAGTTCCTATTACTTATGAATCGTTAATGATATCATTCTCGGACAAACGTGTCATCGAAATGATATCGTTACGAATTCGAAACGATATCGTTTGGTTTGTTGGGAAATCATTCAGATATCGCTCAGATTGCATTAAACGGTCCATTCAATTGAAATTATTTCTTGATTATCATTATGTCACATCCAATTTTATATAATTAGATAAACTTGTTTTTCGGATGGATCGTATTTCATCATATTAGATCCAAGGTGGATCTAAATTACTGCAGTACGATCCACCATTTTTCGAATAAAATTTTATTTTGGCCGGTATCAAAAAAAGATATGATTGTGTGTTGCACTTCATTAATTTTTTTAATAGGATATGCACAGAAATGACAGATAAAAATAGATCCCGCATTATATTTGGGTACTATGTAAGATCTTCATTTATTTGGGATTAAATAAGATCCCAGCCAGATATTGCCAACTGTTCAAAAAATAATACACTGGCAGAGCACTGCTTTTATAAAAATTACAATATTTTGTTAAAATAAGCTTTAAACTCAGAAGGTCTCGAGTTGGATACCGTTCACGGCTATGCATTTTTTTTATAAAATGAATTTCTTTTTATAAAATTATAATTTTTTTTTCTATAAATTTTTTTATAAAATAATATTTTGTTTTTATGAAATTGAATTTTTTTAATAAAATATTTTTTTTTTTTTAAGAGAAGCAACACAGGAAATTCTCCCTATTAATTAACGTGTTGCTTCCTTTGGAAAGGGGATAGAGAAGAAGTGAAAGGTGGTGAAAGATGAAGGGCTTCAAATATGGCAACACTGTAATTGCCATATGGCAACACTATAATTGCATTAGAACAGTTGTTGCGCGCGATCTGATGGTGAGTTGGCGAACTTTGTTGAAGCTTTTTAGTTCATAGCCCTGTTATATTATATTACTTCGGTAGGGTTAAGTGCTATGGGAACACCGAAGGAGGACACTGCGATGTGTATGAGGGATAGAAAAGCTCATACATATTACTATTTTTCATAAATTGATGTTGCCTTGGTTGGGGCTCGAACCCCACGTGTATCAGTCCAACGCGCTAACCATTACACCACAGCGCCCATTTACATCTTTTTGACGCTATACACCATTTCCAATTGTATCAATTGTTTTTAAGATTTATCAATTGTGTTTCAGATATAATTAATTATATTTTAAAACTAATGAATTATTTTTCAGATTTATGAATTGTTTTTAAGAACTAGTCAAGTGAATTTCAGTTTTATCAATTGTATTTCAGAAATTATCAAACTGTATTTCAGAAATTATCAATTGTATTTAAGAAATTATGAAATGTATTTAATAAATTTTTCTCTATTAACTATGAAATACAATCAACAAATTCTGAAATAGATTTGATTATTTCTGAAATACAATTAATAATTTCTGAAATACATTCGATAATTTCTGAAATACAATTAATAGATTCTGAAATACAGTTAATATTGTAGTTTCTGATGAGTTACCATATATGACAATATATTGTTTAAATGGCACCATATGGTATGTTGTTTAAATGATATGATATAAAAAAGTATATGGTATTATACAATATATAGTAGCATATTCCCTAGTAAAAATGATTTTTATATAATCATATATGATTTTTATATAATCAGTTATGATTTGATACAATCATAACTTGTCGAGTATTGTGAAACATATATTTTTATATGATTATATCAAAATATATTTAATTATATAAAATTATATTAACCAGATCCACCATTTTCCGGATCAAATCAAGTATGGGTTAATATAATTATATAAAAAATATATTATTTGATCCGAAAAATGGTGGATCTGGTTAATATAATTTTATATAATTAAATATCTTTTGATATAATCATATAAAAATATATGTTTCACAATACTCGACAAGTTATAATTATATAAAATCATAAATGATTGTATAAAAATCATATATGAATATATAAAAATCATTTTTACTAGGGTTATCATATCTGGAACTGTATAAAAAATGTTGTTCATGAGGTACCATATATGAGCATATATTATTGAAATGGCACCATATATGATAATATATGGTTTAAATGGGAGCATATATGGTAATATATTGCTTAAATAACACCATATGTAAATATATATGGCACTATATATAGTGGCATATATTATCACATCTGGAACTGTATTAAAAATTTTGACAATGAGGTACCATATATGACCAAATATTGTTTAAATGGCATCATATATAGTAACCCGATTAAAAAAAATTGATCTCGCGCAATATCTAATCATATCCAATTTGATATTGTTTAAGATCAGCTGTAATATCTAGCTGATCCAATTAGATCTCAAAATTGGATGTATCCAATGATATCGTATTAGATCCCATTGTATATATGGGGATAAACTAAGATCAAGTTATATCTCAAAATTGGGAGGTCCAATAATATCTTTGGGGATAAACCTAGATCTAATTTGATCCCAAAAATGGCGGATCGAATTAGATCCAGTTATATATTTGTGGATAAATTTAGATCTAATTTGATCCGGAAAATGGCGGAACGAATTAGATAGAGCTATATATTTGTGGATAAACTTAGATCTAATTTGATACAAATTTTGCCAGATCGAATTAGATCTAGCAATATATTTGTGGATAAACTTAGATCTAATTTGATCCGAAAAAGTGGCAGATCGAATTAGATCCAGCAATATATTTGGGGATAAACTTAGATCTAAATTGATCCGAAAAATGGCAGATGGAATTAGATCCAGCAATATATTTGTGGATAAACTTAGATCTAATTTGATCCGAAAAATGGCAGATGGAATTAGATCCAGCAATATATTTGGGGATTAAGTAAGATCTAAATATATCCAAAAAATGACAGATCAAAAATTAGATCCAGTAATATATTTCGGGATTGCGTAAGATCTTAACTTTTCCGATAAATTGCAGATCGAATTAAATCCAGTGATATATTTGGGGATTTGGTAAGATCTTAATTTATCCCATAAATTGCAGATCGAATTAGATCTAGCAATTTATTTCAGTATTAAAATGGCAGATCGAATTAGAAACAGCAATATATTTGGGGATTGACATCTAAAACTACCCTATTAAAAATTAATATGGAGCTTTATATGGTAATATATAATTTAATGTGATCCATATGCCATTTCATCCGAAAAATGGCCCGATATAATTGTGTCAGTTGGTTATCACTGTTTATCTAATTGCATCAGTTTAGATCTTAACTGATTAGATTATATATTAAACAGATGAAATTTTATCTGAATTTTACCTGATACAATTTTATGGGTTTATGTCGCATGGTATTAGTTTAGATCCAAATAGATACATTTCTATACAAACTTATATAGTTATATCTGAATTTTGACCTGATGCAATTATATCTGCTTTAAACCTTTGATACAATTATATGAGGCAAATGTCGGATGCAAATATATTTTATTTATATAAGATTGTACCAAGTACGATCTAACCAGATACCATTAGATTTAAAACGTTAAAATTGTATCAGGTCAAAAATTGGATATAATTTAATCTGATTAATGTATAGTTTTATAAGTTGAGATCTAAACTAATGCAATTAGATAAAAACTGATAAACATCTGATACAATTACATCGGGCCATTTTTCGGATGAAACAGTATATTTATACAGATATAACTTAATCAAATTTTATACGACTATATGTAACTGTTTTTACTCGGGTATCCAGAAAAATGACAGATAAAATTAGATTCCGCATTATATTTGGGTACTACGTAAGATCTCCATTTATTTGGGATTAAATAAAATCCCAGATAGATATTGACAACAGTTCAAAAAATAATACATGACAGTTCAAAAAATAATACATGGTTTTATAAAAATTACAATATTTTGTTAAAATAAGCTTTAAACTCAGAAGGTCTCGAGTTCGATACCGTTCACGGCTATGCATTTTTTTTTTATAAAAAATTTTCTTTTTATAAAATTATAATTTTATTTTCTATAAATGTTTTTATAAAATTATATTTTTTTTATTAAATTGAATTTTAAAAAAAAAATAATTTTATTTGCATCTTTTTAACGCTCTACACAATTTCCAATTGTATCAATTGTTTTTAAGATTTATCAATTGTATTTCAGAAATATTCAATTGAATTTCAGTTTTATCAATTGTATTTCAGAACTTATCAATTATTTTTCAGATTTATGAATTGTATTTCAGAACTAGTCAATTGAATTTCAGTTTTATCAATTGTATTTCAGAAATTATTAATTATATTTCCGAAATTCACAACTGTATTTCAGAAATTATCAAACTGAATTCCAGAAATTATCAATTGTATTTCAGAAATTATGAAATGTAATTTAGAAATTTTTCTCTATTAACTATGATAAACAATCAACCAGTTCTGAAATAGATTTGATTATTTCTGAAATACAATTAATAAATTTCTGAAATACATTCCATAATTTCAGAAATACATTTAAAATTTCTGAAATACAATTAATAGCTTCTGAAATACAGTTAATATTTTAGTTGCTGATGAGTTACCATATATGACCATATATTGTTTAAATGGCACCATATATGGTATGTTCCCTATTAAAAAAAACAATATGGAGCTTTATATGGTAATATATAACCATCCATGTACCATTTGGCCCGACAAATGGCCAGATAAAATTGTATAAGTTGTTTATCAGTTTTTATCTAATTGCATCATTTTAGATCTGACCTGATTAAAATATGTGTTAATCAGATGAAATTGTATCAGATTTTTGACCTGCTACAATTTTATTGGTTTATATCACATGGTATCAGTTTAGGTCCAAATAGATATATTTGTATACAAAATTATATAGTTGTATCCCAATTTTGACCTGATATCAGTTTAAAACTTTGATACAATTGTATAAGGTAAATGTCGGATACAATTATATTTTATTTATATAAAATTGAACCAATTACGATCAAACCGATAAAATTGTATCAGGTCAAAAGCATATAATTTATTAAACACATAATTTAATCAAACAATTGATAAAAATATATCGGGCCATTCTTCGGATGAAACTGTATATTTATACAGATATAACTTAATCACATATATGACTATATGTAACTATTTTTACTCGGGTTGTTTAAATGATGCGATATATCAAAGTATATGGTACAATATATGGTAGCATATATTATCATATCTGGAACTGTATTAAAAATGTTGTTCATAAGGTACCATATAGGAGCATATATTGTTGAAATGGAACCATATATGATAATATACCCAGTGTAGAAAATCATTACCAGATATGTGGTTATGTAACTACATACTTGGTAATGGTAACTAGTTACTTTTGTTATTAATTTCTTATTACCTTTATATGGCGATGTCGAGAAAAATAATGAGTTGTCGTTACACAACAGCATACGAATAATCAAAAAATATATCGTTACCTATGTGCTTACCAGTACTGACAAAAATAATGAGTCTAAAAATAGATTTTCAAAAAAATAATTATATAAAAAAAAATATTTTTTATTTTATTTTTTTTTTAAATAAAATTTGCTGGTGCGGGAATCGAACCTGGGTCTACAGATTGCCAGTCAACTGCTCTACCATCTGAGCTATATCGACATGTAATATTTAATAGATAAAAACATAATTGACCTGCTGCACACAAGTAAGCTTACTCGCCAACATACAAAAAATCAAAAAATATGTGGTTACATATATCCTTACCAGTGTTTAAAAAATATTGAGTCTAAAAATAGATTTAAAAAATTTTTAAAAAAATCTAAAAAATTATTTTCTATTTGAAATAATGATAAAAAATAAGTTATTATCAGTAAGTCATTATTATATGTTTTAAAATAATGCAGAAGGTAAGTGGGTGTCATTACTGGTACTCCAAAAAAGAATGATATGTCATTACCGTTTCTACACTGGGTGTGGTTTAAATGGCACCATATATAGTAATATATTACTTAAATAACACCATATATAAATATATATGGCACTATATATAGAATCATATATTATCATATCTGGAACTGTATTAAAAATTTTGATCATGAGGTACCATATATGACCATATATTGTTTAAATGGCACCATATATAATAATATATGGTTTAAATGGCACCATATATGCTAATATATTGCGTAAATAACACCATATATAAATATATATGGCACTATATTTAGTAGCATATATTATCATATCTGCAACTGTATTAAAGATTTTGTTCATGAGGTACTATATATGACCATATATTTTTAAATGTAATATATAATCATATATACCATATCTAATATTATAAAGGCCGATATATAATTAGATGAAATTATATATGGCATAATATAAGGAAAAATTTTGGAAATAGAATCATATATAATTATGCATGGATATACATAACGGCATGTCTAATTATATATTGTAATATATGCCACATATGATTATATATAATTTTTTTTTACTCGGGAATATATGGTTTAAATGGCACCATATATGGTAATATGGTGTATAAATGACACCATATATCAATATATATGGCACTATGTATAGTAGCATATATTATCCTATCTGGAACTGTATTAAATATTTTGTTCATAAGGTACCATATATGACCATATATTGTTTAAATGCCACCATATATGATAATTTATGGTTTAAATGGCACCATATATGATAACATCTAGTTTAACTAGCGCCATATATAGTTATATATTGTTTGAATGATACCATATATAATTATATATTGCTAAAATGCCACCATATATATTAAGATATCCCGGTGAAAAATGTTCATATACGCTCAAACATGTTCATATATGGTTTATGTATGGACACATATGAACAAATATGGATTTTTTATGAACATATATGGATTTTATATGAACATATATGGAAGTATATGTGATGCCATATGTGGAAAAAATTTCATATACAGACATATATGGAAGCATCTGTTATTACATATATGGAAATGTCACATATGGACAAATATGAAAAAATATGTTATTCAATTTATGCAAAAGGGACTTGTATATGAACATATTTCGAAGAATAAATTTTTCCATATATGTAATAGGAACTCATATTTGGATAAATATGGAATTATATTTAATGCCATGAATAAAAAAAGGAACATATGTAGCGCCTAATTTGAATGTCATACATTTATATCTATCGTACAACCTTATAATAAAGGACAGCAACGTTCGCATGTATTCGCATATATTTAATAAATCTATATGTTCATATATGTCCATATATGAACATATACTTAGGTGTTACCTCATTTTTCGGATCCATACATATATGGTTGAACCATAAATGTTCATATGTATATGGAGATTTTTCACCGGGATAGCTCTATATATAACTATATATGCAATAAGATCAGCCTTGCTATGTAATATATAATCATATATACCATATATAATATTATAAAGGCCGATATCTTATTAGATGAAATTATATATGGCATAATATAAGGAAAACATTTGGAAAAGGACGTCATTTATAATTATATATGGATATACATAACGACATGTCTAATTATATATTGTAATATATGCCACATATTATTATATATAATTTTTTTTTACTCGGGTATTCAAAAGTTAATTTATGTTTAAACTTAATTAAGTTAAATACAAATAATGAACGCTCCTGCTACAATAAACAGAAACATTTGCTAGAAAATAGTAGACTGCTTTCTGCAGTGTAGATTTTATTGGCATTAAAAAAGTCAAAAAAAAAAATAATAAAAATTTTAAATTCTTTTTGATGGTTTAGTCGAATAATTTCCAGTAAATTTTTTGCTGATTTTAGCAGGGTAAATTGTCATTTTCGTTTAACTAAAATATAGCTGAAATTTTGTAAATTCAACAAATTTGTTCTTGCTGTTTGTATTTGTTTATTTATCAAACAGATTCTGCTGGATTCAGCTGTTTTTTCAGCAAAAATTTTTGAACGCTTTTATATTAGTGTATGAAGAACTGAAAAAATTTCTCGAATGAACAGGTGAACTAGAAGAACACACTAGTTCAAAAATAAAATTGATTGAAATGAACTGTGAACTGTGAACTGTAATACCAAATTCTAGTCATTTTTATTCCGATTGTTTGTTTGTACAAAATGTTTTATTTTGTGTGAAAATTTCCGAGTGTCCTCACATTTTTACTAACCATTTGAATTTTTTTTTTTACCATAGACTAACACTCAGGCGATGCCCCCTACTTATGCTAATGCATTGTGTTAGAATTAGGAAAATAGAATAGATTTCGACAATTTTTAACACCAAACTGCTAATAAAAAACAATATGAATAAAAAGCAACTGATAAGTGGTCTTTGTGACGTGAACGTGATTAATATAGACACATATTTCAAGAGGCAATCAAATTAAAATCCGAGCTAGATTTGTAAGAACCTTTGAGGGTTTTGTTTTGGCAACAGTTACTTTCAGTTCGCGTTTGAAACAATGAATCTGACCGCGATGATCATTTTGCAGGATTTTTTAAACCGCAGAATATAGTTTTGTTAAATATATTGCAAGAAGCTTCTTGGGACAAATCCGAATTTATGTATGTGTGTATTTAATTTACAGTCACTTCCAAAATAAATTTATTGTTTCTCCTAAAGTACGCTATTTCATGGACAGTTAATAATTTTAATTTAAAAAAAAATTATGAAAATCCAACATTATACTGCCCAGTGTAGAAAATCATTACCAGATATGTGGTTATGTAACTACATACTTGGTAATGGTAACTAGTTACTTTTGTTATTACATTTCTTATTACCTTTATATGGCGATGTCGCGAAAAATAATGAGTTATGGTTACACACCAGCATACGAAAAATCAAAAAATATATCGTTACCTACACTGAACCAAAATTCGTAAGTGAAATCAACATAAAAATTTTGTTACTTTTTGATGAAACGAATTGTTAAAACAATATATTTTTTATTCAAATTAATGTGTGTTTTTTTTAAATCAACTACTTTTTTTTTAATGAACATACTTATTTCCGTCAATAATTCTCTACAAAACAATTGTTGTTTTGATAATTTTTTGTCCATTTTTTAACAAAATTTAATTTGTTAACTCTAAAAAGTTTTGTAAATACGCTGCAAAGTAAATTTGATATATTTTTTCTTCAATTTGAAAAAAAGAGTATTAAATCTGTGGAAAAAAGTTTAGTGAGGTTAGTTTTGTCGCGTCATTACTCGTGCTAGTATGTGTATTTGTAATTGTCGGAAATATCAATAAATTGACATTAAGCGTTTTTGTTTTTCAAAGTATAGATAATTAACAAATTCAGTGACTTAAAGTGAATTGCTAATTGAAGATTTTTTAATTTAAATAAATTTATATAATTTTGAACGTTCTCAATTAAATCGTACATTAAAATTTCTGTCATTAATTTTGATATTATCTATCTTTTTGTTATTTTGTTTAAGGCAAACTATTAATGAAAGTTATATAATGTACTTGAATTATTAATTTAAATAAATAGTATATGCTATATTATAATTTCAATTTTATATTTCATTGTTTTTTATATTTTATCAAATTAATTATAAAAAAGACATTGTATGTATTGCTTAAAAAAATTTGAAATTGGGGAAATATAAAAATCAATGAAATATAAGTCTAAAAATTAATAATAAATCGATAAAAAATTAATTAAATAAAATGCATTGTTGAATTTAATAAAATGCATTGATAAAACAACAAAATCATTATTCAATTTAATTAAATATAATTGTTAAGACAACTAATTTTTGTTAATACATTTGACGATATTTTGTCAAAATAATAGCACATAAAATAGTTTAACGTCAAAATATAAATCTACTAAACAATGCGTTAAATTGATAGACAGGTTTTGTTAGTTGTATAGTGATCACCCATTCATCAATTTAATATGGATTTTAGTTGATTTCACAGCTGTTTTTGGTTCAGTGTATGTGCTTACCAGTACTGACAAAAATAATGAGTCTAAAAATAGTTTTTCAAAAAAATAAATTATATAAAAAAAAATATTTTTTATTGTATTTTTTTTTTAATAAAATTTGCTGGTGCGGGAATCGAACCTGTGTCTACAGATTGCCAGTCAATATCTCTACCATCTGAGCTATATCGACATGTAATATTTAATAGATAAAAACATAATTGACCTGCTGCACACAAGTAAGCTTACTCGCCAACATACAAAAAATCAAAAAATATGTGGTTACATATATCCTTACCAGTGTTTAAAAAATGTAGAGTCTAAAAATAGATTTCAAAAAATTTTCAAAAAAATCTAAAAAATTATTTTCTATTTAAAATAATGATAAAAAAGAAGTCATTATCAGTAAATCATTATTATATGTTTTAAAATAATGCAGAAGGTAAGTGGGTGTCATTACTGGTACTCCAAAAAATAATGATATGTCGCGAAAAATAATGAAATTATGAGTTACACACCAGCATACGAAAAATCAAAAACTACATCGTTACCTATGTGCTTACCAGTACTGACAAAAATAATTAGTCTAAAAATAGATTTTCAAAAAAATAAATTATATTAAAAAAAATATTTTTGTATTGTATTTTTTTTTTTAATAAAATTTGTTGGTGCGGGAATCGAACCTGGGTCTACAGATTGCCAGTCAATAGCTCTACCTTCTGAGCTATATCGACATGTAATATTTAATAGATAAAAACATAATTTACCTGCTGCAGACAAGTAAGCTTACTCGCCAGCATACAAAAAAATCAAAAAATATGTGGTTACATATATCCTTACCAGTGTTTAAAAAATATTGAGTCTAAAAATAGATTTCAAAAAATTTTCAAAAAAATCTAGAAAATTATTTTCTATTTGAAATAATGATAAAAATAAGTCATTATCAGTCACTCATTATTATATGTTTTAAAATAATGCAGAAGGTAAGTGGGTATCATTACTGGTAGTCCAAAAAATAATGATATGTCATTACCGTTTCTACACTGGGTATATAATAAAAATAGCAAAAAAAAAATTCGCACTTACATTTATTCGCTCATTGTCTGCTGACGCCAAGGTTGCCAATTTAGCCATTTTCCGGCTAGATCTAGCCATTTTAATTTCATCTAGCCATAAAAAAAATGGCTAGATTGGATCTAGCCGGAAGATTTAGCCATTTTATTTTGCCCTAGCCATTTTTCTTTTACTTAGCGTCTTGACGAGACATCGATTTGTGCAACCAACGAACAATTTCTTGTTCACCCATGAATTTGTCTCGTGTGGACCACTCTTGTTCATGTTTTGTTCTTGTTCAGACAACATTGGCAGCACAATTGTTCTCACAACTATGTGCAACATCAACCACCATGCCAGATCTAATTTTTACTTAGTGGCATTACTATTAACAAAAGAAAATATTAGAAAATTAATAAAATGCTAAAAAAAGTAAAGAATTTGTATTATTATTAAAATTAAAGCAATTTGCTTTTTATTATTGTTAAAAAATTAGTGGAAAACGCATTGGAAACATCATGAAAATAAATAGTTTCGATTGTGACCTACTCCAACAAAAAAACAAAAAATAATGAATTGTCTGACATTACGTATTCTCCACCCAAAACAAATGAACAAATTTTTTCCCGTTATTGTGCCGACGATTAGTTCTTGTGCAAACAAATCGATGTCTCGTCAAGACTCAGAGTTAATTTTTACAGTTCATTTCATATAAAAGTGCTTGAATTTTTATGATTTTCAAAATTTTAGTACAAAATTTTCAATTTTTAAAACTTTTATTTGGGTTCACAGACTCATTTAATTTTTACATTCGATTTAAAATCAGGTTTTTTGTAAAATTTAAATGAAAGTATTTTATAAATTCGGAAAACATTAAAATTTAAAGGCTACTTTCATGAAATTCGTGTTAGAACTCTTTATTAGCATTATTTTCTAATTTTAGCCATTTCTAGCCATTTTCTATCCGTAATCTTGCCATTTTTTCAGTTCAAGTGTTGGCAACCTTGGCTGGCGCCTGGAGACGATGGAGAATTCGTTGCGTATACTGCTTAATAAACTATTTTTAAATATATTTATGTGTGTGAGTATAAACTTGTATTGATTTCCCCTCAGAAAGCGGAAATCATTATGGCGGAAATTAAAATAATAGGGGTAATGTTACGTATGTATGAGTTCTAAATGAATGTAGATTAAATGTATGAATGAATTAATTGTTTATAGAGAGTGTAAGAGTGAATGATATAGCTATATAAAAAATATATTTCGAACGAGTTAATGCATATCTTAGGGTGAATCGGTGATAATAAATAATAAACAAAATTTAGGTTAAACAAAAAAAAAACTTGATATCAATTTATACTTACAAAACCAAAACCGAAGATTAATTATTAAAAGAAATTAAAAGACATTAAACCGTCTTTGCCAATAAAAAATTAAATTAGTTATGAGTCAATTATATTAAATTACGCGTATGTTCATTAACGTGTCTTTATTTTTTTTTTTTAAGCTTGACGATCCACACTAATATGTTATATGATCGTGTAATAAAATAAAAAAAAATAACAACACAATGCATATAGCCATTATATTTGATACTTCCTAATCTTAATTAAATAATCTAATATGCGCCAAATAGTGGTGCTCAAAATTTTAATGATGATTCAACTTTCAATGATTCAAATGTAGTTACCTGTTCAAAACTTCACAAGAAAATAATTTATAATTTCTTACGTATGCATAAAGAAATTGCGACATATCGTCAGCACTCATTTGCTACAGTAAAACATTTATGTAAAGTGTGTCACATTTTAGCTTTATCAAGCAATTAATTTATTTTGCTTTAACATGAAATTTATAAACTAAAACTGGCACACTACAAAATGCAATTCAGCAATAATGTAGTATTTAAAGGAAAATTAATTTAATAAAAATTGTAGAAACATTAAAAACACCATTGTGTCAAATATTATTTTCTACCTTCTCCGATTAACCAAGTAACAAGAGCTTGTGTAAAATATATTATTATCTTCGTGTATCGCCTAGATAAAACAAACAAACAAAAAAAAATATATATAGTTTAGTGATCGGCAAACTAGCCTTTCATTAACATTTTGGTGACCCCGACGAGATCGTTGTTTAGAGTTTCCCCCCCACCAGTGGTAAGGAATTCTGAACACGCCTTGAACACACGCCGCCATACACTAGTAGCACAACATCAACATTGGTGAAACCCATATCCTGTAACTTGGCACAAGATCACATTCAACTTTAAATTATTAATCACATATCCTATACTTTGGTACAGGATCACATTCGGTACAACTCTACATTACCAGGAGATTGCTAATTCTGTAGCCTGGAACAGACGCAACAATAGCAAACCTCATCGACAAATTAAGATCCGGGCAATATCCTGATTTAACACCTGCTATACCCACACGACAATGGCACAGAGTCCAGAAGACTCAAGTATGACTGTGTTCAGTCAATTAATAGAATCCCAAAAGACAACGGGTAACTTCATTGAGAACATTATTCGAAACGTCAAAAAGGATTCAGCATCTCGGAAGACAGTACTTTATTATGAGGATCGTCTCAATCGATTGGATATGACATGGTCTGATTTCGAAACCACCGACAACAAAATACGGTGTCTTGAAAATATACCAACAGACTCACCGAGAAGTATTATGAGAAAATATCGGAACTTACGTTAAAATACCGAGAAATTTTCGAAGCAGCCATGATGGAATCTCCAAATGGGCCAGCAATGGAACCAAATCAACACCATGCTGACGGTAAGCATACTATTTCAATTAGGACACCTGTGACTAAGCAGGATCTAACGTCACCAAGCGTCTCCACAACTAACTCAACAATTAGGAGGCAAAATGTGATGATGGCATCTCTCAAGCGGTTACTCATCATAGATCCAACAGCGGCGAATATGACTCTTAAGGAAAAGTTGTGGGAGCATGTCCAGAACTTGCATTTCTCAATATGGGAATCCAGTCAAGACCCATAAGCAGAAGGATATGATATGGCGGCGTATACTAATCTCGAAAAAATGGTCATCGATAACTTCAAACGGTCATCGAATATAACACCAGAACGAAGATCCCAACTTGAGCAAAACAACGTTCTACCGCTACCAAAGGTAACTCTCCCACAATTCAATGGAGACTATCTTAAATCAAAAACGTTTTTTGATCTCTTTTCTCAACTTGTTGACAACCAACAAATTCCCACGGTACAGAAGATGTGGTACCTTAAATCTAAAGTCTTAGGAGAAGCAGGAAAACTGATAAGTAATTTTTCCGCTACAGCTGACAATTATGATGTAGCTTGGAAAATGTTACAAGAGCGATATAACAATAAGCGAGTTCTTGTCATAGCGCTAATACAGCAACTACTTGATCAACCATCAACCGGGTCATCGGCAGCAGCCATTAAGCAACTGCATGACGTAACACAGGAATGCTTGCATGCATTACAAAATATTGGGGTCGACACAGCCACGTGGGACCCTATTTTACTGCACCTACTAGTTAAAAAACTAGATCGTAGCACCCATTTCCTTTATGAGCGATCACTACCAAGTCCAAAAGAACTACCACAGGTCAAAGATTTTCTGAATTTCCTGGAAATACGTTTTCAATCAATGGAAGCAATGGGCCAGAAAGAGAAATCATCTTCAAAGGTATGTGCTTCTGCATCTTCATCCAGCCAAAACGAAATTGTATGCATACTTTGTAAAAATGGTGCTCATCCTCTATATCGGTGCCAAAAGTTTCAACAATTGACACCACCGGAGCGCCTACATTTTACACAAAAACACAAATTGTGCTGCAATTGCTTAAAATTGGGCCATTCAACCAAAATTTGCACATCAAGATCTTGCACAAAATGCAATAAAAGGCATAATACAATGATACACCTTGTATCAACAAAGGTTTCATCAAACCAAGCAACCGACAACAAGAGGACATCATTAGCTGCAACTGCACTATCTACAAAAGACAAGCCAGACACCACCTTTTCAAATACTTGTTCACCAAATAAATTAGAAGCCGCCTCACTCATTGCAGCCAACAAGCAATCACCAAATTCATACGTTTTACTCAGCACATCAGTGGTAAAGGTCCAGGTTGAACATACAGAAGTTGAGTGCCGTACCTTTCTAGACTCAGGATCTCAAGTAAATTTCGTCACTGAGCGTCTAGCAAAACAACTTGGTATATCAATGAAGCCATCTTTTGTAAATATTAATGGAATTGGAACAACTTATATCAAAACACAGCACCGAATAAATGTGGCACTAAAATCTCGAATTAATGGGTTTTCAACTCCACTTGAAGCATTTGTACTGCCTCGCATCATTTCGCCGCAACCATCACAATTTATCAACACAGATAACTGGTCGATACCAAACAATCTGGTGTTAGCTGATCCATCTTTTTACCGTCCTGACAAAATCGACATATTATTGGGTGCGGACCATTATCATCAGCTACTATCGATTGGACAAATCAAGTTATCTAAACAACTTCCAATACTACAAAACACGGTATTTGGGTGAGTTGTCTCAGGTAAAATTGAGGAAACCAATAGCACAAATGCATCATGCTTTATCTTCACAACCGATTAAAGTCTTGAACTTTCCATAGCTCGCTTATGGGAGTTGGATGAAATTAAACACAATGACAAAACGCTTTCCTTAGCGGAACGGCAATGTGAAGAGAACTTCACGCAACATACCGTCAAGAACGACGAAAATCGATTCGTAGTAAGTGTACCATTTCACCAAAGCCCTAATGCTCTAGGCGAGTCACATAAAGTTGCTCTCAACAGATTTCTGCCACTTGAGCGTCGACTGCAGAAAAATCCCGAAATAAGAACCGATTATGTCAAGTTTATGGATGGATACGAGTCAATGGGGCACATGACGAAAATATCATCAGATGCAATTCTCTCACCAAACTACTTCATTCCGCATCACTGCGTGTTACGGCCTGAGAGTTCTACCACTAAACTGCGCGTAGTATTCGATGCATCAGCCAAAACATCACTGAACGAACTCATGTACACAGGACCGACGGTGCAAAGCGAGTTATTCTAAGATTTCGATTTCCTAGATTCGTATTTACTACTGATGTCGAAAAAATGTATAGACAAGTCATGATATCCTCCGAAGATCGCCGATTTCAACTTATTATTTGGAGAAAGGACATCAATCAGCCTATTTCATACTACCAGCTTAACACTGTTACATATGGAACAAGAGCTGCCCCGTACTTAGCAACAAGGTGTCGACAACAACTGGCTAAGGAGAACAGCATCGTTACCCGCTGGCCTAGAAATTCCTCCAAGAGAATTTCTACATAGACGATGGTCTGGGCGGGGCAGATAGTTTAACAATTGCAATGCAATTACAAGAACAGCTAACGAAGATCATGAAAGAAGGTGGTTTTAACTTACGAAAATGGCGTGCAAATCACCCGCAACTGCTCAAAAATATTCTACAAGGAGATCTGGAAATAAATTTAGATTTTGAAAACTGAAATGCTGACTCCATACAAACATTAGGGCTCACCTGGCTCCCGAAGGATGGTAATCTATGCGTTAAGGTTAACGTAGAAGAAATCAAAAGAGTTACTAAACGCACTGTAGCATCAGACCTTGCAAGGCTTTTCGATCCACTAGGAATCCTTTCTCCCATAGTGGTATCAGCCAAAATTCTTATCCAGAAATTGTGGAAGTTGAAACTGGACTGGGACAATCCCTACCTGAAGATCTGCATACAACATGGCTCACATTCCGCTTAGACTTATGCGCATTGAAAACACTATAGATTTTAAGGCACATCTTTAACGGAGGAACTCCAGAAGTCACTCAATTACACATTTTCACTGACGCATCGGAAAAGGCATATGGAGCCGCAGCATATATTCGATCAGTCTTCAAAAATGGCACCATTACAACACGATTGTTATGTGCAAAATCTCGCGTAGCACCACTTAGAAAACAAACAATCCCGCGCTTGGAACTTTGTGCAGCAGTACTAGGAGCGCAATTAGCAGCCAAAATCACAGCTGACCTTTAATTCACAGGCTCAATATGGTTTTGGACTGATTCGGGGATTGTATTGTCATGGATACACTCATCATCAGCGTTATTCAATACTTTTGTGGCAAATCTGATTTCAAGTATTCATTAAACAACACGACTAGAACAATGGCTCCACGTCAGCTCGAAACACAATCCAGCAGACATTCTATCCAGAGGAATATCACCTAAGGCTTTAAAAGAATGTACTCTGTGGTTCTATGGGCCACTATTTTTACATGGCAAGGAAACAGCCTGCCCTCCGAAATTCAGTCCAAGCTCTTCTACTAACAATTTGGAAAGGAAAAGAAGGGTCACTCATCGTGGCAACAAGGGAGCCAGATTTTGTATACAAAATCAATCACAAGGATTGTTTTCATCGATTACAGTGAATAGTAGGATACATTTTGCGCTTTATAAACAATGTCAGGTGTAAAAGGGAGAACAGAGTGACTCAAATACCATTAACGACGATGGAATTAAATCTAGCACTAACTCCAATAATCAAAAAAATGCAAGAAGCAGAATTTAAAGAAGAAATCCAACGGCCAAAAAGATACAATGAATTACGAGGTGCATGCAGTTTAAGTAATCTTTCACCGTTTCTGGACCAAAATGGACTAATTCGGGTTGGCGATCGACTTGACGCTTCATCATTGGCGTATGACTCAAAGCACCAATTGCCTGAACTGTGAACAGTAATTTACTCTTCAGACTCACAAGAAGCAATTACAAATGAATGCGCCAAAAAGGGGATTCAATTCAATTTTATACCACCAAGAGCACCACACTTTGGTGGCCTTTGGGAAGCATCTGTAAAATCAGCAAACATCTTCTAGTGAGAAGTTTGGGAAATGCATCTTTGACAAATGAAGAGCTCGAAATGTTGGTAATAGAAATTGAATCTATACTAAATTCCAGACCGATTTCACCCATATCAACTGAACCGAATGATACAGCTGCACTTACTCCAGGACATTTTCTAATCGGAGAACCACTGACAGCCCAAATCGACGCACAAGCTAAGTTCTCAAAACACTAGCTTGGAAACTAGATGGAAGTTAGTTTCTCGGCTGAAGCATGAATTTTGGAGCAGGTGGTCTCGGGACTATCTCAACGAACTACAATACCGGAATAAATGGCAAGATCAGTCAAAAAATCTTTAAGAAGGAGATATGGTTATTGTCAAAGAGGATAACGTTCCAGTCATGAAATGGCCATTGGGACGAGTGATGAAAACCTATAGGGGCAACGATGGTATTGTAAGAATTGCAGATGTGAAAACGGCTTCAGGTATATTTAAAAGAGCAGTGCGATACCTGGCACCACTTCCTAGAATCAATGACGACATTGAAGAATGACAGCTAAGTACAAATCAGCAGGCTACTACATCAACCGATAATTGCCAAGCAAAACTCTCTGCACCACCACCTGATGAAATTCCGGGGACCAAAAAACGGAGGTTATCAGCACTTCCCAGCATGCCTATATTGCTGTTAGCACTCTTCGCACTTCCACTCGTTTTCGCAGGAAAGGTGGAAATAACGGAATTTGAACCGAACATCGGATTACACTTCGAAGGAATTGGCAACACTAGAATATTCCGATGTGAGTGGAATGTGGTAACTTACTACGCATTACAACCCTATTGGCGAGAGATGGCTGCTTTTACCAATGGAACTACCCAGTAAAAAATAACCTCGATTTGGTAAGCAGTAACTACATTTGTATGCTTCCAAAATAGTGCTTAAACTTCATGCGTTCAAGAAATCAATTGAAGAAGGCAGAAAATCAAATCTATTTTAATTTGCTTTGCCTTCTTAACTGCATACTTTTGAAGCAGTAACGAATGCAGAGATTTCTTTTGTTGTTCATGCGATTTGTTACGAACAGTACATTGCTTATGACTAACGATCTGTTACGAGCATACATTTTTTTACTCTGCCTTCTAAACTGATTCTTTTATAAGCAGGAAAGAAGGCAAAGAATTTATTATCGATTTTACGACAAAGTGTTACCAGAATGGACTTTGTCGGGAGCTCATCAAAGTACGTGACCGCTTTAGAATCAGATAGAAAAATTTCTTTTTCAATTCCAGAAGGGGGCCTTTATTTTTATTAGCGCATTACTGAAGCAAATATTTTACTGCATCTTTGGAGAAGTGAGTGAAGTGCTTTAAATTTTATTAAATACACATTATTTTAGTGCATCTCGAAGCTGAAGAAAAGGCGCATTGCATTGCTTATGAAGGCCTGATTTTATTGTTTCTTAATTGCCATGGAAGAAGCGCTTCTTACCTGCTGAAAAGATACATACCAAGTGGGACATCACGAACAAAAATCATGTCTTCTGGAATTAGTTTAGGAAGCGCACGGTTATTAAATAATGCCTCCAAAACTGCTTCTAGGTATGCTATATTTTTTGCTGGGTATAGCCTTGCAGCATTTATGTAGTCTTATAAATCAAAAGAAAACCTGCACGAATACATTAAGAACTCTTGAATTCGGATTGGCAGACTTAAAAAATTAAAATATTTTACTAAAAGGAAAGCGAACGAAACGTGGTGCAATAAACGTTGTCGGTAATATTGCTAATTCTCTTTTCGATGTTTTAGACTTAAATTATGTTAAACACCATCAATTCAATCAAGGAATACGGAAACAAGCTTAAACAGGTCCTAAGAAATCAAACGTCAATTATTGATGCAACACTGAACGTATTTAAACAGAATGAAAGCATAATCAAAGCAAAATTCGACAACCTGGATGCTGAACTAGCGGAAATCGTATCAAGGCTACACACGAATGAAAAGGAGCATTATCAAACCAAACTATTTAAAATTTTTATATCCCTATCATTTCAACTTTCGATGATTTCCGCCAGATTACATCGAATTCAAACAACAATATTTTCTGCATTATCCGACTCGCACCACGGAAGAATCAGCCCACCATCACAACTTGAATCAGAACTAGTGCAAATAAGGAATCACCTTTCGGCATCTCAACAATTGCCGGTTAACCAAGACAATCTTCTTCAGCTCTACAAGATAATTAATGTGAAAGGGGGAATAACTGATGACCATATCATCTTCCATATAACCATTCCTTTATGTGATCCAGAAACTTTCTAACTTTTTAAACCACATTCAATGCCATATCGAGCAAAAAACATAATGGTTGCCATACAGCCATGCAGTGATCTCATAGCTATTAATGCACATAGGGATCAATATTTTGTATTAACTGAAAAGCAATGGATCTCGTGTATCACAATATCCGAAGATGAGGTTTTATGTCAGAACATACAAGTCAAGTTTAACGCAGACGCGGACAGATGTTTGTGTAAAATTTCACTTCTCAATAATGACAGCCACGCTAATTGCAACATTGTACCTACCGCAGATAACACCTCGTTCACACAATTGGCACACAAGAATCACTGGTTGTACACAATGCAGAACCCAACTCGAATAAACGCCGTATGCGGAAAGGCGCATTTTCAACTGAGCTTTAAAGGCTCTGGTCTTCTCAAAATAAGTCCAGATTGCAGTCTAAAGCACAAATCCTTTATTGTGCAAGGTCATCAAACATACTCATCATCAGTTTACTCATCATACACTGCCACCACAAACATAAGTAATGTCATGTATTCGGTACCATGAAATAACTCCCAAATGAAACAAGTCCAAGAAACAAGAAATAACTCCCAATGAAATAAACCCCAACTAAAATGAAATAACTCCCAATTGCAAAAAATGAAATAACTCCCAAAGAGGAAATTGAAATAAGTCCCAATATTTGGGAGTTATTTTCTAAAGTACTAATAAGTCCCAAAAAAATTGAAATAACTCCCAATGAAATAAGTCCCAACAGAAAGGAAATATTTCCCAATTCAAAAATATCAAATACTAATTATTTAATAAATACACTTTAAAAATGTTTGTAAATTCGCTGCTACAAAGTCAGTAAAATTTTATGTAATGTTACGCAAAATGTTTAAATTTAGACATAGAATTTTTAAAAATCTTGTGTACACATTTTTACCCAAAAAACAAGCATTTATTGTAAAAAGGCACTTTTAATTTAGAATTACACATATTGTGTGTGCGATTAAAATTTTGTGCTTAAACAGAAATATTTTTACTACAAAATTTAAACTGACTGTATTTTTTAAAATTTATAACTCAGTGATTTTAGAAACGTTAAAAAGTAGTTGCAAAAAGTGGCACAGCGAAAACTTTGGTTGCTTTAAAAATCGCTCGGCCAAACCAAATTATCGCCAGTGGTGTTTTCTTCAACCAGATTATACATTTTAAAAATTAATACCATTGTTTAAAAATATAATTGATTTTCAAGAGATATTCCCTTTAATCTTCATACTGACGAATAAATATAATGGATTTGAACAGAGAAGTTATCAAAAAAATCAACTGTTTAATATGCATTTATACTTGAGCAAAAACCAACTACTTTTTGCTTCTTTTTTTGTATGCGTTTTGACAAGTTAAAAACTTCAAGAGACAAAAAACATGTAGTTTTTGCACAGGTATAAATGCGGTATAAAACAGCAAACAGAACTGAATAACTCCCAATGATAAAATTATATTCAAAATGAAATAAATTCCAAAAAAATGAAATAAATCCCAACTGTAAAAAAGAAATGAAATAACTCCCAACAAAATTTAGTTGGGAGTTATTTCATTTGGAAGTTTATTCATAATGCAATAACTCCGAACAAAAAATTATGAAATAAGTCCCAACGAATTGGGAGTTATTTCATAATGAAATAAGTCCCTATTTGTATGGAAAATTTTTGGGAGTTATTTCATTTTTGTTTTGGGTCTTATTTCATTTGGGAGTTATTTCATGGTACCCATGTATTCAACTGAACTGCAATCATTACTGCACAATTTTCACATCAGAAACTACTCCGATCAGCTTCAAAATATATCAGACATCCAGCGCAAGCTGCACCAACAAGTATTGACAGATTTGCCATTGAAAATCCAGCACATCAAATACCATCATGCGAACATTGCTTATGCTGCTCTAACCCTCGCACTTGGAACCATCATAATCATCACATACAAACGCACACAACGACAAAGGATAATCCTAAACCAGGAACTTCCATGTTCAGCAGTTCGTCAAAACGTGCAACCAGCAGAATTTGAGGTGACTGTTAATTAAAATATTTACGATGCAGTAGATTGACATTAATTTTTATTTTATTATAATATCAATTTCACACACCTGCTCACAAAACACTAACTTTCAAAAACAAAAAAAAAAAACTGTAGCAACTCAGTTCTGTCATATCAGCACATTTTTTTTTTTTTTTTTGTGAGCAAAGCTCACGCCGGTGCATGTTCAAAACTTCGCAAGAAAATAATTTATAATTTCTTACGTATGCCTAAAGAAATTGCGACATATCGACAGCACTCATTTGCTACAGTTAAACATTTATGTAAAGTGTGTCACATTTTAGCTTTATCAAGCGATTAATTTATTTTGCTTTATCATGAAATTTATAAACTAATGTGCTAATTCATAAATAAAATTTATTTGGTATTTGAAGCTTGCTATAGTTAAAGTAGATATTTCGCTTAATAAAGAATTATTAGAAATCTTTATTCATAATCGTATTTTAACTATAAATTAATTTTTCATTTTGATACTGGCAACACTATTGTTTATTTTCTCTCTTCTCCCAAATAAGTCGTAAATGATGTACAAATTTAGTAAACGATTGACTCGGTAATCGGAAGTGAAAATGTATTTTCTTAAATAAGAGAACTAATGATGTGCTAAGATAAATTTAAAATCTATTAAAAATATTCTTTTTTATTTATAAAGCAAATCAATGGAAATGTGCTTCAAAAAGTAATTTTTTAGAACATATTATTCGAAGCATACAAAATTAATCGAATTTCGAATAATGTTTTGACAGTCTGTACATCACTATTGTTTTGTTTTCTTTTTAATTTTATTTTTACATTTTTTTTTGAAATTTTTTCGAAAAAGGTCATTGGCTAAGCAATCGTTGTAGCTTTTTTCAGTTTGATGGATGCAAGTTATTGGAAGCCACACATTCTAGGGATTGGATGGTTTTAATAAATCATTTCATGCCTGAAAATGAAATAATTAACAAACAAATGGTGGCTTCCTCACTCCAAACTTTATAAAAGGTTTAAAGTTAATGAGTATCGACTATAAACCTACATATTTTTTTTCGTTATTAAGCGAATATGAATACTGTTTTTCACAAATTAGCTTAAAATCCTGCAATAAGACTGTTGTAAAAGTTTATGAATTAGACCATAAAACTGGCACACTACAAAATGCAATTAAGCAATAATGTAGTATTTAAAGGAAAATTAATTTAATAAAAATTGTAGAAACATTAAAAACACCATTGTGTCAAATATTATTTTCTACCTTCTCCGATTAACCAAGTAACAAGAGCTTGTGTTAAAAATATTATTATCTTGGTGTATCGCCTAGATAAAACAAACAAACAAAAAAAAAATATATATAGTTTAGTGATCGGCAAACTAGCCTTTCATTAACATTACCCACAAAAAATTCTTTCGATTTGTGCACTGTCTTATGGGAAAATTCACGTACACAATAATTCTCCACCAATACAATTGTTTTAAAGATAGAGCAAATGTTCCACGAACAAACTTCTCAAATCTCTATGTACACAGATTCAAATACTAAAGCACACTCCAACAAAAACCATAAGATATTTCGACCTTCATTTTTTTAAAAGCAATATCAATTAGACAACAAGACAATTTCCACCATAAAATAAGCTTTTCTTACCAGACTTTAACCAAAATTTCTCAATTATAGGGAAAGATATTTTCCCAAATCGTCTAAATTCAAACAATTCAACAGCTATACAAATTTTATAAAATTTTCTCCTTCTAAAAATGTATGTCGAAATATTTTGAAAAGCTAACTTAAAATGGAAATATTTTCGATTGAAAATTTAAATTTCCAAAAGTGTTTTTGAAGTTATACACACTCAACAAAATTTAGGTGTAAAATAAATCGACATCACAATATTTGTACCGCTGCAATTTTTTACTAGGTAATAGCACTTGATAACCACTTGTTGCTAGCGTTGGCATAGCAGTCTAAGCCCTTTCATTGCCGGTGTTTTTTTTACAAACCACCGAAATTTTTGTAAAACAAATACTGCCGAAACGCTTTTTGCAAACGCTGACAAAGCGTCCCAAATGAGTGTTCTGCCAGTCTGCCATTTTTACCACCGCGGGTACCCAGTGGTATACAGGTACTTGATTTTTTGTACCACTGGCAATTTCTGACTGGGATGTTTCAATATTCATAAAATGTACCATATTATTAATTAACAACTATTAAATAATTGTAATACGCTTTATTCTATAAAAAAAATTAGTTGCTTAATATTAAATTTTTATAAATAAAGCAAAATTAAAATCCCGGAATCCCGTAAAATCCCGGGATCCCGATAAATCCCGTAGTCCCGAAAATCCCGGGATCGGGATTTTCAAAATCCCGAATCCCGGGATTTTAAATATCAATCCCGATTGGCATTCGTAGTATTTATTGCCATGGAAACTTGCAATAAATACTAGGAATTTGCTGCATAGTTTCCATACTCTTGCAAATGGAAACTTTTTTCCTTGAAATTTTGCAGCAACAATTTTTAGAGGTGACCCCATATTATAATAAAAGTTGGACTTTGGGGACACCTTGGAAAGCTATGCTGCCATACAAAAATTTTGAAAAATCGCGATTTTAACGTATAGGCCGCTATAGATGAATAAATTTTTTTGTTGAAATATTTTCCTTTTAATTGCTTCTTTACTCATTTATTAAGGCCGATTTTGCTTTCAGCGATTCAATTGGCTAAAACCGTAAAAATCAATCTAAAACGCGAACAGTGGTTTTAATATCAAGTTTTGTTCATCAAATTTTAAGCCTAAATATGACACAGGACCTGTGCCTACATTTCACCACAAAAAAATTATTTTGATTGCATTTCAAAATTTTTGTATATAAAAAAATAAATGGAAAACCGACAAACTTTGAAAACTTTTAGCAAAAAATCTGTACCATTGATCGAAAAATAAATTGTAATCAGCATGTCGGAAGTATATAGAATTGAAGGTCAGAGCTCTATTAATTTTTAAAAGTCAAGATTTCGTCATGCAGCGTTATTTATAACTAATTTTTAAGAACCTATTCGTTACATTTTATACAATTTATTAATAATAATATAAAATTTTCAAGTTTCTGTTATTACCCACGTCTCGAAAACTAAGCGAGATATAGCAAAACGGACAAAATGTTTGCTCCTTTCCCTGTGGTAAAACAGGGGTCAGTTGTAGTGAGAGTATCTGTCCCGTGACAGGTGAAAACATGACCGGTCAAAAGGAACCTGCCCTGTGACCCGTCTCGTGACCGGTGAAAACAGGTCCGGTCTGCATGGACCTGTCCCATGACTAGTGAAAACAGGACCGGTTTTCCTGTTGTTTTCGTTTAAATCCGTTGTTTAGCTAAAGTTGTTAGTTATCCAATTTCACCACAAAAACATATTTCTGCTGTACTCGAACTAATTTTTCCTCCTGATATTAAGCTATTTTTTTTATAAATGATTTTACAATGTATCAGCTAATATAAATAAATTTGTTGGCAACTTTTTTAATATTTGTGTTTTCAAAAGAAAACGATAGGGGCGCTAGTGTATAGTGATTGATGGTGCTTGATGGTGCTTGATGGTGAAGTGTGTATTGGTGAGTTTGCCGAACAATACAAATTAGAAAATTACTAGCAAGTGTATTTTAATGTGTGTGATGAGTCATCACTGATGACGCTTACCAATACAAATAAAAATAATATGGCGCTTGTTAAGAAAGTTCTAGTAAATAGAATAATATGATAAGAGCATGTTTTCTCTTGTTTTTGTTAGTCAGCAAAGGAACGCAAAGATACTGGACATTAGCATTTCGCAGTTAAAATTTTATTAAAAAATAAAATAATAGAGGTTTGTTTTATAATATAAACTATATTTATTTACGGGAATACTAAATATGTTATTGTTTTTCTGCAGGTAGACGAAAAAAAGGAACCAAATAATACAACTTCCACTGGCGCACATATTGGCAAGAAAATAAAAGTGATATTTAGTGCAAACAGTGTTTTTGGATTGTGTAATCTATTCGAAAATAAAATTAACAATATTTACATTAATTTGTTTTTATTCAATTAATAACAAAAAGTGATTGTAATTTTAGCAGCATGTTTTGCGAACATTCTTCTAAATTTTTGAATGTTAACTGAATTTTTTACCTGTTTACAACCAACTAAAATTTAGCAGAAAACATGTGCTGTTTTCAACTAAGTAATCTTCATTTCCATTGAACAACATTTCTTATAAATTATTGTATTTGAACTAATATTTTTACCTAAAATTTAGGTCACCTTAATTTAGCAGACCATGATTCTCAACATCATTGAAATTTCTGTTGGCGCAAATTCAGGTACTATTTCCTGTTATTTTAGCAGAATTTTTAACTATTTGTACGGGCTTTTTTATAAGTGTACTTTGGGACTAAAACATATTTTACAAAAAAAACATATGAAAATTTAATTTATTCGAAGTTTTTATTGAAATTTTCGGAGCATAGTATAGTATGCTCCATCCAAATAAAATATAAAAAAAAATCGAAAACAAAAATTTTCCTAGAGTCGATAACCCCCTTAAGAAACATAATCGCGATTAACATTTTGCAAACGAATACAGTGATACAAAATTTTTCGTTTTTAAAATTTTTTTTGGCAATTTAGTTTTTTTGGCAAACTACCAACCTATCTTCGGTATAAGATACGGGTATTATAGTCCTTGGATTATGAATTTAAAAAAACCGAACGAGCGCGTCTTTTTATCCTTGATTAACAAGTCTGTGTTAACATAATAAATTTTTTTTCACAGAAAGTATTGAGCGATTTACATGGCCATTGAATGTAGTTATCATATACACTCATAAAAAAAGCACGTACAAATAGTTCAAAATTCTGCTAAAACAACAGGAAATAGTACCTGTATTTGCGCCAGCAGAATTTTCAATGAAGTTGAGAATTATGGTGTTCTAAATTTAGGTACCTAAGCTAAATTTTACACACTACTAAATATACAGATAATTCTAGTTAACTTAGCTTAGAAATTTGAGCTTAATTGAACAGAAACATTACCTGACTTAACTGAAAATTTCTGCTAAAATGTCGCTTACAGTTTTTGTTTTGGGGCTCTACGGATCTGTCCCGAGACAGGCCTATATTTATTTTTTGGAGTATAGGTGACTTACAGTGATTTGTATTTTGTTACTTGTTTTAAGTAGGCGTGGCTTTTAATGAAAAATAAGCGATATCGACCTTCTATCATATTACATAGTAAAATTTAGCGAGCACTGATCGGATATATACAAACTGTATATTTTTGGAAATTCTATAAAACTATCTTTATCCACAAATGGTCTCCAGCTTTAAAATGAAAGTGACCTAAACATGACCAGATTTTTATTTGTTTTTAGCGATTTTAAAAGAAAGTTAACATATTCGATTTGCTTTCAACTTTGACATAAGTAGACGATTATCAAAGTTTAACCCGTCAAGGCAAAATGACACTGATGATGGCTTTGTACCGAAAGCTGAAAATACGTATTCTGTCTTGCTGGCCTTATCGAGTTCTTTAAAATTTTTATTCCTTGTAATTCACTTGTGAAAATTGTATCAACTTTATTTAATTTGAAAAATAAAATACGTATTCCCAATAAACCATGAAACGATACAGTATCGTTAACGAATTCATATTAAGTATCATATTTGCTATCGTTTATGATACAAAAATAGGAACTCGTAATGATGTCATAAATTTTAAAAATAACGATAAATTTTCTGAAAAAGTCACATTTGCTTGTTCTAATTTAATCGTTAAAGATATCATATATACATTATTGTTCGAAACCTAAGCAACTTCTCCTAATAAAGTAATAAATGTCTTATCAATTCTTTTTAAATTGATTTATAAAAAATAACACTTTTAATTTTTATTATGTTATGTGCCTACATTCTAATAATAACAATAAAAATTTAATTCCATTTCCTTGCCAGTAAAAAAAAAACAAAAACGAAATTGACTCCATATATTATTGTTCGAAACTTAAGCAACTATTTTGTTGTTGTATTTTTTTGCAACAAATGAACAAAAATTTTGTAACGTTTATTTAATTCCCGTTTAGTTTGACACAGAAAATTTAAATTTTTTTGTTTCTGTAGATTTAGAATCAATTACTTAGAAGTGCAGCTATGGCGCGTACACGTTACGGAACCGAATTTAAGTTTAAAATTTTTGAACTATTTAATAAGGGCCAATCGCAAGTCTCTATAGCTAACAAATTAAGCATTAACAAATCAATAGTTTCGCTACTAATTAAAAAGTACAAAGCTACTGGAATAGTAGAGAAAGCCAATACTAGAGGGCAACCTCGAGAAACTTTACATCGAACAGATTGAAAATTGTCCGATTAATTAAGAAAAAAACACTTTATTTCTTCCAAAGATGTTGTGAGTGAGCTTAGTATCAATAATAGTTCGAGCAGTGTGAGAAAACGATCATTGGAAAATAATTTGAGAAGCTTCATGCCATCTAAGAAACCTATACTGATAAAGAAACATTTAAAAAAGAGGTTTGCCTAAATGATTTTGCAACGTATTCGTTAATTTTCATTAGTTTTATGAAATTTAAGGTTGGATTTTGCAAAAGCTCTCGCAAATTGGGCTGTGGGGAAATGGAAAATAGTTTTATTCAGCGACGAGTCTAAATTTAACCTGTTAAATTCAGATGAAGTATCCCACGTTCGAAGACCGAAGGGAAAACGATTACATGCGCGTTATTGTAAAGGAACAATAAAGCATTAGGGGCGGAAATGTAATGGTGTGGACCTGCTTTTCGACGAGTGGAGTTGGCCTTTTGTTGAAATAGAAATAAAAATGGATGGCTTTCTTTATATGGGTATTTTAGCCAAACACATGCTTCAATATGCCAAATTGGAAATGCCACTTCGATGGGTGTTTCAGCGTAATAATGACCCAAACTCTCGTCAAAGTGGGTCAGAGAATGGTTACCTGTTAATGGGATTCAATTATTGGATCTTCAGACTTGACTCCCATAGAAAACCTATTCGGCATTTTGAAGCGCAGGGTCGGAACTCGCCGTTTTAGTAATAAGCGGAAGCTGATAAATTGCTTAAAATCAGAAGGGGAATCAATACCAACCACAACACTATCAAATATAATAGATTCTATGGCAAAACGATGTGCGGAGGTCATATGCAAGAAAGGGTATCATAGGAAGTACTGAAAGTTGCTTAAGTTTCGAACAATAATATATGGAGTTAATTTTGTTTTTGTTTTTTTTTTATTGCCAAGGAAATGGAATTAAATTTTTGTTGTTATTATTAGATGGTAGGTACATAATGTAATAAAAATTAAAAGTGTTATTTTGTATAAACCAATTTAAAAAAAATATGTAGGACTTTGATTACTTTATTAGGAAAAGTTGCTTAGGTTTCGAACAATACTGTACTTCCTTATTTCGATATCGTTAATGATATCATGTTTTCATCGAATAGTGATAAAATAACGACAAAAATTTTGCAATATGACAAAAATATTATCGTATTGCCTGATATTTTCGATATCATAACGATATCGTTATTTCATGAAAAAACGATATCATTAACGAATGTGCACTTTTCTTCACAGTACAGATCCGGCAAAAAACATAAAACAGGTTATTTAAAAAAACAATTGTTTTATATAATTTTTAAATTATTTAACAAACTATTGATTTGAAAAATGTTTTTTTCCTTATTCCTGCTTAAAATTGGCCATCATTTAAAATAAGCAGGTGCTTTTATTAATTTTGCCCCATAATTTATAAAGTACCTCTCGCTCAACACTGGTTTGGGGGTCCGTGAGCTAGTAGAAATGTCACAAAGGGTCCGCGAAGCAAAACTTAGTGGGAACTCCTGATCTAGAGTCAAAAAAAAAATTGTTTTCTACTTCATAAAGTTGACCGCCCATATCTCGAAAACTAAGCGAGATAGAGCAAAACGGACAAAATGTTTTCGTTTTGGAGTGCCTTACATGCCCTTAGATGATATGGACTAGTCTCAGGGAGGGTCCAGAAACCCTAAATTTGAAAAAAATTTTATGACTCAGTATAATTACAAATAAAACCGTAGTTTTACTAATTTCTTATTTAAATTTGTTAAATTTAACAACAAATGATTTAAAATCAACAAATTTTACTTTAAGCCAAAAAACATAAATAAATTTTGTTAAAGTAACTGTTCAGCTAACAGACTTATTATTTTGAGAGTACATATTAACAAAAAAAATAATTTCCCTAATTAAAATAAAAAATAACAAAAGTTCGTAATTCCTACCTAATTATTTTTATGTATACACTTTTGAGACAACATAATAACATGTTAGTTACTTTTACATTATAATAATGGTAATCACAGTGTATGACTTGATATATTGTCATGTGAACGTACTGCAGCTCCACCACCACAATTAGGTGCGTGTAGCAGGACCGCCTGCCATGAAATGTCCTTGCTTTTAATAATAATAAAAGAACTTAAGCGAAATTAAATTTATTATTGTATTGACTAACAAGCTTTACACAAAAATGTAAATATATAGGTAATACATATGAGTAAACGCGGAAAATTACGCCTACACTTAAAATAATACGTCAGTAGAAAAATCTGTCAAACGGGTTTCAAATCGATGTGACTAATTTTTAACAAATTTTTAATTGAAACACTGATTTACACAAAGATTTTAGTTATCTTCATTTAACACTATATTAAAAATCCTCAGTACTTTAACTGTTTTCAGTGTTAATTTTCAAAACTATTTTTAATTAAGTTTTAAGAACCCATTCGTTAAATCTTACAAAATTGATTGTTAAAATATAATATTTTCATGTTAATGTTATTACCCATTGGTGGCGCCATCTCACCAATGTATCCGAAGTTTTAAAGATAGTGCTATTTCGTTCCCTCCCGATTTGTTAAAATGGCCCATATCTCGAAAACTAAGCGAGATAGAGCAAAGCGCACAAAATTTTTGCTCCGTTAGAATGCTCTTATATGCCCTCACATGATATCGTCTAAGCCCGGAGAGGGTCCCGAGACCCTAAATTTGGATAAATATAGTATAGTATACTCAATATAATTACAGATAAAACTGTAGTTTTACAAATTTTTTACTTAAATTTAGATTTGTTAAATTTAACAAAAGAATTTATTAAAATCAACAAATTTTATTTCAAACCAAATAACAGGAATAAATTTTGTTAAATTAACAAATTTTTCTGTCCAGCCAACAGACGTATTATTTTGAGTGTACAAACATAAGGTATTATGTTATTTTCCTCATTTCTTTGAAATTGCGTGTTTAGTTAACGAGCATGGAATGTTTATTTTTAGTTGTAAAAGTTACAAGTCATTTGTATATATTAAGGTGTCCCTTAAATAACAATGTGTAGTTTTTCAATGGTACGCTCAAGAACCTTTTGTAGTAAAGAGTTATTAGTTGTCTGAGTTTTAATTCACTTTTTTTTTATTTCAAGAGCAATTGTAGAAGAAATTTAAAATTTAACTACATATTCACATTTTAATTACATTTAAATCTTAAATTCGTTAAAAAAATCAAACTACACAAATTTGTATATTATTTGTAACATTGATTTTATTCAGTCATATACCCACACCGAAAAAATTTATCAGTTACTGGTTACTAAATTTTCAACTGATTCTCAGGTGAAATACCCCTTACTGAGTATCAGTTGGAAAAATTAATTGTAAATAACTAAATTGTCAGTTGTTAATTATGTCAACTCGAAGTCAGTTAATAAGAAAGATATTTTAGTTAAAATTTAAAAAATTTTCCATATAGTAATTAGCAACCATTTTTTAAAATAATGGACATTTATTGCAATTTTGACAAATTAAAAGAGTTTTACAAAATAGATTTAACATTTTAATAATAAAATCATAATAGACAACATTCAACTTTTAATTTGTTAATGCATTTCCTTTAACATTAATTATTTGTACTTAACAGTGACTGCGTTTTGTATATTAAATAACGCTGGTTGTCTGAAAAATAGATTTAGAAGCCCCCTCTTAAAATATGTATTTGGGTGTAAAACAATTTCTCCCAAAAAATTAGGACAATCGGATAAGAGGAACACGTGCCTCATAACATACAAAATGGGTCATTTTGACGCCATGCTCTCAAACAGGTTAATTTTTTTTTTTTTATAGAAAATGCTTAATTAAAAGTTTTTATATCGATTTTCATGTCAAATGACACTTTTTTACATTTCAAAAATTTGGGGTCATTTTGACCCCATGTGCCTATAAGGGTTAATTTCTAATTTTTTATTACTATGTATAAAATTTGGTGTTAACAGAGTTATTTGGACAACTTTTACCAAATTCCGCAAGTAACAACACATTGTTTTGATATACTTCCAGGAAAAATCGAAAAATTTCAAAAATTTCACCTTTGACCTTGGTAAAGAAAGGGTTAACGTTCTCGGAGTTTTACAAAATTTTCGGAAAACAAGCTCTTGTATCAGGCTTTAAGGTAGTCGGAAGTGATTTTGTTCCAGCTGGCTAAAAACACAAAAATTAATACAATTATCTAAATTATTGGCCAAAATCACACTTTTCTCTAAAATTTTCAAATTTAAAACGCCGTCACTGTTAAGTTAAAAGAGGGATATGTTTAATTTTCAGTAGAATTATTCTCTAAAGTGTATTTAATAAACCCCTATACGTTGACCACTTTTTACACTATTTTGTTGAACAAAATTTTAAAAAACTCAAAAATAGAGTTTTGCAAATTTATAAAAAAACAAATCCCATCTTTGGCCATACCTGGAACTAGGTTATCATAAGCCAAGAGAGACAAAAAATTTTATATGAATATTTGTGGATCTTGGAAATGAAACTAGAGTATAACATTATAAATTTTTGAAAACAAATATTTTATTTTTTACGATTTTCATAATTTATCTTATTTTAACCCTACAATGGTCTGAGGAAATTGCAATTACTAAAATATTTTCCAACCGATTTTGGATTTTTATACATTACCAGAAACATAATTTAGTCTAAATTATGATTCTATTTACATTTTCCAAAAATACGGTTACGAAAGGGCCATTATTTTGAAAGAAGGCCAAAATAATGAAATACGATTTTTCGCCTTGTAAATCGTATTTCAAACTTCAGGGCCGTTGAGGCATGTGTTCCTCTTATCCGATAGTCCTAATTTTTTGGGAGACATTGTTTTACACCCAAGTTCATATTTTGAGGGGGTGGGGTCCAGACAATAACTGACATTTTTTTTTTTCCATACAAGGTTGGAGCTCCCTAGTGATTATGCATATGACCCAAAAATTACAATGGGTATTGTAAACAATTACCCAGGAAAATTGTTTACAATCGGTAGCCAACCACACACATTCTACAACTAGTTCCACTGCAACCGATTCCATGGAACTGGTTCCGGAACCAGTTCCTGGGGTCCTATATGGAAGGTGTGGGTGAAGTAGAATCAATTCCAGAACTAGTTCCAGAACTGATTCTAGAGCAACCGGTTCCACTTTGGAGCTATAGAAGGGGTTGCTTTTGCGACAATTTCAAACAAAAAGAATCGGTGTTAGAATCGACAGTAGAAGGGGTTGTGAATGAAAAGTAGCTATTCTTTGGAACAGAAAATTTTCCTGGGTAGGTACAAATCGAAACATAAATAAATTTAAAAATGCCAATATAATACTACATTACAAATTTCATCAAAAGTGCTAATAAAATTGGCTAAACCATATCTGACATGTCATAGATCCGACTGACATTTTTTAGCCGAACTTTTTAGATCATTTCTAAATGAAGGATAATTTAGAAATTTATATATTTTTTTTTAATTTGTTAACAATATCTCATAAAATGCCGAAATTGATTTGTTATTTTTTTTAATAAATATTTGTCAATTCTGGATAACGGGGTTTTACAATCCCAGCAAAAAAAGATATACCGAAGCATTAGAAAAAGGACTACAATTGAAGATCTAGATGTATTTCTTATTTAACTTAAACACTAATGATTTTAACAATGAGTTGTCATAGGAGAGGAGTACTCCCTTTTCAACATTTTTTTCAATGTTATTTGAACGAGTGCAAAGGAAGCTCTTTTTCACCAACTAAAAGATTAAAAAAATTCTTAAAAAAAATTATATTTTTTTTATTTTACAAAAGTTTTTTTATTACCGCTTCTGACCTCATTATTGCTGGATTTAATAAATCCAGAATAAAAGCACAAATATATAAAACAGCCTATTAATTTAATGTCAGAAAAAAATACGAATGAAAATTAAAAGAGAAACAAAAACATTGGAAAACTAACACACAAAAGGTTTTTATTAAATTTTTTTTATGAATATGTTTAGAAAAAAAACTACACCTCAGCAAATACATATTTTCCATCTTGGCCATGGAGAAATAGCTCAAATAGATATGGCAACTGTAAGTACTTTAATTAAATCCAATTAGTGAATATTAAATATTGCAATGGAATTTTTCAGTTGTGTAAAAATCTATATTGAAGTGATAAAACTGGAAAAGCAGACTGTCCATCGCTGTTTTATATAAAATATAATTAAAAGTTAAATTAAAATCCTTCATAATCGAATTCGGTATTAACAATTAGGGTGAAAGAAGTGTCGGACAGAAAATTTTTTTAAAATATGGAGAATATAACCCCATCTGTTGAGCGCTTTTAGAACTACTTTTTGGATTTATTAAATCCAAGTGATGATATTCGCAATGCCAAGCAAGGTTCAGTGTCAAGCAGAGAAACAAAGATGTTGTTGAGAAAACAAATATTCTTTATTTAATTAATTATTGAAACGTTTTATAATAAAAAGATTAATAAACTGAAACGACTAAAACTACTTTACGTCTTTAGTGCTTAACAATTCAAAGGCAAGTAAGTAAAAAACAAAGTGTAAAGGCTTCATTAGTATAATCGTAAAGTAAAAAAACGTATCTGTAATCAATTCAGTGTGTTAAAATAATATAGAAATATATTTTTATCTTTTTTCTATGCATTGAAACTGTTGTCAAGTAAAATCGTAAAAAACTTCTGTTGAAAACAGAAATTTTCTATTTTATTACTTGACATTTAATTCTATGCACAAGAAAAAGATAAAAAATACAATATTTTTATTTTTCATACTCTTTTTATTCATTATGTGAATGATACGTTACTTTTTTTACGATACTTCCAAACTAATTTGGGCTTAAAAGAAAAATAACAAGCAAAATAAACAGTGTTGCTAATATCCTACATTCTGAATAAGATTGCACTAAAAAAAAAAGTTAGTATAACAATTAGTAAAACGGTTTCCAATTTTATTATACTAGTATTAACTAATTTTTAGTATAAAGTTGTTTTTTAGTAAAATAATTTGGTATTCTCATTTTACAAATTACAGAATTTTATACTAATTTGAGTTGCTAAATCTACAAATTTAATTTTACTAAATTTTGAAACCCGATTAGCTAAAATTAACAAAAAAAAATTACTAATCTTTTTTATTTTGGAAGTTTAAATTTTTTTTTTTTGAAAATATACACAACCTGATAGAAATTTTTGTTGCAATATGATTACCAGAAAGACCAAGTTGTTTTTAAGCGTTTTTTTCCATTAATAATAAAAATAGATTTGTTCTCTAAATTTTTTGTTGATTTTTAATGTTTATATTTCCACGTTTTTTTTGTTGCTTTTTTCGAATATTTCTTTCCTATAAATACAATTAATTTTGCAATTTTTTCAATATGTATTTTTATCATCCATATTCGTACACTCGGTGAAAAAAGAGTTATCATATTGATGAAACTGCTTCATGAATCAATCATCGGCAATAAATATGACGAAGCGTTTCATAAAGCGGATGATCTTTTTTATACGAAAATTGATGCCAAAACGTTTTTCAAATTAGTTCGTGTTAACCGATAATTCGTCTTTAACCAAGTTTAGCTTAAAAGAATTTTACTGTAAATGGTTTTCTATTCTAAAGCTGCCTACACACAAAGAAACATTCGTCACAAAATGCCCTTCGTGTATAGCGACTAGGGTTTGGGATTTTCCGGACTTTTTTAGTTCCCGGGAAACGGGAATGAAAAAATATTTTTGAACAAAATTGTTAATGAAAACCACCTATATAAGTAATTTTTGTTAAAAAAAAAACTATTTCAGTACAAATGCAGTCTGTGTAGTGAGAATTCAAAGTAAAAAATATCAGAATTTTGAACATTTGATTTCACATAAATTACTCGCAGCACTGCCAAATGAATTGCATGATTCCAGCAGGCACCTACTACTGGACTGTCGGAAACAAACCGTTTCATCACACTTGGCCCATTAGATATGGTGGCCACAATGTTATTTTCCAAAGACAAATAAAACTCTTCTAGTCTTATTTCTACAATTCTTCTTATTTCATCAGCATTACATCTTCCTGATATATAAACCAACCCCAGGTTATAAAATGAATTATTTCCGTTTATACATATGTTCAAATATCTCTTTTGTGATAATCTTGTCCATTCATCTAAGATTACACTAAATCTCCTATTGTTAGAAATATTGCTCGATATTTCTTTCATCATGATATCTTTTACATGATTGTAGTACTTTAATATAATGTTCTTTACATCGGTTTCATTTTTTTTTGCAATGCCAGGTTTTTATTATAAAAACTTTCTCGAATAAACGAAGATCTAGTTATGGTGCGGATTGACTGCGGCTAATTTGGATACCATTTCAGGAAATGTTTGCCCTTTAATGCCTATTCAGCTTACACTTTTTTCTTCGGGTACTTTGCTAATTTTAGCTGAAACGTTATTCTTATTGCTGTTTTCTTCAAGAGAAGTTGACCATCAATTTTTTTTTTTTTTGTGAACCAAATTTAGATGTCGGATTTTCTTTTCTTTTCACATTTATTAATGAAAACGTTACTTATAAAATTATTGCCCCTTAATATAAAGGAGTATTTTAAATTTAAAGTCGACTTTATTTTTAATCAAACGGTTTTGTTCATTTTGTGTATGAAAACCTTACAAAAATATTTATATTTTCAAATATTTTGATTGGTTGAAAATAAATTAACCAATCGGAATGCTCAAAAAATAAACCAAGTCAAGGTAGACTGCCACCCAATATTTTAACTAAAGTCGACTTTACCTAAATTATACATTTGAATAATTTAGATAGTAAGGGCGATTATTTGTAAGAAACAAAGCTTTTTTCATATTTCTTTTAAATATTTTACCAAGTTTTTAGGTTTTACTACTTAAATTTTGAATAAGTTATGCGAAAAATCTTTATTAGTTGAAATGCTCCTAATTACTTGGCAAAGATTTTATTTGTGTGTCAAATAAGTGTATTCCCTTTTAAAAGATTTTAACAATGAAATTTTTGTTTTGGTATTTAAAATGTTTTTTATGACTAAAATTAAAAAATCCTATTCGAAACAAAAACAATTTAAAAAATTTAATATTTTTAAAATTTCCCGTTTTCCCGGGAAAAATATATTATTTTCCCGGGAATTCCCGACAAACTTTTCCCGGGATTTCCCGGGAATTCCCAAACCCTAATAGCGACCTATAGAAAATCAAGCATGCTGCACAGCATGCTGGACGGCTGTATGAATTTGATCATGTAGTGTCTAATTTGACAGCTTGTCAAACAGGCAGGTTTGACAAAAATGCTTTACAGTGTAATGGAAAAATTCATCAAACATTAGGGAATTTTACATTTTAAATTAGTTTTTTTGTAACAAAAAAAGGTATAACGTTAATAAATAAACTAAAAAATGCAAAAACAGAAAAAAAATTAAATTCAAAGAAAAAAAATTTATAAAAATAATTTCGTCATTATCAGGCCGCTTATGTCAATAGCGCCCTATATTCGAGCAAGCATGCTGTCCAGCTTGTTTGACAAACAAAAAATGGTTTTTGAAATACACGGACAAGCATGCTGTAAAACTTTACTTCAAAACCACAAAATCAACACAGCGGATGTTAATGACGAAATTATTTTTATTAATTTTTTTATTGGAATTTCATTTTTGAATTTCTGTTTTTGCATTTTTTAGTTTATTTATTAACGTTATCCCTTTCTTGTCACAAAACGACTTATTAAAAATGTAAAATTCTACAATGCTCGATGATTTTTTTCAATAGACGGTAAAGCGTGTTTGTCAAACTTGCCGAAAAATCAAAAAATTTTGTTTTTCGTCCAACATGCTTGACAAACCGTCAAATTAGACATTACATGGTCAAATTCATACAGCCGGCCAGCATGCTGTACAGCAACACATTCGTGTTATCAAAACTTTTTGATATTTTGTGTTTCCAAACTCAATTTTCCATCGTCTGTATCGACGTTACTGTTTTTGCTGTTTTAGTTCATTGAGAGCAGTCGTACTGGGAGGTGCTTTTGTAATTGCGCATTATGGCGACAATTACAAATAATGAAAACTGCATTAATTTTATAAATGAATATAAAAATTTATAGACAATTAAGAAAAAAATCCTTAAATAAAAAGCGGGCCATACATTTGCAATATTATGGTACAACTTTCCAAGTGGTGGAAGCCTATTGGCCGTGTATGTATTAAATTGAAGGTTGAGCAATATTATGTAGTGAATCAAAACACTTTTGATTTTTATTGGACAACTTGAAATATTGCATAATCTATTGGCAACACTGTGCAATTTTAATTTTGCGCTGTTTACGTTTGTGTGCGTTTTGGGGTTATGTTGAATTCATATATTGCATAAAATATTGTGGCTATCTTTTGTAACATATATACGAAAAAAATACTGTGCCATTATATTGGACATAATATTGCAAATGTATGGGGGCTTTAATTGTAACAAAATATTGACCAGTTTTCCTTTAAACATATATAATATAAACAACTGTAAATTGCACGCGTGCTAACTCGGTGTCTTTAAATGCAATAAATTATATGATATGAAATGTCAAAACCATTGCAGTGAAACGTCAAAATGATATCAATTGCAAAGTGCAAAGAACACTTGATCATTTCATGGATAAGAAATATCATAGATTTTTCTTCGAAAAACACCAAATTTTATGAAACATTATTTTTACCGACAAATAATAAAAAACTAAACACTTTTCCATTCTTTTTTACCAAATTTTTTGTTGTTTTTCTATTACAAAAATAAAATGAAAACTAAAAGTGACATTTGATCTCTGGCATCACTGCAAGAGCCGATTGCATGTCAGCGATATGATGTTTATATTAATTTTATTGTGCATAGACTAATAGCGTCAGAAAATTACAGTTTTATTAAAAATTTTAAATTATTAAGAAAAACATTTAATTCTGTAATAAAATTAATAAGAAAGGGATACAAATTTTCTATGACTAAAAAAAAATAACGAAATGAACGATTGAACGAAAAGAACGAATAAAGCTGCCTACACACTAGGGAACATTCCATTCCACATGGCCATTTTTTTACGAATGTTGAAATGTGTATAGAATTGTGTCATGTTGACCTTTGTGTTTACAAAATTTTTTGATATTTTTTATTTCCAAATTAAATTTTTAATCGTGTGTATCGATGTTACTGTTTTTGCTGTATTTAGTTCATTGATAGCAGTCACGCTATCAGGAGTTTTGTAATTACGCATTTGAGAAAATGAAAATGGCGACAATTATAAATAATGAAAACTGCATTAATTTTATAAATGAATATATTTGCGAGAATTATGGGACATAAAATGTGATAACTAAAAAAATTACACTAAAAAAAGAGCAGCATATGGAAAACTAACAATTAACAAATTAATTAATTTGATTTTCTTCCGCCCATATTTCGTGTGATCAGTTCTACAAACAAAAATGATGTTTCGTTTGACGTTTTGTTGTCGTGTGTGCATCGTCTGTATAAAAAATGAAAAAAAGTAGAAACATATGTTCTGTCACGAAAGTTCCCCAGTGTGAAGGCAGCTTAATGGTAAACGATGTCATATCGTTCAATGAACTGAACCGTTCAAATGAACTAGTTCGTTCATGAACGACACAACTCTAAGCACGAGGTTTTTCAACAAAAACATTCGGTAGTGTTTTGATAGTTAAAAAAATAAAGTGAATTAAAATAATAACTTGTAAAAATCAATAACAATGGTACATATTGGACCAGTACATGGTGGTCATCCTGGGGTACTTGCTCCACAACATTTGCCCACCGCACCCAGTGGTCCTAATACTCCTCAAACATCATCTTCGACCGGAACAACATCCTCATCTTCAAATAAATCGTCTTTATCCGTAAAACCCAATTATACTTTAAAGTTTACTTTGGCTGGTCATACCAAGGCAGTATCAGCTGTTTTCACCCAATGGGGAATGGTTGGCGAGTTCATGTGAGTACCAGAAGTGGGAAAAGAAATAATTTCGAAATTTTATGAATTGACTTGTCTCGGCCGTTCATTTTAATCGTGATGGTTCGTTAATTGTCTCTTCTAGCCTATGTTGGCTTATGTCGTATTTGGGATACAGCCAGTGGTCAGTGTTTGAAGACTTTAATAGATGATGGCAAGTATATATTGGCGGCTAAAGGAAAATGTTTAAAAACCTACACTGGACATAAAAATGAGAAATATTGTATTTTTGAAAATTTTTCAGTAACTGGAGGAAATGTTAGTTAAAGGCAAGAATTTTTTTATCTATAAATTTATTTTAAATGTTTGTAATATTTTTTTGTGGGTTGTTTCCGGCAGTTAATATGGTTCAGAAATGACAGGGTCACACCGACACTGTGTTGTATACTGCTTGTCATCCAACCGAGAATATTATTGCTTCGGCGGCTTTGGAAAATGACAAAACCATAAAATTATGGAAAAGCGATACATAATTTTACAATTACATATGGTTATCCCAATATTGGTTCCATACGTGAATTGGTATTTAAAAAGGTTTTGCTCGTATCAATGGCAAAAAATCACCCATTATTTGTTTGGAAGATATTATTCATGAGATATTTACAGTGGGTACAAAGGTTAAAGCTGTTAGTGAATTTATGTGTGCATTTTTAGTAAGTTTATTGTCTTTATATTAATTTATATGTAGCAAAAATTAACTTCTATTTTTTTATCTACAGTTTTGTAGCCCACGTGAAGCTTGAAAGAATAAAGTGTCGGTATCCTTTAAGCGTGGAGGCGAATACGGCGATCGTGGTAATGGTATCAATGATTTAATAGCACGCAGTTTATAAATATATTTTTGTAAAATTTGACACTGTTACTTATAAACTAGAAAGTATTTTAGGGGCTTTGACATGTCTTTTTCATATTTATGTGGTTTTTCATTTTAAATATCCGATTGAATGTAAACATGTATGGCTCTTCAATCACATTTTTTTGGAATCAATTTTCCTAAAGACAAGTTATCAACAGCAATCCTTAGCCTGACAACTTATCTCAAAAATATAAATGAAGAGAAAAATTTATAAAGTTTACTCCTATGTTATTTAATTTGATAATTTCACATTTCAAGTCGTTTAAAACATATTATTTTTCGCTGTTTTCGCATCAATTTATTAATTAAAGGAAATAACAATTGCCTACTTTTGTTAACTTTGAAACTCTTAATTTCTAATTATAATCTTTACAGCTGAGTTTCATACTGAAGACTTTAACTTCACTATTAAACAAAAGAAAATGTCAAGAAATTTGTGTACGAAACAACAAAAAATTATGGATTAACTAAAAGTAAACTCAAAAACCTACACGCTGGTTTTCATACTGAAGGTTTTTGAGTTAACCATTAGTTATTTAATTTGTTATTTCGTATATAATTTTTGACATTTTATCTTTCAATATCGTTAAGTTCAAGTTAAATTTAAATATGAAACCGAGCGTAATAGATAAATAATAAATTGTACCTACATTAATTTGGAATAAATGTTGGCATTTTTTTTTATACTTTTAAAAGTGAATACTTATGAAAATTTGCATTAAATGAATGTGTGACTTACTTTTAAATACTTATATATATTAATACTCCAAAAATTAATTTAAATGTGAATATCAATTTGATATTGATCTCAAAAGCCTATTATTTAGTACATATATTTATAATAAATCTTTTCATCTTTTTATATACATACATTCAATGTATCATTCATCTAAAAGTTATTTAAATTTTAATGGTCTAATTCATAAACTTTTACAACAGTCTTATTGCAGGATTTTAAGCTAATTTGTGAAAAACAGTATTCATATTTACTTAATAATGAAGAAAATAATAAAGGTTTATAGTTGGTACTCACTAACTTTAAACCTTTTATAAAGTTTGGAGTGAAGCCACCATTTAATTGCTACTTATTTAATTTTCAGGCATGAAATGATTTATTAAAGCCATCCCATCCCTAGAATGTATGGCTTCCAACAACTTGCATCCATCAAAATGAAAAAAAAACTACAACATTGCGTAGCCAATGACCTTTTTCGAAAAAAATTCAAAAAAAATGTAAAAATAAAATTAAAAAGAAAAACAAAACAATAGTGATGTGTAGACTGTCAAAACATTATTCGAAATTCGATTACTTTTGTATGCTTTGAATAATATGTTCTAAAAAATTACTTTTTTACACACATTTCCAATGATTTGCTTTATAAATAAAAAAAATATTTGTAATGGCTTTTAAATTTATCTTAGCACATCATTAGTTCTCTAATTTAAGGAAATAAAGTTTTCACTTCCCATTACCGAGTCAATCGTTTACTAAATTTGTAAATCACTTACGACTTATTTGGGAGAAGAAAGAAAATAAACAATAGTGTTGCCAGTATCAAATCGAAAAATTAATTTATAGTTAAAATACGATTATGAATCAAGATTTCTAATAACTCCTTATTAAGCGAAATATCTACTTTAACTATAGCAAGCTTCAAATACCAAATAAATTTTGTTTATGAATTAGCACATAAAACTTTACTTATAATTAAATCGTATTTAAAATTACATTTCATTTTATAACTAAAAAGAAATAAATTTTACTATTCGTAAGCATTTTTTATGGATTTTATTTTAGATTTTTTGGAAATAAAATACAGTATGCATACTAATATTTAGTATAAGTATTATTTTATTTTCATTTTAAATTTACAGAAATTTTACTAATATATAGTAAAATTACTAATTTTTACTTCTAAATGAATTTCACTAATATTTAGTAAGAAATTTGGCTAATTTTAGCAAATTGATTTCCATTATGAATATACTAAAATTATACTAAATTTTAGTAACTATTACAAATTTTTTCCACAACTTTGACTTTACTAATAATTACAGACACATTTTGCTAAAATTAGCTAATCGGTCTGCTTTTCTGTAACTTTTACATACTTTTTTATTTGAGTGTAGGACAGGTTACTGAACTCTCATAAAAAACAAAGTTCAGGGACCTGTCCTGGGATTTGTCTTGTGACATGTCACAAGGGGTCAATTTCCCCCTCCTATGACAACGCCATGTAAAAGTGACCGGTCTATTTCATGTAAAAGGGGAATGTTCGGTGACAGTTTGTTAAAATTTACAGTAGGGATCCAATCTCTGTTTACAACTACGTGCAACTAATCTTGATTTTCTACGTATATTGCCATTTTCAGCTTTCTTAATGTTGAAAACCCATATCGCATCAATTCTATCTTGGCTTTCATCTTTAACAACTGTCCATATCTGTTTTTTGTTGATTACTGCTACTTCTTCTTTTATTGATTTTTTCCATTCATCATCTTGATAAGCTTCTTCGAACGTATTTGGAACATCGGATAACATTGTTGTATAAGCACACATTGCAGTATCATATACTTCATAGTCTTCACTCATATTGAAGCTGTGGCAACCTGAAGGCTTTTTGTCTTCAGGCTGCCGTTGTGGGAAGTATTGTATAAGAAATTCTGTTTTAATAAGTAGATGCTCTCTTCAAATGAAATATTTCATAATATCCTAAAGTAATTGAAATTTGGTTTAACTTTGCAATAGTTTTCTTTGGTAGATACATAAAATAAAGGCATCCGCATAAAATCTGCAAGAAAATCAAATTAATTTTTATACCTAAATCTTGACAGATTTGATACTTACTTGCACAACAAATACTCGTATGCACTATGAAGTGTCCATTTCCTTGGAAGCCATAACGCGTTATGTATATTTGTTTGCATTTTTCTACCACAACTTATTTTTAAAGTTTTTATTATTGAGAACTTTATTTTCCAATATTTTTAAAGCGGTATGTACAATATAAATTTGGTTCTGATTCCCAAAAGCATATTTATTATTTTATTTTAGAAATAACTCCCGAAATTCATTCACACGGAATGAAATAATTTGATATACCAACCATTGGTCTGTTGCAGCTTTTATTAATAAAACATACTGCCATTTTTAGATCGAACCACCGAATTGTAGTTTTTATAATAAACAAATCAAGAGAAACCTAAATATATTTTGGATCTGCTTATCGAAGTAATTTAAAAAATAATTTTATTCCTAAAGTTGTTGGAGTGGCCCATTTTTCTGGCACAAAGCAATTCTTTTTGTTTGAATTTTTGAATTTCCATAGAAAACGACCACTTATAATTCCTACTTTTTATATTTTACCCTAACGATTAAAATTTTGATTTAATGGAAGAATAATAGTAATAATAACCGATTCCCAACTGAACTTTTCTCTGTGTGTGTGACGAAATATTTTTTGCCATCATGACAATTTTTGCGACTCCCAGCGCTGCAACCACGAGGCCCCGTTTTTTTCTCTGCCGCCAGTTTGGAGCTCTATAAAACCATTTTGGAGTGAAAAATATATTTTTTTTAATTTTTTTCTTGTAATCTTTTCAATTCTCTACAATAATAATTTTGGAAAAATGTTTGTTTTTGACTGAGTTATGAATTTTTAAAAAAAGGTCTGTTTTCTCTGCCGCGAATGTAATCTCCCCCCTTAAATAAAAAGTATTGGTCCCGCCGGGAGTCAAACACGCGACCCTTTGTTTGGAAATGCCAAATGATATCAAAATCACTTTTTAGGATCACTTTTAAAGTAATTACTCTTTAGAAGCAATACATGAGTGATTTTTTGGATGTTGTTCAGAAGTAATTCTAAAAGAGCTGTAAAAATATACTAACGGATACTTTGGAAGCAATGAAAGAAGTAATTTTTTTGAAGTTGTTCAGAATAACTTCCAAAAAAGCAGTAAAACGGATGCTTGTGAAGTAGTGAAAGAAGTAGTCTGTGAAGCATTATTTCCTAAAATGACTCAAATACTCAATCAAATCAAATGATAGGTAATTTTATGTGGAATGCAAATCTATAAAGAATATTTTGAAATACAACATTGACCGGTAAAGTATTCTATCCTAAGTCAGGGGTTAATAAAAAGAGGTTCACATCTCGGCAGGGTGATTCGATGAACTTTTTTTAACTTCAGATTCGGGCCTAGGAGACCAAAATTCTTAAAAAAAGATTTTATTAGGAGGCTGTGCAAAAAGTCGATTACTATAAATGCCAAAGCCAATTAAATTATTCAAATCTCGATACTTTTAAAATTGAGACCCTGGGATAATATTTTAGTCCCAGGATACTTCGGGATCCCAGAATTCCTTCTGATTTTTAAAATGTTTTAGAAAAACAGTTTTTCTATAAAGAAACAGTTTTTTTACAGTTTTTGTAAAAAAATATATGGTAACACTGTTCATGAATAACGTATTTTATGGTCGGATACAGAAGTTAAGGGTTCCTGTCAGCGTTCAATAATACAAAATGTCTGTGTATATATTTGGGACAATCAGTGAGCATTACCTTAAGATAGAATAATAGCAATCGGACCAATCTTGAACCGCTGCATATTTAATGAAATATTGGAGAAATATGAGATATTCTGTTCCTGAAGGGGTTTTATATATATATTTGTTCCTTTTACTCCTGCAAGGAGCATAGGGCCGTATAGGGTATAGGGGTTATAATTGTTTCTAAATTTTTTATTAATTTGTTAGCTATGCCAATACAAAAAATTTCAGTATATAATCTAAAATTTATTTTTAAATTAAAAAATCTAAGAACAGAAATGGGAAAAGTTATAAAAAATTAATTTCGTTATTTCGATCATTTCTGAGTATATCAGACCACAAAACTTTCAAAACAACAACTCTCTATTTTCGGTCTAATCAAGAGTACCTAGAATCATCCTGCAAGTTTTGTCAATATCATAAAAGTATAGATAGGAAACATATCCACTATTGCACAGTGGGCCAGCATGATCGACTTTTGGCCATAACTAGAATATTGAGTATATGAGACAAAAAGATATCACAAAGGGGGGTTTGGTTGTTGCTGATCACGAATCTGAAATAAAAAATATAAAATCAAAATGGCGGCCATTAATTTTTAGTTTTTATTATATTGGACTTAAAATAATCATCTATATAGGTCTAGGATCCGCTGATTAAAAATCTGAAATTAAAATTTTGAATTTCAAATTTCCAATATGGCGACAAACTATTTTTTCATTAAATTTCTTATGTCGCCTGATTTACTTCAAATTTCCACCAGGGGAATTTTTGGGTAGCAGATTACGAATCTGAAATCAAATTTTAAAAATTCAACATGGCAGATCCAATATGGCGGCCATTAATTTTTTAATTTTTGGGGGTTAAACTTTCCCCTCTTTTGAAAATGTTTATTGTGAATCGCCATAGGCAACCATGTGAATCTTCCATTTTAGGTATAGGATATGTTCAGCGAACTTATGTAAAACACTACGAGGGACATTTTTGTGGAAAATTTTAACCCTCTAACTCTGCAATTAAAGGTTCTCTTTTGGCCCTTTTTAAAAAGTGTCAAATAAGACCCATAAGTTGCAGAGTTAGAGGGTTAAATATTTGTCATGAAATTCTACTATAAGTCTCTGAAGACATCAAAGTTGACAATTTAACTTCAATGCCAGAAATAAGTCAAAACTTAAAATGTGTTTAAGGGTTAATTTCGTACTTATTCAGAATTGGCACTCAAATGTCTCACAAACCTAGACTTTAGGGGGCTAGTCTGTGTAAGAAAACCAGAACCTTCATGTACATTTTATTATTTAAATAAAAATTTCTTCTTATAAAAAAAAAAAAAAAAAAAAAAAAATTTAAGGTAATTTTTAGTGCTATTTTTTAGTTTTTACTAAAACTCTGGAATGCTGGAAATCAGCGAGATCTGCAGGTACTTTTTCAGTTAAAGGAAAAATCTCGAAAGTTTATGAACGGTCGGAAACGGTCGCAAAGACCTAGGTAGAAGACATCTTATGGAACACATTGGCATTCAAGTTTTTCAAATATCTCTTGGAACATTTTGGAGCTTTTTTTTTGAAAATTTAGGATTTTCAAAAAAACACACATTTCTGAAGTAAAATTAATAATTTTGTTACTTTCTTCGTAAATACTTAACAGGTTTCTATTTTTCAATGCATAGAAAAAAGATAAAAATATATTTCTATATTATTTTAACACATTGAATTGATTACAGATACGTTTTTTTACTTTACGATTAGACTAATGTTTATTTATGATTTTTTTATTGTATCATTATAAAATAAAAAATGTCACAAAATTAAAAAACTTTGACTTTGAACTCTCGCCAACTAAAAACGAGTAACTACAATGATTTAAATTTGTAAGTTTTTATGTTTAATTGTTTTTGTATAAAGAAACTGGCATAACACTTTTTAAAAAATTCATTAAACTGTCAATATGTTAATAATAATGCATAGTTTTTATATTTATCAAAACTACATATCTGCTAGTATTATCATAAATGTATATTAAATTTTATTTCAGAACTCTGTATACCTACTAGGGATGCCAATCGGGATTGATATTTGAAAATCCCGGGATTCGGGATCTTGTATGAAATCCCGGGATCCGGACTGCCGGATTTTTCGGGATCCCGGGATTTTACGGGATTTCGGGTTTTTCGGGATTTAAATTTTCCTTTATTTGTAAAAAATTTTATGTTATGTAGCTAATTTTTTTATAGAACAAAGCGTTTTATAATTATTTAATAGTTGTTAATTAATAATGTGGTACATTTTATCCCGAATCCCGTAAATCCCGGGATTTCGGGATTTCCCGCTTGGCATCCCCAACCTACATTAGCGACGTAAATAACGCAAATAATTTAAAAATGTGTATACATATCAATTAGTTGTCATTTTAAAATAATATTCTAGAAGACAGATTGATTTAAAAGAATTTTATTAGCGAGTGAATCAGTTTTTTTTTTTTGCTCTGGTGAACAATTGTATTTTTGCTGATATAGAGTATTTAATCTAGGGGCTCGATATACAAAACGACGTTTTGTAATTGTACTATAAGAAAAACTGGACAACAAATGCAAACTTCAGAACTTCTTTAAAAGCATTTTGTATGCTCATTTTATAAGCCTGTAATTGATGCATTATGTAATCAAAAAAATATGTGTAATGTAAAGACTTACATAGTAAACGTTATAAAATATTAAAAAGAGGATAATATTGAGCTAATAAAATATATTAAAAATAATAATAAAATAATAAAAAAGGCAAAAAAAACAAATAAAAAATACAAAGAAATGAAAGAAACATATGAAGTCATATAATTTTTTATAATCTAATTCTTATTTTCATACTTGAAATATAAGTACATCATATAAGCGAGAATTTTTAAAATCCCTTGGAAATAGCCTAATTTTAAAAGTTTTTCTCAGTGTTTTGTAAAAGTCTAAAACGAATATAAAGTTAGCTTACAAACGAAGATTTTTCATTATACAACCAGTTTTTTATAAAATATAAACCATTTTATTGCTCTAAAAGTATTTTAGAATTGCTGACTCTTAGATATTTATTATTGAGTTACAACGTATTTGCAAAAAGTTTACAAATAATATGGTGTGCGTGTTTGTTGGGCAATTGGGCAGGCATTACAAATCATAGTAGCAGTAGTTTCTTAACACAATTCAGATTCTTGAAAGAAAAAAGTTTTTAAGTCTTTCAGTAGATTTTTTCATGACAAAAAAGCTTTGTTGTGGAATACAGCATCCACCTCTAATACAGTGTAGAGACTTATTTTTGATTTACCCTTAAGCGGTATTTAAAAACAAGGATTCCAAATCATATGAAATAAACAAAATCGCACCCACTAACATATCAGCATGTCCCTTAAACTTGTGCCGAAAAATGTTGCATATACACAGGTGACCTCAAGGTTCGACTTAAATGTGGGAAGAATTGATTTTGTTAGCTGACTCTTAATAGTTCTTAAAACGACTTCCACTTAAATCATAGCTGAGCCCTTCTAGATGAATCTGAAAAATGGGCCAACAATTTAGAGAAACTCAATAAAATTTTGTGCAGTTATTGTAAGTAAAACTGTTAATTAGACATGCCACATTTCGGAGCCACTCTTTTAGTTCCGGCAATATTACGGAGGATAATACTATTTTTACCCACTTTTCGAGATTTTTAGAACCATATTTCCGAATTAAGAGGCACATTGGTCCAAATCTTGGTATATTTAAAAGCTTTATATAGCACAATATATGTACACAACTTCGTTGAGTTCCAAGATGATTTTATTAAAATTTTTTTTATTTGACCTATTTTTGAGATTTCTGGAAATATTGAGTAGCTACGATTTCACTAAAAGTGGTTTTGAGAACTATGATGTGTCATTCATTCACATATCCAATCAGTACTTTCGTACATTCCAGTCAAACATACCGCTCTTGAGGACAACTGTGTGTTGCCACTAACCATTTAAACATTAGTATATAAAGTTCCTTTTTATGTTTAGCCGTTAAATGTTTTTTATGTTTTACTACATGTTAACAACACTTTATAACAGCACTAACATCGCCAACAACAACAGTGACCAGTACCAACTACACTATGTGTAAATAATATCAATGACAATTCAGGAACTCTTCACACCAAAAAACAACTTTTTTGGAAACAAGTTATGGTAACGTATTTTTTGTGTTTTTTAAATATAAAGTTGGATATCCGTTAAGGTTGACCAACAAGAAGTTAGAATTCACAAGCAGTGGTGTCAGAGCTTTTTGGTCAAAAATGTAAAAATAAATCGTAAAAATCGTCAATAATTTTATGAAAAATCGTCAAGAAATCGTCATCAGTTAAATATCACAAAAACATTAGTTTCATTTTTGTTTTTTTATTCGAAATTAATTTTAACTGCTTACCTCTATATTACAGCTCTTAAGATTTTATAAATTCGAATTACATATATGTATACAATACAACTTTTATAAATTCGAATTATAAAGGATTCTTCAACAGGGACGCTACAAAAGTAGAAAGACAGGGACAGCAAACGACGCCATATTTCTTGCCGCTCTTTTGACATTTTTCTTCAGTAAGGTTTGCCATTTCATGATGGAAAGATATACGAGCCAACAACGAGTCGAAATTATTAAGGGGGTTATTTTGTAATACGCAACGCCTTGCCTTAGTTAGAGAATTATTATGATTGCGATGCAAAAAATGTACATACATATTTTAGGTGTATATTACGAGTACAAAATCCAAATTAAAATCAGAGTTACGGATTTTTCGAAATTTAAAATAGTCTTTGGGGCACTGACCCCGAATATGGCCTTACGGTGGGTCTCATAGGTTTAACTTTAACTTAACTAAAAACAAAATAAAATGTCAAAAAATGTACACAAAACAACAACAAATTTTTGGGTTAACTATTAACCTAAGTTTAAACCTGAAGTATGAGACCCACCGTTAGAAATTTAAAGTTAGCTATAGTTTAAGAAATATTTGCAAAACTGTTTTTGGGGGAAAATAAACATTTTGGTAAACAATATGCAAGAAAATTCAAAATTGAAAATATGAACGCGATTTTATACAAATTTCAAATAGGACAAACTATTCCCTTTAGTTTGATATATTACATGTTTCGACAGTTCAATAATATTGAAATTTTGCGAAAAATTAATTTTTGGAATTAAATTAAGCTAAATCCAAAACGGATTTATTTATTTCATTTTGGATTTAGCTTAATTCAGTTACTGTGTTTACATTTTTACAAAATTTATTGGTTTTCTTGCACATTATATTAGTGAATAACTATTAGTAAAATGCCTTAAAACATTATTATATTGCAAAAAAAAAAAATGGATAAAGGTTTCATATTAATTCAATAGAAGAAAAGCGCATTATAAACAATTTTTGAAAATGATCTTGAAAAAATGTGGAAGCTGTCAGGTTTCCTCATCAAAAGAAATTCTTGAATACAAGAATCTACACAAAATCTCGAAATTAAAAATGCTTGTTTAATGTGAAATACTATCCATTATAGCATTATTTGCAAAAAAAATTTATTTTGGTGCCCAAGGGAGGGTATTTAGCCCCAATAGCCCCCCTGTATCCGCGCCTGGGTGAGTCGCTCTAGTGTACATACGTTTATTTTCGCGATTTTTTTCTAATATCAGCGTTTTTCAGTTATTACGGTTTTTAACGATTTCTTCTAATTTCAGTTCTTTTTATATTTGAAGGCATTCAATTTTATCTATTTTTCCAATGTAAGCGATTTTTTTCCCATTTTTAGCGATTTTTAGAAAATGTTTGGGATTTTTTTTTTTCTAATTTTGGGTTACCAAATAACCCCAAATATAATAAATTTTAGTATTTTTGTTAGTTATTTTATATCCCTTGTTGTAAAAACAAGTACAAATGTAGTCAATTTTACAGTTGTTCATTCATTCATTTGTTTTTTGTATCTGCCCAGCGAAACCTTTTATTACCAGGTAAAAGGAAATGGAATAAGAGACCAAAAATTGTAAGTACTTTCACTTCGGTCAAATAACACATTATTTTAATATGGGGGTGTCATTGGAGGTAAGTAGTTGTCTAAAGCTTAACGTTGTAGATTTAAATAAGTCATTACGAAGAAAGTACTGAAATAAGTTGTTACTTGTAATATATAATGAAAAAATTCACTAGGTAGCAATAGCGGCTAAAATAAGTACATACTTGTAGGGAGTAAAATAAGTCGTTACACGTAAGAACGTAATTCATTGATTACATATTGGAAATAAAATAAGACGTTATCAGAATGACTTTAAACTACAAATAAAAACAACACAACAATATCAGTAATACATTATTTGAAATCCTCCAAATAAGTAATGATATATCCCTATATCGGTAACTTATTGTTAAATACCTCCCACATAAGTACTGATGTATCACATTCTTAGCAACGTATTACTTTAGCTTTCAAATTAAAACAAAATTTAAAGGGCTTCATATTCCATGCAATGCGTGAAAAACTTAGAACACATTACCAAGATTTTGTTGGATGTATTAAAAGCAAATGCAATTTAAATCAATTTTACTACTTGGTTAATCACTTTTTTATATTTATATTAAACACAAGTGTAGTAACAGGAAATTTTGTTATTTCGTAAGTCATTCTTATTAGTAAAAATATATGAACAAAACATTTGCTTTGTATATTTTTATATCTTATAATAACAAATTGACTGAATAAAATGTATGTTGCGTATTGTCTGTAATTTATGTAGCTTGTTTTTTAATGACTAGCTGATATTGTTGAATATTATTTTTCTTCTACAAATAAATGCTTATGCACTTGAAATCAAAAAATACTGGAAGGCTTCTCAAGCAACTAACAAATATTTAATGCAGAAGTTCTTTCAGTGTATAACAAATTTTTACCAAAACAGAAGTTTTTGCTGAATAACTCTTGTAAGTACGAGGGTAACTATTTATGTCTTGAGCCTAACACTGAAAAAACAGAAATCTGTTACTGAAAATGTCTTTTTTGTTTTTCAAATTATTCTCCTTTATGATCTATACACTAGTATAGATCATAAAGGAGATCGAACCACTTGTCAGTTAAAATTTTTTTGTCCAGGACTCACAGGATAACGCCAGGATTCGTTTCACGTTTCTCTAAATCAAAAACTATCCAATAGATTTTCTTGAAATTAAACACAGATTATATACTTAGAGGTAGTAGTAAGCAGAACTAACTTCGTCAAAATTTATTGATGTTTAGTGCCAAATTCGCCAAATTTCGTAATTTTCAAAAAGCGAAATTCGCCATAACTTCTGAAATAACAACAATTGATCAACAATTTTCGGTACGTAATTTTAATTTATTGATAGTGTTATTTACAGCAAAACCCAAAATTATTTGACTACTGGGTTTCAAGATTCGTCTTCAACCATTGTTGTGCTATATAGCCTAAATAAAGCGATAAATTGAAATTTAATATTTGTTCCATAGTAGATTTTCAACGGCAAATTTAAATATTATTATAATCAGAAGGAAGAGCATTAGAGATTTAATTCGATCTTCTAAGTGCTCAAAAAGTTAATTATTTGAAGAATTATTCGTTTCTGGGGGTTGGTTTTTCTCATTCCTCCGAACACTTCTGGAAAATAAATGGTGGTATACCATTCAACGTAGTTCTAAAGGCACTGTTGCCACATGACCAGTTTTTCCAAAAAAACAGGCGACCATTTGTTTCGAAGTGCTTCGAGAGCAAACAAATATTTTTGGATTTTGTGCATCCTGAAATACCCGTACAGTCGACTGCTGTGTAGTTTCAGGCTCATATGCATAGATCCATGATTCGTCACCTTCAAATGAGTTGTTGTTAAGTTATGAGGAATCCAACGAGAACAAATAATTTTAGCGGTAAATTTTGATGCACTGTTTTATTTACGCTAGTGGAACTTATGCTTAAGGTTGCCTCAATCTCAGAGTATTTAAAATGAACATCTTGCTTTTTTCAAGTTTTGCACAACATAAGTGTTTTCTGGCACAACAACCGATTTTGTTTGACCTTCTGGAAATTCTCCTGGAGCGAAGGACGTCTGCGATTAAATTTGTTGTACCAGCGTTGTACAGTTGCAAAGGATTGAGCTTCATCACCAAAAGTTGACTTTAATTTGTCTATGCACTCTTGTCTAGATAACCCACTTCTAAAATCGTAATTAAACATTGCCCCTAAATTTTTACGTGTTGATTCGATTTTTGTGTTAACACAGAACTTTTACTTTTATTTAAACAACACAAATAATGCTAAAAAGACAAAAAGTTCTAAGCAAGTTTATGGTCAAAAATATTAAACTTTCTAATGGAAATATCAGATGGTACCTAACAACCCAGCAAAACCTTCTATTACCAGATAAAGGGAAATGGAATAAGAAACCAAAAATTGTAACTACACTTATAAAAAAAAAGTTAGTACAAAAGTCTGTTAAACGCGTTCTGGCGCAAATGAATTGATTTTTTCTGTTATTTTGTCTTAAAATTTAGGATTGAACTAATATTTTTGTAAATCGCATTTAGCATAACAATTTAATTTATTAATTATAAATATTTTATTCGTGTTTTTATACAAAAATTTGTAAACATTGTTGAAAACAAGCATCAAGCAATATAAACATTTTAAAACATGGCAACTAAAGGTCGTCGTAGTGTTCTAAATGCAAAAATAATTTGTGGGCAATGTAAAATGGAAGTTAAAGAAGAGAAAGAAGAAAACATTCAGTGTGACAAATGCGCCAAAATATTTCACTCTGTGTGCACAAAACTTGATAAACGTCAATATCAATATTTACTTGAGAATGAGAGTGATGAGTATGTGTGTCATCTATGTGATGACAAGGATGGTTTATCGTTGAAAGCACAATTAAAAGAAATAAAAACTGACTTAAAAAAACTCGATCAGCTGACTTCAATAACAGAGGCAATTGAGTTTATGTCTAAGCAATACGATGAATTGCTAAAAGGAATTGCTGAAAACAACAAAAAGTTAGAAGTGGTGCAAAAAGAAAACCGTGTTTTGAAAAATGAAATTGCTGCATTAAAAACGTCTGTTAAGATTTTAAATGATCAACGGGTTCAAAATGACTGCATTATAAGAGGTATTGAGGTAAAAGAAGACTCAACTGCTGTTGAAACTATATTGGAACTTACAAAGAAAGCCGGTGTAGTCGTAAACGAAGAAAATATTGAAGATGCCTATTTCTTTAAAAATAAACAAGGAAACAAAACTGAAAAGAAAACTATGGTCGTAAAGTTTAACAACAAAAAATCGAAGGATAAACTAATGATGTCAAAACCTAAGCTTAGACAATTGGAAGATACTAAAACTGTTTTTATAAATGATTATTTGAGTAAAGAAACTCTAAGTTTATTTAATTATGCAAAATGTTTAAAATCAATTGGATATAATTCAGTTTATACGAGTGGAGCTAGAGTATTTGCAAGGAAAAGTGAAATTACAAAACCAAGGCTAATTAGATGTGAAGATGATGTAGATCAAATAATGGCTGAAGCTGCTACTTCAAAACCAAAGCGCAGATCAAATAATCGAGCAACTGTTGTGTTAGATGACTCTGATGACGAAAATGGAAATGGTTCAGCATTTTTATCTCCAGTCTAAAATTCAAGTATTTAAACTTTTTTGTATTATTCTTATAAATATTTTTCTTTCTATGCTTAATAATCAATACTTTTCTTATTTTGAACACTATAAAAGATATTTAAAAAGCTTACATTTTTCATATTTAAACATTATTTCTGTAAACGTTCGAAGCATTTCGTCAATAGACAAATTTAATCAATTTAAAACATTAATTGCTAATTTTCCACAACTACCCAACATAATTGCAATTCAGGAGACATGGTTTCACTCAAACTTAGTTCAAATTTATCAGATTCCTGGATACAATTGTGTTCACTGTTGTAGAGATGATGGTTATGGAGGAACATCTGTGTTTGTACGAAATAACATCCAATATACAGTAGAACTCTGTGAGAGTAAACTTTTTTGTAATACAATTGTTTTATCACTGGAAAACATGAAAATAAATGGAAGACCGCTGAAAATTATATCTTTTTATCGATCTCAAAAATGTTGTTTAACTAGTTTTATCGATATTATTGAAAATTTAATGGATTTATATGGTCGTAGTTATTGTATTTTTGTTGGGGATTCAAATATTGATTTCTTGGATAATATATCAGTTAGTCTGTTGAATTTACTGGAAAGTTATGATTTTAAAAATTGTCACACATTAATTACACGCCCTTTATCTGGTACATCCATTGACAATGTCTACACAAATCTTCCTAATACACTTTATATTGACGCTATAGAATGTGAACTATCTGATCACAACATGATATCCTGTAAAGTTAAAAAGAACATGCAAAATTATGAATACACTGAAGTTATTCGGAAATACTGTGACTATGACAAGTTTAAAGAATGTTTTTTAAATGATGATTCAATTCAGCAGACTGGTAATCCATCTGTTGACACTTCTAATTTGATAGAAGGTTTGTCAAAAGCAAATCTGAATTCAACGTTTGCAACAACAAGGAGAAAATTACTTAAAGATGGAATAGCACCTTGGATGAACGAAAACTTGCAAAATTTAATTTTACTAAAGAAAAATATCTTAAAACGAAGAAGAAGAAACCCAAATGATGTTGATGTTCAAAATAAGCTGAAACGGATAAGTAAAGTTATTAAAGTGGCATGTCGAGAATCTATGAATAATTATTATCATGAAAATATCAGTAATATTCAACAAGACCCCAAAAAATGTTGGAGGTTTTTAAACAAAAATTTGGGAAGAAACGCTAAAACTCAAATTAAATTAAAGAATCCAAGTGGTGAGTTTATTACTGATGATGTTACAAAGTGTGAATTGCTGAATCAGTATTTTTTACAAATCCCTAAAACCATGAAGGAACAAATTCATTATTCATCTGCTGATTCGTGTAATGGACTTCGATCACTCAGATATAATAATGATACTTTTCATTTTAGTAACACAACAATTGATGAAATTTCTAACATAATATTTGCCCTTTCCACTAATAAGTCTTCTGGTCATGACAGTTTATCGCCAAGGATTTTTGTTAAATGTAATCGTGAAATTACGCCACATTTGCTGAATATTTTTCTTAGTATTCTTGATAAATCTGAATATCCAAATATCTTAAAAATCTCGAAAATAGTCCCAATACCAAAAGTAGTAAATGCTAATAGAGAAGATATGTATAGGCCTATTGCACTGTTATCCGTAATTGATAAAATTTTTGAGAGAATAATTCACCAACAACTTTTAACTTACCTGGAGAATAACAACCTACTCTATGATTGCCAATATGGTTTTAGAAATGGTAGTGGTACTGAGAATGCTGTTGTTAACGTTGTAAATTATATATGTCGTGGTTTGGATCAAGGATTTAATGGTGTAGCGGGTATATTTTATGATTTTTCAAAAGCATTCGACCTTGTAGATCATGATATCTTGTTTGAAAAGCTTAAAGGGCGGATTATGGGACCGTAAACGTAAATGTGATGTAACTGTACCGTGCCATAGCTAAAAAGTACACTTATAGATTACCGTAAACGACATTACATTTTGGCATCTATTTCATGTGGTTTTATATTTCATTCTAAATTTTTCCATTTATTTGTTAATTTTTATTCCTTATTTGTAGTTTAAATCAATTTTCTTTATTCATTTCATATTTTTTCCGACTAAAATCATTCAGCTGTTTCGATGCCGGATAGTAAATTCTGATTTCAACAGAATGATCCGGCAAGTACGTTTACATTTACGTGTTAGTAACCATTCGTATACATTTCTTCTTGTGGTATCGAAACAGCTGTTTCGTTACAGATACGTTTACGGTTGGGTAACTCAGCCTTAATTATTATGGAATAAGAGGTAGAGAACTAAATCTTTTTAAAAGTTATTTGAAAAACAGAAAACAATATGTCGAGTTAAATAACAATCGGAGCTGTCTTGGAGATGTTGAACATGGTGTGCCACAAGGCAGTGTTTTAGGTCCACTATTATTTACAGTTTATATAAATGATATCATGAACCTAGGACTCTCTGGTAAAGTATATATGTATGCTGATGATATATCACTATTTTATCCGTATAAACATGAGACAGTATTGCGAGCGTATATGGAGAGAGACGCTGCTTTAATTTTTGAATATGCAAGGATAAATAAATTAGTCATTAATACGTCTAAAACCAAGGTCTTAAGATTTAAACCATACTTGAATAGTAATGGTGAACCTTTCAGTGTTTTTGTAAACGGTGAGGAAGTATTTGAGTGTCATTCGATTAAATATTTGGGAGTGAACCTACAAAGTAATTTATCATGGAATTTACATATTCAGGAGCTTAAATCAAAAATATCACCAGTAATAGGAATATTGTATAAATTTAAAAACAAATTTAATGAGGAGACAAAATTGATTCTTTATCAAGCATTAATACAAAGTCATCTAAATTATTTGGTGTTAATATATGGTAGTAAAAAACAGTACTGAACTCAAATCTCTGCAAAGAGTACAGAATAAAGCACTGAAAACCGTTTTTAATTTACCTCTTTTGCACCCCACATTAACATTATATAAGAATGTATCCAAAAATATTTTACCTATATATGGACTATATAAAATGCAATTACTCCTATTTGTATTTAAATCATTGCACAATATTGGCCATAATACAATAACTTTCTCAAGAAATCAAACATCTTTTAATACTAGAAATAATTCAAATTTGAGAACTTCGAAATGCAGACTCGAAACCACAAAGCAAAGAGTTGAATATATTGGTTGTTTGGAATTTAACAACTTACCAGAAAATTTAAAAAATATTAATACAATCTCAACTTTTAAATTAACTTTAAAAGAATTTTTATTGAATAATTTGGAAATGCTTTTAACGTAATATCTTTTTATTTTTCTACAAATGAATATTGTTAATTTTAAATTAAATGAAAATTAAATTGTTATATATTAGTTAATTTTTATTTTGATCATATAAAAAGCCAACTCGCCTCAATAATGTCATAGGACGCTGAGGCAAAACAAACTGTGAAACAAAAATTTGTAAATAAACTAATATCATACAAAAAAAAAAAAAAAAAAATTACTTTCATTCGTATTTGAACTAACTTTGCATCCAAATTTTTAGTAATTTATGTTTCTTAATTTTAAAAATTTTTCAGCTAATTTAAACCCCAATTATTTCCTAAAGTTTATATTTTTGTGTCTCTGCTAATAATATCACATAGAGATGGCGCTATGTTTTCATAATTTTTTATTGTATAATCACAAAATGGCTTATATCTTGGAAACTAAGCGAGATAGAGCAAAATGGACAAAAATTCGATAGTATGAACTTATCAATGTTTATAAACCACCTATACTCCCAAAAATAAATATGGGCCTGTCTCGGGACAGATCCGTAAAGCGACATTATAGCAGAAATTTTCAGTTAAATCAGGTGATTTTTCTGTTGAATTTAGCTCAAATGTCTTAACTGAGTTAACTAGAATTGTCTGTGTATATAGCAGTGTGTAAAATTTAGCTTACCTAAATTTAGCAGACCATAATTCTCAACTTCATTGAAAATTCTGCTGGCGCAAATACAGGTACTATGTCCTGTTATTTTAGCAGAATTTTGAACTATTTGTGCAGGCTTTTTTTTATGAGTGTACTTACACTTTGGTTAGCTTAAATAAGTACATACTTAGCTTACTTAGCTTAAATAAGTACATACTTGTATGGAGTGAAATAAGTCGTTACACATTAGTACATATTTAATTGGTTACATATAGGGAATAAAAAAACTTTACCAGTAATGAAGTGCTTTAAAAGTACACCGATCCGAGCATCGTAACTAGATTATAAATTTTTACTAAATCTTACTTTCATATAAATAATAATACCAGTAACTTATTATTTTTACATTTATTAATAAGTTATTATATAAGACAATATCAGTAATATATTATTCTAAAGCTCCAAATAAGTAGTAATGCATCTCTATATCGGTAACTCATTATTTCATACCTCCCACATAAGTATTGATGTATCACAGTATTAGTAACGTATTACTTTAGGTTTCTAAGTAAAACCAAGGGTAAAGGTTTACCCATTGCCAGGCAATGCGTGGCAAAGGTCTAACCCATTACCAAGGTTTTGCTGGGAAGTGCTAAAGTGGTCAAGGACCACAATCTAAAGAATTAAACTCGCATAAATATTTTTGGCTGAAATTCTGAATACTGACTTTTGAAAGCTAATTATTTACATATCATATCGTACTACAGGAAAGTAGCTGGGGGGGGGGGGGGGGGGCTAGGGGGCTGGAGCCCTCCAAAAAACAAAATATGTCGAAAGTAGCAATGTTTTTTAAAAAATATAATAAAAAATATTTTTTTTTTTTTAATCAAATAGCAAATGGCCTCGTTTCTGAAATTTTCATAAATAAAATAGACTTGAAATCCTTGCGACTTGCGAAAACTGTTTTATAAAAAAATTTTTAAGCTGTTTGTTGCCAATAGAAACTACATTTTTTATGGGTTTTTTCAAAATTCTGAATAGTTATGTGTGCTAGGCATAATCCAAGGGTCTAGAAAATAAAAGAATGCATTCCTCTCATTCACTGAAAAAATTTTATAAAATGTGGCTGCAAATAGGAAACTGAAGTTTTTTCCACCTTTTAATTCATAAATGGCTATTTTTTATTGTTACTACAAATTGATAAAATTGTTATTAAATTTACCTTTGGTTTTCCTTAAAAAGCTGCTCCATTATGTACCTCCCCAGGTAGAAATTTACTGCATTACAACCTACATCCTTGTAAGGGATTAGAGTAAGCTGCTTACACGCTGCATGCTTAATTTTTTTATTTTTGTTTATTTTTATATGGAAATTATTTTAAAGGTTTTCTTGTATTTTGTTGCTTTGCAGTATGCTAAATAGTAATTACTAGGGCAAGGAATTTCATGCACTTAAAAATGGAAAATATGCGCCTAAAATATGCGGCTAAAAAAGAAAAATATGCATTAAAAATAAGAAATATATAAATATTGCCCTAGTAATTACTTACATTAGCGCATTTGTTTAATCCTGCTTCCAAAAACCTATAATTGTTTTACTGGGATTAGTTGCTTATTTTTTTCAAATTCCTTGTTGTTAGAAGTTTGGTGTTAAAAATATTCGAAATCGGTTTAGAAATTGTGAATAAAAATGTGAGGACAGCCCGAAATTTCCATACAAAATGCAATATTTTGTACAAACAAACAATTGGAATAAAAATGACTAGAATTGGGCATTATAGTTCACAGTTCATGTTGTTTTAGCAACGTGAAAATAAAACACTTTTTAAAAGCACTCTTTTGAAGTTCAACGAATTATAAATTTATTTTAAATTCAAGTAATAAATTTAATGTTAGTTTTAACTAATATAAAAGAAAGGGCTTTAAAATTTAATGTTTTCAACCGCGTCGTTTGATGCTACAAGATCAACTCAACTAATATTAATATTGTTTGTTACCATGTAGGTATAAAAATTCAAAAATGTAAAAACGTATTTGGTTGGTCTACGTGACCATATAACCAGGACCGTTACTTTATAAATATATAAAGAAAGCAAAATAAAGAAGAATGCAAATTTATAAAAAAGAGAGTATTTGAATAACGGAAAATATAATACATGGTACAATATTTTTATTAATTTATTAATCCGTTTTGGACGGCGGTAACAATTCATTTCAATCAATTTTGTTTATGAACTAGTGTGGTCTTCTAGTTCACTCTTTCATTCAAAAAATTTTTTCAATTGTTCATACACCACTGACAATTGAAAAAATGTTTACTGAAAAAACAGCTGAACTCGGCAGAATCTGTCTGCTAAACATAAGAAAGGTACAAACGGCAAGAAACAATCTGCTAAATTTACAAAATTTTAGTTAATCGAAAATGACAATTTATCCTGTTAAATCAGCAAAACTTTTCCTGGACATTTCTCGACTAAACCATCACAAAAAATTTTTAATTTTTAAAGTTTTTTTATATTTCAACCGGTTTTTGTATTAGCTTTTCCCTTCAAAAAAGATTATATTTTCTTGGTATTTATATTATTACTTGGTTTATTAATATTTAAGGTGAAAAACTTTACAGATTGATCTCTTAAGCACCGTAAGTTGTTATACCCTACACCACTATGTGGTCAGGGTATTATAAGTTTGTGCTGATGTTTGTAACACCAAAAAATATTGGTCCTAGACCCACCTATTAGTATTTTTTTTATTTCGATTTAACAATGTCCGTCTGTCCGTCCGTCTGTCTGTCCATGCATTCTTGTGCGCACTCTACATGTCGCAAATATTAAGATATGTTGTTGAAACTTGGTACACCGACTTATGTCGGCCCAAGGACGACGCCTATTGATTTTGGTTAAAATCGGTCCATGTTTAGACCTAGTGCCCATATAAGGGTCCTACCAAAATTATACTGCTTATACGCTGCAGGTCGCAAATATTAAGATATTTTATAGGATAAAGCATATTGATTTTGGTGAACACCGGTCCATGTTTAGACCTAGTGCCCATATAAAGGTCCCCCCAAAATTATATTGTTTATACGCTGCAGGTAGCAAATATTGAGATATTTTGATGAAATTTGGTACACAGACCTATGTTGGCCCAAGGACGAAGCCTATTGATTTTGGTGAACATCGGTCCATGTTTAGACCTTGTGCCCATATAATGGTCCCCCTAAAATTGGCTTGGTTACAAACTGCAGGTCGCAAATTTTAAGATATTTTAATGAAATTTGGTGCGCTGACTCACATTATAGAAAATTTTGACACAAGCCCCATTTTAACCCATTCGAATTTCGGATCCAAACATTAGTTGGCTTTTACCCAGACTGGTGTAGGGTATTGTATAGTCGGCATGCCCGACTTTAACCTTTTTACTCGTTTTTCACATGGAAAAGTTTCACTCGAACTTTAAAAGCCTCAAATTGCAATTTAGTTTATAAAAATGAACAATTTTTTAATTTTATAGCAAAGCCACAATCACAATAAATACAAAATGTCACTTTTTCCCAACAAAATTCGCGTGAAAACAAACTCTACACAATTTTCACGTAAAACTCATTATCGTGAAAAATCATTTTTTTTATATGGAGTATAACAGTTTTTTCACGTGAAATCGAAACAACTTACGGTGCTTTAACTGTAAATTAATAAGTTATTGTGAATATGTACAATATAATTTTCAATAAATGCTTAAAAAAAATAAAGTTTTTTTTATTTTCTTAATGCGAACAAATATTGACACTGCTAAAAGCAGTCTACTATTATCTACCAAATATTTCTACTTATTTTAGCAGGAGAGACCTTTTTTTATATTCGACTAAATTTGACTTAAATATATATAACTTTTGAATATATAACAGGTTTTTTAACTGCTTTTTTATATTAATATTCAGCAATATTTTTTTGCCGATATTAACAATTAACCAAAATTTAACTCAAATATTACTCAAATTTTGTATATATTTATAACAGTTTCATGTTTGTTGTTATTATCTTACAAATATTTATCAAAAAGGATTTACTAATTTTGCAGTTTTTTGTGCAGGGCCCCTTTTAACAAATTTTGATTACCTTTTTTTGATATTCTTACAGGATTGTTTCTATCAGTATAACATTATTTATGTGAATGGTTTATTTGATAATTCCGAATAAAATAAAAGAACCGTAAGGAACAGTTCAAATTTAATTTATTCGTGAACGCAAGAGAGTCTTTAACTCTAAAAATGAGCAACATTTTTCGGTTTTCACGCCAGACAGATATTTCAAGAGGCCATAATATAAAAAACCGGCCTAACTTTGCAAAACCCTATGGAATTTCACTTTCATTGCGCATTGGAACCATCGTGCTTGAAATTCTTGTAGCGCTGTGAAATTGAGTAGCTGAGATGCAAAACTCGTTCGTTACACATTAACCAAATTTTGGGAAAAAGCTAAAAACTGGTTGCGGCTAACTAAATTAGTTGAATGCTTTTAATTCTTAATTAAAAACTCATTCATAAGAAAAATAATGTATTAAAATTTAGAATGTACGAGTTTTGCTACAAATTTTCGAAACAAACGAGTTTTGCTACATTCCATATGGGATCGAAATAGTTTTGTAGCACACTATAGCCCAACCAGTAAAATTAATCATTCAACTTAACTATATTTTAAAAATTATATTTATTTATTAAAATTATGGAAACTCATGGAAAAGGAATTAAAAGCTTATATTAAAAAGTTTAAGGAACAAATATGAATTTTGAAACAGATAAAGAAAAAACTTCATCTTCACTGTACTCCTCATTGTTGTCCAAGACCGAAACATTAAATTGCAAGTCATTATTATGTTTTAAAACTAATAAAAATAATGTTTTGGAAACTCGCCATACAGGATGCTATCTTGGCGTCAAACAGTGAACCAGCGACCTTTGCTACGAAACATGCATCGAAATAGTTTTGAAAATAACTGGTAAATGGAACAAACCAGTTTTGCAACTAACTGCAATTTTAAGTCATAAAAAAACATCGAAAAGGACATGAATTGATACAATCAGTATAGTTCTTCTCATAAAGCGCCAAAAGTACCGTCAGAATCAATTGTCATCTCATTTTTTTAATTTTTGTAACGAACGAGTTTTGCATCTCAGCTACTCAATTGTTATAAGATCATATTGAAATGGTGTATTCCATTGCAAATAAAAATAATAATAATGTAATTTATTTTAGTTTTACTGTGTTATTCCAAAAACTTTTAAAATAGCCTAATTACAGATTTTTAGGCCAATTTGGTAAAAAGAATATTCACAAATGATTAATAAAGAAAAATTTATTAAACGCTTAAAGCAGGGTATAGCCTAAAATATCTGTTTGATAAAGTTTGGAAAAAGAAAACCGCTGTATAAAACTAAAAAACGTGAATTTACAATGATTAAATGAATTTTTTAAGAGTCATCCACCAAGAATAGATGGAATGCAACATTTTGTATCCAACCAAAACAAAAAACTGCAAAAATTCCAAGACTAAACTCTTTTTTCGAAAATTTTCCCAAATTTGCATGAAAATAAAATAAAAACAAATTCAATAAAATAGTGATGCGTTTATAATAAAACCATACTCGATATTCGAATACTTTCAGTATTCGTAATATAAAAAATTCTTTAACACGATTTGTTCCCATTATTATTTCTCAGTAATGTTTAAAAATCGTTTTTTAATATGTTTTGGTTCGTAATAAAACATTTTAATTTCCAAAATTTACAAAACAATATATTTCCTCCAATTACAGAGTCAATCGTTCACAAAATTCATGTATCACTAACAATGAAAAGAGAGAATATACAAAGTGTTGCCAGAATTAAAAACAAAATTAATAAACTTTTATTGTATGTTTTTGAATACAATTTTTAATAAAGGTTTAATAGAGATAATGAATGATTTAGCAAATTCATGTTTTAAAGCTAAATTAAGAAGTTTTTTTTTTTTAATAACAGCGTTAATATTTAGGGCTTTCCGGTAATCCATAAAATTGTAATAGAACTTTGTAAAAAAGTAAACCGAACAAATAAATTAAGAATTTGTCCAAAAAACACATCTATTTTTAAGAGTCTTCACAGAGAAAATTTTGCTGGACGAGTTTTAATAAAATTTTTCAATAAACTAATGAAGTTTTGTACAAAAATGAAAAATTTCTTAAATTCGATGAAAAAGCTTCATATATTTTATGAATCTAGTTTTAATGAAACTTTTTCATGAAGTGTATGAAACTATTAATAAATTAAATTTTTGACGTTATTTTATGAAAAACTTCATTAAATCAATGAAAAGATTCAATGGACAAGTTCCAGTGAAACTTCATTGGTTTTATGGTAAAATTTATAAATATCATGCAGAGGAAATAAGGCGATATAACAACGCAGTAAAAAGCATGTGATAGTTGGAGGCCTTGATAAAATTGCAATTTAAAAAATTATTCAAATTCTAGTTCTAGGGTTGCAATGATTTTACAAAAACAATTTTTGACTTTTTCTCACAGCACTTTTTTCTAAAAATATTTCACCTTAATACCATCCCGGGGTCATATTTGATACAAAGACGGTTTCATTTATAAATATTTCTTTATGTATTCAAGAGAAAAAAATGATACTTTAAGTATTTGAAAATTTTGTAATTCTGCATCAGAAAAACATATATAATTTGAATTTAATTTTAATTTTTAAAAACTTATATTCCTCCCTCGGGGTCAAATCTGACCCCGTTCAAAGAATGGTTGTATTTTATCGTTCTATTACAAGGAAATTTTAAAAATGAATTGCAATAGATCAGTAGAATGTGAATAAGGCATTAATGAGAAAATTACCGTTATTTTCGTACTATTTTTACATAAACAAGACGTGTTTTCTTGTAAGTACCCTAGTAAAAATGATTTTTATATAATCAGATATGATTTTTATATAATCATTTATGATTTTATACAATTATAACTTGTCGAGTAATGTGAAACATATATTTTTATATGATTATATCAAAAGATATTTAATTATATAAAATTATATTAACCAGATCCACCATTTTCCGGATCAAATCATGTATGGGTTAATATAATTATATAAAAAATATATTATCTGATCCAAAAAATGGTGGATCTGGTTAATATAATTTTATATAATTAAATATCTTTTGATATAATCATATAAAAATATATGTTTCACAATACTCGACAAGCTATAATTGTATAAAATCATAAATGATTGTATAAAAATCATATATGAATATATAAAAATCATTTTTATTAGGGTAGTGAAAATATATTGCAACCCGAGTAAAACGGGTTATACATTATTTTATGTTATTTAATACAATTATATCTCGTTATATATTGCTTTGTATGGCACTATATATAATAAGACGTAATTTTCGTCTTTCGAAAAAATTTTATATGACCCAATATCTAAATATATCTTTTTACATATGTTGTCATATTTAATCAGATCTCGACCATGGAATTTAATTTGTAAGACCAAATATAGCCCAGTTTCATGTTTAATTTAAATTTCATTTAAGATTTTATCGAAATCAATTACAATCCATTTTTAATTGGAAAATATTTTTTTACAAAAACAAATTTTGATATAAAGTTCAAGTGATTTAAAAAATAATAACATGAAAACGAGAAACCGGTAAAATATTTTTGAATAGAATCTGAGTGATATTATCTGACAGATGGCCCATACATTATCGACATTGAAAATATGTTAAAAGCAAGGTTGGCAACCGATACCGTTATCCGTTTCAAAACCCTTTCAAATTGACAACCGATACCGATACCAATACCGAAATTCTTGATTTCAAAAAATACCGGTATTCAAAAACCTTTTCCCTTAATACCGGTATCGTACCGGTATGGAATCGGTTTTAAAAAAATTGTTTTTTTTCACGTTTTTAGCAAAAATACTAATTTTTTTAATATAAAATTTCCAAAATTGTTAAACAATTAAACTTTTTTATTCATTGTTAATAGAAAATCGTGTTACAAATTCAAAGTGCGGTTATCAGCCTTTAATTTGCATTGGCAACATTGTTTTTAATTTATTTAACTTCATAAATATTCTCTAACTTGTGTATATATATTATGCCCTATGGTTCCATTAAGAACAAAGGGCCACAAATTTACAAATTTGTAAATAAAATTTAATATATAAACTGGTTTCTTAAACCTTTAATTGAATTTACAGTTTCTTTTAGAAAATCCTTTTATTAATTTTATAAACTTATTTTTTTTATTTTATTATATGATCGCAATACAAATATAAAATATTTGTAGTGAATCAACTTGTGTTCCTAATAGATTTAAAAAAATGTTTGTGTTTAAAAAATAAAACACTTAGAAATTTTTAATAACTTATTGTTTTTTGTTCATATTATAAAAACATTTCCATAAACTATAGTTATCCTTTATAAAAATTTAATAAAATTGAGTTTTTTATAATTAAGAACGTTTTTTTATATTTTTGTAAATTTTTTCAATAATACCGGTATATACCGGTATTAATGTTTCGGTATCGGTTATACCGATACCGATATGATTAAAATACCGTTACCGATACCGATACCGAAACAAATAAAAAATCGACACCAATACCGATACCTATACCGTTATTCGTTTCGGTTGCCTTAAATACTTAACATGCGCAGTCAGACTTTGTATGGGATTTCGTACCACATATGTATAGCAACAAAACAAGCCTCTTGATTTGAAAAAGAAACATTTATTTTCCCTATATAATCTATGGTATATTCTTGTTTTAAATGAACTCTTAATATCTTAGTAAATTCAAATTGAAATTCATTTTCATTTAAAATGTTATAAATTTACATCGAAACAACAGATTATTTTATTTTCAAATTGAATATTGGGTCATATTAATAAAAGTTAGCCAATTCTTCGAAGTAATTATTTTGGTTTAGGAATAACGTACCACCAAATGGAATGGAAATGGGACTTTCTACAAAGGTGCACTTAGTGCGGAAAGTTTTCTGACTGTCACTCACTTGGGAGTGACCAGAAACGATTCCTCTGTTTGAATGTCCAAGCAGCTCACTACTTCCGGTCTTAGACCAAGTATTTCCCGGGCAATGGTTTTTCAGATACCTCTGATAGCTAGCTAGTGTGAGAAGGCGCTCGGTCATGTAGCCTAAATGGTTAAAGTACATCTTAACGTCTCAGGTAAGTAGGTAAATGGACACGAATATTTACTGAAGCATGACCGCATCGTGGATGTGGTAATTAATCCCGAATCCACTGTCTGCCTGGAGGCGTTGCTGGCAGCCCCAGCTCCAGGATCGGATGCTTTAGCCCAATCAGCTACTCATCTTAAATTTTTAAGATTACAGAAACCACGTGGCCCTATGTTCCGTATAGGAACTACGGGAACTTATATATATATATATATATAAATTTATCCATATGCTTGAAGGATACCATAAAATATAAATGAAAATTAAAACAAAAAATTGTCTACCCGCAAGCTATAAATGCAAATAGAAAGACTAAAATTGTGTAATAAATAACTTAAAAACCTAATAAATAATTCCCCCATTAGTGAAATCCAGTTTTTTATTCACTATTTACAAATTTAAAACACTTTTAAACGATTATTTCATGACATTTAATTTTATTAAATACTGTTTCATGTCAAATTTATTATCACAATTTTAATGCATTTTTCCCATTTTTTTTAAGTGAAAGCCCAAAAATAAAAGATTCATTTGAACATATCTCACTTTCAAAATGAAAATCTCTCCAGTAATGATTTATGGAAAATTATTTGAAATTTAATATTATTTTGAATTTTTTTATGGATTATTCCTAAACTATACTATAGCTCGTATAAATACTGATTAATGTGTAGATACTTTTTATGTATGCAGTTTGATATCAAGACTCGCAAACTTACTAGATTTGCTTAGTTCACATGATACACGAAACCGTACGTGAATCCCCCATTATTTTTCAGTACAATATTTAATAAAAACAGAAATACGAAAATTTTTATCCAACTGTACCTAATTGCATCAAATTTTAAATATTAAGATATTATTTCATACAATAATGTCTGGTCAAAATTCGGATTAAATTGTATATAATTTAAAGTAATTAAATCCAATTTTATCCACGTAGATACAAGTGTATTCACCATTTTTCGGATTAAATTGTATGCGATTAGTTATTGTATTATATCAAATTATATATGTCACCATATCATCTTTTTTAATCGGGAATTTATGATTTCTGTACCAAAATATTTTATGATTAAAAAAATTGACGAAATTATAAATGAAAGTGACGACGATGGTAAGTATTGTGAACTAATTACAGTGAAGTTCATTTATAACGAACAACATTAAAGCAAATTTTTTGGTATAACGAACTTTTACTAATGGAACTCTTAGTTAGTTTAACGTGAAGTTTGTTTATAACAATTACATTTCAATTGCAATTACTTGTAATTGAAAATTTTCAAATAAAATTACAAATAAATGTAACTTAAATTAAAAAAAAGACAATTAAATCTACATGTAATAGAAAATTTTCAGTTACAAATTATATGTAATTGTAACTGAATGTGATTTCAATAATAAATTTCAATTACATTTTCAATTACATTTAGAATTAGAATATGATTTTTGTTAAAATTTTTCAAAAAAGAATTGGCTGGGTGGGCGGGATAGGCGTGGATAAGCATAAAAAGAATACGTCATATTGGATTCATCCCTTCTTGTCATTATTTCTTTTCCTAATAATGTTATTGTAATGGACAATTTTTCAATTACAATTACATGTAATGTGTAATTGAAAATTTTCAATTACAGTTACATGTAATTGTGTAATTAATTACAAAATATAATGATTAACCCCCAGGTCGCAGTAACAGTTCGTAGGAACATTATTTGAATAATTGGTGCATGGATAAAAAATTGCATTTGTAAAACTTATATTCATTCAAAACTTCACTATATTTAGCACTTGTTATACAGAAATTCTAATCCACATACATGTTTAGAATGTGGTTTTGAGGAATCACTTATAGTAAATATTATACATTTCAAAAAATGTACACAATCAGAGTTTTAGTAGCGATTTTTCTAATGTAAGCAACGAGTTTTTACCTGAGCTCAGTGACACTGGTTCTGATGATTCTTAATCATATAACCTAGCACCATTGTCGAATATTGAAGATGGTGAAATTGATTTATCATTTATGGATAAAAATGGAGTAGAGTGGCAACCGCAACCATTTGAAAAGCACGTAAAGGAGGTATTATAACATGGAAACCGGGTGTAACACGACATGCAAAATCCTATTTTACTAATTTTTTTATGATTTTGTAAATATCTGAATAACAGAATTAAGTTTTGTATAATTTTGTTTCTCGAAAAGTTGTTTTTTTTTTTAGCAAAAACAGATAAAATTCAAATGGGGTCAATATCGACCCCGAGGGAGGAAAGTGTAAGTTTTTTTAGGATGGTATGAAGGTAAAAAATTTAAGGAAGCTGAGAGTAATAAAAGGAATATGCAGATTTCGATAAGAAAAATATATAAAGAAAGAAAATTCTTAGTTCAGCACATGCTTTCAGAAATAAATTGACCGATCGAATCAAGGGGTTTCCGTATTTGTAAAACTGTAAGTATGCAGAAAACGGATACGTTTTAAAATATCAAAATTGGGATATTTTCTCTCAACTACCACAGAAGCATACAAATTTCAGTAAAAAATATTACAAAGCAAATTATTCAAAATTTTGCAATTTCTTCACAAAGTTTATTTATTTATTTACTTTATTTTATATATTCAAAATATAAAAAATTATTAAAAATATTGCGAGGGAGATTATTCAAATATTTTTCAATTTTTTCACAGAAGTTTATACATATCAAAATATAAAAATTAAGTTTTTTATCAAATATTAACGCTTTAAGGGCGTACAAAGCTTCAAGTTTTCAATTCTAATTTATTATACCACCACTTGAGGGCGCGACCAAGATATAAAAAATACAAAAAACAATTACTTCGAAACCGACCTATCCTTCTATCAAGTTTTGTCGGAAAATTTGCATGGAATCCATTCTTGGCAAAAAATGGGTAAAGCAACATAATCCATATCCAGAAACGGATTGCAGAAAATTTTAAATACAGAAGACAAAAAAACTAAAATTTGTGAAAATTGAAATCACCTAGAAATCAAATTATACTTGAAATATAATACTTCGGTTTTGAACTTAGAAAATGCGTTAAAACTTAAATTTTCTTTTATGGTTATTAGTTATTTTTAATTGTAATATTTAATTTTTTTTTTAATTTTTATCAAATTTTCTGCCTCTGGTTATTTTATGAAAAACAGTTTCTTTCCTTTTTTATCAGTACATATCAGGTAATTAATAAATAAAAATTTGTCTTGTAATTTGTCTGCTGAATTATCACATAAAAGTTCTGTTCCTTTATGTTACCGCGGGACCATTCTTACGAAAGGACGTTCCCGTACACGAAAATTAGGTAAATGAGAGCGCTATTAACTTCGGAAAATTGTAAAAGCGACAGTTGGTGCAATGATAAACAAATAACATCATTGCCCAGTGGGGAGTTTTCGAAATATTTTGGAAATAATTCAATCATTTTTTATTGGTTGGGCGGATTTAGATGAAATTTCACATGCTCATAAAAAAACATTCCGAATTGGAGCCTTTTTTCAAATTTCAACTTCAACATTTTTTTTTTTAATTTAAAAAGTAACAGCTGGGAAAGCTGTCCCATATGGTCGTAATATGACTGTATTCGTGAATTTTTAACATCGCTTTAAATGTGGACGAGATAGCAAGAAAAGCAAAAATCTCATTCTTGGAAATTTTGTATAGTTTTTTGGGAATTGTGGGATTTGTTTCATCTTCCCAGTCAGAAACCGCCAGTGGTACAAAAAATCAAGCACTGGCATACCAATGGGTAACCACGGTGTTAAAAATAAATGACTGGCAGAACACTCATTTGGGACGCTTTGCCAGCGTTTGCAAAAAGCGTTTTTCCAGTACTTGTTTTACAAAAATTTCGGTGAACCACTAGCAAAGAATGGGCTTATACTGAATTTAGACCAAGCAAAAACCAGCTTGTTTTTGTACAAAACTAAATTACGAAAGCCAAGTCATTTACACTGATTATTTTGTTTTTCTTGGTCACTACACTTTTTTACTACACAAGTTTCTTTCTTTTTTTATTGTTAAATTAATGTAAAACAACGTTTAATACATTTAAAAAAGAATAACAACACACAACTTTAAACTAAACTAGAAATATTCTTAAAAAATTATAAAAATATTGTTTGACACCTATATTCGTTGTAACATGGTGTATCGAAAAATAATTATAAGTAATACCGGGTGTATCATAAATGCACTTTTCAGATATTTTTTACTCGGTTTTTGGCAAAAACCAGGTGGAATCTGGTTTTCAGTTTCAATGAAAATTGTATGGAAAAACTATATTAATTTTGTAGTTTTCGGCGCGAAAACTAAAAATCGCCACAAACTACTAGTTTTTGCCCAGTCTAAATACACTATTAGAGTGATATGCCAAGTTTTTCAACCAGTGGTTATCCAGTGCTACATAGTCAGAAATTGCCAGCGGTACAAAAATCAATTCACTGGTAGACCAATGATTTTATAAAAATGCTGACGCATCAGTAAAAAAGGTTTATAGTCAGAAGGTTCCGAGGTCAAATACGTTTTTTTTCTTGATTTTTTTTAATTTAAAATTATTTTTGTTTTATAAAATCCATTTTTTGGTTTGTGCGAAAGCTCCTTTAAGACCAACTTTTTGTTTCGCTCGCAATGTTGGCATATTAGTTCCAAAAAACTGTTTGCCAGTACTAGCATTTTAGCACAGCCAGTAGTTGTTCAGCTGTTATCACTCATTTATGTGTTTAGCCACCAAGTATTATATGTCTCTTTAGCTCAGTCGGTAGAGCAATCGTCTGCCAATCTGACTGCCTGGGTTCAAATCACGTCAGGACCAAAATAAATACACATGAACTTTTTTTAAATTTTATTTTATAAAATCTATTTCCAGACCACCTATTGATTGGTTTTGCCAGCGTTTTGCCATCGTTAAAAAATTTTGTTCCTCCAGTGCTCTTCCGGCGCTTTTTGAACAGCCGGTCCTTTTGTCTAATGGTGTTATCATTTTGGGAAGGGGAAAGCACTTTTTGCGAGTACTTATACCACCTGTTAAAGTGCTTTGCCATCGCTTTCCCGTTTGTATTTTTCTGACTGCGTTGTCTCAAAATTTTGTTTTACTTTAATAAAATGAACAGCAAGGCCCAGCTTAGTGTAAAATTTCATTGCAATACGATCTTAACAAATATTCTACTGCAAAATAAATTCTTAGCAGAAAAAGTTACCGAAAATGGTTTTTTGGATATTTTATAGAAAAAAGCGGTTTACAATTATTTCATAATATTTAATTAATAATATGGTTCATTTTATAAATATTGAAACATCCCAGTCAGAAATTGCCAGTGGTACAAAAAATCAAGTACCTGCATACCACTCGGTAACAACGGTGTTAAAAATAAATGATTGGCAGAACACGCATTTGGGACGCTTTGTCAGCGGTGGTTTATTAAAAAAACACTGGCAATGAATGGGCTTATATTGCTATGCCAACTTTAGCAACAAGTGGTTATCCAGTGCTACTACCTAGTCAAAAATTGCAGCAGTACAAAAATCAATTCCTGGTAGAGCAATTTTTATATATTGATGATTTTTATAAAAATGATGACTTTTCGTTAGAAAAGTTTGTAGTAAGAAAGTTCCGAGTTCAATCTGGTTGGAAGCAAAACAAATTTTTTTTTTACATTTTAGTACAGCCAGTAATTGTCCAAATTTTATTTTTAAAAATATAATTCCAGACCACCTATTTATTGGTTCTGCCAACGTTTTGCCAACGTTAGAATTTTTTTCCCGAACTTTTCAGGCGCTTTTTCAACAGCTAAAGACGTTATCATTTTGGAAATGGGAAAGCAATTTTTGCCACCACTTTCCAGTTTGTATTTTTCTGACTGGGATAATATATCATACTTGGGACTAGTTAATTGAATGGACCAATTAATTGATGATTTAATTGGCATTACAATTGACCAATGCCAATGAAATTTTTTGGCATTACAATTGATCAATGCCAATGAAATTTTTTTGCAATTGGCATTGGTTCAATGCCTAAATGTCCAATTATAATTGATGAAAAAGCTTTTATTTTCATGTTTCGATAAAAGTACAAATTAAGAAAAAATATTATACATTTTTTTATCTTATATTCGCTATTTTGTCAAGTTTACTTACTAGAGGCTGATCCTAAGGCGACCAGATTTTGAAAAAGGAAAAAGATGACATTAAGAAAAAAAGGAAAAATTTATTGGAATTCAACATTTTTTACAGAAAAATTTACATTCACATATGTAAATATGTAAAATTAGTTAAAAACAAGTAAAAAAGGTAAAGTCGGACATGCCGACTATACGATATCCTACACCAGTCTGGTTAAAAGCCAACTAATGTTTGGATCCGAAATTCGAATGGGTTAAACTGGGACTTGTGTCAAATTTTTCTATAATATGATAAAATAAGAGAAAATCGTAAATATAGCCCATATGGGCGATAGGTCCAAATATGGACCGATCCTATCTAGAATCTGCAGCGTGTAAAAAAGACAATTTTGGGGGGACCCTTATATCGGCACTAGGTCTAAACATGGACCGATTTTAACCAAAAGTAATAGGCTTCGTCCTTGGGCCGACATAGGTCGGTGTACCAAATTTCATCAAAATATCGTAATATTTGCTACCTGTAGCGTGTCACCAAGCCAATTTTGGGGGGACCCTTATATGGGCACAAGGCTAAACATGGACCAATTTTAACCAAAATCAATAGGCTTCATCCTTGGGCCAACATAGGTCGGTGTACCTGATTTCATCAAAATACCTTAATATTTGCGACTTGGAGCGTGTAACCAAGCCAATTTTGGGGGGACCCTTATATGGGCACTAGGTCTAAACATGGACCGATATAAACCAAAATCAATAGGCTTCGTCCTTGGGCCGACACAGGTCGGTGTACCAAATTTCATCAAAATACCTAAATATTTGCGACCTGTAGAGTGCGCACAAGGATGCATGGACAGACGGACGGACGGACAGACGGACATCGTTATATCGAAATAAAACGTGATTCTGAGTCGATCGGTGGATCACGGTCCAATATTTTTTTTTGTTACAAACATTAGCACAAACTTATTATACCTTGACCACGTAGTGGATTAGGGTATAAAAAACAAAAAAAATACATTTACTTATAAATATATAAAGTTAGTTTAAAACGAGTAAAAAGGTTAAAGTCGGGCATGCCGACTAAACAATACCCTACACCAGTCTGGTTAAAAGCCAACTAATGTTTGGATCCGAAATTCGAATGGTTTAAAATGGGGCTTGTGTCAAAATTTTCTATAATGTGAGTCAGCGCACCAAATTTCATTAAAATATCTTAATATTTGCGACCTGCAGTTTGTAACCAAGCCAATTTTGGGGGGACCCTTATATGGGCACTAGGTCTAAACATGGAACAGTGTTAACCAAAATCAATAGGCTTCATCCTTGGGCTGATATAGGTCGGTGTACCAAATTTCATCAAAATATCTTGATATTTGCGACCTGCAGCGTATAAACAGTATAATTTTGGTAGGACCCTTATATGGGCACTAGGTCTAAACATGGACCGATGTTCACCGAAATCAATAGGCTGCGTTACTGGGCCAACATAGGTCTGTGTACCAAATTTCATCAAAATATCTTAATATTTGCGACCTGCAGCGTATAAACAGTATAATTTTGGTAGGACCCTTATATAGGCACTAGGTCTAAACATGGACCGCTGTTCACCAAAATCAATAGGCTACGTTATTGGGCCAACATAGGTCTGTGTACCAAATTTCATCAAAATATCTTAATATTTACGACCTGCAGCGTATAAACAATATAATTTTGGTAGGACCCTTATATGGGCACTAGGTCTAAACATGGACCGATTTTAACCAAAATCAATAGGCGTCGTCCTTGGGCGGACATAAGGTGTACCAAGTTTCATCAAAATGTCTTAATATTTGCGACCTGTAGAGTGCGCACAAGAATGCATGGACAGACGGATGGACGGACGGACAGACGGACATCGTTAAATCGAAATAAAAAAAATTCTGAGCCGATCGGTATACTATAAGGTGGGTCTAGGACCAATATTTTCTGGTGTTACAAACATCAGCACAAACTTATAATACCCTGACCACGTAGTGGTGTAGAGTATAAAAAATAATGAAACTTAAAAAATAGGATAATAGAACTAAATGGTTGCAATATATCAACCCTACCCAGTGTAGAAAATCATTACCAGATATGTGGTTATGTAACTACATACTAGGTAATGGTAACTAGTTACTTTTGTTATTAGATTTCTTATTACCTTTATATGGCGATGCACAGTGGGAAAAATCACCAATCTATTTAGCTTATAAAAAATCGTATCTCTTAAACTATTGATCTGAGAAGTTAGAAATGTATGGAGCGATTGTAGCGAATAGAGTCTTCTTTAAATATATTGTATTTGTAGACACTCTGTTTAATTACAGGGTGCACCAAAAGGAAGGTTTTAGTGGAAATTACACTGAAATTTAGTATCTCTTTAAAATTGGTATGAAAATTTTCCGAAAGTATTGCCCTATGTTGCATTTATGTAATTTGATAGATTTAATCATTCACCGATAGGGGTTGCTGTTAATATATTTAGTAACATTTCAAATACGATGTAGCTCCGAAGAGCAATGTATTTAGTTATACAAAATAAATTAAAATTTTTTGTTAAACAAAACACAATTAAAAACCTTTTTATATGTACATTAAATCACAGAAATAGTATTTTGCAATATATATTTATATCAAAAATTACTGTCATCAAATATGGATATGAGTTAAACTTTAAAAAATAAACTTTTCGTATTTTTAATAAATAAATATATACAATTTTATTTATTCGTAACAAAAAAAAAATTAGAGAAAACAACATTTAAGTTGACATTATAAATGAAACTAATATACTAAGTTTTAATTCATTCATTATTATTTTTATTTATTTAAAGATCAACAAAAAAATTTGCTAATATTATCAAAATATATATGATACAAATTAAGAAAAAAAAAATATTGCATAAAACCAAATTCAAACTTATATTTATTTAATTTTTATTTTTTAAACTAAATAAATTACATTCAACAATAAATAAAACTTACAAAAATAATACTTAAAATAATTGTTCCATGAAAAAAAAATATTGCAAATTATTCGCTTTCAGAGCCTGAGTCCTGGGCTTCTTCGCATTGATCGGGAATCATTGGGTCACAAAGCAGCTCACGAACTTCGCTGGAAAGAGGCTCCAAGGCTCGATAGTTGATGGATGACTTTTTTGATATTGATGAAATATAAGGATCCGATGAATAAAGCAGTGTATTGAGTAAATCTTGCATAGTTTTCTCACACGTCATTTTTCGAGTGTGGAATTCCCGGTAATTACGGAAATCTTTATTTCTGCATTCCATTGCTTCTTCCGAAAGCATTCCAATTGGCAAACACGCGTATTTGAAAACATCAGCCCCATGCATTAAAATTTTATGTACGCTGGATGGCATGTTATACCAGGGGTATAAATCCACGTACAATTTGGATGTACTTTCAGTCATTTTTTTAGAGGAATCTGTATTTATTGCGTAACCACATGCCATTGTTTTTAATATAACACCCAAATTACTTATTAATTTTTCGTCGACTCCTGTAATTGATGATGCCAAGCCAGGGTTTTTGAAGATCATCCTAGCCGTATTGCCGTCATTGGTTGTTCCAAACCCTGCAACCCTACAAGTAGGTTCATATATTTTTTTAAATCATCAATAATTTTTTTTTCTTTGTGCAACGGCTAATTTATCGTCATCGCCTCTTATTTGCCATTTTTTTGTGTCAAGCCTATAGGCTATGTGCAAAATACACTCAAAACACCTTATCCATGCATGCAGTGTGGAAAGTCCATAGGCATACAAGGATTCATTTGGCTTTAAATCTTTAATCTTATTTAAATCATTCATGATTTTTGGAGTAGCTCCGCATATTCCACATGATTGTGTTGATGTTTCTGCGATTGCACTAAATGCCTTACCATCAATCATGGTAAGACAGAATTTATGATCCACGTTCACTTTTGTTTCTATTATACTTTCAATTTGATGTTTTATTTTATTTACTTCATTTTTTATAAGGTCAATTGTTTCTTTTTCAAATGTTAATTTAATCGGCCGACAGAATCGGGTTGATGACGGTCGAGGATTTTGCCACAAAATATTATCTTTATCTTTAAGTTGCAATGGGACTAAGCAAATTGCGAATAAATTCTCATCAGACTTACCTTCTGGACATTTTTGCTTATATGTGGAGTGTCCACTACTTCCATCACAACACCAGTTGTATATCATTGTAATATTTTTTGACGATGACATATTTCTCGATTTCATAATTACGTCTTTTTGGTATTCTACGATTCTGCTAGCTGTGTGGTCCACTAGAGCTTGAAGACTGACTTCTGCAGAAAAGTTTGTAACATATATTTAGGAGTCTTTGGGATAACATTTTTTTTGCCTCACGAATTACATTGTATGGTGGATAAATGTTTGCATTACAACTTTTAGCTCCTGATTGCGTTAGCATATACGAACTTTTAGTATAGTCTCCGTCTATATATAGCGCTAAGGTTTCGTCAGGTGTATATGGTATGCAAGTTTTATCAGGAATGGAGAGGGCTCTTTAAATTTTGGATGCCCTTCCTGGAGATTTTTGTATATCTTTTATTAAACCTGCAGCATCCCGTTTACCAGATTTGTAAAGACTTACACTGGTAGCGAAAATCAATTCCTCTTTACTTGTAGTTTTTACAAGATCAGCCACCTTCAGTTTTTTAGATACGTCGCTTGATTTTGTGAAGGCTAGATGGACGTCCTCGGTATTGTGAAGGACCCGGTTTATCGTCATTTTCAAGACAAGACAAATCAATGTTTGTGTTTAACCATTCCTTGTGATTTCGTTCAAAAACTTGTGTTGTTCGTTTGCATTCGCTCCATTTTTTGGTGAATCTGCTACACAACAATTTTAAGGTTTTTTCAAGTTTTTTACACTTTTCACTTCCTTTATCATTGACTAGTCCAAGCTTCGAAAAAACGTGACTAATCACAAAAATCATCTTTTGTGAACTTGAATTGGCATTTCGCCAAACTTCAAAACATTCTTTATAAGTAATTTGCATTTTCAAAAAAACTGTAGCTTTAAGCTTAGTGAAACGCAACTTATAAAGAAATATTAATTAAATTTCCGATATTTCCTTTGCCGTATATTGCAATTGTATAAAAATTAAAAATGCATTTATGTGAAAGCACTTGAATATCGCCCACAAGTACTATTTGTTTAAACAAGCCCTTACAACTCTACTTTGTGGCGGTTTGTGGCACCCAAATTTTTCTCCAGACTTACCTCATTAGGTCTAGTTTCAAATTCAAAAATTAGTTTGGCGGTACTTAGCGGTCCTTTTTTCTAATCTCTTTACACATTAAGGAATTTTGACAAAAATATACTTTTATGTACTTACTCACAAGGGGTATTACTAAAATCATTTTCTATACAATACATCGTGTCCACGTACTCTTTAGGACTTGTTTTATCAAAAAAATATATAGGTTCAATAGCGCAATAAAACTTTTCATAATACATTGGGGGAAACGTGAAACCAAAATCACTCATGAACGTGCTACTTATCCATTGCATACATTTACAGCCCTGTATTTTCATAACTAACATATAAATCGAAAAATGTTGAATGCAGTTTTAAGTATCAACTATCATTGAATTATTATATGCTATAGGTTTATAAATTTATAAAAAAAAAAAAAATATTTTTTATAAGCTAGATTGGTCATTTTTCCCACACTGCGATGACGCGAAAAATAATGAGTTATGGTTACACACCAGCATACGAAAAATCAAAAAATATATCGTTACCTATGTGCTTACCAGTACTGACAAAAATAATGAGTCTAAAAATAGATTTTCAAAAAAATAAATTATATAAAAAAAAATATTTTTTATTGTATTTTTTTTTTTTAATAAAATTTGCTGGTGCGGGAATCGAACCTGGGTCTAAAGATTGCCAGTCAATAGCTCTACCATCTGAGCTATATCGACATGTAATACTTAATAAATAAAAACATAATTGATCTGCTGCACACAAGTAAGCTTACTCGCCAACATACAAAAAATATGTGGTTACGTATATCCTTACCAGTATTTAAAAAATATTGAATCTAAAAATAGATTTCAAAAAATTTTAAAAAAAATCTAGAAAATTATTTTCTATTTGAAATAATGATAAAAATAAGTCGCTATAAGTAACTCATTATTATATGTTTTAAAATAATGCAGAAGGTAAGTGGGTGTCATTACTGGTAGTCCAAAAAATAATGATATGTCATTACCGTTTCTACACTGGGTATACTTAAAAGCTTACAGGAGCCCATACACCACACTGCATGTCGTCCAACTTGCTGGATGGACGTGTGCATTTTGTTTTTGTAATGGTCGTCAAACAAGCCCATACACGATCAAAATCGAATTTTCATCCAACAAATTGTACAGCATGCAGTATCGTGTATGCCCCCCCCCCCCCTTTAAGACCTGTATTTTGTTCGTACTTTTGCAAAAAAAGCTGTCAAACTCCATATAGAAAAAATGATTTTTCACTTGTGTGGAATTGTTGCGAAATTGCGGTGGAATTTTTTCGCATCAATTTAATAGACAGGACCATTTGAAAATGTAGCGAAAAAGTGAAGTAATTATGATTGTTTTTGAGCTCCAAACATAGAGAGAAATTTTTTCGCTCTTTTGAACAAAATACTGGGCTTTACGAAAAAAAATAAGTGCTAAAATTTATTTTCAAAAGCGAAAGTTAAGTAAGAGTTTGAACAGAACAAGCACGGCACAACATTTTTCATACGGTTTGACAGAGAAAAAACAGGTGCTCACACCGGCGTGAAATAAAATTTGTTGTAATTTTTAAAGGAAACCGTCCCTCGTGCCGTGCTTGTACTGTTCATTAGAGTGGGTCGATTTGTACACTCATACAAATAAGTCCGTAAAAAGAGCAAAAAAAGTTACTAAAAATTTGTTAAAAATGATGCTGCAGAAAAACTGATAATATTAGCAGAATCAGTTTGCTAAATATTAATAAAATGAAAACAGCAAAAAAAACTGTTAAATTTACAAAATTTTAGTAGGTAATATTTGAGCTAAATTGCTGTTAATTGCATATAACAATTTAACCTGCTAAAATTAGCAAAAATAATTGCTGAATAGTATTTTAATAAAAATAGCAAAAAAAAACTGTTAAATCTACAAAATTTTTGCTAAAATTTTCTGAAATCAACAAAACTTTGGCAGATTACTAGTGGACTGAAAAAAGGTAAAAAGGAGCAAATGAAATGAAAATTAATAAATAAAAAATACCAGTTTATTGAATGTGTCAATTAATTGAAATTTTTTCAATTGGCATTGTTCAATGCCTAAATGCCCATTTATAATTGATGAAAGAAGTATTTGTTTTCATGTTTTAATAAAACAATAAATTAAGAAAAAGAATTAACAATTCGCGTATTTCTTGTATTTTTTTTTATATTACAATGCTTTTTCAATTATGTGTACATTTCATTACTATTGTTTTCATCAATGCAAATTGAAAAAAATTTCATTGGCATTGAATGGTGATGAAATTTGTTGGCATTGACATTGAGATAAAGTAATGCCAATTATATTTCAATGCCAATGAAAATTTCCCAAGAATGATTTTTTGTAAAAGTGGTAATATTTATAGACAATAATATATTAACCATAACAACCCAGTCAGAAATTCGGGGGTTTATAAAAAAAACCACTGGCATAGAATTGGCTTAGAGTTATATGCCAGGGTTTGCAACCAGTGGTTATCCAGTGCTAACTAGCCAATGCTACCAGTGGTATAAAAATCAATTCACTGGTAGACCAATGATTTTATACAAATGCTGACGCTTTGTTAAAAAAGGTTTGTTGTCAGAAGGTTCCGAGTTCAAATCCGGTTGCAAGGAACATTTTTTTTTTGATTTTTTTTCATTTAAATTTTTTTTTGTTTTATAAAATCAATTTTTTGTTTGTGGGAAAGCTCCTTCAAGACCAACTTTTCTTTTGCCCTCCCAACGCTGGCATATTAGGTACAAAAAATAGTTTGCCAGTACTAGCCTTTTGGCACAGCCAGTAGTTGTCCAGCTATTATCACTCATTTATGTGTTTAGCCATCAAATATTATATGTCTCGTTAGCTCAGTGAGTAGAGCAATCGTCTGCCAATCTGACTGCCTGGGTTTAAATTACGGCAGGACCAAACACATACATATGAACTTTTTTAAATTTAATTTTGGAAAATATATTTCCAGACCACCTATTTTGTTCCTCCAGTGCTTTTTCGGCTTTTTGAACAGCCGGTCCTTTTGTCTAATGATGTCATCATTTTGGGAATGGGAAAGCACTTTTTGCCAGTACTTGTACCACCAGTTAAAGCACCACCGCTTTCCCGTTTGTATTTTTCTGATTGGGAAAATGGCATAATGGGAATAAAATCTTCTTGTGGGATAGATATTGGTGGTTTTTCGGCATTTTTCGTTCAGAAATGTGCGCTGTCTTTATCTAAACCACTAAGATATATATTTAATTTATCTTTGATTAATGGGTGTTTTCTCGACAGATGGAAAATTGCTTCTGTTACTCCTGTTTTTAAAAGTGGTAAAAACTCTGACATTTGCAACTATCGACCTATTTCTAAATTGCCTACTATTTCAAAAGTTTTTGAGCACATCATTAAAGATAAACTTTTTTTTCTGTGTTAAACGTCACTTATGCCCTGAACAACACGGGTTTTTCTCTGGTCGTTCTACAAGTACAAAATTAGCAGTTTTTAATAATGTTTGCATTTCTGCTTTTGAAAAGCATTGTCAAATTGATGTAGTCTTTATGGATTTCTGTAAGGCTTTTGATAAAGTACCACATGATATTTTATGCCTTAAGTTGTTGCGAATGGGGTTTCACAAGATATTCGTGAATTGGATTATTTCATATCTTAAAAATAGAATATATTCTGTGGTTATTGTTATTGCTACATCTGGGGTACCCCAGGGTAGCATCTTGGGCCCCTTGTTATTTTTACTTTATATAAATGACATTGGATTTTGCATTGTTGGCTCTAAATTTTTATTATATGCGGACGACTTGAAGATATTTAAAGAGATTCGGTCTGTCAATGACACCATTATTTTGCAAAATGATCTAAATAATATAAAAACATGGTGTGATCTTAATCACCTACACTCACAATAACTTTACCGTAAAAGTTCAACAGTTGTTTAAAAAGTAAATCAATAAAGTTGTTTTAATTGAATAAGTAGTTAAATTGCAAAGAAATATATTTTTTAACATTTTCTATCAGTCATTCAACAAATAAAATACACAAAATACGGACTTTCGGTAGAAGTTAAATTATTCAATCAAAATTTTCTGTTAAAAACAATCAGTTGTTAGAATACAATTAATTTTAAAATAAACGATAAATCTATTATTTTTACCGATTTTGCCAGTTAATTAAATAACAATTAAAAATAAACGATAAAATACAATTGTTTTAAACGAAAAGTGGGTAGTCCTTTTTTTAACTTATTTTCTATTGTTTTAATGTATATATTCGGTTGATTTTAAGGAAAAAATATTGTGAGTGTACCCTTGAATATTAGCAAATGCTTTAAAATGACTTTCAGCAGATCTAATATTAGTAATCGTATTATATGCCCTTACTATATATCTAATAACGTTCTGGAGTCTGTAGATGAGATTTTGGATCTTGGTGTAGTTTTGGACACTGAACTTACTTTTGTATCCCATCTCAACTACATTATTCCCAAAGCCGACTCTGCTTGGTCTTTTGTAAAGAGGAACTGCAAAGATTTCAATGATCCCTTTACAGCTAAAGTCTTATATACACTAATAGAAAAAAGTCCGTAAAAAATTTAGTAAAAACTACTAAAAATTAGTTAAAAATGATGCTGCAGAAAAAAACTGCTAAATTAGCAGATTATTTTTGCTATATATTAGTAATATAGGAACAGCAAAACTAAAACTGTTAAATATACAGAATTTTAGTTATATATGAGCTAAATTTTTGTAAATGGAGATTAGCAAATTAACCTGCTAAAATCAGCAAAAAATTTTGCTAAATAATTAGTAGCCTAAAAAATCACCAAAAAATTTAAAATTTTCTAAGTTTTTTTTTCGATTTTTTTTTAAATGCAAATAAAAATCGAGCCTTTTGAAAACAGCAGTTTACAATTTTTTAACAAATATTTCTGCTGATTTTAGCAGAATAGACTGCTATTTGCATTCAACTAAATTTAGCTTAAAAATAGCAAAAATTTTGTAGATTTAACAGTTTATTTTTGCTATTTTTAGTCTACAAATATTTAGCAAAATTTTCTGCAGATTTTACAGTACAATTTGCTATTTTCAATTAACTAAAAGTTAGCCTAAATATAACTAAAATTCTGTAAATTTAGCAGTTTTAATTTTGCTGTTCTCATTTTACTAGTATTTAGTAAAAAAAATCTGCTAATTTTAGCAGTTTTTTCTGCAGCATCATTTTTAACTAATTTTTAGTAACTTTTTCTGCTATTTTTACGGATTTATTTCTATGAGTGTACTTCTTTTGTAAGATCCAAAATTGAATATTGTTCTTTCGTCTGGAACCCCCATACTGTGATCCATTCAGTTCGAATTGAGCGAATTCAGAAGAAATTTTTAAGATTTGCTGATTTGATTTGATTTAATTTAACTGGAAATTTCCCTTCATACAATGCTCGTTGTTTGCTTTTAAATTTGCGGCCTCTTTCGTTAAGAAGAACCTCCATTCTGCAATGCTAATTTTTGATTTAATTAATGGATTTATTGATTGTAATTGTTTATTAAATTTAATAACGTTTCATATTCCGTGCTACATACTAAGGTCTAATGAACTATTTTATATTCCTATACGTAGAACAGAACTTATTAAATATACTTTATAATGATAAAGATCTCAATTTAGATTTTTCGAAATCAAAAGATAATTTTAAATATAATTTATTAACTTATTTGAAATAGTTTTAAGTAAATTGTATCTAGCCTGTAAGGATTGTATTTTCCATTGGCTGAATAAATAAATAAATAAATGTATTTTAGAGACCATTGTTTGATTTCATTGTTAGGTGATCGGATATGTACTTCCGAATTTATTTGAGTTTCCATTTTCACCTCTAAAGCTCCACCCACAGGAAAGAAGGTGTGGCCGATTAAAAATATTGTATTCTTTAAATGAGCTTAAAACGTACAATATTGGGGCGAAAAAATTAGGGTCATCCCCGTAAACTCCACTTGCTCCCCAGAGATACTTTTCATATTAAAATGGTTCGTCCAATTTCAATTTAGCTTAATTTAAAAACTTTTTGCATTATTTTTGGCGAGTTAAAAATATGCAGTAATTTGTATGAGTCATTTAACATTCTGTTTATAACCGCTCCAAAATTGGGGGTTTAGTTTACAAAAAATTTGTAAAATTAGAAATTTTCTGTTAAAAATTAGTAACTAAAATTCAGCAAAATACAGTAAAGTTAGCAAATTTATTGTTAAAAATTAGTAACTAAATTCAGCAAAAAAAAATAGCAAAAAAATTTGTAAGTTAGTAATGTGGAGGTGCAAAAAAATTAACTAAAAATTTAATTTTAACTGAAAATTAGTTAACAATTTGTTAAGTTTAAGTACTAACAGTTTTACTAACTTTTCTACAAACTTTTTTCTATGAGTGTATGGACAAAAATTTTTTTATATTGTGCCATCGATTTTTCGATAGATTTTGGCATGAGGAAAAAAAAGTTCCACTGCGACATATCAAAAAAATCATTTTCGAGGCGTCCAAATTTAAATGTTTTTACAATTTTCTAATAAATGCTAGATTAGCGCCATCTTGCGGTGGCTTTTGAAACAACTAATAAAGTTGTAAACAATATAACATTACAACCTTTCCAGAAAGGTATTACTTCAAAATCGGATAAAAAATGTGGCAACTAGAGGTAAAAGTATATAATTAAATCCGGATAGGGACATGCCTACAACGAATTATTTTTCCAATTTGTTAAATACGTTTGGGATTTTAGCATATTTAATTCCTTTAATGCAATTAATGTATATTCCGATAAAACAAAATTAGGAAAACTAATATGCAAGTGCTTGTGCAAATTTAAATGTTACTGAAACTTTAGAAAACATTGTTTTCTATTGTTGTTCTACATGAATGGATGTCACTACATTGCTATATGTGTCAAAACAACAGAGTACATTGGAAGATGACAAAGCAAATTGTGGAAAATTTCCTATTGTTGTTTTTGTATTTTTCTTTGATATTTTAAATGTTTAATAACGCTCCTAGACGAGAACAAGAAGTTTTCATTGAGTTTGTAATTTAACTTAACAAATATTTCCAGAAATTCTAAAAACGTCGTCCCCTGACGACCATTTACCATTGTTTTACTCAATGCCAATTGAAAAAAATTTCATTGGCATTGAGTGGTAATGAAATTTTTTGGCATTGGCATTGATATCAAGTAATGCCAATTAAATTTCAATGCCAATGAAAAATTCGCAAGTATATAATATATGAAGGCCTGCACTAAAGTACACTTGCGCCCAGCCCAGTATCTTGTAAGCAGTTTTTAAACAGATTTGTTGCGACAACCTTGCCCACTGAATCGTGTAATTACAAGAACAAAGTTATTTAGTTTTCGTTATCAAATCTTTATATAGTAGAATTCAAACTTACAGTCCCAGCCAAAGGAGTCGAATTTCGCTTGGAAGAATAAACCGGTAAAATAACAAACAAACTTGATTTTTCGCATGAATTACTCAAATTTTAAAATTTTTCTGTAGAGTCTTTGCATAGTTTACTCGAATAATCTACTTAATATCTATTGTTACCAATATCTTGTTATAAATTTCTTGTAAATATGAGAAAATTCAAGAAAAAATGTCGGTAATCTAAAATTGCTCACTTTGTTTATTTGCGTTCATATTAATATTAATAAATAGGGCAAGGAATTTCATGCACTTAAAAATGAAAAATATGCGCCTAAAATATGTGGCTAAAAAAGAAAAATATGCATTAAAAATATAAGAAACATGCACTAAAAACTATTATTTTTGAAAATAATGTAATTTAAAACTTAAAAATATATATAAATTAGTTATTTTGCAAACAGACACAGAACTCGAAGATTTTCCATAGGTCAGGTCAATAAGGTTTTTAAGAATGTTTATTTTGATTGAATCAAAATATAAAAATTTAAATTTTTTAAAATATGCAAAAATCGATGCCATTTTGTTCTAAATTTGATGATTCGGATAAATATTAGTTTTGGACTATCGACAAAAAATATGCATTTGCATGGAATTCCTTGCCCTATTAATAAATAGGAAAATCCCGGAATTTATAAGAAATAATCCCAGGATTCAGGATTTTGCCAATCCCGAAAATCCCGGGATTTCGGGAATCGGAATTCCCGTTTGGCATCCCTAGTACACACTCAAAATATATAGGCAAGGTTGCAAAATCTTTCCGAAAATCTTATAGCATAAACCAGCCTTAACATACAAAAATATCGAAAGTCATTGGTAAATTTTTGATCACTGTTTGCAAATGTGTTAATCACATTACCAAGGTCTGAAATATAAAGTTGAATAACTTTTTAACATAGTGTTAAAAAACCATCGGAAGCAGTAGACATAAAATGAGTGTATGAAATGAACACAGCTTTTATATGCATAACTTTAGTTCGTGGTTTGCATATCAATCAAATTGTTGGCGCCGGGAGTAGTACACTGAATTTTAGTCATCATGTTGACCTTGTTATCGGAAGGAAAATATATTCCTCGTTTCTATACTTTTGTCCTTTTCCTTTTTGTGAAAAATATAAAACGTATTTTTATGACCGGATATAGTAAGATAATATTTGTGCTTTTGTTATAGTAACTTCAATAAATAGTAAAAAGTTTTTATTTCAAAGAATTTATTCAATTTTACTTTTTTGTGTTGTGTTTGGGGAATAGGTACAGACTTAGGTTTATAATAACATAAATAACTGTTAAAATACAAAGTACATAGTAAAGTAATAAATATTTAACAGTATTAAAAATAGTATTTTTTTTTTGTTATTATCTTTCAATTATAAAGATACTGGCCATCAACAAAATCAGAAGAAATCGTTCTAGGAACCCGTTTAAAATATCTTACAAGTTTTAATACATGTCGATTTATTTCTTACCTGCAATCATAACAAAGTAAAAAAAATAAAGGATGAATCAAAAATTTTCGTATTAAGGGGTGCGCAATGAAAAATCGTAAAACACATTCTTACTAAAAATTTTTTTTAACTTTCACAAAAAAATATTTCTTGATCAGAATATCTTCGAGAGATATGTCGGATTTAAAAATATAAAAAACATCAGTTTGTCAAAGTTCACAATGGGGAAACAATAACATCCTTCATCAGTACACTCAAAAAAATAAGTTAGTAGAAAAATTAGTAAAACGTCTTGTATATCAAGTGTACTAGTTTTCAGCAATTTTTTTTGCTGAAATTCCGTTTTCAGCAAAAATTTTAGTTATATTTATTAGCACTAAACTAATTTTGAACTAATGTTTTACTAATTTATTTTGCTACAAAAATTGTGCTGATAACAGCATTCATAGCGTGGACGACAACCATATAGACAAGATGTAGATGTCGCAGCTTGTCTGGAAACGGAAATGACAAAAAAAGGAAAACAACTCTACACATATTCTATATTTAAATTTTCAGCAAATAAATTAACTAAAGTAAAATTTCGCTACAAGTTTTTTGAGTTTTTTTAGTCTTCTAATATTCAGCAAAAAGTTTAGTGATTTTAGCAAGGATTTTTTTCATTTGCAGTCGACTAAGTGTTAGCAAAACTTTTGCTGAAGATTACTATTTTTTTGGTAAAAATCAGCTCGCTGATTTTCAGCAAACCTTTTGCTGAAATTACCAACTTTTTTGCAAGCACGCTCCTGACTAAAAATTTGCCGACTTCACTGACTTTTTTTTTTTTTTGAGTGTAGAGCACATATGCAAATCCCATTTTTCTCTGATGTTAAGAGATATGACAAGTTTTTAAAATTATATTTTGCGCAGTTTTCACTAATTGACAGTCACACTAAAAAATATTTTTTATTATATTACACCTACAACTCACAACTTTCGAATGGTAATAACTACCCAGGTATAAAAATACAAACGGCAGAATGTCGGCCCGGTATTGGAGACGGTAGTACATGTACTGGCAATGCGTCGGATTTTAAACGTTCACTGTACTGGCATGTTGTCGAAATGATAACACCAATAAACGCTTGGCCGTAGTTATTTCCCAACGTTGGCGAAGGCTTGGGATTTTATTTTTTTGGTATTATCCCAGAACATTTAATAACAAATTTAGTAGTTTGCTAGTACTTTACTGTCCTTTTAGTGTACATCACAGATTTTTAATTTATTCTTTCGAAACTTCACAAGAAAAGAATGGCTATGTCTCTCTTACATAAATAATTGTGTAATAGATGCAAAATTACATAAAATTAATGTAAATTAAAAAAGCTCGTTAATTTTTAGAAAACAGTACTGGCAAAGCAAGTTTTAAGTAGTACCGGCATTTCGTAAAAAACAGTGCTCTCCCAATACAATTTTTATTGCAACGTGGGCAATTTCTACCTGGGTAGGCCAACCAAAAAGAACACAGAGCATGTTTTTTATTTGAAAAGATAGAACAATTTAGGTTAAATACAAGTTCTGATCTTAAAAATATAAGAATTTAAAGCTATATGTTTTACAGGTTTTTTTTTCTTATTTTATCTAATTTTGCTTTCTGTAATTATATTTTTGCTATTTTCTTTAAAAAAATAAGCTTATTTCAGCTTTTTTATGCGAAAATAAAAAACTTGCTTTTTTCATAAAATCACTCACCTTTACTATAAAAAAGAAAAAGTCGATTTTAAATCACAAAAGCCGACTATTATTTTAATTTTCGTACCATACAAAATATTTAAAATATGCCTTAAAATTCTGTTTCAAATTGAAAATTTTAAAATTTTGTTTACATTTGGTTTACAAATTTTCTTTTTATTTTTGAATATTTTGTTTTTGTTTTCAATAAAAATAAACAAAATTTTTGAATGTATATCTTTGGCATTATTTTAAAAGTTATATTTTAAATATTTTGTATAGTGCGGTTAAAACAAAACCTTTGCTTTAAAATAAAGTCGACTTTAACAAAAATATACCTTTGAAAAATATTGATAGTAAGGCTGATTAATAGTATAAATATGACAATGACGATTTCCTTTGGGCAATACAACGCATACAACACTTGGTACACATTATGTCTGTTCCCGTAGTTTACCGCAGTTACACTCATACAAATAAGTCCGTAAAAATAGCAGAAAAAGTTACTAAAAATTAGTTAAAAATTATGCTGCAGAAAAAACTGCTAATATTAGCAAAATCAGTTTGCTAAATATTAATAAAATGAAAACAGCAAAAAAACTGTGCAATTTACAGAATTTTAGTAATATTTGAGCTAAATTCTTGTTAATTGCAAATCACAATTTAACCTGCTAAAATTAGCAAAAAAAATTGCGGAATAGTAGTTTAATAAAAATAGCAAAAAAAAACGTTAAAATTAAAGAATTTTAGTAATATTTGAGCTAAATTTTTGTTAATTGCAAATAACAATTTAACTTGCTGAAATCAGCAAAAAAAATTGCTAAATAATAGTAGAATGAAAATAGCAAAAAAAAATTGTTAAATCTACAAAATTTTTGCTAAAATTTTCTAAAATCAACAAAACTTTGGCAGATTACTAGTGGACTGGAAAAAGGTAAAAAGGAGCAAATGAAATGAAAATTAATAAATAAAAGATAAATGTGTATGTAAAAACATACTTGGGACCAGTTTATTGAATGTGTCAATTAATAGAAATTTTTTCAATTGGCATTGTTCAATGCCTAAATGCCCATTTATAATTGATGAAAGAAGTATTTGTTTTCATGTTTTAATAAAAGAATAAATTAAGAAAAAAATTAAAAATTCTCGTATTTCTTATATTTTTTTTATATTACAATGCTTTTTCTTCAATTATGTGTACATTTCATTACCCTTCTTTTTTTTTCTTTGTTTGCTGATCGGATATGTACTTCCGAATTTATTTGAGTTTCCATTTTCACCTCTAAAGCTCCACCCACAGAAAAGAGGATGTGGCCGATTAAAAATATCGTATTCTTTAAATAAGTTTAAAAAGTACAATATTGGGGGAAAAAATTATGGTCCTCCCCGTAAACTGCACTTGCTCCCCAGAGATACTTTTAATCACAATTTTCATATTAAAATGGTTCGTCCAAAATAAACCTTGATCTTTGAAAATTAATGTATTACGATAAATAGAAACTTTTCTCATAAATTTAAATAATTTAGATATTTTATGAGTAGGATAAATTTTCAACCATTTCAATTTAGCTTTATTTAAAATTTTGCATTATTTTTGTCGAGTTAAAAATATGCAGGCATTTTTATGAGTCATTTAACATTCTGTTTATAAGCGCTCCAAAATTGGTGGTTCAGTTTACAAAAAATTTGTAAAATTAGCAATACTTCTGTTAAAAATTAGTAACTAAAATTCAGCAAAATACTGTAAAGTTAGCAAATTTATTGTTAAAAATTAGTAACTAAATTTAGCAAAAAAAAATAGCAAAAAAATTTGTAAGTTAGTAATGTGGAGGTAGCAAAGAAATTAACAGAAATTTAAATTTTAACTAAAAATTAGTTAAAAGTTTGTTAAGTTGAAGTACTAACAGTTTTACTAACTTTTCTACATACTTTTTTCTATGAGTGTACCCAAACTAGCCCAAATGCTTGTGGAAATTGTGTGGAAATTGTTGTTGTTTGGGCTGTTTCGGGTTCCCGCGGGTACCCGCGGTAACGTACTGGAACGAACATATTAGGTGTGTTTCTTTACTTTTTGGGTAAAGTTTGGTAAAATGAGAGTAAGCACAAAATCCTCTCACAAAATGACAAAATTACCCAATAGTACAGGAACGCAAAAAACCACTTTTCTAGCCCAAAAACTTATTTCAAAGAATAATGTTAAACAGTGATGGGACTTGAAAAATTTTGTATTGTGCCAAGTGTGTGACTAAAATGTGCCAAATGGGCCTTTATTGTGCCAAAACTCAATTTTCACTTAGAAACCGTGTTTTCAACTTTCATTTTGTAAATGCATTCTTATGGAATTATTTTGAATTCTTATAGAATTAATTATATTTGAATGAATTAAAATTTTCTTTCAATTAAAAGGGGAATGATAAATTAAATTCATCCGATATTTATTAAAGATTTGGAAATGCAGCCAATGAATGAATTCTATAGGAATGGTTGCACGGAATGGTATACATGTAAACATTTTCTAAAACTGAATTAATTTTTTTATGAATTAAACTTAAATTAATCCTTTCCAAGCTCTGAGATAAATTTATAGCATTTGAATTTTTAAAATTCTATGGATTAAGCACCGTAAGTTGTTCAGTTTTCACGTGAAAAAACTGTTATACTCCATATAAAAAAAAATTATTTTTCACGACAATGAGTTTCACGTGAAAATTGTGCAAACTTAGTTTTCACGCAAATTTAATGTACAAGACTATTATTTTTCTGGTGAAAAAGTGACATTTTGTGTTAATTGTGATTGTGGCTTTGTTATAAAATTAAAATATTGTTAATTTTTTTAACTTAAATTGCAATTTAAAGCATTTAAAGTCTGAGAGAAATTTTTTCACATGAAAAACAACTTACGGTGCTTTATTCGGTAATATCTTCGATGCCATTTTTTAATTTTGCTTTATTCGAAAAGGTATTTTAATACCAATAAATGCTTAGAAACTAAAAATTAAAGAATTGTTATTTTCTAAATTCATTTTCTATTAAATTTTGCAGATAACCAAAATGTGCCAAAATAGTATCGGTTGTTCCATTGTACCAATCAATCTTAGATTGTGCCAAAAATCCTAACACTGATGTAAAAATACGTATAATTTCAGTTTGCAAATCGGCACAAATAGACATATTTATTCGCATTTAAAAGTTGTTTTTGATTTTATTCAATTAATTTTAACAAAAAACCAAGTTTCTTTTGCTTATTTCTTTATTAAATTACAATTTTTAATTTAATTTCACAATTGTTTTTTGTTTATAATTGCATCAGCTGTTTTACCAAAGTTTACCCGAAGAAAAAGTCTGGGTAAATTTTGGTAAAAAGGGAAGCACTAATACACTCTCATTAGCGCTCTCATTTACCAAATTCTCGAGTACGGGAACGCTTTTGGGTAAATTTCGGTAACTTTGGGTAAATTTCGGTAACTTTGGGATCGTACGGGAACACACTGATTGTGAACTATTTTAATTTATATGTATATGGGTGATATCAAAAAATGTGATCAAAACCGTGTAACCAGCTAATTTCTAATGCATAGATAACATTTGAGTTATATATCACCTGTTTTACAAAATTTATAGAGCAATTCCATATGAAAGCGATCACCTTTTGGACGACCCCTCTCCGATTCTAAAATAAATAGTCTCAATCGATTGCCCAGCAAAAAATAATGTACCTACATATTTTTTGATTTTTATAGTGACTGGTTTAGTGGTGTTGTACACCACTGTCATGTGACAAAATTGAAGAATTCTTCATAAGGGACCTCATTGAAACTACTAAAGCGATCGCAACGAGTGATAGCTCGTTGGAAAGGTATTGAATCAGGCTTTAATTGAAAAATAAAATTTTCCTAATTTTTCTCAGAAATTTACCTTTTTCCCCATGAAAATTAAATTTTCCCATGAAAATTAAATTTTCCGATTTTCCACAGAAGCTCCTAAATTTTCCGGCTAATTTTTTTTTTTGGATTCCTCATGATTTTTGCTTTAAGAATCAGCAATAAAAAAATGGGCCCCGACTCCTTGTTTGGACAGGAGAGGAGCATTTAAGAGACCACCTTGTTCTCATTGTTTTTATATTTTTTATAATTGAATTATTTGTAATTATTTAACATTATCTTATTTTATTATTAAAAATACATTTTAAAAATTATTTTACAGTTAAAAATACATTTATGAAGAAAAAATCAATTTTTTTTAAGAGCCCCAAGTTGAGTGTGTAGTGAATATGGTCTGCCTGCCTTCACAAGATCGGCCATAAATCCATGGATAATAGCAGCAGTGGCATGTAATGGCACACCAAACCCGACTGAGGCTACAGGTCATAAAATGTTTTGTAAATTTTTTAAATTACCAGGTAATAAATATTTCGCCTAAAATGACACGTGCAGAAACAAGTCATAAAACACGGATTTTCCATAAATATGGCGAAATATTTATTACCTGGTAATTTAAAAAATTTACAAAACATTTTATGACCTGTGGTCGGCTTATTGGCAGTAACCAATTAAGTCCCTCTTTAAAAAACATTTTATGACCAGTAGTTCACGCAAATTTTCCTATTAAAGAAAAGCAAATATCGCTTATTTTTTTTTACCTATTTTTTACCAAAAAATAAATATAAATACTTCACACACTCTGAGTCAAATTTTAGTTGAATACTAAACGTGAAAGTGTTAAAGTGTTTTTTTTGTAAAGTAAAGAGTGAAGCTGTAAAGACAATTTAAAGTAAAATGAATAAATTTTTCTGCAATCCGTTTAACAAGAGTGGACATCGTTCGAAAAAGATAAAAGTATTAAAATTAACTGGTGTTTCGAAGCGATACATGAATGAATTAAATATACAATACGGTGAAGAAGCAGAATTCATTTGCCCCAAGTGTAAAATCGATTTGTCTCAACAAGCAAATGCATTGAAACAAATGCAACTACAATCCGAGAGTGAAATGACAATTGAACAAAATGTTTCATCTGATAGTGAGGCAGACATTCCGATGGTCAATATGTCTTTGAGTCCTTTGAATGAGGCTATTACCACTTTAGGTGAATCGCCTATTACAAAAAGAAAGTTGCGAAGTGAAAAATACAGGAAAGAGAAAAAAGGCAAGGTTATGAGTGCAATCGCGACAATATTTGATGAAGGCTCTGATAACGAATGCAGTCAAGCAGATGACGTTGATGACGACAAACAAATGATTGAGCAGTTGAAAAGAAAATTCAATTTAGCGACCACTTTTCCGGAGAAATATCTCATTTTATCTGTGCTGCCTCAATCATGGTCTATACGCAAGATTTCTGAACAGTTTCAAACATATTTTTACATCGCGAGAAGAAGCAAAGAATTAGTTCGACAGAAGGGCATATTGGCGACTCCCACCAAGAAATTTGGCTCAAGGACCCTCAGCGAAGCAACGGTGAAATTGATTCAAGATTTTTACTGCAATGATGACAACAGCCGCGCCTGCCCAGGTACACGTGACTATGTTATCACACGTGAAGATGGAGAAAAAGTACACAAGCAGCGCAGATTATTATTATGTAATCTATCCGAAGCATACCATCAGTTCAAAGAGAAATACCCAGCAGAAAAGTGGGATTTTCTAAGTTTGCCATCCTACGACCAAAAGAATGCGTGCTGCCATTAGACAGGCACGGAACGCATTCAGTCTGCGTTTGCATGTTTCATCAAAACATCAAATTAATGTTCTTTCCATGCAAGAAATTGAAAGTATTTCACGGTGACATTGAAACATATAGGGACCTCCTGTCGAAGTCGTTGTGCGCATACCCCACCGAAAATTGTCATCTGTCCAAATGCGACAATTGTCCGAAGATTGACGAGCTAGAGCAATATTTGGCAGAAAAGTTTGAACAGCTGTTAATTCAGGAGGTGCATTTCAAACAGTGGATAATTATCAGCGGCAGATGTTCCCTTGAGACCGTGGTAAAGCAGATTCCGGAATTCATCGAGGAATTCGGATTCAAGTTGAATGAACTGAAGGCGCACCATTTCATATCCGAGATGCAATCGAAATTTCTAAAGGAAAGTAAGGAGAAATTAGCCCAAAATGAATTCATTGTGATAAGCGACTTTGCCGAGAATTACACTTTTCTCGTTCAGGATGAAATTCAGGCTTATCACTGGGCAAACGACCAGTGCACGGTGCATCCTTTTTGCATTTATTTCAAAAACGAAGATAACGAACTACAGACCGTAAGCCTTGTTGTTGTCGCGGAGAGTTTAGCTCATAATTATGTGTCCGTTTATTTATTTCAAATGAAACTGTTTGAATTCTTAAGATCAAAATTCGATGCAATCGACAAAGTAACGTTTTTCTCAGACGGCGCGGCTTCTCAGTACAAGAATAAAAAAAATTTTTACAATCTTTGAATAATTGAAGAAGAACAAAACTGCAAGGTCGAGTGGCACTTTTTTGCGACATCCCACGGTAAGGGCCCATGCGATGCGTTAGGGGGAACCCTAAAACGCATGGCGACTAAGGCAAGTTTGCAAAGGCCATATACTGACCAGATCTTAAATGTACAACATTTGTTTTCGTGGATTCAAAGCAAGGAAATTGCCATTAACACAGTTTTATGCACTCAAAAAGAACACGATGCCATGAAGCGACGAATTCAAAACAGATATAATAATGTCAAAACTATAACTGGAACGCAAAAGTTTCATTGCTTCATACCAAATATTTCTGATATGTCAATTAATGTAAAGCGGTACTCTTCGTCTGCCGACGTGCTAAATTTAAAGTTACTTTAATTTTATAATGATGCCAAGACAATTGAAATTTTTAATAAATATTGTAATTAAGTATAAGCAGCAAAATAAGAAAGATTTTTTCTTCATAAATGTATTTTTAACTGTAAAATAATTTTTAAAATGTATTTTTAATAATAAAATAAAACAATGTTAAATAATTACAAATAATTCAATTATAAAAAATATAAAAACAATGAGAACAAGGTGGTCTCTTAAATGCTCCTCTCCTGTCCAAACAAGGAGTCGGGGCCCATTTTTTTATTGCTGATTCTTAAAGCAAAAATTATGAGGAATCCAAAAAAAAATTAGCAGGAAAATTTAGGAGCTTCTGTGGAAAATCGGAAAATTTAATTTTCATGGGAAAATTTAATTTTCATGGGAAAAAAGGTAAATTTCTGAGAAAAATTATGAAAATTTTATTTTTCAATTAAAGCCTGATTCAATACCTTTCCAACGAGCTATCACTCGTTGCGATCGCTTTAGGTCAACTCAATGAGGTCCCTTATGAAGAATTCTTCAATTTTGTCACATGACAGTGGTGTACACCACCACTAAACCAGTCACTATAAAAAAAAAAAAAAATATGTAGGTACATTATTTTTTGCTGGGCAATCGATTGAGACTATTTATTTTAAAATCGGAGAGGGGTCGTCCAAAAATTTGCCAATTTTGATCGTTTTCATATGGAATTGCTCTATAACAATCTGACCAATTTTTGGTTAATACATAGAATTTGTGACCAATTTTATAGGCCAAATGTAAACTCAGTAACCAGTAACTCATAAGGTTTTTTAACTTTAATGGCTTATATTTCAATAACCAATGAAGCTAAACACTAACTGTAGGAATTTTTATGAAGAGGAAAAGTAAGGCTCCTAACAAAAATTAATACATTTTACAAACTTCTTTGCTAACACGACTTCAACTCTGTAACGATTTTTCGTCATAATTTTTGATAAAAATGCATACACAAGAATTTTGGAGTTATCTATTAATTATATGGCGAAAAGTATAATGTTATTTATACTCAAATGATCGCTGGACTGTAAATAATCATCTAGTGTAACAGACTTGAAGTTTTTCTGCAGGATGTAACATTCCCGAGATGAAAAAAGAAGGTGTAAGCATTACACGATTTTGTTTCGGAAAGAAAATTCTAACAAAGTGTTTCTGAAAGAAAACCAAAAAAGTAACCAAATGTAAACTCAGTTACTGTAAACTCCATAACCAAAATTGTTTGCATCAGATTGCATTCAAAAAAATGTAGGTAAATGTTTAAAATATTTTGAAATAACCATAAACAGAGGTGATTCAACTAATATTTATGCGTCAAAAGATGATTCAACTAATAATTTTGCGTCAAATCAAAAAAGTTATCAGTTTTTTACCCTAAACCGCTGGAGCGAAAAATGATTGATTTTGCATTTCATTGGTTTGGAATCGATATTGCGAGCCATTACTGGTATAAGTTGGTCAAATTAAATTTGTTTCACACAATTTAATAATTTTTTGATCTCGAATTTGTTTTTAATATATTATTTTGTAACTCACAACCGCTGATTGGATTTCAATTTTATATTTTTGAAAATCATTTAAAAACACCAAAGAATTGTATTTTTATTCGCGAAACCGCCAATTTGATAAACACAAATTGTATATTATTGGAAAGCATGTTCAAAACCCAAATACGAAAAACTAATAAATTGAAGAGAATTCGTACCTACTAGAGGGCTGAATGAATGTCTTACAAAATATTCTCTTGCATGCGCTGATGAGAGATTTGACGATTTTTAATAATAAATTTAACAAAAATTGACCGTTTTATTTATTTGTAGCTATTTACAAGATGTTAAAATTCAGATCATTACAAAAAAAAAATAAATAAAACAGAAAAAAAAAATATTTTGGTGTTGTATAAGAAAATGTTTTGTGAATGTCTTGCAAAACATTCATACTGGCCGCTAGTACCTACGCAATTTTTTTGTTACATCTTTTGCTTGCAGAAATGTAAACCCCGTTACCGCAAAAAAAATTAAAATTGTGCAAAAAAAAGTTATTGCGGCAACTTGTAGAAGAGATTATTTGCAATTAGATTTATAATGACTAAACTTACTGATTCTATTAAGAAAAAACCGAAATATTAACACGTTTTGCTTCTCACAAATTTGGCCCAAAAACTTATCGCATTTTTTGATTTCACCCATATCCTTTGTCGAAAACCTACATTTTTAAATCCAAGTGCGTAGCAGCATGTGTATTTACTTTAAAGAAAACCTTCATAATTTTTCATTAACAAATTGCTTTATTTATACATTTCAGCAATTACAGGAAATTAAAACAAATTTTCACATTTTTACACTAAAAAACAATATAAGAAAAATTTTTAAATATATACATATTTGTGTTTTGGAACAAACACCGGATGTTAATTATTTTATTTCTGACCCTCAAGTAATTTTAACCAAAATAAACTACATATAAAAATCAAATCATTTACAACATACTTCAGAAACAACAGAAATTAAAAAATGAGTAAATTATAACAAAACAAATTTTACGATATAGCGAGTAAAATGGTGAAAAAGAATACAAAAAAATTAATAATTAAACCACATACAATTAAAATTCGAATAAAACAAAAGAACGAAAATATGTCCATTAGGGCGGGTCGATTTAATAATCGCCCATGGCTCAGTAAAAATTGCCGAAGGAACCATACCTCTAAAACGAATTCTACTACCCCCAACTGTTGACTTTTGTCCCGTAGGGTCAAATTTTGAAAAATCACACTTTGACCCATTTAGAGTGCCCCAATCGAGTCCAAATGTATGACCGACCCCCACTAACTTTGGAGGGCCGATCCACCCATGCCAGTGGCACACCCCCTGGAACTCCCCTGGGGGGTTCCCCATACAAACATTTTAAAAAATCACTATTTTTGGCACTTTATTTTATTATTTTTTATTTATTTTATTTATTTTTATTATTTTATTTATTTTTTCTCTTTAGAAATTTATTTAGTCAGAACATATGTAAATGAAAAAATTAATTTAACTTAGTAATAGAAAAGAAAATAAAAAAAATTACTGTTTGAAGTCTTTTTTTCTTTCAAGTCTGGGCAATTTCGCACGGCTCTCTAATGTCGTCACCATAACAGCCTCTACATTTTCCGGTATAACTCGTTGGGAAACGCTAGCTAGCAATTGAACGTGTCGTTCTGTTGCAGGTCGTAAAATAGGTTGTGTGGGTTTTTTAAGCCACCACAAGACACAGCTGCATGTCGTAAACTTACTTAAGCTAAATCGGTTACAGGTAGAATTGAGCATAAAATTATCATAAAGGATTTTCCAGAAGTAATAAAAGGCGCACTTGCTTAACAGAATTTGTGGTCAGATTAACGTTTAATTTACATGTAAGTACTTTATGGGCAGTTTTGACAACAAAATCGGTTACAGGTAGAATTGAGCATAAAATTATCATAAAGGATTTTCCAGAAGTAATAAAAGGCGCACTTGCTTAACAGAATTTGTAGTCAGATTAACGTTTAATTTACATGTAAGTACTTTATGGGCAGTTTTGACAACAAAATCGGTTACAGGTAGAATTGAAATTACCATTTCATTCTTATTACCTCGTCTCCTAGACCATATATAACGCAACAGTTTTTGTGAATGCATTAAGTCGTTGTGAAGAACTGGAAGTGTGAAGTGCTAATTTGAGATAAAAAAATATTTAAAAAAAAATCATTCCAAATCAAGAAGTTTACAATGAATCCACCATCCTCTACACCGCAAGATGAAGCAATAACAACATCAACAACTATCGAAAACCCAATGAGTCATATACCCAGGCATGATGTTACTGTTTTTGGTGTGTCTACTGATTTGACTGATCTTAATTTACCAACCCATCTGGATATCTTGAGATATTATTTTTACTTGAGCGAACAAAAAAAGTTGTCCTATAAAGCATTCACTATTCAAGTACAAGATAAGTTGATTGGAATTTGGGAAAAACTTGGTATGGAAATAATGCTGAAAAAAAGTGTATGTAATAAATTGAATAGATTGCTTGACAAATATCAAGAGCAAATCAAGAGAAGAAACAAACCCCAACAATTTACAGAGTATGTAAAATCTCTGGAAACAATTTTTTTCATTGGAACATGTAAATGCGATTTGAAGGCAGCTCCATGTGCATACGGTTTGGTTCCCGAACGCCTCAAAGAGTTTATGCACGATCAACATAATCAGAGAAGTCTAACAATGGATGGATTTGCGATGGAAATTGAAGAGCAAGGAGCAACGTCTATGTCATCAATGCCAACATACCAAGATCCCGATGATTCAACATACTCACCGCCACCGGTTCAAGAAGATTTGGATATAAGCACAAGTTCACAATACACACAGAGATACGATTGTTTTAACTTTGCCTTGGTATGTGACAGATTTGGCGTGCCTGATAGAGTAGCATCAGCAATGGGAACAGCTCTTTTCCAAGATTTTAAAATGAAAGATATCCATGGCAAACCTCTCATCATGGATAAATCGAAAGTTCGCCGAGAAAAAGAGAAATGCAGACAAGAAGTGCTTCGCAAACGGTTAGATGATACCAATTTGTTAGCATTTTCATTCGATGGCAGAAAAGATGATACTTTAACGAGAGATACAATTGATGAGAAATACTAGAATGGTAAAAGAACCTCATCTTGTTATTTTGAGAGAACCGAATTCTGAATTGATTGGTTACGTAAGACTGGAACATGAAACCGCTGAATACAAAACAACCAAATTAAATGATTTTTTCAACGATAAAAATATATCACTGGATGCATTAATTGGCATATGCACTGACGGTGAGCCAACAAACACTGGCCCAAACGGTGGAATTATACGACGATTCGAATTGCTGTTAAAAAGACCATTGCATTGGTTCGTTTGCCTTCTACACTTCAACGAACTTCCGTTTCGGCATTTGTTTGAAGCTTTGGATAAATCAACCAGCACTGGACCAAGATCGGCAACCGGAAAATTGAGCCGTCAAATCGAAACTTGTGAAACTCTTCCGGTAAGTTATTGCTATCACTCATTTATTATAATTGTCAACCGTTTTTAATTGTTTTATTTTTATATATTTTCAGGTGGTGGACGGCTTTCAGAAAATTGAGTTGAAAAATATGCCCCCTGCTCCAGAAAAAATTGAATTTTCCACCGATTCCAAGTACTTATACGACATGGCCCATGCAATTTCTAGCGGCGTGGTTTCAGTGGATCTGGCAAACATCAAACCAGGGAAAATTGTACATTCTCGGTGGCTCACCAAGGCCGCTAGACTATTACGATTATATGTGACAACGGAAAATCCAGATGCAAATTTAAGAATACTGGTTGAATTTATAATTACATGTTATGTGCCAATGTACTTCAATATCAAGTATTACAGCTCTGTCGTGTACGGTAGTAGATTATTTTTCAAATTCATTAGTTGGTCAAGATTTCTAGAACCTCGTTTACGCAAAATTGTCAATAAAGTAATTACAGATAATTCATATTATGCGCATTCGGAAAATATCTTGTTATCAATGTTGTTTGATGATAGCAAAGAAAAGCGCGACTGTGCTATCAAGATAATTCTACGCTATCGAACCGATGTTGACGACCCAACGGGACTTAGAGCTTATAAAAAACCAGATATAAACTTTTATTGCACAAGTTACACGGAAATGATCAATATGAATGACATAAATGACGTATTTGAACCACCATTCACGCGAAGCATTCCATACGATACTTTGAAAGAATATTTAAATCAAGATGATCCACCGTTTAATGATCCAAAAATTCCATCACACATACAAGAAACAGAACAACACGTTCAATTGCTAGCTAGCGTTTCCAAACGAGTTATATCGGAAAATGTAGAGGCTGTTATGGCGACAACATTAGAGAGCCGTGCGAAATTGCCCAGACTTGAAAGCAAAAAAGACTTCAAACAGTAATTTTTTATTTTTTCTTTTCTATTATTAAGTTAAATTAATTTTTTCATTTACATATGTTCTGACTAAATAAATTTCTAAGGAGAAAAAATAAATAAAATAATAAAAATAAATAAAATAAATAAAAAATAATAAAATAAAGTGCCAAAAATGGTGATTTTTTAAAATGTTTGTATGGGGAACCCCCCAGGGGAGTTCCAGGGGGTGTGCCACTGGCATGGGTGGATCGGCCCTCCAAAGTTAGTGGGGGTCGGTCATACATTTGGACTCGATTGGGGCACTCTAAATGGGTCAAAGTGTGATTTTTCAAAACTTGACCCTACGGGACAAAAGTCAACAGTTGGGGGGTAGTAGAATTCGTTTTAGAGGTATGGTTCCTTCGGCAAAGTTTCTTATTTTGATCCCTAGAATACGATTTTCTTTGAGCCATGAGCGATTTTTTTGCCTCCCCACAAATCGACCCGGCCTAATATCCATTATAGGTATTCAGTAATGTATGGGGAATTTTGGAAATTAATTTCCAGAGCGGGATTATGCAAATTTGTTTATTTTTTTATTCTCTAGACGCAAAAATACTCAGACATGATTTTCCTATTTATGATAACCCTAAGGCTGCGTTCACATCTGCATCGAAATTCGGAAGGTTTCGGTATTCACAACTGTGAAAAAACAATAAAAGTGATGTGATATTACAGTTTAAGATAAAACAAGGCTAAATATTAATAACAGAAACTTGTTATTGAAAATGTGTTTCTTATTTTTCAAAATATTCTCCTTTATTATCTACACACTTTTGCGTGCGTTCAAACCACTTGCCACTGCATTGAGACACATCCGCGTGAGACACATTCAAAACATGGTTTTTGAATGCTTCTACGACTTCTCCTGCTGACAAATCGTTGTCGAAGTAGTTTATCTTTGATGTGCGGGAACCAAAAAAAGTCATTGGGTGCCAAGTCAGGGCTGTATGGCGGGTGACCCATTAAATCGATCTTTTGAAGGCTCAAAAAGTCACTTGTTTGAGTTAATGTATGAGAAGAAAAATCCCTTTTGGAGGTTGGTTTTCTCATTTCTCCGAACTTTTCTGGCAAACAAATGCTGATGTACCATTCAGAATTAACTGTTCTATATTGTTATTGCGGCACTGTTACCACATGACCAGAGACTATTAATTATAGAGATAGGAAATCAAAACTTACACTACCCACAGGTAGAGGGTCCTAAAATTTTGTATTACCTGAGCAACTATTTAGTATCACTTTAGTATCAGCTCATATTTAAAAACTCAAAAACTGCTCAAAATAAGGAAAAAACAAGCGCGGAATATATTCTAATAATAAAATTTGAGATATCCGTTTGTTTTTTTGCTTTGTTGTTTGTTATTATTTAAATTTAAATAAAAAAAGGAAATTGTTAATTTTTTGAACAAAGTGCCGCCTAGTGATAACGATGTCGTTATAACTTATTTTTTATTGTTGCCATACCCCTGCACATGACCAGTTTTTCCAAAAAAGAAAAAAAACAGGGGACCTTGTGTTTCGAAATGCTTTGGAAGCGAACAAATTTTGTTGGATGTCGTTTACCATGAAACACTGATTTTGGAATACCTTCACGAAATTCGGCCTGGAGAGAAGCACGTCCACGATTAACTTCGATATACCAGCGTTTTGCAGTGGCAAATAATGCAGCTTCATCACCAGAAGTTCTAATTAATTTGTCTATGCCCTCTTATCCACCGAAAATCGTAATAAATAATTAACCGAAATTGTCCACGTACACTCACAATATATTTTCCATAACCGATTGAGGTTTATTTGAAAAGTAATAGGTAAAGTTTGTTTTCAATTGAAGAATCAATTAAAATACATTGAAACATATTGTTTAACTTTTTATATTCGTCAATAAAAAACAAACTACAAGAAATATTTATCTTCTGTAGGAGTTGATATTTTCAGTCAAATAATCTATTTTTAGATTTCTATTTTTAGAAAACATAATTTAAATAATTTCTTTGTTTTCTGTTTTAAAACAAAAAATTAAAATATTTTCGGGTTTCAGTTAAAAATTGACGATTGTTTTAACAGACTTTTCAATTATCCTTTCATTTTTTAATTGTGTTTTCAATTAATTTAATATGTATTTTAGGTGGTTTTTAACGACAAAATATTAAGTATATACATAGTTATAGAAAAAATAAAAAAAAAAAAATTTTTGGGATGAGATTTGAACCAACACCCTCAAAAATTTAAATTTTGTCAATGCCTGACCTTCCAGACATCTACACCACAACCGATTTGAAAATTGTATAAATTAAATTTGAATTTAAAATATTTCGAAATATTTATTTATACAACAAAAAGAAATTTAAACAAACAAATGTACCCAACACACAATTTGAATTTATAAAAATAATTTGAATCTATCGCACGACTAGAAAAACTGAACTTCGTTTTATATCTAAATTCTTTTGTTTGTTTTAACTTAAAATAGTGGAATATTAAATAATATGAATTCAATCAGTGTTTACGATAACGAAATTATCGAAATTGATTGCCAAATTTATTTGAATTGTTAGTAAAAATTTTTAAATTGATTTGATAATCACGGGGTTGCCGGGTTGTAAAAATGTGAAGAAATCTCGATGATGTCAGCTGCTAGCAATAGGGTCGGCATATACGACTAAAATATTTACCATACAAATCGTTTTAAATGTTCACCATACAAATCGTTATAAAAACTAAAAATATAAAATACTAAAATAAAATTTAAAAACAAGCTTTTTAATAATGCCCTTTGAGGGGAATTTTTTACAGAGTTTTTATTTTTAATTTTGTGTGGAAGTAAAAACGAAAGATTTTATATTTTATGAATTTTTTTTTATTCTCAAAAAGTTTTATGCATGTCAGAAATTAAAAAAATACAGGGTTATAAATTTTATTCAAATGAAAATTTAACTTAAAAAATCAAAAAAAGTAAATCTAACGCAAGTTCTTCTTAATTAAAATTAAATTTTATAACTGCAGTTAAACACAAAATTCTAGGGGCTTTGATTTATGTAAATGGTTATTTCTAGTCAGTCGACTAATCTTATTCTCATCTAATTCAGAGAGTATTGTCACTTTTAAGATAATTGTCGTCAAACAGGATGATTTTAAAATCTTAAATAATTTTATGATAAAAATATTTTTGTGCAATTTTGCTCCAAAGTTTAATATCGATGGCTTAATAAAGAAAGACGCTACACAGAGAGAATTTTGCTGGACGAGTTTTAGTGAAATTTTTCAGTAAACTGTTGAAGTTTTCTTCACAATATAAATGAAAAATTTGTGAAATTCGATGAAAAAGCTTCGTATATTTTATGAATATAGTTTTAGTGAAACTTTTTCATGGAGCGTATGAAACTTTAAGCAAATAAAATGAAATTTTTAATAATATTTTATGAAAAATTCCATTAATTCAATGAAAAGTATCAATGGACGAGTTCCCGTGAAACTTTATCGATTTTATGCAAAAGTTCATTAATATCATGCAGATAATTCTCTCAGTGTATCTTTATTCTTAATTTCTATAGAGGGGAAGGCAATAAAAATATAAAAGCGGTGGAAATATTGTTTCTCAGAATGAAACTTTATATTAATACAAAAACAATAAAATAAAAATTATAATCTAAGTTTTTCAGATTTCCATTTCCTCTAGTGGAATATTAATTCCAGTTAGGGCCTTTCTGCATTAAGCATTAAATTTATATACCAAAAATTTGAAAAGAGCAGCATGTTCGTTGTTACATTTAGGGCATTTCTTTTAACTATTATATTTATGTGTGATGGGTAATTTGAAATTTAAAAAGATAGATTCAAATAAAATAAAAACAATTTGAATTATAAAAAAATGTTTATGAAACTATATGTATCAATATAGTTTGGCTCAAGGGGTAAGGCGATGAACTTCTAAACCAAAGGTCGTTGGTTCGAATCGTGTCTGGTGTTGGAACAAAACAAAATTGCTTTGAATTTAAAACGAAAGAAAATTAAATTAAAGAGAAATTAAGTAAACTAAGAACGTGTCTGTTATGTGTGCAGTGTTTTGAAAATTGAAACAAAAAAAAAACTTTCGAATATGAAAAAACAAACCAAAAAATCGTTTTTTTTACGTTTTGTCAGTTAAAAATTGATGATTGTTTTAACAGACTTTTCAATTATTTTTATTTCTTTTATGGATTGTTTAAACAATGTTTGAAAATAAATAGCAAAATGGTTTGAATATAATGAAAAACCAGTAGTCCTCTTATTAATTGTGTTTTCAATTAATTTGATATGTAGTTTAGGTTGTTTTTAACGATAAAATATTGTGAGTGTATTAAATAAGGCTCAAAAAACAAAAAGCTCTGAAGCCTCATTCATACTGAACCCAAAACTAGTTTTCGATTTGAAATTTGTATGGGATTTGACAATCGAAAATACAATAAATTTGAAAACTACTAGTTTTGGGTTCAGTATGAATGAAATGAGGTACAAGGAAGGTCATGGTCAAAAATGTTAGATTTTCTAGTCGAAATATCAGCTGACCCCTAACAAGTCTTAAAGTGGCGTCCAACAATATAAATATGTAGTTACTTCCTATTAGAGATGGGCGCGTGACACGAAATTTTCGTGATTCACGCGTGAGTAAAAATGATACTACTCAAATTAAATTTTTAACAACTTTTAGTTTTACAGTTCAAATAAATTTAATTCTCTTTAATTTTTTTTAAATTTATTTTTATCTGTTGAAGGCATGTCCGTACCCGGATTTCATTCTTGCCTAAGGAAATCGTCAGTTGGGCTTTGGGGACAACTTGAAAAACTATGCTACATGGCATATGGCATTTTTAAAAAAAAGCGATTTTTAACATATAGGTTGCTATACATAAATAAATTTTTTTTTATTGATTTTTTATTTTTCTTTTAATTTCTGCTTTACTAAGGCATAACATTTATTAAGGTCGATTTTACATCAATTGGTTAAACCAAAAAAGAAAACTAAAAAAATCCATATTAAACGCGAACAGTGTTTTCAATATCAGGTTTTGTGCATCTGATGTTAACCCTAAATATGACTACAGGTCCTGTGCCAACATTTCACCACAAAAAATTTATATTGATTGCATTTGAAAATTTTTGTATATAAAAAACTTAATCTAGAACCACTAAACTTTAAACACATTTCTGTACCTTGGATCGAAAAATAAAGTACGCCATTGTATTCAGCATATCCGAAATATATAGAACTGATGATCAGATCTCCATTAGTTTTTGCAGTGTTACTTTAGTTTATATATAAATAACTTATATTGAATAGTTTCCTTAAAAAATTAAAATTAAAAACAAATTTCATATTTTTCGTGATTATTTAGTGACCGTGAGTATTTCGTGAGCGTGATTTAAATTAGAGTATCACGTGAGCGTGATTATAAAAAATTGTTCGTACGTGAGTCGTGCGTGACTATTATTTTTCCTTCGTGAGCGTGCGTGAGCGGGAGTCAAAATTCACACACGCGCCCATCTCTACTTCCTGTTTTTATTAGAACTAAATGCATATGTGTATTCTACTTAAAATTTAATGTCTTTAAGGCTTTCTTTGTTGTTCTTCCCAGTGGTGGATATAGAAATCTCGGGATTTCGATGCAGATAGTACATCTGATTTAATTTTTAAATGAGGTGGGCGATAAGCTAAAAACATTTTCCAGCTAATATAAAAAAATAAATCAGATGCATTGCAAAAAAATATGTTCCTTTAAAATGTTTCAGGGTTGGCAGGCAATACCGCTAAAATACCCTTATCGATTCAAAACCCTTTCAACTGACTTCCGCTACCCCTAAATACCGTTACTGAAATAACCGAAAAACTCTTATCTCTACAATACCGTTACCGAAATAACTGAAATACCATTATCCCCACCCAGTGTAGGAAATCATTATCAGATATGTCGTATTATCAGATACAGTGGTGGCCACGAATTTAACACATTTCAAGTTTTTTCTAATTTTATTGTTGTTGCCTTTATTTTTAAAGATTAAAATGGTGACTAAATTCGCCACGAAAGGCAAGGAAATGGTTCAGAAAATTGTACAGAATTTTAACGTAATGTTTGTTTTCTCATTTTGTCACTTGTTTTAAGTGGGCGTGGCTTTTAACAAAAAATTAGCGATATCAACCTTTTATCAAATTACATAGTAAAATTTAGGCAGTACTGATCGGTTCTGAACTAACTGTATATTTTTGGAAATCCTATAAAATTTCCTTATGTCCTGCATTATTTTTATCTACCCGATTAAAAAAAATTGATATGGGGCTAAATTTTGATATGTAATTTAACATGAGTCGTTATATAAGTTTATCCGAGAAATGGGCCCATATAATTTCATAAGTTTGCATCAATTCAGTTATAATTTGATGATATCAGATATAAATGTATCCGAACAATGGCGCGATATAATTTGATCAAACTTTATATAGAGCAATTCCATATGAAAACGATCAAAATTAACAAATTTTTGGACGACCCCTCTCCGATTTTAAAATAAATAGTCTCAATCGATTGCCCAGCAAAAAATAATGTACCTACATATTTTTTTTTTTTTTTTATAGTGACTGGTTTAGTGGTGGTGTACACCACTGTCATGTGACAAAATTGAAGAATTCTTCATAAGGGACCTCATTGAGTTGTTTAAAAAAAAAACTACTAAAGCGATCGCAACGAGTGATAGCTCGTTGGAAAGGTATTGAATCAGGCTTTAATTGAAAAAAAAAAATTTTCATAATTTTTCTCAGAAATTTACCTTTTTTCCCATGAAAATTAAATTTTCCCATGAAAATTAAATTTTCCGATTTTCCACAGAAGCTCCTAAATTTTCCTGCTAATTTTTTTTTGGATTCCTCATAATTTTTGCTTTAAGAATCAGCAATAAAAAAATGGGCCCCGACTCCTTGTTTGGACAGGAGAGGAGCATTTAAGAGACCACCTTGTTCTCATTGTTTTTATATTTTTTATAATTGAATTATTTGTAATTATTTAACATTGTTTTATTTTATTATTAAAAATACATTTTAAAAATTATTTTACAGTTAAAAATACATTTATGAAGAAAAAATCTTTCTTATTTTGCTGCTTATACTTAATTACAATATTTATTAAAAATTTCAATTGTCTTGGCATCATTATAAAATTAAAGTAACTTTAAATTTAGCACGTCGGCAGACGAAGAGTACCGCTTTACATTAATTGACATATCAGAAATATTTGGTATGAAGCAATGAAACTTTTGCGTTCCAGTTATAGTTTTGACATTATTATATCTGTTTTGAATTCGTCGCTTCATGGCATCGTGTTCTTTTTGAGTGCATAAAACTGTGTTAATGGCAATTTCCTTGCTTTGAATCCACGAAAACAAATGTTGTACATTTAAGATCTGGTCAGTATATGGCCTTTGCAAACTTGCCTTAGTCGCCATGCGTTTTAGGGTTCCCCCTAACGCATCGCATGGGCCCTTACCGTGGGATGTCGCAAAAAAGTGCCACTCGACCTTGCAGTTTTGTTCTTCTTCAATTATTCAAAGATTGTAAAAATTTTTTTTATTCTTGTACTGAGAAGCCGCGCCGTCTGAGAAAAACGTTACTTTGTCGATTGCATCGAATTTTGATCTTAAGAATTCAAACAGTTTCATTTGAAATAAATAAACGGACACATAATTATGAGCTAAACTCTCCGCGACAACAACAAGGCTTACGGTCTGTAGTTCGTTATCTTCGTTTTTGAAATAAATGCAAAAAGGATACACCGTGCACTGGTCGTTTGCCCAGTGATAAGCCTGAATTTCATCCTGAACGAGAAAAGTGTAATTCTCGGCAAAGTCGCTTATCACAATGAATTCATTTTGGGCTAATTTCTCCTTACTTTCCTTTAGAAATTTCGATTGCATCTCGGATATGAAATGGTGCGCCTTCAGTTCATTCAACTTGAATCCGAATTCCTCGATGAATTCCGGAATCTGCTTTACCACGGTCTCAAGGGAACATCTGCCGCTGATAATTATCCACTGTTTGAAATGCACCTCCTGAATTAACAGCTGTTCAAACTTTTCCGCCAAATATTGCTCTAGCTCGTCAATCTTCGGACAATTGTCGCATTTGGACAGATGACAATTTTCGGTGGGGTATGCGCACAACGACTTCGACAGGAGGTCCCTATATGTTTCAATGTCACCGTGAAATACTTTCAATTTCTTGCATGGAAAGAACATTAATTTGATGTTTTGATGAAACATGCAAACGCAGACTGAATGCGTTCCGTGCCTGTCTAATGCCAGCACGCATTCTTTTGGTCGTAGGATGGCAAACTTAGAAAATCCCACTTTTTCTGCTGGGTATTTCTCTTTGAACTGATAGTATGCTTCGGATAGATTACATAATAATAATCTGCGCTGCTTGTGTACTTTTTCTCCATCTTCACGTGTGATAACATAGTCACGTGTACCTGGGCAGGCGCGGCTGTTGTCATCATTGCAGTAAAAATCTTGAATCAATTTCACCGTTGCTTCGCTGAAGGTCCTTGAGCCAAATTTCTTGGTGGGAGTAGCCAATATGCACTTCTGGCGAACTAATTCTTTGCTTCTTCTCGCGATGTAAAAATATGTTTGAAACTGTTCAGAAATCTTGCGTATAGACCATGATTGAGGCAGCACAGATAAAATGAGATATTTCTCCGGAAAAGTGGTCGCTAAATTGAATTTTCTTTTCAACTGCTCAATCATTTGTTTGCCGTCATCAACGTCATCTGCTTGACTGCATTCGTTATCAGAGCCTTCATCAAATATTGTCGCGATTGCACTCATAACCTTGCCTTTTTTCTCTTTCCTGTATTTTTCACTTCGCAACTTTCTTTTTGTAATAGGCGATTCACCTAAAGTGGTAATAGCCTCATTCAAAGGACTCAAAGACATATTGACCATCGGAATGTCTGCCTCACTATCAGATGAAACATTTTGTTCAATTGTCATTTCACTCTCGGATTGTAGTTGCATTTGTTTCAATGCATTTGCTTGTTGAGACAAATCGATTTTACACTTGGGGCAAATGAATTCTGCTTCTTCACCGTATTGTATATTTAATTCATTCATGTATCGCTTCGAAACACCAGTTAATTTTAATACTTTTATCTTTTTCGAACGATGTCCACTCTTGTTAAACGGATTGCAGCAAAATTTATTCATTTTACTTTAAATTGTCTTTACAGCTTCACTCTTTACTTTACAAAAAAAAACACTTTAACACTTTCACGTTTAGTATTCAACTAAAATTTGACTCAGAGTGTGTGAAGTATTTATATTTATTTTTTGGTAAAAAATAGGTAAAAAAAAATAAGCGATATTTGCTTTTCTTTAATAGGAAAATTTGCGTGAACTACTGGTCATAAAATGTTTTTTAAAGAGGGACTTAATTGGTTACTGCCAATAAGCCGACCACAGGTCATAAAATGTTTTGTAAATTTTTTAAATTACCAGGTAATAAATATTTCGCCATATTTCTGGAAAATCCGTGTTTTATGACTTGTTTCTGCACGTGTCATTTTAAGCGAAATATTTATTACCTGGTAATTTAAAAAATTTACAAAACATTTTATGACCTGTAGCCTCAGTCGGGTTTGATGTGCCATTACATGCCACTGCTGCTATTATCCATGGATTTATGGCCGATCTTGTGAAGGCAGGCAGACCATATTCACTACACACTCAACTTGGGGCTCTTAAAAAAAATTGATTTTTTCTTCATAAATGTATTTTTAACTGTAAAATAATTTTTAAAATGTATTTTTAATAATAAAATAAAATAATGTTAAATAATTACAAATAATTCAATTATAAAAAATATAAAAACAATGAGAACAAGGTGGTCTCTTAAATGCTCCTCTCCTGTCCAAACAAGGAGTCGGAGCCCATTTTTTTATTGCTGATTCTTAAAGCAAAAATCATGAGGAATTCAAAAAAAACAAAAAAATTAGCCGGAAAATTTAGGAGCTTCTGTGGAAAATCGGAAAGTTTAATTTTCATGGGAAAATTTAATTTTCATGGGAAAAAAGGTAAATTTCTGAGAAAAATTAGGAAAATTTTATTTTTCAATTAAAGCCTGATTCAATACCTTTCCAACGAGCTATCACTCGTTGCGATCGCAACGTTTTTTTTAAAACAACTTTCAATGAGGTCCCTTATGAAGAATTCTTCAATTTTGTCACATGACAGTGGTGTACACCACCACTAAACCAGTCATTATAAAAAAAAAAAAAAATATGTAGGTACATTATTTTTTGCTGGGCAATCGATTGAGACTATTTATTTTAGAATCGGAGAGGGATCGTCCAAAAGGTGATCGCTTTCATATGGAATTGCTCTATAGTGGTATAAAATTATAGCTGAAATGGTACAAACATATAGAAAATGAAATATTGTTGTATCCGGTTTATGCACTATAAATTTCACTGAAATCCTAAATGTATACAGAAATATTTATCTGAGAGTTTGTCAGACCTAAAACTTCATGAAAGCTATTAAACTTTTTTTGGATTTTGACAAAAGGACATTTTACAGGAAACCACAAACACCTTTACTGTTACTTTAAACTGTTTGTATAAATTTTCTAGCGATTTCTTTCCATCGCAAATTTTATTTTCAACAGCCTATGATAAAATTACCTTCAAAAGTATAAATCCTTTTGAAGAAAATTTGAAAAAAAAACTTTGAATCGATTTTTTGAAATTTTGTAACTCATTTCGACTTAGGTTGTTTTAGAAAAGGAAGTTTAAAATTTTAACAAAATTTAAGAGCTTAAGGAAAAATAATTAGTTTCGTCAAAATGATTTAAGAATTCACTTATCCTTTCAACAGTGATTGCAAAAATCCAAAAATTAAATGTTACAATTTATTACTTTCTTTTTAAAATTGTGCGCGTAAAATAGACTATAGTGAAAATTCCTAATGCTGCAAATAAAATAAGTTCTTTTGTCAAACGTAAATTAATAAAATTTCGAAAAAAGTTGATTTTAGAGGTTTTACATATTTTAATGTATAAAATATGAGGAATACACAGAAATATGCGAATTTTAGTGGGATATTTTGTAAAACGCAACGCCTTGCGTTGCGTTGATTTATGTGCAAATTGTTATTATTACAAAAACAATTTGTATGTAAAACAACGCAACGCAAGGCGTTGCGTATTCCAAACTAACCCCCTTAAAGTTATATTGTCGTCAAAAATCTTGGAAAACGTTCTTAAGTCGATTTAAATTGTTTTGCCAAAAGTCCTTAGATATGATTACATACGAAGAGAGACAAAAAAATTGTCTAGTGTTTGATGTAATATAAAATTATATCAAAAAGGGAACTGTCAAATTTTCTACTGTGACTCTGAATGGGGTATATATAATTCTATCCAAAACGAAATCGTGTTTTTTGAAAAATTATATCATATAAAAAGATATATTATTTTGGATTATGTGCTAAATAGGTATATATAACGTCATATAAAATTGGATTATCCGTATCGAATTGTAAATGCAATCTACAATTATATACTGATCGATATGTAATAAGATGCAACTGAATATGACATCATATTATAATTTTTTGAGAAAGAAAAAATTATATATGGATACATATAATTATGTGCTGTTATATACACCGGTGTACAAAAACATACATGGGTATACAAAATTATACATTATTTTATACAAACGTTTTTACTCGGGTACAAATAGTGACCAGACTTAAAATTGCACCACTTTAAACATGGCCAATTTTTCTTCGTTTGTAGCGATTTTAAAAGAAAGTTAACAACACTGAAATTTTAAGATAAAATGCTTTTTACTATAACGTAAAAAATCTTGAGTCATTTGTTACATTGTGGTAAGAAAAGCATAAAACTATTTACTTTAAAATGTCAGTGCTGTTAACTTTATTAAAAATCGCTAAAAACAAAGAAAAATTTGAACAAGTTTAAAGTGGTGCAATTTTAAGTCTGGTGACTATTTGTAGATAAAAATAATGCAGGACTTAAGGAAATTTTATAGGATTTCCAAAAATATGCAGTTTGCACAGAACCGAACAGTACTGCCTAAATTTTACTATGTAATTTGATAAAAGGTTGATATCGCTAATTTTTCGTTAAAAGCCACGCCCACTTAAAACAAGTGACAAAATGAGAAAACAAACATTACGTTAAAATTCTGTACAATTTTCTGAACCATTTCCTTGCCTTTCGTGGCGACTTTAGCCACTATTTTAATCTTTAAAAATAAAGGCAACAACAATAAAATTAGAAAAAACTTGAATTGCGTTAAATTCGTGGTCACCACTGTATGTCGATATGTAACTACCCTAGTAAAAATGATTTTTATATATTCATATATGATTTTTATACAATAATTTATGATTTTATACAATTATAACTTGTCGAGTATTGTGAAACATATATTTTTATATGATTATATCACAAGATATTTAATTATATAAAATTATATTAACCAGATCCACCATTTTCCGGATCAGATAATATATTTTTTATATAATTATATTAACCCATACATGATTTGATCCGAAAAATGGTGGATCTGGTTAATATAATTTTATATAATTAAATATCTTTTGATATAATCATATAAAAATATATGTTTTACAATACTCGACAAGTTATAATTGTATAAAATCATAAATGATTATATAAAAATCATATCTGATTATATAAAAATCATTTTTACTAGGGTTGTTACTTTTGTTATAATATTTTTTAGTACTTTGTGTGGCGATTTCGCGGAAAATAATAAGCTGTGCTTATAACTCAGCATACGAAAAATCTAGAAATATATCGTCGCTTATATGCTTACCAGTATTGATAAAAATAATGAGTCTAAAAATAGACTTTGAAAAAATATATTATTACATAAAAATATTTTTTTATTCGTGCCGGGAATTGAACCTGGGACTCCGGATTGCCAGCCGATAGCTCTACCATCTGAGCTATCTCGACATATTATATTTGATAAATAAAAACATAACACAATACTCAATTCCTTATTGTTATCAAATCTTAAGTAACGCACTGCGGTTCAAAAAAACCATAATTACCTATTTTTCAAACGTATTTGATTAAATTATTTTCTTTTGTATTATGTTTATAATTTTTCAAATTGTTAGTTTTTAATTGTAAGTCAAAAAACAAAAAAAAAATATTATTTTTTTTATTTTTTTTTTTATTATTATTATTATTTGTGCCTTTGCTATTATAAACATAGACAACTTTTTGAACTTATAAATGGCTTATAAATCGAATTTTTCATACAGAGATCATTTTGAAAACGTGTTACAAGATTTTGAAATTATTATGCCATAGGTACCATATTATATATATGTTTGATTACTTTATTTTTTCTTCATAATTAGTTCTTAAGTTATTAAATTATAAAAAGTATATTTAACGAATAATCAGTTCTTCACTGCAATATAAGACTTTAAGTCTTGTGTGTGGAACAACAAAATAAATAAATAAAATAAAATACAAGAAAATAAAAAATGTTTGATGCATCGGGGATGCGGCATATCATTTCTAATGGACTTTTGGACTCAGATCACCAATATGGCTTTAGATTTTCAAAGTTAGCTATACAGAAAAATCGAGTTTTAATTACGAAATTAATAATATTAATTAAAATTTCCCCTGAATTTAGGATGTCTTTTAATTGTTAATTTGGAATCCAAATTAATTTGGAGTCCAAAATTTTCCATTTATTTTTCTTGTCCAGCTTGGCTTTTTAAATTGGTCTGGGACACATGAAATAAGAAAAGAATATACCGAATCTGCTAGACCAGTTCTGATATTTTTTCGACGCATTTAAAAAAGCAATATGATTTTCTCAAATATCGGTGACTTCTTATAAGCATGTTAAAAGCAAGAACCGATCTTATTCAGACTAATTTGCTTGTGAACTTACAGTTTAAGCCTTTTTCTAGTTCCAGACTGATAATTACATTTTAAGACATTATTTTCAGTTATTTTTAAGACTACATTTGTATTAAAAATCTTAGTTTTGAACCCTTTACCAAACCTGCTTCCCAAATGCAAAGTTATAACTAGTTTTTTACAATATTTTGCTACTATTATTTTAATTATGGATGATTTCACAGAGCTTTCAAATTAATTTTGTTATTAAACAACAATTTAATTATTTGTTTTGGGTTTTAAATCGACAAAAAATGTTTGTTTAGCTAATCCTTTAATATTATTAAGTATTTTATTTATTGTTTATTTATTTAATCCTTACTGAGTTAATTCACCACTGAATTCGTTCAATTTCATTTTCGGTCAGTGAACTAAAAAAAAATACATTCACTGAATAGAAAAACAAAAACTATGTTCACTGAATTCAAAGGCTGTTTTCTGCCGTTCAGTAGAAAAAAAACATTCATCTTGTAAACTATTCCAGTTCCGCGCCGACTTTTATTTATGCAGTCACCACCAAAAATGCAAACGAAAAAATTTGGTCAATCGAAATTCTTAAAATTCACTTTAATTTTTTTGTACACCTCTAATGTTTATCCATTAATAACTAATAATATCTCAACACAAGCTCAGATAAAAAATAAATAGCTGAAAACTTGATGGTTGTTTATATTGGCCAATAAACAATTTGCATATTACTTTTTGTTTTAGGCTGTCAACCTGTCAGTTAGTTCATCATTAACCCCTAAAAGAGTTTGTATGACGACTGACGATTTTGAATTGTAACAAATTTCAAATGTTAATAATTAGAAATGTGTTCAAATTCTAACCGCTAAATTATGTATAATCACGCATAGAAAATTTGCTATGTCATACTTAATATTACTATGATATTTACACTGGCTTGTGTGAATAAGAAAAACATTCAATTAAGCATTTAATTCACAAAATCGGCTTGCGAGCAGTCTAAAATAATTATTTTTTATTTTCGTTTATATTTCATAATATTCTACAAGTTTATAAATAATTTTGGTTTTAGAAGTCACTCCTAAGTAAAAAGTATTTACTTCGAAGTAAATACTTTTATTTATACACTCAAAAAAAATAAGTTAGTAGAAAAATTAGTAAAACGTCTTGTATATCAAGTGTACTAGTTTTCAGCAATTTTTTTGCTGAAATTCCGTTTTCAGCAAAATTTTTAGTTATATTTTTTTAGCACTAAACTAATTTTGAACTAAGGTTTTACTAATTTATTTTGCTACAAAAATTGTGCTGATAACCGCATTCATAGCGTGGACGACAACCATATAGACAAGATGTAGATGTCGCAGTTTGTCCGGAAACGGAAATGACAAAAAAGAAAAACAACTCTACACATATTCTATATTTAAATTTTCAGCAAAAAATTAACTAAAGTAAAATTTCGCTACAAGTTTTTTGAGTTTTTTGCAGTCTACTACTATTCAGCAAAAATTTTAATGATTTTAGCAAGGATTTTTTTCATTTGCAGTCGACTAAGTGTTAGCAAAACTTTTGCTGAAGATTACTATTTTTTTGGTAAAAATCAGCTCGCTGATTTTCAGCAAACCTTTTGCTGAAATTACGAACTTTTTTGCAAGCACGCTTCTGACTAAAAATTTGCTGCCACAGCAACATTTTTTGCTGACTTTTTTTTTGAGTGTATGACCCATTAAGTTTTCCTTAATTAAAAATACAAATGCATGAAAACTGAAATCTATATTGCTAAATGTATTTATTGCTTTTTCAGATACTCCGTTTACCATCTATACTAAAATATTAGATTTTCGCGATAAAATTATACCATATCCCAGCAAAAAAAGAACACCCTACTGCAAAACTACTGGCTTTTAAATAGTTTAGTTCAATATGAATTAAATTTTAGTTATCAGAAAATAACAATTTAACCTATTAAAATCGCCAAAAAATGTTGTTAAATAATTAGTAGACTAAAAAATTTAAATTCTAAAAGCTTTTATCCGATGTTTTTTTTTTGTTTTTAATGCAAAAAAAAATCTAACATTCTGAAATCAGCAATTTAATATTTTTTTAGCAAATATTTTTGTAGCTTTTAGCAGGATAGACTGCTATTTGCATTTAACTAAATTTATGGATAGAGTGCTATTTGCATTTAACTAAATTTAACTAAAATAAAAATTTTCCTAGATATAACAGTTTGTTTGCGCTATTTTTAGTCTACTAATATTTAGCAAAATGTTCTGTAAAATTTTACAATATAATTTCTCATTTTCAATCAACTAAAAGTTAACTCAAATAGAGCTACAATTCTGTAAATTCAACAGTTTCCTTGCCCTTCTTAACTGAATAGTGTTTAGCAAAATATCAAAATATTCGAAGCTTCAAACCCGAAAACCGACAAAAATAAGAAGTCGGTTTTCAATAAATACTTTAACCAATTAAAATAATTAAATATATTCCATGTTACTGAATATTGCATTTCGAAAAGGGCCCAGCTCCGTTTTTTCAAAATTTAATATTTAAGGTGTTTTCACAATGGCAGAGTGACTACTCTACAGCACAGATTAAAATGTTAACTGTTCAAAATGCATCGTAGAGTTACTTCAAAACTTATTTGACATTTCAGTACTTACTCCATATTTTCGCGACTCTTTTGCCATAATTTTTAGCGATTTTAATTTAAATAATATTTTTATTTTAAATTATACACTCTAAAAAATGTTTGTAAATTTACTACTATAAAATGGGTAAAATTTTGTTTAATTTTACGAAAATTCGGTAAATATAAACAAAAAATGCGTAAACTTTTTTCATACACACTTCCATACACAATAATACACACACAAAGTATTTTTAGACATTATGTGTTTATAAATAAACACATTGTGCCTAAAATTACTAGTGTTTTGTTAAATAAAATTTTTACTCACAAAGTTGGTAAATATACTATCCTATAATAGTAATAAGTACTCTGACATTTCAAATTGAAAAAAATTAAAAAAAAAATTATAAATTATAAAAAGAAAAAGCGAAAACGGATTATTTTTTGTGAATTACAACATTTCCACAAACACATTAGAGTCTGGAAATAGCAACATAAGCATGAAATTGTTTTTGGTGGTAGTCTAAACCTCATTTCAAAATTGAAAACGCCGTAAGAGAGATAGATACGGCCTACGCAGGAACAACTGGGTGCAATGACTCCTGCTCAACAAAATGCCTTCTTTGCAAGGGAGGCAGTCAACCAACAACCGTCAACAATAACGGGAGAATACGCCGTAAGAGAGATACGGCGTAGGCAAAACAACTGGGTGCAATGACTCCTGCTCAACAAAGTCAGTATTCATTGAGTACTGTCTAACTTGCAAAGAAAGCATTTTGTTGATCAGGAGTCATTGCACTCAGTTGTTCCTGCGTAGGCCATATCTCTGCGTTTACTCCCGTTATTGTTGACGGTTACTGCCTCCCTTTCAAAGAAGGCATTTTGTTTAGCAGGAGTCATTGCACCAGTTATAACAAATTTTTATATGAATTTTATACAAATGCCTTAAGATCCCAAAACGATTAATTTGGACATAAACGATTATGAGAGAATGACTTGAATATTATTATTAATAAAATACGTACTAAAAATTAATTTGTTATTTTAAAAAAAATTTTGGATGGTGCTTAAAGTTAGCACAACTGATGTAAATGTACGCATTTTATTGGATTTTTACGCACTTTCTGTGGATTTTTGCGCATTTTAGTGGATTTTTACGCATTTTATGCGTACATTTACATGTGAAACGTGCTTTTTTACACGCAAATTTAGTAAATTAACACACTAATTTCAAAATTCCATTTAATTTTTACGCACTTTCAATGTAAAATTACAAATTATTTGTGCACCAACTTAAACACAATGTGAGTGTTTTTTTCCATTACCCACATAGAGTAAATTTACCCAATTTATAGTAGGAGTTCAGTTTCCTACTAAAAACAAATTTCAACAGAATTTAATTAGAGTGTACCGAAAACACAAAAAATTTATAGTTATTTAATACTAGCGGGCAAAGCCCGCTACGTTATAAGCATGCCTTAAATTGTCAAATGTAATAAATTTTGGATAAAAAACACAATATTTCTTGTTAAGGTAAAATATAAATAATTAGTACTTTATTGTAACGCTTAAGTAGAAACACTATTTTTAGTCTCCCCATTTTTTGCATAAATAAATAATGTGGTTTACCAACACGTGAGCAGTAGACCGTACTTCAAAAAACAAAAGTTCGCCGTACATCCTGCAATATGAAGTATTTTTGCAAGGCAATTTCAAAAAAAAAAATTTTGTTTTTGCCGAACGTAGGGGTCGCCTTTTTCAATTTTTCGTTATAGCTTCGGCATTTAAAGTCGGATTTTAAAGTGTGATATATCGATTTTTGCCTCGAGATGACCAGTGTTTTGCTATAAAGGAAAAATCCAATGAAAAAAAAATTAAAAAGGCGATCCCTACGTTCGGCAACCAATATATAAAAAAAATTTCTAATGGTTTTATCGAAAAACTTCCTTAGCAAAAGTTTGATGATTTTTTGCGAACTTTAATTTTCTGACTTTAGGGTGGTACATTAGGGTGGTAGCAACTGAGATCTAGTGGGTAACTTCTAGAACGAGGTCAATGGCCCTTAGAGCAAAACACTGGTCTCCTCGAGAGAAAAACATCGATGTATCATACTTTAAGATCCAACTGTAAATGACAGAGATAAAAAATGGCGACCCCTACGTTCGGCAAAAAAAACATTTTTTTTGAAACCTCCTTGGAAAAATACTTCATATTGGCGCCATTTTTTTCCCGTAAGGCGGTACGCTCTAGTGAGCAGGTAACAACTAATTTTACATAATTAATGCCATCGGCATAGATAGGCTGGCCTGGGGCCCTTGAGCGTTCCCGGTAGGAATTCCTAAAACTCACATCCTCTAATGTCTACTTCGGAGGAGGAATCTACATACCAAATTCCAACTTCCTAGCTCTAGCGGTTTGGACTGGGCGATGTTGAGTAAGTCAGTCAAGTTAGATTTAGCGGCGTGCCTTAGGCCTAGTGTTTGGAAGTCAGTTAAACCGAAAACGAACTTTTTCGTATCGTGCAAGCCCGTTACTTTATTAGTTAGCACATCTTAAAGTTTAAAATGTATTTTATTTTGGATAGTAAAATTATTCTACGAAAGCAAAACATAATATTTTTTGTTAATGCATAAATCTTCAAAAGCCCCTTTCGATGCGAATGCCTATTAGAAGCTTAAATAAAAAGAAGCTTTGCCCCGAAGTCCCCAGGTGGCAAATGATCACAAATTTAGTGAAAATTAAGATTCAGGCTTATAATTTTCTATTTTTTGGTTAAGCAGAAGCCGAGGTTAAACATTTTTTACCCTACACCACCATGGGGAAAGGGTATTATGGGTTTGCGCTGATGTTTATAAATGCCAAAAATAATGGCATTTCATTCAGATTTTTCTCTACATGTTCTGTCTCGTTAATGTTTTGCCCATTTAATAAGTATAGGTCACTTTTTGGAATATGAACCAAATTGTATATGGTATAAGTTGTTTCATGTTCGGGTTTGACTGACTATAATTTTTGACTTGTTAAGTCTAATGTTTTATAGGAGCTACTGTTTAGAGATGCCCCTAAACTAATGCCCATTAGTGTGCCACTAAACTAATCAACTGCACTGTAATCAACGGTTTAGCTGAATTTGTTTTTACATATTGTTATTGTTGCTTAAAAGAATGCGTATTGATGCATTCTTAAGCATCAATACTAAAACCAAATTATTTTAAAAACACTCTAACTTAAACGATCAAAGAACACAGATCAAACAAAAAGAAAAACAGTGAACATTGAAACAGTTTGTAACTAACTTATTGTACAATTAACAATTACAACACAAATTACAAGTAACAAGTAAAAATTAGAAACTAGTACAAAAACTAACAATTAAACTTAATTCTAAAAACTAAATAAAACTTAAAACTAAATTTAAATTAAAATCAAAGGACCGTGTTTTAATTATTTAGGCAAGCCCTAAACATTTTGGTCCTCGCGAACCGGATCGATAAAAAACAAAAAAGTTTAAAAGTGATTTTTTGGGAAAACATAAAAATAAGTTTGGTTTAAAATATAGTGGAGTGATTTGAGAAAAAAAACTGACCTAATTTAAAACAGTGTTTTCTTAATTTACGATTAAACTAATGAAGCCTTAAGGAGGCGACCTTTAATTGCCCTTTAAAAATAAAAAATTTTAAAATTAAAGTTTCAAAAAGATATTGAAAGAGATTCAAAAGCCAAAAACTAACCCCTATTGTTGTAGTGTAAATTTGGCTTAAAAATATACATTGTACATAAATATCCAAAATTAAATTTGCAAAATTAAATATTTCAAAGTTGACCTACAGAGGTGACATTGATTTGCCCTTAAAAAAGATCCTTTAGAAACGAGTGCATAAGAACAAAATATAAAAACATTGTGAAAAATAACTGCCTAACAGCAACAACAACAAAAAGTTCTTCAAAAACAAGATCTGCAGCAACATCATCATAAACCAACATTGAAGTGCAGTAGCAGCATAAAAAACTCAGTCAACATTAAACAAGCAGCGATATCAAACACACACAGCAACCACATAAGTAAAAAACAACTTGAGTAAGTACAGAACAAAACAATTAAAAACAAAAAATAGATCGACAAACAATAGTGAGCCAAACAACAATAAATACATCTACCAAGTATTGTAACATTCCTGTGTTTGTTGTTATTGGCCACTTACTCTATTCTTTGCTGCTGCTATTGTTAAAGAAAATAATAGAGTTGCCGCTTGTTGACATTTTGTAATATTTCCGGGGACATTTATAATAACAAATCGGGATTTAAAATTTTGACCCAATTTGTTATAAGATCTCATTTTATCGCTAGCAGGTATTTTTTTGACCCATATAAATTAATTAGTTGCTGATAATTAAAATTTTGCCGACTTTTATCAACATTCTCTTTGACAAAAAATATCTTTTTATTGAAAGTATTCACCTTTTTGTTCCAAGTTTAACATCCTTTTTGTTTGACCTTACGTTTTTCGTCCTATTGAATTCAAAATGCCTCTTGATAAATTCGTTAACTGCACAAATGACTTGCTTGATTTTGAAAGTTTTCATTCTGAGACCGGAGCCGAAGATAATATTCACGCTCTAGAAATTCTTCGCGTCGAACTCGACTCTCTTTGGACCCAAGTTAAAAGATCCTATGAAGAATGCCGTGATTTAAAGCAGGGACCAGACGAAAAGCCTATTGATAAAAGTAAACTTAGGGATCGGTACAAAAAGGCCCTCACTGCATATAAAAGTTGTGCTGCTTCCATAAATGCTGAAATTCAAGCACTGTCAGATACAAACGTAACAGGAAACAACTCGGAAAAACAATCGGTCAACGAATCTCACCGATTAGATAATAATTCTGTCTCTTATATGAGATTGCCCGTATGCGATATGGACCCATTCCTTGGTGACCCCACAAAATGGCCCACTTTCAGAGATCTCTTCACGGCTATATGCATAAGGAGTGAAAAAATGGGGAAGGTGGAAAAACTTATCTACCTAAAACAGAAAATTGGTGGCGACGCTTCCACAGTTCTAGGAAACGTCCCTATGACCAATGCAGGCTTCGATATCGCGTGGGAAAGATTATTGAATAGATTCGATAATAAAAGAGAACAAGTTAATGCACAACTTCGAATTCTTTTTGATCTTCCGAACGTTTCAATTGACTCCGCTGCATCTGTGCAGAAACTACAAAGCGCTGCTAATGGTGTTTTAGAGACCCTTCGAACATTAGACATTAGTTATTGTTGTCGGGACCCAATTATGGTTTTCATTTGCCAAATTAAACTGCCGCGACCATTTGTAGAAGAATTTGAAAATTCTCTTGAGGACTGTGCGGAGATTCCAACGTGGACCCAATTTGACAAATTTTTAACAAAGAAATTTAAGACACTTCATTCAAGTGTAAATATTAAAGCTACAAAATTACCAGGTGTACAATCTCAATCTGAGGACAAATCTTTTAACAGGGCAAAGAAAACTCACTCATTACAAATAAATACAGCACAAATTGAAAACGGGTCAAGACCAAAGAATAATGCGAAACCAAACAAGGGCTCACGAAATGACCCTAACCTCACTTGCCCACATTGTAAAGAGTCGCATGCCTTAAGAATTTGCCCAAAATTTTTGGAAAAAAACGTGAATGACAAAATTCAAATCGTAAGGGTCACAAATGCTTGTTACAATTGTCTTGGTGTTAGTCACAGCGCAAAAGATTGCAAGGGCATATACAGTTGTAGAATCTGTCGCCAAAAACATGATACTTTGTTGCACAAAGGGACAGAACCACAATCTACAGCCCCGATTTACGACAACGGTACGGTGCGTCCAAGCACAAGCGCCGCAGCCCTCTCTTATAACTTACAGTCCGCTTCAAATTTTGCAATCCCCACGACTACAACACTGACCCTTCGTGCAAAACCCCCAAGCAATATTGAAACTTTACTGTTCACTGCAATAGTAGAAATCGAAACTAGAGGCGAAAGATACCAGGCAAGAGCGATCATCGACCCTGGATCACAAACAACGTTTATATCCGAAAAATTAAAAACCAAGTTGAAGCTACCCTCAACACGAAACCTAATTCAGTACAGTGGTATGACTAACGGTTCGGGTACTTCTACCAAAGCCTGTTTGTTTAATCTTTGCTCCAGAGTTGACCCTAATTTCAAGTTAGAGGTCTGGGCACAAGTGGTAAAAGACATGTCGCTACTTTTGCCAAGCCAAACGTTGTATCTACCAAATCTAAGTGAGGCTGCAGAATTAGAACTTGCAGACCCTCATTTTTATCAGAGTCGCCCTGTCGACTTAGTAATCGGCCTCGATATAGGCCCATTAATAGTTTGTTGCAAAACACCTATGCGCCTTGTAGGATCGTTTTTAGCGCAAAAAACCGTATTTGGCTGGGTAGTGGGGGACCATCAAATACACCAAATCGTACAGAAAATGCTGTTTCACTACTCAATACAACGTCCCTTGACCAAATCCTTACACGCTTTTGGGAGGTGGAGGAAACCCCAAAAAAGATTTTGAGGTCAGATGAGGACACATTTTGTGAAACCAACTTCCAATCTACAACTCGTAGAATCGAAAATGGAAGATACCTAGTTACCCTGCCCTTCAAAAATGATAAAGAGTTAGGGAATTCAAGAAATATCGCCATGGCCCAATTTTTAAGAATGGAACGGAGTCTTAGCCAAAAGCCTGACATTAAGAAACAGTATGATCAGGTAATTTTGGAATACCTTGAGCTGGGACATATGCGGAAAGTTTCTCCCCTGGATATAAATAGTACCCCAAATTATTACCTGCCGCATCACGCAGTAATAAAACCTGATAGGCTAACCACAAAACTTAGAGTAGTTTTCAGCGCCTCAGCGTCTTCAAATAAAAGAAGTTTGAACGACATTTTACATCCAGGACCCATACTTCACCAGGACTTAGTGCTCCAAATACTGAAGTGGAGATTCTTCCGATTTGTGTTCAATGCCGACATCACAAAAATGTATCGGCAAATACTAGTTCACCCCACTCAAACCAAATATCAAAGGATATTATTTAGGAAATCTCCAAATGATCCAATTGAAGATTTTGAACTCCTAACAGTGACGTTTGGAGTTAATTGTGCCCCGTTCCTGGCCATTAGAACGCTGCTCCAAATAGCAGAAGATTTCAAACATACACACCCCTTAGCATCACATATTTTGAAGCAAAATATGTACGTAGATGACGTCTTAGCCGGAGGGCACACCTTAAACGATGCCATTGAATCCCGAAAAGAACTATCTAGTGTTCTAAAATCTGCCGGTTTTGACCTGATGAAATGGACTTCAAACGACCCACGAGTCATCCAGGATTTGCCAAACGAGACACTATTACCTCTTGATTGGTTAAACTTATCCGAAAATGCTGGAACAAAGACCCTTGGGATAAAGTGGAACATTTCTTCAGACTCTTTCACTTTCACAGCCCCAGAAGTCGAAATAAAACAATCGTACACTAAACGCGAAGTGTTATCAACAATTGCAAAATTCTTTGACCCATGCGGATGGCTGGCCCCAATCATTGTCGATGCCAAATTAATCATGCAACAAATTTGGTTAGATAAAATCGACTGGGATGACATCTTGAAAACTCTCACCTACATGAAATGGCAAAAATTCGTACAAAATTGTCCTTTAATCAATACCCTGAAGATACCACGTTGGATTCACTATAGCCCCTCTTGTGACGTGGAGATCCATGGATTTTGCGACGCCTCAGAAAAAGCTTATTCTGCAACATTATACATCAGAATTCAACTTCAAAACTCCGTTCGCACTTTTCTTTTGGCCGCCAAAACCCGTGTTGCCCCTATCAAGAAAGTATCTTTACCCCGTTTAGAGCTATGTGGAGCCCTATTGTTAGCAAATTTAACCTTTGGAATCTTACCAAATCTTCAGGTACAAAATTTTAATGCCTTTTTTTGGACTGACTCTACAATTGTACTCGCCTGGTTAAATAAACCGCCTTGTTCGTGGAATACATTTGTGGGAAATCGAGTTTCTGAAATATCGGAAAAAGTTGGAACTCAAAATTGGCAACATGTCGAATCCAAAGAAAATCCAGCAGATGTCGCTAGCCGCGGGTGTACACCAAAAGAATTGGAAACCCATAACTTATGGTGGTTTGGACCTCCCTGGTTAAAATTACAAAAAAATCAATGGCCCATACCAATTTCTCCGACAGATACAAAAGATGAAGCAAAACCTACAAAAGTTTTAATAAACACCGTTTATGAAGACCCACTGGTACGCTTTTCATCACTACCCCGTGCTTATAGGGTAATCGCATACGTTTTACGATTATGGCGAAATACGGGCGCAAATCGGTCTCATCTTCGAATTTCCTCGATAGACATCACACCGGATGAAATTAGAGAGGTCAAAATTCGCCTTATAATTTTGACTCAGAAGCATTGTTTTTCAGATGACTATCAAAAGTTATCACAAAAAGTCAAAATTTCATCCAGCAGCAGCCTTTTGACCCTAAATCCGTTCATAGATGGACAAGGTATCATTCGAGCAAATGGGCATCTTGTTCAATCGCCAGCCCTAACGTATAACGAACGTCATCCAATTTTGCTGCCTCATAACTCTAAATTCACTCGATTGATTACCGAATTTACCCATAAAATTACGTTACATGGTGGAAATCAACTCATGATTCGAGTTCTAAGAACTGAATTCTGGATATTTAGATTGAGGCCCCTAGTTAAAAGTGTGATACACAATTGCATAACTTGTGTCTTATACAAAAAACAGACACAAAATCAAATCATGACTTCATTGCCGCCGGAAAGAACGAATATCTCCCGACCTTTCGAAACTACGGGAGTCGATTACGCAGGCCCCTTTGACATACGAAATTTCACTGGCCGAGCATGTCTCATCATAAAGGGATACGTCTGCATTTTCGTGTGTTTTACTACAAAAGCCGTACATCTCGAAGCAGTAAGTGATCTGTCTTCTCAAGCGTTTTTAGCCGCATTTGCACGTTTTATTGGAAGACGTGGATGCCCAGCTCTAGTCTATTCCGACAATGGAACAAATTTCGTTGGTGCAGCAGAACTTATTAAAAAAGAACGCCTAGAGTTTATAAAAAATCTGAAAAATCAGGTGATTCATCATCATAGCCATCAAAATCTTGACTGGAAATTTATTCCTCCCGGTGCCCCTCACATGGGCGGACTTTGGGAGGCAGGCGTAAAATCTTTCAAAACCCATTTAAGAAAAATGATTCCAAATATGAAATTCACCTTTGAAGAGCTGTCTACAATTTTGGCCCGAATAGAGTCTTGTTTAAACTCTAGACCTTTAAGTCCTGCTAGCGATGACCCTAATGACCTATCTCCATTGACCCCTGGACACTTTCTCATTGGCGCTCCATTAATGACCCCAGCTGAACCTGAATTATGCACTGAAAATTTGACGTTAATCAACCGCTGGAAACGCATCAAGGTCATCTATCAATCATTTTGCCAAAGATGGAAATCTGAATATTTAACTGAACTTCATCGCAGATATAAATGGAAAAATCAACGAGAAAACGTTAAAGTCAATGATCTGGTCGTCATCAAAGACAATAATCTTCCACCCATCGAATGGAAATTAGGCCGTATTGTTAAAACCTACTTAGGACCCGATCAAAACAGTCGAGTAGTTGACATACGAACAGCCAATGGAATATGCACTAGACCTATTACAAAAATAGTCGTGTTATACACAAACTAACATGACCTTCTTCGAAACCTTCATCACAAATCTAAAAGGAATGATGTCTACAAAAGAAGCCCCAAGAAACTCAAAACAATCAAATGCTTCAACTTGTAAACCCGAAAGATGACATCACCATTGCACCAATCATGGGGGGGAGAATGTTTAGAGATGCCCCTAAACTAATGCCCATTAGTGTGCCACTAAACTAATCAACTGCACTGTAATCAACGGTTTAGCTGAATTTGTTTTTACATATTGTTATTGTGGCTTAAAAGAATGCGTATTGATGCATTCTTAAGCATCAATACTAAAACCAAATTATTTTAAAAACACTCTAACTCAAACGATCAAAGAACACAGATCAAACAAAAAGAAAAACAGTGAACATTGAAACAGTTTGTAACTAACTTATTGTACAATTAACAATTACAACACAAATTACAAGTAACAAGTAAAAATTAGAAACTAGTACAAAAACTAACAATTAAACTTAATTCTAAAAACTAAATAAAACTTAAAACTAAATTTAAATTAAAATCAAAGGACCGTGTTTTAATTAGTTAGGCAAGCCCTAAACAGCTACTATATTTTTCGCTAAAATATATATGTTGCTCAAATATGTTCAACAGTAGCTGAGTTAGAGGAATTTCATTTATAAGCAGGGTTGGCAACCGAAACGAGTTAGCATTGATTTTAAAGTTCATACTTAAATGCACTTAGCACCATAGTATTGAAATTGAACCCGACTTGATTGGAAGAAGAGAATTTATGCGGTGTATATTCTTAGGCTGTGCGAATTAGTGTTTATAAGTAACCAAATGTTCTTCAATATGTAGAATCTCTGACACTAAAATGTTGATGTAAATCAATTAATCTAAATTTATTCGTTTGGGTTGCCAACCATGATTAAAAGACAAAGTACAAATTTTTTCCGAAACCGTTCAATAGGAAAGGAGGAATTGCACTTTAAAAATATTGGGTTATATGAGATGTACCACTACCCGTTTTCCCATCCCAGCCCCTTTTAAAGTATGCATTGTATTTTAATATCGTCCAACATATTTTGATATCGTTAAAATTTTAAGTTATTTTGAATGTCCCACGTTCCATTTCACTGATCCATTCCACTTTGGGGAAAGTGTTAAAAAATATTTTTAAAAAACGCAGTGCAAAAAAATTGGGTTGTGCGGTGCCACGCCCCCTCTTCATATACCACCCACATTTATCGCATTGTTTAGCAATATTGTTTATAAAGAGCCGTGATTACTTTGTTTGAAATAGGATTGAGAGGAGCCAAGAGAAACTTATTTTAAAAGGTAAAATTAGGAATGTCCCAACATTTCCATGTATGTTCTATCGTATGGTTGAAAAAGTTTGTGTTCACATTCAGACCTTTGAAGAAGTACTTTAAAAAAAAGTAATTTTTTTTTGAAATTGTCTTTTTTTTGACAGATACTTTTAGGGCAAAATACTTGTTTTTAAGAAAAAGTATTTTTCGAAAATAATTTTTTTTTTTGAAAAAAGTCGTTTTTGGAAAAAATAACATTTTTTGTTTTTGACCTAGAAAGAGTTTGAGAACAGTTCCCAAACTAACCAAATGTCTCCATAGTAAACTGTGGATTGAAAATATGTCCCCACAGCATGCGCTATGCTTACATATATAGGTATATATTAGAGTGTCCCTTAAAAATAGATTTGTCATTACACCACCCAGTTTTATTGGAAATGGTCCCAAATGGAAGAAATCGATTTTTTTTTTGTAAAACATTGACCCGTGCCGAAAGTTGGACGAAAATTGCCCCTTTGGGAAAAAAGTGTATTACTATTAAACATTCCCAAAATTCTAAATTTCGAAAAAAATTATTTTTTATTCCATTTATTCATTTAATATAGTCAAAATGATTCATACATGGAATTTTGACTTCATCCGATATCACTAACCCACTTTAGCCTGGAATCCAAAATGGCCCACGAATTTGATAAAAATGCAAAAACGTGTTTTTTTTTAATTAATTTTAAAGATTTTTTAAAATGCCTAATTTGGAGATGTCGATTGCTATTTGTACCACATAATAGTTGATATTAAAGAAAAAAAAATAAATTGCGAAAATAATAATTCGAGTTTGCGTTTGGAGCGACTGCTTTTGAGGACATTTTACAAAAATTACTCATTTTGTCAAGAATTTTAATGTTTTCATCAAATTTTACATGGTTTTCGGAAAAACAGCACTCAAATTTGGTTAAATTACACTTATCTTTTCATTTCTTTAAAAAAAATTAACCCTTAGTGGCATGGGGTCAGAAAAGGCCCATGGAACTTAATATTAATTATGACTACGAGATTGTAAACAGAGCTTTGAAGAATTAATTCCTTTTTGAATGAATTCACTACCAATCGAATTCAATTTTCTCTAGAATTGAATGAATTCCTTTTCTTAAGTAATTCACTGAATTCATTCAACTGAATGCGTTCATCAAACAACAAATTCAAAGAATTAATTCAATTGCAATAGTTCTTTTTATTAAATCAAATGAATTAATTTACCGGTGAACGCGTTCAATTTTATAAATCGAACGGAAAAAAAGTGAATTAATTCCTTATTGAATTAATTCACCAATGAATTCATTCAATTTCATTTTCATTCAGTGAATTAAAAAAAAATAAAATTACATTCAGTGAATTAAAAAAAAAAAATAATAAGTTCACTGAATTGAAAAAAAAATAAAATAAGTTCACTGAATTAAAATAAAATAAAATAAGTTCACTGAATTCAAAGCCTGTTTCTGCCGTTCAGTAGAATAAAACAATAATGTACAAATAAAAGTTTTAAATAATCAATTTTACAGCGTATGCTAGTAACAAATTAGAAACCGGATGCTGTTTATCAACCTACATGATTCAAAAATAAAGCCTTTTACTATTAAAAATAAAAACTTTACAGATATGGATAAATTTGGAAAAAAATATAACTATTAATTTTTCAAACTAGTTATATAGTTATATTTTTTTTCCAAATTTATCTATATCTGTAAAGTTTTTATTTTTAATAGTAAAAGGCTTTATTTTTTAATCATGTAGGTTGATAAACATCATCCGGTTTATAATTTGTTACTACCATACGCTGTAAAATTGCTTATTTAAAACTTTTATTTGTACATTATTGTTTCTTCTACTGAACGGCAGAAAACAGGCTTTGAGTTCAGTGAACTTATTTTATTTTATTTTAATTCAGTGAACTTATTTTATTTTTTTTCAATTCAGTGAACTTATTTTTTTTTTTTTTAATTCACTGAATGTAATTTTTTTTTAATTCACTGAATGAAAATGAAATTGAATGAATTCAGTGGTGAATTAATTCAGTAAGGAATTAATTCACTTCAAATTAAACGCGTTCACCGGTGAATTAATTCATTTGATTTAATAAATGAACTATTGCAATTGAATTAATTCGTAACAAAATAAGTCGAACGAAAGCAAATATGAATTAATTCCATTCAATATATGGTGCTTAGTGAATTAATTCATCGAATTTTTAATTCAGAATTGAAAAATTGAATTAAGTAATTAATTCTTCAAAGCTCTGATTGTAAAGCCATTAAATTTATAAAAAAAAAAATCTCAACTGGATAAAAATAATTATTTTGTGTAACGTGATCCATATGGAGTTAATTTTTATACTTTTGGCCAAAAACGCCCCACTAGGAAATTTACAGACTATGTGTTAGATACAGGGTTGAAAAAGCTACGACTAAAGTAGCAGTAGTAACTAAAAATGACGATTATTGTAGTAAAAAAAAAAAACAACAAAACTAAAAGTCATCACATCACATGACTACTACTACCACTATGCAAACTTTTCTGTAGCTCAGCAGTAGTACATAGCTTTGTTTTGAAATTGAAAACCACCACGGCATCAATCGATGTGTCTGCTACTAAATTCAACAAGTAGCAGTAGCAGCAAAATAGACAAGACTCCCAAATTACTACTCAGCTACTACTACCACTACACAAAAATTTTATTAGCTAAGCAGTAGCACACATCTTTGTTTTGAAATTGAAAACTACCGCAGCACCAATCGTCTACTTACAAATTAAGCAAGAGCAGTAGCAGCCAAACATACATGACTCCCAAATTACTACTCAGCAGAGTAGTCATAGAAATATGTTTGGTTGTTTAAAAATGAATTATTTGTTTGGTTTTTCCAGTACTGTATGTGTGTATTTTATATTGTTTTTGTTAAACAGTACAGAGCATGAAGATGCTAATTTGCCGTTTTGGAATATTCGATTGATTTAATGATTTATATTTTGTATTTTAAATTTTTTATTTTATACTATATTATATATTTTTTAACTCACCCCTAATTATGCGAGGTGGCTAAATTTTTTCTAAACTAAATACAAATAGAGAAAAGGGTTTAAAATTTCTTTAAAAATTGTTTTAAAAAATTTTCTACATTCAAAGAAACTCTTAAACCTGAATTTAGTTTGGAATTAGTTTAGCCAGTCCGCACCCACCCGTGGTACCAATTCATTTTTCAATATTTTATTTATTGTTTTAAAAATTAACAGTTGTAAGACACATAATGATAGAATTAGGGTACATAAATTTACGTCACAATTTGACAGCACTGTTTCAACGGTAAATTGTTAACAAGTGGTGGGCGAGAGCAAAATAAGGATACACACAAAATTCATACGTAGATCAGTATTTGTTGTTAGGGTTGTCAGACATAGTGCTTTTTTGCCAAACGTGGCGATTTACAAACACATTTGGAGATTTTATTCTTGAAATGGCGACGGACGGTTTTTACGCTGATTTAGGAAGTGGTTCGAGATTTTTATGGATTTTTTTTACACTCAGTATCTAATCTCACAGATTATGATTTTAACCTTTTATATCTTTGATTGAAAAGATAATATTTTTATAATTATTTGGTGCTAATGAAAACAATTTAGTCACGTCAGATTTAGCGTTTTTTATTTTTCACATTGAAGATTATCCCATAATTAGCCAGATTATTAAATATACTTTTTATAAAGTTTCGACAAAAATCGTTAACCGAAGTCCTAAAATAAAATACTGTTGACACTGCGTTTATCTGGTTTAGGCTTAAGAATGCTAAAACTGAGTTAAATTTAAAGACAAAATAACGGAAAAATTAGTTTAATTGAATCAGAACGGGTTTAAATTTTGCACTAACTTTTTTATATGAGTGTACTAAAAACTACAGTTGGGCATAGATTATCCGGAATGGTCGGGATCGGACGCATTTTGGATAATCGATTTTTCCGGTTAACTGATGTAAAATTTTTTACGCTTTTTAATATAAATGTTTGTAAAACATGTAAATATACACACTTACAAAATATAATGTTAATAAGTTTTAATTGCTACATATGTAATTACTTAAAAAAATTAATTTATTGTGGTTTGTTTCTTTTCCTTAACTTTCATATTTTCCGCTGAGAGCGGTAGACTTGTATTTTATCTTGTTCTCTAATATTCTATAATATTAATCTTTCTATATGTCCTTTGAATTTTTATGGCCATCTAAGAAATGTTCATAATGGCAACTAAAACTGCTTTCAGGGAAACAATTCCAAAAAAGGCTTGTTTCCTCTCCATTGTAGATTTTCTTATTTATTCGATTTTCCTTTGATGTGTATTCTTCCAACTGATTTACAAAAATTGTGGCAGATACATATTCGACAGATGCTTTGTGAATTCCATGCTGTTTTTTAAAGTTCTGTAACTAGCCTCGACAATATTCACATGCTAAGCTTATATTTAATTTTTAATGGAAGAACTTAGACTTTTCCATTATCATTAAACTGGAAATTGGGATCCCTTTAAAACGTTTTTGTCGGAACCCTTCGTATTTCGCTCTAATGCACTTTTTAAAGTTTTTCGATTTTGGAAGCGAGTAACTGAATCACTTTCTGCACAATATTTGAATATTTTATCTTTATTTTTTATTCAGTCATAAACTGTTTGTTTGCCCACTCCATATTTTTGTGATAGTGTTTGAACAGAAACATGTTTTTTTTAAATAGTCGTTGACTATATCAAATTTTTCTTGAATAGTTAGTACTTTTCTTTGCTTTTTACTCGATTCTAAAATTACACATCAACACTCCTTACTACGTAAATTTCAATTGCAACTAAACACCAGAGGAAAAACATGAAAACAAGGGAATAACCTTATTTCGTTTTAGACGCATATTAATTTTAGTGTTGCTAACATGTTGAAACCAAATTTCGTCAAAATAAATAGTAGATGTTTTTCAATCCCGGATAATTGATGTAATCACGGTTAATCGATTGAAATAAAAAAATCTTACTTTCCTTATAGATCCCGGATAATTGATGTTCCCGGTTAATTGAATCACGGGTAATCGATGCCCATCTGTACTTTAAAATGACCTTGTAGAAAATACTACTGACAGTAGCAGATTATTTTTGTAATATATCCGTAAGATAGGAACATCAAACATAAAACTGAATTTTAAATTGTTTTTAATCAACAAACATATTCGTCGCTGCTCCTAAGAAAATAGCTATTTGTCGATAAACTTTTTTGTGAGGAGACATACAAATCTGCTTTATTTCAGCGTTTTTCGGAACTTTTTGTAAATTATTTTTTTACACACATATAAACCAAACTTCAAGCTTTTCATTTATAAAAGAATTACTTCCAAAAAAAATGGCCAAGACACACAACACAGACCTAATTTAGGTGTTCCACAAATAATTTTTGAAAACAAATTGCTATTTTCTTAGGCGCAGCAACGATATGCTGATTTCAACTGAATAATTTAATTTCCATTAAACAACGTTTCTTTTAAATTATTGTATTTTTATAAATTTAGCAGGCCGTGATGCTCAACTTCATCGAAAATACGAGTATATTCTGTTATTTTAGTAGAATTTCAAACTATTTGTACGAGCTTTTTTTGTGAGTGTACTGGTGCTGATTATAATCATATTGCATACAAAGGGTCAATCATATTCAAATATGAACTCATAAACCTTTATTAATTTATAAGCCGCTTTTTTAATTAAAACATTTCAAGTTTATTATGTAATTTTGTATGGGCTTAATACACATCAGATAAACCAAAATCATTTATTCTTTCGCTAAAAAAAAACTACTCAGCATGAAAAGAGTCATATTTCGTTTTTCTATATTTTACTACTTTGTTTTTTCGTGTTCTGCTCTTGCTGTTTTTTTTTTTTTTTGGAGCAGCAGTATTTGTAGCAGTAGCAGTAGTAGTTGTTCATTTCGTTTTTCTGCTCTTACCAGGCTTGCCATTTTAGCACTTTAGGTGCTAGTTCTAGCACTTTTTTTTGGGAGTTAGCACCCAAAAATTTAAAAAAAGTGGTAGGTGCTAGTTTATGACTTTTTTAAAAATATTGAAATTTTTTAGCACTTTTTTAAATATTTCAATATCTATATGAAAAATGTCTTGAAACACTTCTCGAGTTCAAGAAATAACAGGATTTACAAATATACAGCTTCTCTGAATTGGGTTAAAGTTGAATAGTGAATAAATATATTTACCAGTCATGCCAACTTTTTGTTAAATATTGGCATAACAATATTTACGAATTTATAAAAAGAAGAAATAAGAAAAGTTAGTTTGGCATTTCTGACTTAAGTTCACACTAGATCACTTCCAAAAGAGTTCCAATCTGAAAAACAACATCTGATTGTTAACGGCAATCGAAATGACCTTAAAGTACAGCCCGAAAACCCTGTCTGAGGTTCACACAAAAAACTACTAGGGGTTATATTGCCTAGGCTGGCATAGGTATCATCTTTTGGGTGAAATTTAAAAAAATAGTTTTATTACCTATGCCAATATGTAATTATTTTAACTATTGGCAATGTAAATTCAACTAATGGAAACAGGTCACCCTTCGAACAAGTTTTTCGAAATTCAAAATGTCAAAATATAAATTAATTTTATTGTTTTCAATTTTCATTAAATTTTTAAATAACAAAATATTAAATTGTTAAATAACAAAAATAGTTTTTTATTTGTTCACTTGTTTGTGCAAATATATTGGTGCAATTAAAAGAAGCATATATCAATGTTTTTAAGCTATTGGAGTGGAATTATGGCCTTGTGGATCATTCAATTGAACCATTGATGGATGCGGATTTTAAATGTTTTAAAGGTAATATCTCTGCTCCCAGTACGTTCCCGAGCATACCCAATTTTACCAGAAACCTTTTCTCTTTTTTTAAAAGTAAAATAAATATAAATTTATTTTTCTCCACAGAAAAGTTATCCATTGTGCTATGGCGAATGCTTTCCATTTTCCTGAGCATCAAACTAAATGAGATAAAATCACCAAACTTGGATGTTTTGAAATGTACTATGTTGGGACCCAAGTCTTGTCGCTACTTGCTGTGCAAAACCTTTTAATTAAGCCTCCAATTATAATGTTGTGTATTTAGAAGAAAAACTCTTTGGAATCCGAAGGGTTTTTCATTAAAAAAATCATCAGAATATGGAGGCTTTTCTAAAGTAATCAGATTCTGAGGGTTTTTCTACAGAAATTTCCTCAGAATCGGAGAATTTGTATAGTACGAAGTCAACAGAAGTTGAGAGGTTTTCTAGAACAAAAGTCAACAGAAACTGAGGGTTTTCCATACGAAAAGTCTCCAAAAATTTTAGGTTTATCTATAGGAAAAACTCCTTTCTTTTACAGGAAAAATTTAAGAGAATTTAAGAGCATTCCTCTGAGAATTTTTATAGAGAAATAACTCAGAATCTTTGGCTTTATCTGAGTATTTTTTAAAAGGAAAAAGTATTCAATATGTTTTTTTTTTAAAAAAATTTCGTTAAAAAAGTAGTAACATGCTTAAGGTTTCTCTATTGGAAAACTCTTCAGAATCTTGGTGTTTCCCTATATTAAAAATTTATGAGCATTTAGAATTTTGATAACATTTTAATGTAAAAAAACTCAGGTTTTGAGGTTTTTATCTTTTGAAAAATTCCCAGATTTTAAGGCTTTTTCATAAAGATTTATGTTAAAATTCATAAATGCTTTATAAAGTTATAGGAGGCTTATGAAACAAATTTTGTATGAAAAATTTGTTTCGTAAACCTCCTATTACTTTATTAATGGTTTATGAATTTACACATTCGGTTTTAGACTCTAAAAACTTTTTGTTATAAAAAAATCCTTGGATTCTGAGGAATTTTTCCTATACAAATACCCCTCAGATTCCCTTATTCTTTGAAGACCTTTTCCTATAGAAAAACCTCAGATTCTGATGATTTTTTACAGATTATGAACATTTTTTTTCTATATAAAATTCTCTAGATTCTGAAGGCTTTTTCTTTTCTCAGATTCTGATGACTTCTTCGTAAAAATAACCATCAGATTCCAAGGGCATTTTTCTTCAGAAAAACTCTTACAAACTGAGGCATTTCCTATAGAAAAACCCATAGAGTATTAGGACTTTTTCTTACAGAGAACCCCTAAGAATCTTAGAATTCTTCTTATAGGATTCTGATTCTGTAGAAAGTTACTCAGAATCCTATCAAACTCAATAAACAATTCTATTAAAAATCCCCATAACTTAACGGCTTTTTCTTATAGAAAAATTATTAAATTTTGAGTATTTTTTTATAGAAAACATCTAATGTAACGCATAGTTAGTAATATTATATGTAATTTACATAGTTAAAAACTAGTGGAAGATGTATTTTTATTTATCTTTTAATAAATAAATTTTGATTTTAAAATTAGAAAATTTTGTTATTAATGCTGCTTTTTGCAATAAAAAAATACCTAATATCAACGTAATATTGCAAATATTTTGCCTATGTTGAAATTGGTAATACACATATTTCTCACAGTTGATTTAACAAAAAACATAGGTAATTTTTCGAACATAAAAGCCACATGGAAATTACCTATTTTTTATTGTAATAATGACATAAAACATAGTAAACTCTATGTTGCCTTTGCAAATAGGTGATATCACCCTATAATTTTAGGCAATATTACCTATAGTTTTTTTTGTGTGTACGTTTTAAAATAATGCAGAAGGTAAGTGTAAAGGCTGAGTTACCCAACCGTAAACGTATCTGTAACGAATCAGCTGTTCCGATACCACAAGAAGAAATGTATACGAATGGTTACTAACACGTAAATGTAAACGAACTTGCCGGATCATTCTGTTGAAATCAGAATTTTCTATCCGGCATCGAAACAGCTGAATGATTTTAGTCGGAAAAAATATGAAATGAATAAAGAAAATTGATTCAAACAACAGATAAGGAATAAAAATTAACAAATAAATGAAAAAATTTAGAATAAAATATAAAACCACATGAAATAGATGCTAAATAGTAATGTCGTTTACGATAATCTATAAGTGTACTTTTTAGCTACGGCACGGTACAGTTACATCACATTTACGTTTACGGTCCCATAATCCGCCCTTAAGTGACCACGTCGTTTTTTTAAGATTCGCGGTCGCTAAATGCTATAAAATGATGGCTTTTTGCATACTACGAGAGGTGGTTTAATTAAATCCATTTGGTAAGTCTATAAAATAAAATTGGATTATTTAAACTATTAATAAGTTTTTCGTGCTAATCGAGACAACCGTGGAAAGATTCGCGCATAAAATTAAAAAAAAAAAAATAGTGTAAATTTTGTGATAGATTATTAAATTAAGGCAATTTATGTGATCAGCACATCAAAGTGAGTAGAAAAATAATCGCTGTGCATGATTTTGTATCTTTTTGTAATTGCGAGTCAAAACTGTGGGTTGTCTAGGGGTTTCTCACATACTTTTAAAATATTTAAAACATGATTGGTTCACATTTCGTAAATTCGAGAGTGATTTCTATGCGTTTTTTTATATTTAAGAATTAAATTCAGTAGTATTGTACTTCATTCAGTAGTCTTAAGCTTTGATACATGATTAATTTTGAATTTGATGCACTGATTCCAAATTCTTAAATATAAGTTACCCGAAATTGATGGAATAATTGTTTTTCTGAGAGTGGTTTTCAAAAGAATTTTTTCCTATAACGCTACACAAATTAAAAAAATGTTGTATTTTAGAGAACAAAATTCATTATTTACTACCATCGTAACAAAAAGACTTAAGGTATTTGAATGCGTTTTGCATAGTATTTTAAAATACGTAAAAAGCTATTTTTGGCGTTTTTAATCCCGATTTTCTCAAGATAGAGAATTCGGAATAGAGATTTGGAATCAGCAAGTAAAATACTAAAAGTATGTACCAAGCTTCAACCGACAGAGACTTTTCATTTTGTAGAGGTGTATAATTCGTGTCAAATTGTTCTAAAATAGCCTTGGTTAAGTTTCTTAACCACAGAAATTTCTATGGTTAAATTTTAGCATTGGTTAGAAGAAATGCTTGGTTTAAATTTAGATAAGTTATTCAAAAAATATGTTTACCAGTGGTTAACCCTTTCGAACCCAAAGTTTCCTACAAGCAACTTCGTTGTTTTGTACCTATAACTCCCGTTATATTTATTTTTTTTTTCTAACAATTTTTTTTACTCAGTAGCATTGAAGTTCTAGAATACCTGTGTATAATTTCATATAGCAGTCTTTAATAGTGTTCATTTGCGAGCTATTTTTCACAGTGTCAACACACATTTTTCTTACAGCAAAATTTAAGGAAAAATAAATTTTTTGTTTAAATTAGTCTCAAAAATTGTGTGATGAATAAAATTCAAAAAATCAAAAAAATTTATGTAGAGTTTAGTAATAGAAAAAATATAAAATTAAAATTTTTAAAAAATTCTAACCCGTTCGGGACCGGCAGCATATTAATTTTTGAACTTTAATTCCAAATATCTCCGCTAGGGGATGCTGCGAAACCATAAAAGTAATAAAAAATATTTCTTTGGCATAGATCTACATTTACAAGAAATTTGGTTGGAAAATTCTCAACCATTTAAAGTTGGGGTCGAAAGGGTTAAGGCTAGTAGAGGTCTTAACCAGGGTATAAATTGAGATAAGTTAACGGGCCTTAATTTAAAAAAATACTGGCATTACAAAACCTTTTCCTTTTATGCAATTTCAAATTCAATTTTTTAGCAGAAAATATAAATTTTTTTAAAACAAAAGTTTAAAAATTTTAAATTAATTAAACTTATCCATATTTGTTAATAAAAAAATCGTATTCCTGGGTGGCCTATTTTTACTAATTTTTGATTTGGATGAACAAGATTATGTTTTGTTTTTACAAAAACATATAATTTATTGTAAGAAAGACAATGCCGGTATTAATGTTTCGATAACGGTACCATTAATGACACCGATATTCATACCCTTATTCGTTTCGGTTGCCAACCTTGGTATTTTTTTGTTATATCGAAATAAAGGTGACCAGTGGAGACGATATATTTAGAAAACATTATTTTTTAAATATTCCTATTGTTAGTTAAAATTATATTATGGATTATTTTGTAATTCGTACAAAGCAAACAAATTCGTAGTGGCAACTAAAAATGTATGATACAAAATTCGAAATATATCGCTCCAGTCTAGTTCTGTTGTAGTAACTGAATATCTGAGCACAAATTATTATATCGGTGGCTGAAATGAATTCAGCGCTTATACTTCTAATTAACCCCGTATTATGAATTTTCATATGGAAAAGTAATGTGTGGGAAGAGTTTATCTATATAGAGTATCCATCAAATGGATATCGCTACCTACGACACCAGCTTTTTTAACTTTTTCTTAAATTGTTTTAGAGCTTTTGTTTGATTTTTTATTCCTTCTTAACATTTTCGTAAATTATCAAAAATTTAACAAGAACCCTAGAAAATATCAAGAAAAACTTAAAAAAGCTGGTGTCATACGATTCATCAATTCTATATCAGTTCAATACAAAATAAAGCCATTGTCATACGGGCCTTTTTATGGTTAAAAAAAAATAAAACTTTACATCTCTTAAATGATAGTAGTAATTACTAAACATTTTTTGTATTTAAAAAAAAATCCTATTCAATTAAAACATTAATTGAAATTAAAAAAAAAAATGATATTTGAATAAAGTTAATATTTGTTCAAAGACTAATTTTATTTTACACAAATTTTTAATTAGATATTTTAGTTTAATAATATTTAAAAAGTCCTTTAGTTGATCATGAAAATATTTAATGTCATAAAATTTATCATTTTAAAGAACAAAAGCATCAAAAGCAGCCTTTTTACTTATTTATTTTTCTTTAATTATTGTTCACTCTTTTAAATTAATATGGTTACACTAATATTTTTTTAATGTTAAACTTTATCTTTTCACAAGCCTAATACTAGTATACAAAAAATATAACAAAAAATTGTTTACAACATTGTGGCAAAGATTGTGGTTACAAAACATAAAGGTCGTCGCAGCCAAAATACGGACACTTTATTTTAAAAATGTAAATATGACCAAAGTTACTTTTGAAATTTTTATTCATATTTTATATAAATGTATCTATAACACAGCTCTACAAAATAAGACAATATGTATAAGTTTCACAACTTTGCAGTGGTTTTAGGATAATTAGGCGGTGCTGATTTCGAATCTGCAACCAGTTTGTTCAAATTGGCTCTGGGTTTTGCACAATTCGCGATTTAAATTTTTCAGCCGATTTTTTCAATAAAAAATTTATAATTTAGTAACTACAGCTTCGGACAAGAGGACGATATATTGCTAATTCTGGACCTTTTACTTTCCAAATTGGCTTTGATATTTAAAATCGGACTTCGTCTTATATTTAAAGTTTTTTTTAAACCTTAAAAAATTTTGAAATTTTGACTTTGAGCGACTATTTTTAGAGAAGTTATCTCAATAACTTCTCTAAAAATATCAAAGCCAATTTGGAAAGTAAAACGTCCAGAATTTGTATATATGTCATATTGCATTAACAAATTATGTGCACTTTTAGAGCCTCTTGCAATTAAATTTAGACTTAAAATTAACAAAAAAATATGTTACTGGACTATTACAGAATTTTTTTTATAAAAACATCAGATTTCACTCACTATTGATTTATTCCGAAATTATTGCGATTTGCAAAGTTTATATTTAAATCGCGAATTGCGCAAAACCTAGAGCCCATTTTAACAAACTGGTTGCAGATTCGAAATCAGCACCCCCTAATTATCCTAAAACCACTACAATAATATTCACCTTTTTTGTAGTGCAGTCAAATTATTATACATATCGAGACCAGAGTAGGAAAATAAACTCTAACGAACGGTACTTTTAGGGTTGCGTACCGCACATCACGAACACAGTACACAAGCATATTGGTTGCGTAGAAAACACATACGCTATTCTCTCTAATTAGTGTTTGTGCTTATAAACGCAATCCGAATTCGGTACGCTACGGGTGTGAATATGTGTTGAAAGTACAGTACATAATCGTAGCGTCTGCGTTCATCAGACAATCGTAGTGTACCGCATTCGGTTTATGTACAAACACACAACCGCTAAAACGATAGATACGGTTTGTGTCCCTCAGCCGTACCCTACCCTACATGTTGTGTACAGTTTATTTTCCTACTCTGATCGAGACCCTAGATTCAATGCTCTATATCTACACAAATACAATTGTTCAGGAGAGTAAAAAAGCTGATTTACACGCTAATAAAAATTTTTTAAATCAATCTGTGTTCTAGAATATTATTTAAAAATGGCAACTAATTCCTATGTATACATATTTTGCAGTTATTTACGTCGCTAATGAAGAAATAGGGTTTTAAGATAAAATTTTAATAATAATTTATATTGTCACCAAGCCCTGGACATAACATAGCGTATTGAAAATAGCCGCTACTTATCTAGCTAGCTCACGGATGACAGTGTAGGCAAGAACCACTCTTCCGGCAGAGGGTCGGACACTAAAATTTATAAAACAAAAACTACATCAAAACTAAATTCATAAAAAAATCAAAAACTGAAACAAAATAATAATTTTTTAATAATATATAGCAGATTTGTAGTTCTGATAAATTTAAAAACTATTCATAATTCGGAGCACATTGACAGTTTAATACATTTTTTAAAAAGTCTTGTACAAATTTCTTTAAAAAATTACAATTAAGGTGCGTTTACAATGATGGAGTACTCCAATCTGTAGCAAATTTAGTTGTTTTCTCTTTCATACTAATACATTTTTGTATTTTGCTGTCTTTTTTTATTCCACTCCAGAGTCAAAGTTGTTCGACTCTGGAGTACGGATTTCCTGCACTCTAGAGTTAACATTGATCTGTTAACTGTTTAACATGACAAATATACCTTAAAAAACACATCACTAATTTGTTCACATCTCTAATTGTCAACAAATTAGAAAAAAAATAGCCGTTTTTTCTAATCACTTGGATTTAATAAATCCAAAAAGTATTTCTAAAAGTGCTCAACAGATGGGGTTAGATTCTCCCTATTTTAAAAATATTTTCTATCCGACACTTCTTTCATCCTAATTTTTAATAACGAATTCGATGATGAAGGATTTTACTTTAACTTTTAATTTTTAATTATATTTTATATAAAACAGCGATAAACAGTCTGCCTTTTCAGTTTTATCACTTCAATTTATATTTTTACACAATTGAAAAATTCCATTGCAATATTTAATATTAACTAATTGGATTTAATTAAAATACTTACTGTAGAGTGAAAAATTGCCATTTCTATTTCTCCATGTCCAAGATCGAAACTATGTATTTAGTGCGGTGTAGTGTTTTTTTCTTAACATATTTCATAAAAAAAAATTAATAAAAACCTTTTATTTGTTAGTTTTTCAATTTTTTTGTTTCTCTTTTAATTTTCGTTCGTATTTTTTTCTGTCATTAAATTAATAGGCTGTTTCATATATTTGTGCTTTTATTATGTATTTATTAAATGCAGCTTTTTTTTGGATTTAATAAATCCACTTTTTGTATGAAAAATTCTAAATCCACGTGATTAAAAAAACGCTAAATATTAAAAAACATAAAACGAACACAAAAAATTTGTGTTGGAAATTTTATTATAAAATACAAAATGATTTCAAAATTTAGACAGCTGGAATAAAGCCTAAAAATTCGCGAAACAAAATGTATGTATTTAAGTGTCAAATATTTTTTGAAGTAACTCTACTCTGCATTGTGAACAGCTAATGTTACAGCGCTTTCACAATGGTAGAGTGAATCTACTCTGCAGCACAGATTAAAATGCAGTGTTGCCATTTCAGTGCTTTTCGGGTATTTTTTGGTGCTTTTTTCCTTGCTGTACCCGGTGATTTTTTACAAATACCCTTTTAAAAAAAGCGGGTATTTACAGTGCTTTTTCAGATTTCTGGCAGTGCTTTTAGTGCTTTCTGTACAGTTTATATTTTTGGTATTTGTTTTCGTATTTTTAAATTTTTCTTGAATTTTCTGTCAAAGTTGAACAAATAATACGAACCATACGAAAATTACATTTTTTACAATGTTTGTAGAACAATTTTAAATAGCAACTTCGTTATATTTAATCTTCAAAATTTTGGAATGTTATTTTGGGGTAACCCTTTTTGGTTATTTTTTTTAACCTTTTTCATACGATTTTACAAAGCTAAAATGTGTTTTTAAATTCTTGACTTAAATTTTTCAAAAAATTAACATCGTGCTTTTTTACCCCATTTTTGGTAAATTTTTACCCTTTTTACCCGTTTTCACAATGCTCACGGCGCTTTCCTGCCTTCAAGAGTTGGCTACACTGTTAAAATGTTAACTGTTCGAAATGCAGCGTAGAGTTACTTCAAAACTTATTTGACATTTAGTACTTACTTCATATTTTCGTCACTCTTTTCCCAGAATTTTTATGGTTTTTTATTTCAATATTTTTTTTATTTTAAATAATACCGACACAAGTTTTATATTTATTTATTATATTTTGTTATTATTTTTTTTTTAATTTGTTGACAATTAGAGATGTGAACAAATTAGAGATGTGTTTTTTGGGTATATTTGTCATGTTAAACAGTTAACTCCAGAGTGTAGAAAATCTGTACTCCAGAGTCAAACAAGTTTTACTCTGGAGTGGAATGACAAGAGATAGCACAATACAAAAATGTGTTAGTATGAAAGAAAAAAAAAACTAAATTTGCTACAGATTGGAGTATTCCGTCATTGTAAACGCACCTTGAAACTTACAAATTTAAGCCATTCACGACCAATAGTGGATATGTGTCCCATTTATATGTAGCTTATGATATTGACATAACTTGCAGGATGATTTTAACTACTCTTAATTTGAATGGTAATAGAGAATTGTGTCAGAGCTTATTGGAATCTCAAAATTTAATATTTTATAACTTTTTCACATTTCTGAATTTATATTTTTTAATTCAAAATTAGTGGAAGTGCGACACAATTGATTCTTTAAAAGACTTGTTCACCCCTTACTGTCTCAGAAAGTGCATAACTTAGAAATAAATTGTCTTCTATCGATTGGTCCAAATATTGCTCTCGTCTTTTGAGGGTAATTTTTATTTTATTCGTTTTTAGTTTTCTTTAACTCCTGTATTTTCTGTTATTTTGTGATCTTATTTAGCAAACGTTCCTGAAGTTCCTATTTTAAATACAAAAATGTTGGCTATAAAAAGTTAAAAATATCATGTGTGGTGTTATACCACGTTTTATAAAAATCTGTATTTCATCTTGTAATTTCTTACTGCGACAAAAATAAAAAGGCATTTACTATACATTTGATCCTTTTGGTTTTTAATACACTTGATCCCAGGGATTAACCCCTCAATTCATAAATGCTTTGTAAAGTTGTAGCAGGTTTACAAAACGTCATTTTCATACAAAATTTGTTCAATAAACCTCCTCTAATTTTACAAAACGTTTATGAATTTAGGGGTAAGTGTGTATTTGTTGGGAAAATGGTTTTATGAAACAAACGAATATTTTTTTTGTTACAGTCTATGGAAATAAAATCCTTACAGAACTTGTTGATAACAATAACAAAAATACATATAAATATTAGCTCTGTTCCACGTACGTTACCGCGGGTACCCGCGGGAACCCTATCTTACCAAAAAGCGTTTCTATTGTTAAAAATTGGGTAAATGAGAGCGTTGATTAGAGAATAATTTGTTTCTCTTTTTACCAGAAGTTACCCGTACTTTTTTGCGGGTAAAATGGTAAAACTGTCAAATCACTAGTTGTTTGTAAATCAGCTGTTTTAAATTTGTAAAAATAATTTAAATATTAACAAAACTTGTAAACAATAATTAATATCGTTAACAAATACCACGTTCTTACATTTTTTCTTTATTCCCTTCGATACTTTATTCTTAAAAATAGCTTTTGTTTATATGAATAACTTTGACGTTAATTTTTGGGCTTGAAATGTGGTTTTGTGCGTTCCAGGTATTGTGAGCAATTTTACCATTTTTTGAGATTATTATTTGTTTACTCTCATTTTACCAGATTTTACCCAGAATTACGTGGAACAAACCTATATTTATAGATGTATCGTTATTTTGACTTCAGATTATTGTTAAGAGTCCTCAAATTAAAAAAAATATGTAACAATTTAAATTTATAAATTAAAAAAAAAACCGCACTTAAAAAATTGCAAAATAATATCGGGATGCTAAAAAAGCTTTTATGGTAGAAAAAATAATTTAAAAGCTCAATCGGCGATTAAGATTTTGCAAACGAATATAATGATGCAATTTTCCTTTTTGCAAAATATTTTCGCGATTTCTTTTTTGCAAACTAAGAACCAAACTTTGGTGTGGAAATTGGTATTATATTCCCAAGATTAAAGATTTAAAAAAACCACACTTAAAAAATTGCAAAATAATCGCGGAAAAGGGCTAAAAAGGCTTTATGGTACAAAAAATGATTAAAAAAAATTAATCAGCGATTTACATTTTGCAAACAAATATATTGATGGAAAAATTTTGCATTTTGCAAATATTATTTTTCGCGATTTTTTCTTTTTTGCAACTAACCACAAAATTTTGTTTTATGAAATGTGTATTGTAGTCCCTAGATTATAAATTTAAAAAAAGCGCACTCGAAAATTTGCAAAATAATAGCGGAGCGCGAAAAAAAGTCTTTATGGTACAAAAATTGTATTGAAGATCTTAGTCAGCGATTTACATTCTGTAAAGAAATATATTAATGCAAAAAATTTCTTTTTGTAATTTTTTTCCTGACTTTTTTGCAATTATAAATTTTAAGAATCTCACTTAAAAATTGCTACATAACGGCGGAATGTGAAAAAGCGTAGAAAATGACTTAGAAGAACTAAACAACTACTGACATTCTGCAAACGAATATATGTATAAAATTATCCTTTTCGGAATTTTTTTTTTTGCAAACTAACCATGAAACTTTAGGCAAGATATGAGTGTAAGTCTTCGATTATGGATTAAAATACACTGCATTGAAAAAATTCTAAATAATGGCGGATTGTGAATAAAAGGATTTATGTCGCAGAAAATGAATTAAGAAACTTAATCAGCGATTAACATTTTGCAAACGAATATAATAATGCAAACTTTTTCGTTTCTGTAAAATTTTTTTTCGCAATTTTTTTTCCAAACTAACCATTAATTTTTGGAATAATGTATGGATATAATAGTTCTTGGATTATTAATTTCAATAAAACGAGACTTTTCCATCCCTGATTAATAATTCTGTGTTCGTTGATGTTTGGAGGAACATACTATTGTTTTCCACAAAAAGTATAGAGAGATTTACATGGTCATTTGTTCCTACCCAGCAAAATCTTTCATTACCAAATAAGTGGTTATATAATAGAAATTCATAGCTCCGCACAACTTATTTTTTGGCGTCTAAGCTCATTATTTTTGTTTGGCGTGGTCGTTTTTATAAGTAGTCACGCTTACCCGCTCGCTTACGAAAAAATGAGAAATAAGTAGTTATGAGATTTTGAATAATAAGTGGTTACACACATGCTTACAAAAAGTTGAATTATAAGTGGTTATCCGATTGCTTACTTGATTCTTAAAAATAAGAAGTTAAGCAAATACTATTAGCTTAAGAAAATACATTCAGAAAAATTTAAGTTTTTTCTAATGTGTAATTTTAGGACTCGTCATAAAAATTTAAACATAAAACATATTTACATATAATAAATAAAAATGTATAAAATTTAACTGTGTAAAAAGTATTTATTTAAAATATTACGAGTAAGTCATTATTTTATATTTAGAAACAATGAATACAATAGGCCGTTATTAGGAAGTCATTATTTTATATTATAAAATAATGCAGATGGTAATGATATATCATTTTTGGTAATGCAGATAGTAATGAGGTGTCATTACCAATATTTTGCTGGGTAATAATGCATATTTTTTATATTTATCAATACTATATATCTGCTAGTATTATAAAATTATATAAAAATTTTATTTCAGAACTCTATATCTGCATTAGCGACGTAAATAACTCAAATAATTTCAAAATAAGTATATATAGGAATAAGTTGCCATTTTTAAATAATATTCTAGAAGACAGATGGATTCAAAAAAAATCTTATAAGCAAGTGAATTAGTTTTATTGCTCTCCTGAACAATTGTATTTTTGCAGTTATAGAGTATTGAATCTATGGTATCGATATATTCTTTTAAAGATGTGTACACTGTAGTGTACAAGGTCAAACGGTCAAATTGAGAAAAGGAAGTCTAATTATTAAGATAAAGAATAATGTCTCTCTTCACAGTATCCAAACTCTGTTGAAAATCATTGGCCAGGGCTGCCATATAATTTTTATGAAAAATCGGCATTTTTTTCAAAAAAAATTTGGCATTTTCGGCACTTTGATTTTAAAAAATCGGCAAAAATCGGCACAATCAAAAATACTTATTAAAATATTCTTAAAAAAATATATAAAAAGAACATTTCAGTATAAAATAATGTGACTTACACTGAAGTTAAATTTAATAATTAACAATCACATTAAAATAAAGGTTTTTGAGATAAATTAAATAATAACAAAGAAATATTAGTTCAGATATTAACTTATGCAAATACTACATAAATTAGTTCCACAATTTTTAGAGATATTTTTTCTCTGAAAAAATAATTATATTTTCAATCAATTTGCATAAAAAAGTTTTGTTTTTATGAATCAGTGAATAATTTATATTATAATAACTTTAATTCAATAATTTAATATTGAATAGAGTGAGATAATGATTTAGTAAAATTTATATTGAATTAATATTGATTCGATTAAATAATCCGTTTTATGAAATAATTCGCGAAGTACAAATCAGGGTTGGCAGGCAATACCGCTAAAATACCGTTATCGATTCAAAACCCTTTCAGCTGACTACCGTTACCCCTAAAATACCGAAACCGAAATACCGTTATCCTTAAAATACCGTTACCGAAATAACTAAAATACCGTTATCCTTAAAATACCGATACCGAAATAAATGAAATATCGATACCCTTAAAATACCGTTACCGAAATAAATGAAATACCGTTATCCCTAAAATACCGTTACCGTTATTTTTAATTTTCTCCTTTTGGTAATTTTACGTGGTTATTGAGTATTTTTTGTACATTAAATTGATAAATTTTTTCTGTTTTTAATCTCGTTTCTTTTTTGTAAAAAAAATTGCGAGATGCATCGAAATAACTTACTACCGTTATCCTTAAAAAATCGATACCGATATAACTGAAATACCGTTATCCTTAAAATACCGTTACCGAAATAAATGAAATAGCGTTACCCTTAAAATACCGCTACCGAAATAACCTAAAATATCGTTACCCTAACGATAACCGCATTCGTTTCGGTTACCATCCATGGTAGAAATCGATTTAACCATTTCCAATTGAAATGATTGTAAAAGTTGTATTAATTTTCTTGGTTATATAAAATGAGTCAACAAAAATCAAACTGATTCTTTGAATAAGATATTTATTGAATAAAGTAGAAAATAGTTTAATCTATAAAATGATTAAATAATGCGAATCGTCCGGATAAAATTGAATCAGATTTCAAAATGGAGCTAAGGAATTATGTTTTTAAAAGTTAGCAATATATCGTCCTCTTGCTACATATTGCAATAAGTTAATAAACCTGCTATAACAAAATATGGCGTATTGTTTTTCTTATATTTTGGAGAAATACTAAAATTGACAACTTTTGCACGATGTCAAAAGTTGTATAAGAATATTGCATGGGGTACATTCAGCTCCAACTATTGAATTTCAGATTCATTTAGTAAAATAGAAAGTTCTGTAAGAATTTCAATGATAGAATAATTTTATTATTTATTAATATACACAACATATATCACTAAAAATTAAAATTGCGTGTTTTTTAATTTAAAAAACAATTGGCCAGAATTGCCGATTTTTGGTCGAAAATCAAAAATCGGCAATTCTGGCAGCCCTGTCAGTGACATGAAAATATTTATTAAATTCAATCAGGGATGGAAAGTAAGTAAGATGGGTAGGTTGATACTTACGATCGTTCTTTTTTGATACTATTTGATTCAGAAAAGTACCGTAGTACTCCCATTCGCATATTCTTGCATCGTCGTAATTACTCAAGGCTTAGAAAATGCTTTGTCTGAGCTTTTTTGCATCATGTGCAAATCACGATCGGGAAAACCCTCCGTATTTACTTTATTCCTCTGTTGTCAATTTCGCTATTTGCTCGTCAATAGCTATTTTTAAATTCATTTGCAGTGATAAAATAAGTTATTGCTATTATCAGTAATTCTAGTAAATAATAGTGCCTAATTTTAATAATTTGCAATCGAAACTCACCGTACCCAACTTAATCAATTTAAATCATTTAAAAAATTGTAATCGAATAAAAAAAATAATACAAAACAGAAGCAAAGCATATAAAAATTAAAAGAAATTTAAAAAATTTTAATAATAGAATTATGCGAAATTCAGTGAATAACACTGTGTGTAATTTTTTAAGTCATGGAAATATAACCATATACGGACACCACTACGCGATAAAAAACCAAAAAAAAAAGACTCGTGTCTCCCAGTTTTGCCCCAAGTCATGCACTTTTTTATGGGCCCCCCAAAGATTTGGGGCCTCGGTGTCATTTTTGCAAAAAAGTGATAATTTTCTCAGGGTCATATCTTGCAAACCATTCGGGATTTTGATTTACTCTCTGAGGCAAAGTTGTTGTAGCTCTTTTCATAAAGAACAAAAACTGTAAACATATAAAATCAAAAAAACTTCATCTTCAAGATTAAAATCGCAAAAAACTTTAAAAAAATTCGATTTTTTACCTTTTTTTCCCTGTTTAGGTCCAAACCGTTCAAAGTTCAAGGAAACAATCAACTACAAAAATGTACCTAAGATCTCAATAAACAACTCACGCGATCACGCACCGACCGCAGCAGCACAGCCAAAGCAGTAAGCTCAGCACACGTATCGAGGGACGCAGCACCAGAGAAAGAAGCCGACCAAAATAATCGGCGGCGGCGGCGCAAGCAAAAAATCGGCGGCGGCAGGGGCGATTGAGGTTGAGCCGGATAAAAATCGGCGGCGGCGGCGGCGGCTTGATCGGCTGAAAACAACATTTTGTATTGTTATTTGAAAACGTTTAAGTTTTTTTACGAAAGATAGATATTTTACTATCACTCTATATGCCTTTACGTTTTTTGCCATTACTCTTACCTGACCATCTCTCAAGAATTTGTACGAATAATCTTCAAGGTTTACTATTTTTGAAAAGTTATTCATCATCGCTCTTATATCTGAAACATTTGGAATAATTATTGGAGGCGGTTTTTCTTCAGACAGCTCTTTGTTAGCATTATCGTTAATATAATTATCATCATCATTATTGTCTACATCAAGTGCAGCAAACATGTTGTTGCTAGTAGGTACTTGGTATATCATCATTAGGGCAAGAATTTCATGCACTTAAAAATGAAAAATATGCGCCTAAAATATGCGGTTAAAAAAGAAAAATATGCACTAACAATATAAGAAATATGCACTAAAAACTATAATTTTTGCAAAAAAAAATGCACTTTAAAACTTAAAAATATATTTAAGTTAGTTATTTTGCAAACAGACACAGAACTCGAAGATTTCCCATAGGTCAATAAAGTTTTAAAAATGTTTATTTTGATTGAATCAAAATATGAAAACGTATCAATTTTTTATATTTTTTTACAAAATAAAAAATGCTACTAAAAATTAAAAATATGAACAAATATGCATTAAAAAGCACAAAATATGCATTAAAAAGCCACCAAATATGCATTTAAAGTCTAAATATGCAAAAACATGCATTTATGTCAAAATATGCAACTACAAATCGATGCCAGTTTATTCTAAATTTGATGATTCGGATAAATGTTTAGTCCATATTAGTTTTGGACTATCGAGAAATAACATGCATTTGCACGGAATTCCTTGCCCTAATCATCACTGTTCGTAGTTTTTTTTATTTTGATTGCATGCTTAACTAATCCTGGTGATCGATTTTGTCGTCGTTTCATTGTTTTGTTTTCAGCGACTGTCTACCAGACAATATCGCTTGCTTCAGTAGACTCGCTGCTACTATCCATTTTGCTGTAACAGGATCAAGGTTGCCAACACTTGAACTGAAAAAATGGCTAGATTACGAAGAAAAAATGGCTAGAAATGGCTAAAATTGGAAAATAATGCTAAAACCCCATAATTTTAATATAAATCAGGGATAACTAAGAGTTCTAACACGAATTTGATGAAAGTAGCCTTTAAATTTTAATGTTTTTCGGATTTCTAAAACATTTTCATTCAAATTTTACAAAAACATGATTTTAAATCGAATGTAAAAATTTCATGTGTCTGTGAACCCACATAAAAGTTTCAAAAATTGAAAATTTTGTACTCAAATTTTGAAAATCATAAAAATTCAAGCAGTTTTATGTGAAATTGACTGTAAAACATTAAAAGAAAAAATGGCTAGGGCAAAATAAAATGGCTAAATCTTCCGGCTAGCTCCAATCTAGCCATTTTTTAATGGCTAGATGAAATTAAAATGGCTAGATCTAGCCGGAAAATGGCTAAATTGGCAACCTTGAACAGGATTAGTATAGCAGAATATTAATCCCTTTGTTTCCTATTGAATAATAAGTAATAATTTGTTGTTGATTTCAATATACAATGCAGTGTTGCCAACAAATTTTCAAAATAAATGGCTAGATCAGACCCAAATATCGCTAGAAAATTTTTAGATTATAAACAGTGTAAATATTTAGCGATTTTATCGCTAGATTGTTGAAAAATGGTACTTAAAGCAGTTTTTACTCAAAAATTTCTTTAATATGTTAATATTTAATTTTAAATAATGAAAAATTTTACGATTAAGCTTCAAATAATGAGTCCTGATTTTCATTGAATTAATCTTAGTATTGCGAATACACAATAGAGGGCGTTGTACGATGAAAAAGTGCATACCCATATTTTATCGAAATGTGTATTTTTAGAGTTTTTTTTACTAAAATCGTTTAAGATGTTGTGTTTTATAATAAAGGAATATCAATGTGCGAGTTTTATAATATTTTTCAACATAAAACCGAGTTTTAAAAATTATATTACGGCTGATAAAAAAAATCGCTAGATTTTTGGCTAATAGCTACAAGACAATTTTTCCCGCTAGGGGCGAAATAAAATCGCTAGATCTGACGAGAAAATCGCCGTTATGGCAACACTGATATAATGTATTAAAAAAAAGTTTTTTCTTAAAACAATAACAAATGTTATTGCTTTTAATTTTAAATAGAATTATAGAAAAGATATCACAATTAACTTCTGCACTTTATCACGGTCAGAAAATCACTCGCAAAAAAATATATATAAAATCAATTTATATAAGATTTGTTGTTGGTTCACGTGTGATTTGTTTCATGTTCGCATCCATGGCTAGTCAAGACTATATCTAACAAATGGTCCTAAATATTTAATATAACATACAAGTTTTATTTAATAAATTATAAACATACCCTTTTAGTACCAAGACCTTTTCGTTGAAACATAACTTGCAAAATTTTAATTTTGCCAGCATATTTTTTTGCCAATGTAAAGGGCTACAAAGTAATACCAACATTGGGAAAATGTAACCCCCTTGGAACTCAAAACAATTTTTGCCTCTTATAGAATTTTTAGACAATTAAAGCATACTGGGAATTAATATTTTTTTATTTATTCTTTTTAATTTTAACAAATTAAGGAATAAATAAAGACCGATTGATTTAAGAAATTAAACTTGTTTGAAGACTTTTGAATGGAGGCTTTGTTAGAAAATTTGGGCAGGATGCACATATCTTGTAGCGACCCATTTGAATTAGATGTCCAATCAATAATGTCCTTAAATGATGAAATTATGTGATCAATTCGAACATTGGTTTGAGCATTTTATCCGTAAAAGTGTCCTTTTCTAAATATTATAGAATTTTACAATATCTCTTATCTTTACTTTTTCATTTATTTGTTACAAAATGTCTAATGTATCCAAAATATTCAACTGGAACATTTTTAAAAATGTATTTTAGAATTGAAAAACTATATATGGGTGATATCAAAAAATGTGATAAAAACCATGTAACCAGCTAATTTCAAATGCATGGATTACATTTGAGTTATATATTTCGATATATATCAGCGCATTGTCACCTGTTTTACAAAATTTATAACAATCTGACCAATTTTTCGTTAATACATAAAATTTGTAACCAATTTTATAGGCCAAATGTAAACTCCGTAACCAGTAAATCGTAAGATTTTTCAACTTTAATAGCTTATATTTTAATAACCAATGAAGCTAAACACTAACTGTAAGAATTTATATGAAGAGGAGAAGTAACGCTTTTAACAAAAATTAATACATTTTACAAACTTTTTCGTATATCTATGCTAACACGACTTCAACTCTGTAACGATTTTTCGTCATAATTTTTGATAAAAATGCGTACACCAAATACATATATTGAGTTTTAAATGCAAAGTTAAGCAGCTATGTTTTTTTATTAATTGATTTTTTACACATCTGCAAAGAGTTGCATTCTGAAGTATTATATTAACCCATTAAGAACTTTTTTTTTAATTTTTTTCACAGTATAAATGTATATAAGCTTTTATAGCTTAAAAAAATTATATTTATAAAAATTTAATATTTAGAAGATTTTAACTTTTTTCTTTTCATATAAAAAAATTGTTTTTAGCTCTGGTTGTTCAAGTTTAATGAATTAGTAAATTCTTTTTAAAAAATATATTTATTTTTAAATTTTTTATATCTGAAAATTGATACTTCCAGCCGAAATGAGCCGAAAAAAATCAGCGGCGGCGGCTGAAGCAAAAATGACCGGCGGCGGCGGCTTAAACGGCTCACGGCGGCTGGCTTGTTTCTCTGCGCAGCACACAATATAAAAGCGACACGACGCTCATATCGAGGCATTACATAGCGCGACGTCAACGAGAGCTCAGCAGTGAAAGTTATAGAGAAAGTGCTACAGTATAATTCGCACACAACATTGGCAACTGACAATTGCAATATGCAATGTGAAAAAATTGACTTATTTTGCTACGTTTGCGGTAAAATAATTTTTTAACTAGTGAATTCATTAGAGCATATAAGTTGTTCGCATTCGACTACTTAAAAAGCGTTTTCCCAAAGCATAACGATGACAAAATTTAAAAAGATAATGTAGTAAATTTAAAACGAATTTTTGTTCACCTCATTGTACTATTTACACTATGTTAATGTTTCTTTTCTGTTTCTATTTTTTGTCTATTCAAGAGTAACTTTGATTCATCGCTTGATGAAAATCATTCAATGGCATGGATTTACCTTCAGCATGTATGTACCAGAGTTTTGGGAGGGGATCGAGACGCGGAACCGGAAGCAAGAGAATGGATGAAATAAATGCTGTATTATTTTGAGAAAATCGGCACATCGATGACATTAAAGCCGCATTTTCTTCATTTTGACGATTTTATCAAACAACTCCCTACCGAATCCGATGAGCAAGGAGAACGGTTTCACCAAACCACAATTCCCATGGAAAAACGGTACAAAGGCAAAAAACTCGACGCATTGCTTGCAGAGATAATATCAATTTTATTGATGCATTGTTTTGCATTCCTTTTTTGATTTCTTTTCTAATTCATTTCAGGTATGTTGGTGGAGTCACAAGATCACCGTGTATAATGTTAGCCCTTTCACTACCGACTTTTTGTTTGCGGATGTACCGTTATTTTGACTTCAGATTCTTGTTAAGAGTCCTCAAATTAAAAAAAAACATGTAAAATATTTTGCCCCCTCCTACCTACCAAAAATGATGCTTGAAAATCGATTTTTTCAAACTTCTGAGCCCCGTTTTACCCCTTAAACATTTGAGTAGCCCAAAACCTTTTGGTTGGTTTTCTTCTAGCCATAAAACAAAGTTATGTGCAAAATTTCAATTATCTATCTTCATTAGTTTAGGAGAAACACCAAAACCCCCTTTTCACGGAGATTATGATATATTCAAAAAATTAGACTTCATTAACGAATATCGCGACCATATTGCCAAGTTGAACTGCTTGTACATATAGTGATTTTTATTTGAATTCCAAGATCCTAATAAACTTATTTGCTAAAAGTATAAGGTTTTTTTTGCACTATTAAATTTTATATATTCTTTTAAAGATATATACACTGTAGTGTACAAGGGTAGTGAAAGAGTTAATGAAGTATTTGAAGAAGAAAAAGCTGAAGATGGAGGGCAGTCTGGAAGCAACGTGCCTGTGGACACCATAAGTTCTGAATCAGAGTCAGATTCGGACGACGATTTGGATCCACAACTTAAGAGAGTGCGATTTGCAAGACCAGGGCCATCAACATTATAAACATCCCAGGTAGAAAAATACAAACGGCACAATGTCGGCCCGGTATTGGAGACGGTAGTACATGTACTGGCAATGCGTCGGATTTTCAACTTTCACTGTACTGGCATGTTGTCGAAATGATAACACCAATAAACGCTTGGCCGTAGCTATTTCTCAACATTGGCGCATGCTTGGGATTTTATTATTTTGGTATTATCCCAGTACATTTAATAACAAATTTAATAGTTTGCTGGTACTTTACTGTCCTTTTAGTGTACATCACAGATTTTTAATGCATTCTGTCGAAACTTCACAAGAAAAGAATGGCTATGTCTCTCTTACAAAAATAATTTTGTAATAGGTGCAAAAACACATAAAACTTATAAAATTATTAATTTTAATAAATTAAAAAAAGCTCGTTAATTTTCAGAAAACAGTACTGGAGAAGCACGTTTTAAGTAGTACCGGCATTTCGTAGCAAAAAGTGCTCTCCCAGTACAATTTTTGTTGCAACGTCGGCAATTTCTACCTGGGATAATACGAATATTTTTTTTTATTATTTTTGTAATAGATAGCATAGTATCTCAATGTTGAAGTAAAGAAAAACCAAATGAAATTAAAAAATTTTCAGGAAATTTTTCACTTTTGCGGCTGCCTAAGCGCTACCTAAACGGTGTTAAGGATCATTCCTAGGAATTTTATATGTTCTAGAAATTTGTTTATTGAGATCTTAGGTACATTTTTGTAGTTTATCGTTTCCTTGAATTTTGAACGGTTTGCTACCTATGGACCTGAACAGGGGAAAAAAGGTAAAAAATCTAATTTTTTAAAGTTTTTTGCGATTTTATTCTTGAAGATGAAGTTTTTTTGATTTTATATGTTCACAATTTTTGTTCCTAACGGTTTGCAAGATATGAGCCTGAGAAAATGATCACTTTTTTACTAAAATGACACCGAGGCCCCAAATCTTTGGGGGCCATAAAAAAAGTGTATGACTTGGGGCAAAACTGGGAGACATGGATCTTTTTTTTGGTATTTTATCACGTATATGGTGTCCGTATATGGTTATATTTTCATGACTTAAAAAAATTACACACAGTGAAATTTTCGGGAAATTTTGCACTTTTGCGGCTACCTAAGCGCTACCTAAACGGTGTTAAGATTCATTCCTAGGAAGTTCATATGTTCTAGAAATTTGTTTATTGAGATCTTAGGTACATTTTTATAGTTGATTGTTTCCTTGAATTTTGAACGGTTTGCTATCTATGGAGCTGAACAGGGGAAAAAGGTAAAAAAATCTAATTTTTTAAAGTTTTTTGCGATTTTAATCTTGAAGATGAAGTTTTTTGATTTTATATGTTCACAAAAATGACACCGAGGCCCCAAATCTTTGGGGGCCCATAAAAAAAGTGCATGACTTGGGGCAAAACTGGGAGTGGTGTCCGTATATAGTTATATTTTTTCGTGTTGCACTTTGTAAGCCAAATTTTGTTGAATTTTATCGGAAAATTATAAAAGCGAACTTTAATACATATACACCGAACTTACCCTACATTTACGTATAGGGTACTGATATTTTATAGTCTAAGCTCATTCTTAATAATTTGCACAGGCCTCTTGTTTGCATATTTACCAAAAATATTGAAAGGTTTCCACCCCTTCAAAAGATATGCTCAAAAAGCTTTTATACGTTCCTTTAGCCTCATTCATACTGAACCCAAAACTAGAAGTTTTCGTTTTTTTAAAGTTTGAGATTTGAAATTTGTATGGGATTTGACAATCGAAAACAAAATAATTTTCTAGTTTTGGGTTCAGTATGAATGAGGTATTGTAAAATTCAAATGTTTTGAATTTATATGCTGATATTGGCTTCTGAATTTAAAACAAACTTGTTTTTAGATAGGGGAAAATTTCAAATGTATAAGAAAAGTGGCAAAGAATGAATATTTTGCTCCCAAATTGATATCATAGGTGGATGTAACATCAACAATGACTTTTTCAACAAAAATCCATTTTGATCAAAATTGACGATGCAGACTTTTGAATATAGGCCCTCGATATTTATAAAAATAAATAATAGTCATATGTGAAGTTTCCAAACTTCGAAATTTTTGTTCTTTTAAAAAAAGTAGTTGCCGTTTTTTTATATGCCATTCAAAACTATTTAGCTTAGTGGTACATAATACCTTACAAATGACAATAGACGTTTTCAGGCATTATTCTCTTAAAAATTTGGCATTTATGTTATTGTACCAGGTACTTGAAGTTTCCAAAGCAATATATTTCATCTATAGCTTTGTTTTCGACTTAACTATATCCGTTAACTCATAAAAAATACTCAAAGTACATAAAAACGCGTTCAAGACGAAAGCTAACATCCCAGCATAAACTTGAAAGCGGTAAAAATGATTAGTGCTTCTTTTCTGCTTACTCTACTGCTTCCAAAGATTTATAGCTTGCAGTAATGTGTTAAAAAAGGTAATACAGTTTTGTTTACCACGCTTTATCGCTCTAAGAAAGCCCGAAAGAATGACAATGAAAACCGAATTTACTTGCTAAAAACTGTGATTTCATACCATTATTTGGAGCTATGACAGAAGCGCATATTGGATATCGAAACAAGTGCTTTCACGCGAGCTATCTCGAACAAAAATCATGACTTATATCACCAATAATGGAAGCGCTAAATTATTTACTTTCCCTGACGAACCTGCTTCCAAGCAAGCAGTAATTTTTACTGGGATATTACGTTTCGTATGTACGTTAACTTTCAACACGGATAATTATCAACGTTGAAATCTCAGCGTTTATACATTTTCACATATAACGTAACTTATTCTCGTTACTTTCTAAAAACTTTTTCTAACTTACGTTCGATTATAACGGAACAATTATAAACATAACCTGTTTAAAAATTTTTTTATTCTACAAACGGTTTAACGTAGATTTGTTTTAAATACTTAACGTTTGTTTTAAATACTTAACGTATGAGACAAAATACAGCTTACTATATTTTATTTTTCATATAGTTTACGCATTGCGATGAAGGGTGTAAAACATTTTAAGCCATTACAAAGTGGTCTTTTAATTTTACTAGCGAATTTAAAAATGCACTACTGTTTGAGCTGCTTTAAAGTCATTTTGGCCATATTTGCCTCCTAATTCGAATAAACAATTTTATTTAATTATGGAAGTATTTTAACAGATAATTGAGGTCGAAAGTGTCCGGATTTTGGTTGCGTCGACCTTTTTATAATACAAAAAAAATAACAACAAAAAATAAGACTCTAAATCAAAACAATATAAAGCCGGTTTTAACATTAAGTTGGTGTTGAATTTAAGCACATACAACCAAGCAGTATTTCAACTATGCACACTCTACACATCGAGAAGCAATAAAAATCTTAAAAAGAATTAATTCTACAAATTTAATTTTTTAACTTTAATGTTTTCATTAATTACAAAAAACGTTCTATCAGAAGAAAGTGATTAGAGTAGAAACTAGTGTAATTATTTGGCTTTTTTTCTAAGCGAATAATCGCCCAAATCATTGTTTGGGTTTTTCTAAACAAAAGTTTACGTAAAGTATTATAATTATATTTATTTTGAATTATTTTATTTAAAAAGGTAACAAAACTAACGTGTCTATTCCTACGAAAAGTGTGGGATTCAGTTGTATCTTTTTGTTGCAAAATCACAATAAATTATATTTGTTAAAATTTTTGATTGAACAATTCAAAAAAATAATGAATTAAATGTGGTATCGACATAATCATAATATTGACAAAATATTCTTTCTTTGTATTGATATTAAATAAAAATAAAATAAAAATAAAATAAATAAATAAAGTTTGAATTTATTAAATTTCAGTTCTGTTTTATGTGGAAAGTTGTGACAGTCACAACGACACACAAAGGAATAGGAATATGCACCTAAATTTGTAAACTTCCTTATTGTTCCCTATTAAAGTATTTAAATTTGATCCAAATCGGTGTGAAACACATCTCAGACCTTTCTTAAGGTATAATTAGTTTGTACGTAACGTGCCGTGACGAATCAGCTGATTTGTTTTTGTTCTATGGAAAAGCATTTGAGTCGTTAGTTTGTCGGTAATGTAACGTGCCGTGCCGGATGAACCTGTTGAAAACAGAATTTTGTTATCCGCCGCTGCAATTTTTTTAATTAGCCACTGCAACCAATTAATCTGGTTGGCGCAGATCTATGCTAATAAAAACAACATTAAACAGCTAATACGTTGTTACGGAAAAGACTAACTACACAAAAGAGCCATCCGGCACGGCACATTACAGAAACGTCACGGAACGCAAAGACTAATGGAGCCTTTACTTTTGTATTACATAAAGTTAAACCTGGACTACCCAAAAGAAAACGTAGAGTTCTTTAATCTATTCAGTGAGTCAAAATGGGAATAGAACATCTCATATTTTGATTTTGGTGTCTTTTGTATTCATTGAACACATAAAAAACGTAAATGTAAAGAAAGGTTCTGTTGAGAACCAAATTTCCCTCAACGTGTAGGTCCCACTTTCATTATTTGTTTTTGAAATATGATTTTGTCAACAAGAAATTCAAATGAGTTGCCACTTTTCTTCTGAAAAGCGCATATGTATGGAAAATTATTAAATTCTAATTAAAGATTATTTAGTTCTCATTAAAGATTAATTTCAATTAAAATGCTGTAACGAACTTTTTTCTAAATTTCTTCATTTTACTTTTTAAACTGTGTTGTAAACAAACATCTGAATTTGAAGATAAAAAATTAATTTATTTGTTTCTGTAATTTATGCTTTACAGAGTCGAATTTTATGGCCTTCGATATTTTCCTTTTCTAAAGGATATTATTACTAAATCTTTACAATTTACGTAAAACGGATTTTTTTTATATATATAATCCCAGCAGAAATTACTGATTGCTTGGAAGCAGTTTTGTCAGGGAAAGTTGAGCAGTGAAGCGATTGCATTATTGATGATATCATGCCTGATTTTTTTTCGAGATAGCTCGCGTGAAAGCACTTGTTTGAGATCCGAAAAGGCATGAATTCACCGCTTTTAAGTAGTGCTCCAGTTTTTCTTTTAAAATGTCGATAATTCATGCCTTCTCGGAACGGCATATTATAAAGCTTTTCAACTATTTAAAATCATGCTTTCTCAAAGCACAATATTCCTGCATATTTTTCCGTGAAGAAAAAATGCCTCTTATTTTCAGTAAAACTTCTTATTTTCATTAAAATAACTTTTTTCCACATTTTAGAAAATTTTGATAAAAGAACCGCAAAAATATTTAAGCAATCAAAATGTATTGCTCATTTCATGCCTTTTTGAAAAGCACAGCAAAAAGCGATGTAAAAAATTAATCAACTTAAGCCCAAACCACATAGTGAAAGTGCCAGTGGACAGTGGCAGTGCTGTCAAACTTTGTTATTGAATTTCGCGAAAACGATTTATTATTTTTAAAAATTTCTTATTGCGTTTTGTTTAAAAACAACTCTTGTTTATTTAGGAACTTTTCTAATTTCTCGGCAGTGACAAATTGAGAAGATACAAAAAACTGCTTTATCGACAAAACGTCGCACTGCGGTCGACACTGCGTTTATGTGGTTTAGGCTTTAGGCCTTTCGTTTGTGCTGTTTACGAAGCTATACATTTTTAGCAGCGGTAAAAGTAGCAGTAAGGAAGCAGTAAACGTTTTACTGCTTCCACATTTTTGCTGGGAACAAATTTTTTTATTTCAACATATTTCTTTAAAATAAATAAGAAATTAAGATATTATTCCATCTTCTAAATTGATTATATTCAGAGACCCAAAATAACTGTTATATTTCTAAAAAAGTTACCACCCAAATTTATTTAATTATAATATTTCAATAATGCACTATATTTTATAAATCATATTGCACAAAAAAATCACAAAGTTTGGCAAAGATTTTAATTTTTTCAATTTTTATATTTTACTCTATAAATTTCTGTTGTTTTTTGATTTTTATTTTAAAACTTTTTATAAAAGTTACAGAATGATTTTTTTGAAAAAATTAAGAACTAACTTTTTTATTTGATAATAAAATAAAAATTAAAAATTGACCTAAATTGAATGCCGGAAGTTGCTGGAATATACATATTTACTCACTTTAAATCACTGTTCAATCTTTTATTAACACTAGTTGACATCATCAGGATATTATAATTGGTGAAGTCATTGGTTCTATGGCTTTTGATTTATATTCTTAATTGTTATTTTTTGATAAAGAAAAAAAATCACAAAATAACTTTTATTATTTTTGAAAAAATAAAAATCGTGTTTGGATTGTTTTTGTTTGAATTAAAAATAAAAATCAAACAGAGCAAATAAACCGAAAATTAAAAATACTCAAACAAGAAATAATTGTAAAACAATCACTTTTTTGAATAAAAGTTATAACTGTTACGTCCCTGATTATATTGTATGATATTTGAGTACGACACCTGAGTATAAACGATAATACATCATCATAACCAACACGATTTATCTTTGTTTCATCGCTTCAAAGCATAAAGTTGATCCAATCCAAATCCAGTGACACTTAGCAAAGTCTACACGACGTTTCCTTTGAATCGTATTCAGCAGCGTGAATATTAATTAGTCCGTTTGCGTATTGTGATATTAAATTTTTCTTCAATTACATATTGGATTTCAGTGGTTAGCATTTTTGTGTCGGCTTTTGAGATTCGCCTTATCATTCGGTCGGTGTGCGCTGATGTTTTTTCGGGTATTTTACTTCGCGAAGCGTTGGCTATTGTGTTATAAGTAGTGCACCGTTAAAAAGTGTAACTCTCGTTTTTCTCAATAACTTGTTCCACCTTTATTTAATTGAATTTTCTTAATCAAAATATCTTTGAGCAAAAATGCAGATCTTAAAATGAATAGGTTTGTCAAATTCGAATTGTTTATTACTTTACAATGGAGAATCAAAAACAATTCTACAAACAATTTTTTGAAACTATTCAAAATAATCGATTGTGGACTTAGTACATGTGATCAGGCAATGTGTTTCCACAATGGTCAAAACGTTCAACAGGGACCTAATAATTTAAAAAGTGCCTGGAACGGGTAAAGCAAAAGGGCCCAATAACGAAACCAACGCCAAAAAGTTGGAGAAGCTTGGGCTTAAAACTTTTAAAGTACAGAAACTTCCGGAGAGAAGTGCTAAGAAGAATGTTGATGCAAAAAAACGAGCAAAACTCCCCAAAAAAGATTTGTTTCACGACATTGAATGTTGGTTAACGGACGACAAATCATACGTTTTAGCAAAATTTTCGCAGCTTCCTGGTCTGGAATTTTATGTGGCGGATAGTCGGGGAAATGTTCCTCAAGAAAAAAGAGATGAAAAATAAACGAAATTTCCTAGTATGACATGCCATTTGTAGCTGCAGAAAAAGGAGTCAAACTTTTGTTTCATTGGGCTGAATAAACTCTGATATTTCTATTAAAGAGTGTTTCGAAACAGATTACTTCCACGTCTAAGACAATGTGGCGTATTCACATTTTTTTGCCAGATTTGAAATCTTTCCACAGGAGCAAAAGCATAATAGAATGATGCAATCAAAATAAAGTTAATTTTTTACCTTCCTTATCAACCAGAACTTTGGAGAACATAAATAATAAAATTAACCCTACCGAAAAATGTCTAGATAATCGAAAATGGGATTAAAACTTATAATAATATCATAAGTAGTAAAAGTTTCAAAAGGATTACATCTCCGTATCTTAATTCATTCAAACATGCAACTAATTTTCCTGGAAACACTTCTTTAAGATAATAAATTATCCGTCTGAAAACAAATATATCTTTCAAATTGATTGTAATGAAAAATAAGTTTTAAAGTTTACAGTTGTAAACTTTAATGGATACAAATTGGTTATTTACGCTGTAACTTATGAGCCGTTGAACTTATTTAACATAAAACTGTGGTATCACAAACATTTGAATGTCTACATTATTCATTGTTAAAGAACCAAACCCAATAGACATGAATTATTGGCGAAAAGTGCAATTGAAGTTCCGAACAACATGTATCCATATTTGTACCCATTCGATCATTTTTCAAATAAAACAAAAAGTTGAGCTAAATGATACAAGAAAAGTTGAGCTAAATGATACAAGACGAAAACAAGAAATTCTCATTGAGTTTGTAATTGAACTTAACAAATATTTCTAAAAACGTCGGCCCCTGACGATTTCCGTAGGTAAGAATGATATCCGGTTGCCTTCATGCCTTCAACAGATCATTTTTCACAATTTGTGAAATAAGTTTTGGGATTTTAGCACATTTATTTCATTTGGTACAAATTATTTTTAAGGAATACTTTTTATAGATTTGAACCAAATTTAAGTCAAAACTTATCTCGTTATCTATTTCTTCTGTCCCATACAGATAGTTCTTTCTATCTGTATGTGAATTATGTATCATTTTTTTTTGCTTATATCAATTGAATGTACATATTGTCAACTGGGAGCCATGCAAATTTTGAAATTTTGCAAATTTGTCTAAAACATTTTGCTGATTTTAAAATTTGGTTTCTAATTATAATTATATGTCGCGAAAATCGCGTTAGTGCAAAAATTTTGTTCATTAAGTATAAAATTGGAATGCCAGCAGGATATGCAACTATATCAAACGAAGTATGCCAGTTCCACATTACACAAAAAAGAATTGGAACAAGGATTCTTATAGAGGAGAGAACAAATAAATTTTGCAAAGTTGTTGCAAATAATGAAATTTTTCATTTGAATAACTCATTGAGTGGACTATTAATAGTTTTGAGTAGTTTTATTTCAATTATACAAAATAATCACGATCAGAACACGTAATTGCGAAAAAAAACGAAGTTCTACGAATATTTAAACTCAGTTATTTAAGGATATTATGGAAACACCAATTTTGCGCTTTTATTTTCAAACTGTGGATCATGTATAGAAAATTTTATACTTTATTCCTAAAAAACAAACTTTTAAAATTAAGAATATTTTAATAAATTTGTTTAACACTCAATACGCATAAATAATAATCATTGACATTTTTAAAATGATTTTCCATAGAGCGCTGTAATTATTGCAAAACCTCCCCACCAGATTTGGGACAGAATAAAAAATAGTGGGACCTAATTCGCTTTAAAATTGGTACCAATGAATCGACAACAATAATAAATAACATTTGACCCAATTTATTTAGATCACTCGCAAATAGCTGATGTTGATGTTTAACCCTCTAATGCCCAAGGCCGCCAAAAGGTGGTCTTCAGATTTTAAATAGTTTTTGGCTAAATAACAACGTTTAATTAAACAAGTTGTATTATGTCCACAGAAAACTTAACTGCCTACTTCTTTGCCTTCAAACTTTTTTTGTATAAGGAACAGTTTTCAAGCGAGAAGCGAGTAAAATGAAAATTTGAAAAAATTAACATTTTAAAACAGAAAAAAATATTTGAAAAATTGCAAAAAATACATTTACTATCTGGCGTACAATACCGATAATAACAAAGCTAATTTAGAGTCTCTAATTGTAAAATCAGTTAAAAAAATGTCCTGCAGAACTCACAGGATAACGTCAGGATGCGTTTTACAAATATCTATGTAACTCAAAAACTAGCCAACAGATTTTCTTGAAATTAAACACAGATTATATACTCAGAGGCAGTAGTGAGCAGAACTAATTTCGTCAAAATTTAATGATGTTTCGTACCAAATTCGCCAAATTTCGTAATTTTAAAAAAGCGAAAATCGCCATAACTTTTGAAATAGCAACAATTGATCAACAATTTTCGGTACGTAATTAATAAACCGAAATTATTTGACTACTGGGTTTCAAGATACGCCTTCAAACTTTGTTGTGCTATATCGCCTAAATAAAGCGATAAATTTATTTTAATATTTGTTCCATAGTTGACTTTCAACGCCAAATATATGGTTTAAATATTATTGTAATCAGAAGAAAGAGCATTAGAGGGTTCATTTAAAAAATATCGAACTTGTACATGTTCGGTATTTCAATTGCATTTTTCGCCAAATATTCAAGCCTAATGTATCTTGTTCTTTAACAGTAAATAATGTACATGTTCTCATGTTTTTGACACCATACACTCTAAAAACTGAATATAAAATCACTACAATAATATATGTAAATTTGTATGTAAAATAACGCAAAATGCCCAGACTTACGCATAATATGTCTGAAAAACGTTTTCAAGCACTTTATGTGAAAAGCTACTAATAAATAATAGTATTTTTTGTGTTTATAAACATGTTTCGAAGTTTATAAACATTTATTTTTGGAAAATATGCATTTTATGTGTAAAATCAACCCAATGTGTGCAAACATTCAAATTTGAAAGTTTTGTCACTTGGGAAATATTTTGTCAATTGAAAAAACACAACAAATAAAATATTAAAAGTTTATAAAAATATTTAAAAAAAATTCGTAAATATATAAGAATTAATGGTCTACAATCCATAGATTACATAGATATCTTACTCTTCTTCTTCTTTTGTCAACAAACAAATTTTTACACACACATTGAAATATTTTTTTTATACGTATAGGACGTATGTCGGACACATTCTCATGAGATACGTGCACTGACAGCGAATGTCAAAGAGTAAGAGATCTATGTAATCTATGCTACAATCATTAAAAAGCCATCCAATCCATTTTTAATCAAAGATAAGTATATAACATTACATTGGTTTAACAAATACCTTTAAAAAATCTTTGTATTCTACTTTTAGTGAGGATGTATTTTTAAGAAAATTATTGTGGTTTTCGTCTTTCCTAATTTGTTACAAATACGAGTGGCAAAATGTATACATATGTTCTTGAATATAATTGTCATGTGATATGCAATAATATACTGGCAATCTGTGGATATAATATTTTTTGACATTGGTTTAAAAAGAAATAAAGAAAAATTTTAAAACAAATAATATGCGTATCGAATTATTCCATATTTTTAATGTTGGTAAGCTTATTTAGGACTGTATTTTAACGCACATTTAATTAAAAATTACACACTTATAGTAGTACAGAAATGTTGCTTAACTTTTTGTAAACATTTTTAATCGTATGATTACACACATTGTGTCTATTACTTTTAAACACAATATGCCTAAATATTTTAATTTTAAACAATGTGCCTATTTTTGCCAATTTATAGTAGGTAACAAGTTACCTCCATTTAAAAGAGTAGATTTCAACAAAAAATTATTAGAGTGTAGCTTTATTTTAAGTTTACCACTGTATATTTAAGTTTTCTCGCTCACTGAAAATAATTACATGAATACCAAAAATTCTGTATTAGAAAGTTTTCATTACCGAAATACCGATTTCTCAACACCGCACAGTGGGGTGAAGGGTCTGAAAAATGGCTATTAATTCAGGGAAGTCGTAATTTCAAAATATTGTTATTTTTTATTGAAGGATGTTCATAAATACATAAAAAACCAGCATTTAAAAGAACAAAAAAGAAAATTTTTCGGTTGGAAGGTTTTTGTGTTTTAGAAAAAACTGTCTTATTTCTCAATTTTCGTGTAACTTTGGAATGAAAAACGATAAATTAAATTGCAAATTAATGCATACTTAATGTGCTTTTAGAAAAAAAAATTAAAAAGAATAAATATTTAGTATGTATTTATATAAGTAGAATTTTAAATTAAAATCCGATTTTTTTCTCCAAATTCCATAATTCCACAAATTTGACTCAAGGAAGTCACATTAGAAAATATTATTATTTTTTATTGATCAATAAAAACACAAAAAACAACCATTTCAGAGAAAAAAAATTATTAAAAAAAATAGATTGATTAGGCTTTTTTATTTACTTCATTTCATTAACTCAAATCAGGGGTGTGGCATCATCAAAAAAATAAGTTATAAAAATATCGTCACTAGATGGCACTTCGTTCAAAAAATTGACAATTTTCTTTTTTTATTTAAATTTAAATAATAACAAACAACAAAGCAAAAAAATAGCTTATTTGTATAAATTTTATTATTTGAATATATTCCGCGCTTGTTCTTTTCCTTATTTTGAGCAGTTTTCACCAGTTTTTGAGTTTTTAAATATAGGCTCAGCTGATACTAAACTGATACTAAATATTTGCTCATGCAATACTAAATTTCAACTCCCTCTATCGGTGAGTGGTGTAACTTTTGATTTCCTATCTCTATAATTAATAGTATCTGCTTCAAATGTATTATTAATGTAATCATTTACTTCATAATCATCATTAAATTAATTAAAATAATCTCCATCATCATCGTCACCATTATCATTTTCATTGTGGGGAAGAATAAGTAATTCCAATGCGGACTGTGACATTTGCTCCATTTTCTTTTTACAACTATTCCTCAAGCTTGAAATGAATGGATTAGAACTGAAAATAAATCTATTAAACACGTCTTCTATTGTATTTTCCCGACTGCATTTATGCGAAAAGTGCTCCCTACATAGGTAAAATACACGACAAATGTGGTTCATTTTACGAAAAATTTGTTTATTTTGACATTACGAATATTTTTGTAATATGTACAAATGATATTTCGTTTCTAGTATCGAATTTTTATTTGTATATTTTACGAAATTGTATAAAAGTACAAAAAAAAGGTTGGTAAAGATACAAATATTTGGTTTAAATACAAAATAATTTTGTATCTAGTAGAAAATTGGGTGCATAACTTAAAAATGCGATATATTTCGCAAATTTTGGGGGTTTATGTAACTGTGAAACATTGGCCATCGTTTGCTATGATCTTTTCCTAACTTACTGGAAACATATTTATTCCAAGCCAAAAGAACTGCAAATTTTTGAGGCCAAGAACTAATCAAGCCAATTTCGGATACCCTCTTCTGAAGTAAAGCGTATTCCAGCGAGAGCGTTCTGCATCGATCGAAACAAATGGTAGTCGGACGGGGCAAGATCTGGACTATAAGGCGGGTGAAGCAAAAATTCCCAACCACTATTTTCTAAATAGATTTTAACCGGTCTTGCAACATGTGGCTGAGTGTTGTCATGATGCAACATTACATCATCATTTCTGGTCGCATATTCCGGGCGTTTTTCGGCCAATGCTGGCTTCAAACGAATTAATCGTATTCGGTACAGGTCCCCTGTGATCGTCTGGCCCGATTTCAGCAGCTCATAATAGATAAGACCCTTCTGTCATGCTTTACATACGATTTCTTACGCTTCGGGTTGTCGTAATGGATCCATTTTTCATCGCCAGTAATGATTCGATGCAAAAATTACTTCTTTTTATGGCGATCAAGCAGCATTTCGGACAAGCAAAATCGTCTTTCAACATCTCTCAGCTTCAAATAGTGTGGTACCCATTTCCTTGCTTTTGTATGAATCCTGCTGCTTGCAAACGATTTGAAATTGCTGCTTGAGAAACTCCCAATGATTTTGCAAGTTCTTTTTGAGTTAAACAACAATCTTCATCGAGAAATGCCTCCAATTCATCTCTTCGAACTTTTTTGACTGACCTGTGCGGTCTTTGTCGTCCATGTCAAAATCACCACTTCTGAACCGCACAAACCATCTTTAGCACGTTGAAATCAATGGAACATATTCAGTTGAAGAAGTAAAGCAAAACTTTTCGCAAATGATGCTTTTTTTGGCACAAAATTCGATATTTTTAAAGCAAAGAAAAACTTTGTTGTTTACACTATTTCGTTCAATGGCCAAGTGAGAATTAATGACAGATGTTTACTATATTTTACGAAATGTTGTAGACGTGCAAAAAAGTTTTGTAAAGATATAAATATTTTGTAAAAATACAAAATAATTTTATTTATTCTACAAAAAATATTAATGATTAAATCTAAAATATTTGTAATATATACAAACGAAATTGTTAAATAAAAAAAAATTTTGTATGTGTACTAAATGGTATTTGGTTATATTACGATATTTTTGTACATTATACAAACATTTTTTCATTAAACTTTATTTGTATAATTTACGAAATTCTTAAATTTAATCAATTTTTTACCATCAACTTAGTACAAACATTTTGTAGCATTACAATTTTTTTGTACTTTCAACTAAAAATAATTTACAAAGTCGTGTTTGTATTATTTACGAAATTTTTAAATTTATGCCATTTCTTGTATACAAAATATTTGTAATATAAAGCAAAGGTTTGTATATTGTACGAAAAAATATTTACGAAAAATATTTTCGTATTTTTAAGCATGGATTATTATGAGTGTATAAGTTTTGAAGTCTTTATTTCTAGCTTTCAGAGATTCTTCAGTTAATTGACAAATAGGCAATGGTGAAAGCTATATAATTTCTGGCCCGTGAATAAAGTATTTATGTAGAGTAGGCCTGGCAGTGTCATTAGCGAAATTTGAAAATCTTTCAATATTGACCTCAATACCACTAGAAATAACTATTAATATTGTGTGCATATTTTTTATCAACTGTAAATCAATTTTTGTAATTTCTGCAGTTACTTCAGCATTCTTAAAAAAACGCCTTGCAGTATTACCATCGTTTGAGTTTCCAAAGCCTGGTTGGTCAACAATCAATCCAATTTTCTCTCTAAATTCGCTTTGAATGCGATTTTTTGTATCAGTAATAAGTTTTTTTTTCATCATCACATCTAGTTTGCGATTATTTAATCTGAAGTTTATATGACATGTGAATAAGAAACTCAAAAAACAGTGTGCGTAACATAAAGTATTCTCATGTAACTCATATTTTTAAAGTAAATAGTAATTTGTGCGTTAGATCTAGACTAAGAGTGTAAATGTTTAAAATATATATAGAGTAAGCTTTAATTATTTTTACATTAAGCTTTAAATAAATAAATAAATACCCGAGTAAAAAAAATTATATAGAATCATATGTGGAATATATTACAATATATAATTATACATGTCGTTATGTATATCCATATATAATTATATATGACGTTTTTTCACAAAATTTTTCCTTATATTATGCCATATATAATTTCATCTAATTAGATATCGGCCTTCATAATATTAGATATGGCATATATAATTATATATTACATAACATGGTTGATCTTATTGCATATATAGTTATATAAAGGACTATATCTTAATATATATGGTGGCATTTTAGCAATATATAATTGTACATGGTATCATTTAAACAATATATAATTATATGTGGTGACAGTTAAACTAGATATTATCATATATGGTGCCATTTAAACAATATATGGTTATATATGGTACCTCATTAACAAAATCTTTAATTCAGTTCCAGATATGATAATATATGGTACTATATATAGTGCGATATATATTTATATATGGTGCTATTTAAGCAATATATTATCATATATGGTGCCATTCAAACCATATATTATCATATATGGTACCATTTAAACCATATATTATTATATATGGTGCCATTTAAACAATATATGGCCATATATGGTACCTCATGATCAACATTTTTAATACAGTTCCAGATATGATAATATATGATACTATATATAGTGCCATATATATTTATATATGGTGTTGTTTAAGTAATATATTACTATATATGGTGCCATTTAAATCATATATTATAATATATGGTGCCATTTCAACAATATATGCTCATATATGGTAACTCAACTACAATATTAACTGTATTTCAGAAGCTATTAATTGCATTTCAGAAATTTTAAATGTATTTCAGAAATTATGGAATGTATTTCAGAAATTATTAATTGTATTTCAGAAATAATCAAATCTATTTCAAAACTTGTTGATTGTTTATCATAGTTAATAGAGAAAATTTTCTAAATAACATTTCATAATTTCTGAAATACAATTGATAATTTCTGAAATACAGTTTGATAATTTCTGAAATACAGTTGTGAATTTCGGAAATACAATGAATAATTTCTGAAACACAATTGATAAAACTGAACTTCAATTGACTAGTTCTGAAATACAATTCATAAATCTGAAAAATAATTGATAAGTTCTGAAATACAATTGATAAAACTGAAATTCGATTAATTATTTCTGAAATACAATTAATGAATCTTGAAAACAATTAATACAATTGGAAATGGTTAGAGCGTTAAAAAGATGTAAATAAAATTATTTTATTGAAAGATTACAATTTAATAAAAAAATAAATATATAATTTTATAAAAACATTTATAGAAAAAAAAATTTTAATTTTATAAAAAGAAATTCATTTTGTAAAAAAAATGCATATCGAACTCGGGACCTTCTGAGTTTAAACCTTATTTTAACAAAATATTGTAATTTTTATAAAATCAGTGCTTTGCCAGTGTATTATTTTTTGAACAGTTGGCATCTTGGATCTTATTTAATCCCAAATAAATGGAGATCTTACGTAGTACCCAAATATAATGCGGCATCTAATTTTATCTGTCATTTTTATGGATAGTTTTAGATGTCAATCCCCAAATATATTGCTGTTTCTAATTCTATCTGCCATTTTAATACCTAAATAAATTGCTGGATCTATTTCGATCTGCAATTTATGGGAAAAATTAAGATCTTACCAAATCACTAAATATATCACTGGATTCAATTCGATCTGCAACTTATTGAAAAAGTTAAGATCTTACGCAATCCCGAAATATTTTACTAGATCTAATTTCATCTGTTATTTTTTTCATAAATTTAGATCTTACGTAATCCCCAAATATAATCCTCGATCTAATTCGATCTGCCGTTTTCCAGATAAAGTTAGATACAACTTAATCCTAAAATATATATGTGACCTTCTCCGAGAAAAGGGACCTAGTGTGTGAAAATTAAGTTTTGAGAAGAACGCATTTAAAGTTTCATAACGCATTATCACTTTGAACACACCTTCAGTTGGGAGATGCGATTTGGTATGGTTAGTTATGATTGGGTGCCTCAACTCATTTCATCTTATTCTACATCCTTTTAGGTACCAGAATCCACTCTTAAGGCCAAACCCGTTTTTTGACACCTAGGTCCCTTTTCTCGGAGAAGGTCACATATACCTAGATCTACTTTTTCATATAAATTTAGATCCAAGTTTATTCCCAAATATATTGCTGGATCTAATTCGATCTGCCATTTTCCGGTTAAATTTAGATCCAAGTTTATCCCCATATATATTGCTGGATCTAATACGATCTGCCATTTTTTGATAAATTTGGATCCAAGTTTATCCCCAGATATATTGCTGGATCTAATTGGATCTGCCATTTTTCGGATAAATTTAGATCTAAGTTAATCCACAAATATATTGCTGGATCTAATTCGATGTGCCATTTTTCGGATCAAATTAGATCTAAGTTTATCCCCAAATATATTGCTAGATCTAATTCGATCTGCCACTTTTTCGGATCAAATTAGATCTAAGTTTATCCACAAATATATTGCTGGATCTAATTCGATCTGCCAAAATTGAGATCAAATTAGATCTAAGTTTATCCACAAATATACAGCTGGATCTAATAGGATCCGCCATTTTTCGGATCAAATTAGATCTAAAAATATCCCCAAATATATAGCTGGATCCGCCATTTTTCGGATCAAATTAGATCTAGGTTTATCCCCAAAGATATCATTGGGCCTCCCAATTTTGAGATATAACTTGATCTTAGTTTATCCCCATATATATAATGGGATCTAATACGATATGACACACCCAATTTTGAGATCTAATTGGATCAGCTAGATATTACAGCAGATCTTAAACAATATCAAATTGGATATGATTAGATATTGTGCGAGATCAATTTTTTTTACTCGGGTATTAACTATTTATGAGAAATTTCTCGCTCGTGAGTGAAAATCAAATTTGTGATGTCATTATAGTATGAACATGTTATTAATTTAATTATGTTCAGAATTTTTTTCTGATTTCAGCAGTGTAAAATGTTCTTTGCAATTAACTAAAATTTAAATTTTTATCTAATTGCATCTGATCGTGCTATCTTTAGCGCTTTTGTATCACCCAAAACTCGCATATTTTCGGTTAGTGCTTTTTATAAAAAGCCGCTCTTTAAGCGCCTTTATGATAAAACTTTTATTTTGATACAATTTTATCTACACCCAGAAAACAGATTCGGTTCTGACAATCCCATTTGTTGCCAATCGAATGGTTCAGTTGCATCAAATTAATTTTTCGGTTGCGGCTACCGAATTATTCTTGATGCAACTGAGATTCCGTTGCCACAGTCAAACTAGTCCTGTCTCAATTGGTTTTCTGTTGCCACAACTGAAAAATTCTGCTACCACAACTGAACCATGCGATTGGCTACAAATGCGGTTATCAGAACTGAATCTGTTTTCTGGGTGTACTTTAAATGTTTTGTTATTATTTTTATAATAATGTGATATTAAAATGTGTTTTACAATAATAATGATTTTTAGCGCTTTCTAAATGTTTGGTCGCATAAATTAGTGGAAAAGTACCTATGCTTTCAGTAGCTGTTTCTGAAGGTCGCTTTTAACAAATTTTTATTAGCTTTTTTGCTATTTGTACATGTTTATTTTCATAACAAAAAAAACCGAAACCGGTTTTAACCGTTTTTTTTTTGGAAGAAACCATAACCGAAACCGGTTTTTTAAAAATAGTGTTTTTCGAACAAACAGAAAACTGGTTTTCTGAAATGGTCGGTTTTTTGGACACTCTACACTTGAAATATCAAAATTTTCACTTTTAACCAATGTGCGCAAATAAAGTAAACAACTTAGAACTTTTATTTTTCAAATTCGTGTTATCAAAATTTTTTTATATTTTGTGTTTCCAAATTCAAAGTTTCATCGTGTGTGTCGATGTTACTGTTTTTGCTGTATTAGTTCATTGAGAGCAGTCATGCTGTGAAGTGTTTTTGTAATTACGCATTTAAAGGAAATGAAAATGACGACAATTATAAATAATGAAAACTGGATTAATTTTATAAATAAATATACCCAATAAGCACACAGGTTTTAAAAATTCAAGTGCTTTAAATTTAGCTTGAAGTAAAGTATATTTCAAATTCTAGCATTTGTATATTTAAAAAAAATAGATCAAACTTGAATTTTTGTTTCCCTTTTGCTGGAGTATGCTATTGAAATAAAATGTATTTAAAGTTTTATTCAAGCCTTGAAACTGGAAAACAGGGCTGGATTTGGACTTGTTTTCAACTTGAATTCCAGTGAAATTGTTTATAGGGTATTTGATAGCAAAACAAATAAAATTAAAAAAAGCAGCACATGAAAAATTAACTAATTAATTAATTTGATTTTCTTCCGCGCATATTTGATATGATCAGTTCCAAAAACAAACAGAAACGATGTTTCGTTTGAGATTTTGTTGTTGTGTGCCAACGTCTGTATACAAAATGAAAAAATAATAGAAACACATTTTCTGTGACGAATGTTTCTCGAGTGTAGGTAGCATAAATCACGGAGTTTGCGATACTTCGCCATTATGAATCACATATTTTGGTTGTTTTCCACCGACTTTAGTCTTTTTATAGCATGAATTGATTCCACTAAATGTCTGAATCGAGGTCTTAAAGACAACTATAACATAACAAACTAAAACAACAGAAGGAATGAAAACAAAGTTAATGTTAAAGAATAAACAACAACTAGAATGGCAACAACATCGAGCAAAAACATTATTTTGGTTTCTTCTTTCACCTCGTTTGTTGTTTGTTTTTGATTTTCTTCTACATGATCGCGTTTAATTTATGCGATTGAAAACCATATGTGGCAGCAGCTTCTTATTCTTCTCATGGTGGTTGGTGTACTTGTTTTTTTTGTGCTTTTTTAACAACTTAAGTTGTTTTGTTTGGAACATTAAGGGCCAGTTTTATAGTCAGAATTTATAAAAAAAAATTTGAATATTTCGTAAGAAATTTTGTTTGAAAATATTTGAGAAAAAAATCGATCTCAGTTCTGACTATAATGCCTCTTTTTATACGAATTTACAATCTAATTTGAGCAAAATAGTTACATCTGTTGACAACTAATTAGAAACGCATTTTTTATACTAGCGCTTGATAATCATTACTGATATTTTCGTAAATTTACCGTTACGTTTTTTGTTTGTAATTCAAAAATCGTTGTTCGTTGTAATTCAAAAATCTGTGTTTATCATACACAGAGTTGAATAGAATCAGCTGAGATATCTTAAGAATTAGGGTTCAAAGCAAAAAAGAGTAATAATAACAAAAGGATAAAATTAGCATTGTTAAATTTCGTTGATGTTAGTCTAAGTTGAGTTGTTGATAACAAACCCGATTTGCTTTCAACAGCCACATAAGTAGACGATTATCAAAATATTAACCCACTCAAAGGCGAAAGGCACTGATGATGGCTTTGTAGCGAAAGCCGAAAATGCGCATTCTGCCTTGCTGGTCTTATCGAATTTTTTCAATAATTTTTATTCTTTGTAATTTACTTTTAAAAATTGTATCATCTTTCTTTGATTTGAAAATAATTTAAACAGAAAGTGATATTAATTTATGAATTTGAGTCAAACTAAAAATAACATTCATTTACTTAAAAATAACAGATCAACTAAAAACATTTCCCCCATTCAATTGTATTATATTTATTACTTATTAAAATAGTTTATATATTGTTTAGTAAAATTCTAAGAAAGTACGACAACTAATTAGAAACGCGTAATTGTTTATTAAAGTCTTCTTGGCTAAGAGCTATTTTGATAAAAAAAATTTTATTTTACGGTTATTTGTTTCCAATTTAATGTTTAATAAGAAATTATAATTTTTAAGATTTATCATATATACACACAGAAAAAAGATTGATTGGAAATCGGTTACGACTAAGAAAAATCAAATGGGCTATAAGAATTTTAATTAAAATTCCCAAATGCTTGAAATTGCTATAAATTATATACAGTAATTACTATAATAACATAATATTAATCAATTGAAGGTATCTACAACAGACACATCAGTTGGTGCTGCTAATCTAAGTCTTAAAACAAATTAATAAACTCATTCTATTTTTACAACTAAATTTAATATAGTATAATATGGCTTAGTCCCAAATATTGGGGACTACAACCTGGAATTTGATCATTAGAAAACTTTTCAAACTAAAATTAGGCTTTCAGTTATATCAATAAAGTTTTAGTTGTTACGATACAAAAAAATGGAATTTCAAATTATTTTGCGGTTACAACAACAAAAACCCCTAATAAAAACCCCTTTTGGTGTTGGTCACCGAAAGAAAATAGTGCTAATCGAATATTTACTGAAACAAAAAAAAAAAAATTTTTTATGAATAAAAAGATATTTTTCAGTACATATTTTATCTAGTTATTCAATAAAACAAACTCTTAAGTTTTGAACAACTTTCAACATTTCGATACACATCCTGTGGTAATTCTTGTATATTATTTCTGCTGCGGTGAAATAATAAAAGATCTGAAGCGATGTTGAGAGTTCGATTGTAAAAGATATTGTTCTATTGAATTTGTGAAAAGAAATGTCTAGAAATATAAGTATGTGTGTATGTTCAAATTTTGCAATGATATTTACCGATAAAATCAACAAATGGTCATGATTTTCAGAATAAAACAGAAGAATTTACAATTGTTTTAAGTTTTTATTTCAAAAAACACCCTCAGAGAGCGAAATAATTTAAAAATTTTTCTTTTTAAAACATGTTTTGTTTTCTACGTAAGTTTTTCGCAATATTTCTTATAAGATTTTGTATATTTTAAACCAATAAAAAAGTTAAATAATTTGAAAAATATTTGTATTTTTTAATTAAAACTGTTATTAGGAATAATAACTATATAAAAATTGTTGTAATAACCAATGGATTAGTTGTATATTTCATTTCAATTCCTACAACCGATAAAAGCTTTTGATTTTCTGTTACTTCAATTAATATTTTCGGTTAGAATAACCAACAGTAATACTTAGAAACAGTTGCGTTTAATAAAATTCGGAGGTAAGAAACGAAATTATAATAAAATTATGTGATAGTACATGTGACCGCATAAATTCGATTGGCAACAAATTCGGTGCGACAACGAATCTATTTTGTGGGGGTATATATTATGTCTTATGGTTCCATTAGGAACAAAGGGCCACAAGATGTATCATGGGGAAAGGCAAAAGCTGCACTCCTGAAGAACGGAGCCCAATTTTTTAACTATATAAGAGTGGAAAGTCTTATAGAGAAATAGCAGAGCAGCTAAAGTGTTCCAAAAAAAATGGTTTTTAATGCTTTACAGCATACCAACAAATATAAAACCATAGCCAATGTTCCCAGAAACATATCAGCACATACCGACCGAATGATAACGCGAATCTCCAAATCCGGCCCAAAAAAGTCTTCTACTGAAATCCAACGTGATATTCAAGAAAATTTAAATGTCACGATATCCAAGCGGACTATTGCACGTCGTTTGGTGGAAGCCGAGCTACATGGAAGAGCAGCACGAAAGAAGCCACTTCTGAGTAGGATTCAAGGAAAACGTCGTGTGGATTTCGCACAGTCCCATTGAAATTGTAAAGCAAATCAATGGAAATATTGATTTGGAGCGCTGAAACAAAGATTAATCGCCTTGGTCCAGATGGTCGGAGATACGTTAGACGACCCATTAACCAAGAATTTAATCCTCGCTTCGTTTTAAGGGTAGTAAAGCATGGTGGAGGGTCAATTATGGTATGGGGATGTTTCTCCTGGAATTGTGTTGGCCCAATTTATAAAATTTATTGAATCTTAAATAAGGAGAAATACGTTGATATACCAAATACTGTCATGCTCCCGTGGTCTGAGGTAAATTTGCCTATTATATGGCAATTTCAGCAGGATAATGATCCGAAGCACACGGCGAGGCTGGCAAAAAAACTCTTTGACGATAATTTCATCAACGTTTTGGAATGGCAATCATCCAGTCCGAACTTGAACCCCATAGAACATCTATGGGGGGACGTAAAAACAGCCGTTAGACTGAAAAATATAACAAATATGGCGACTCTTTTTGAGGATGTTAAGAAAGCATGGGAGGCGATACCAGTAGAGCGATGTCGGCATCTAATAACGTCAATGCGCAACCGATGTGAGGCTGTGGTAAAGCAAAAGGGATTTGCAATAAAATATTGATAAAAAGTAAGAAAAATAAATTAATGAATGTTATTTTAGTTTGACTCAAGATCATAAATTAATATCACTTTCTGTTTAAATTATTTTCAAATCAAAGAAAGATGATACAATTTTTACAAGTAAATTACAAAGAATAAAAATTATTGAAAAAATTCGATAAGACCAGCAAGGCAGAATGCGCATTTTCGGCTTTCGCTACAAAGCCATTATCAGTGCCTTTCGCCTTTGAGTGGGTTAATATTTTGATATTCGTCTACTTATATGACTGTTGAAAGCAAATCGAGTTTGTTATCAACAACTCAACTTAGACTAACATCAACGAAATTTAACAATGCTATTTTTATCCTTTTGTTATTATTACTCTTTTTTGCTTTGAACCTTAATTCTTAAGATATCTCAGCTGATTCTATTCAACTCTGTGTATGATAAACACAGATGTTTAAATTACAACGAACCGTTAAATTTAAATTTAAATGTATGTTATTAAATTATATTTTTGCACCGTGTCAATGTGTTTAAGATGAATGGGGGAAATGTTTTTAGTTGATCTGTTATTTTAAGTAAATGAATGTTATTTTAGTTTGACTCAAGATCATAAATTAATATCACTTTCTGTTTAAATTATTTTCAAATCAAAGAAAGATGATACAATTTTTACAAGTAAATTACAAAGAATAAAAATTATTGAAAAGATTCGATAAGACCAGCAAGGCAGAATGCGCATTTTCGGCTTTCGCTACAAAGCCATCATCAGTGCCTTTCGCCTTTGAGTGGGTTAATATTTTGATATTCGCTTACTTATATGACTGTTGAAAGCAAATCGAGTTTGTTATCAACAACTCAACTTAGACTAACATCAACGAAATTTAACAATGCTATTTTTATACTTTTGTTATTATTACTCTTTTTTGCTTTGAACCTTAATTCTTAAGATATCTCAGCTGATTCTATTCAACTCTGTGTATGATAAACACAGATGTTTGAATTACAATGAACCGTTAAATTTAAATGTATGTTATTAAATTATATTTTTGAAAATAATTTAAACAGAAAGTGATATTAATTTATGATCTTGAGTCAAACTAAAATAACATTCATTTACTTAAAATAACAGATCAACTAAAAACATTTCCCCAATTCATCTTAAACACATTGACACGGTGCAAAAATATAATTTAATAACATACATTTAAATTTAAATTTAACGGTTCGTTGTAATTCAAACATCTGTGTTTATCATACACAGAGTTGAATAGAATCAGCTGAGATATCTTAAGAATTAAGGTTCAAAGCAAAAAAGAGTAATAATAACAAAAGGATAAAAATAGCATTGTTAAATTTCGTTGATGTTAGTCTAAGTTGAGTTGTTGATAACAAACTCGATTTGCTTTCAACAGTCATATAAGTAGACTTATATCAAAATATTAACCCACTCAAAGGCGAAAGGCACTGATGATGGCTTTGTAGCGAAAGCCGAAAATGCGCATTCTGCCTTGCTGGTCTTATCGAATTTTTTCAATAATTTTTATTCTTTGTAATTTACTTGTAAAAATTGTATCATCTTTCTTTGATTTGAAAATAATTTAAACAGAAAGTGATATTAATTTATGATCTTGAGTCAAACTAAAATAACATTCATTTACTTAAAATAACAGATCAACTAAAAACATTTCCCCCATTCAAAATAAATTAATATTAGTTTTTTTTTCCAATAATATAAAATCGTTTCTAATTAGGTGTCGCTGTTATATTTCAAACAATATAATAAATTTATAAAATATTTTTAAGACTGAATAATTTTTAGTTTTTTTTTGTATATTTGTAAACAATTGAATATATTTAATTAAAATATTGTGAAATAAATGAATATTAATTTTCTTTTATATAAAAACTTAAGCATTATTTTAAAAATAAAAGGCGTTTCTAATTAGTTGTCAACAGCGGTATATATGGCCATATATCTGGCTCTGAAGGGAGTCAAATTATATAAATGTATATGGGTGATATCAAAAAATGTGATAAAAACCATGTAACCAGCTAGTTTCTAAGGCATGGATTACATTTGAGTTATATATTTCGATGTATATCAGCGCATTGTCACCTGTTTTACAAAATTTATAACAATCTGACCAATTTTTGGTTAGTAAATAAAATTTGTTGCCAATTTTATAGGCCAAATGTAAACTCCGTAACCAGTAGCTCATAAGGTTTTTTCATTTTAATAGCTTATATTTTAATAACCAATGAAGCTAAACAATAACTGTAAGAATTTTTGTGAAGAGGAAAAGTAGCGCTTTTAGTAAAAATTAATACATTTTACAAACTTTCCCGTATGTCTCTATTAACACGACTTCAACTCTGTAACGATTTTTCGTCATAATTTTTGATAAAAATGCATTCACACGAATTTTTGAGTTATATATTAATTATATTGCGAAAAGTATAATGTTATTTATACTCAAATGATCGTTGGAGTGTAAATAATCATCTAGTATAACAGACTTGAAGTTTTTCTTCAGCATGTAACATTGTCGAAATGAAAAAGATGTCTATAATAAGATTTGAAAAAATATTGTAAACTCCGTTCCTAAGTTTTACACCAAACTATTTAACGAGTAAAAAAACGATGGCATATTTGGATTCACCTTGTAGGCATCATAAGATTTTGTTTCAGAAAGAAAATTCGGACAAAGCGTTTCTGAAAGAAAACGAAAAAAGTAACCAAATGTAAACTCCGTAACCAAAATTGTTTGCATTAGATTGCGTTCAAAAAAATGTAGGTAAATGTTTAAAATATTTCAAAATAACAATAAACAGAGGTGATTCAACTAATATTTCTGCGTCAAAAGATGATTCAACTAATAATTTTGCGACAAATCAAAATAACTTATGAGTTTTTTACCCTAAACTGCTGGAGCGAAAAACGATTGATTTTGCATTTCATTGGTTTGGAATCGATATTTCGAGCCATTACTGACATTAGTTTTACAAATTAAATTTGTTTCACACAATTTAAGAATTTTTTGATCGCGAAATGTTATGTTTTTAATATATTACATATTTTGTAACTTCGCAACCGCTGATTGGATTTTAAAAAATTTTATATTTTTGAAAAGCATTTAAAGGGAGCAAAAATATCTGAGTTTTTTAGTTTCAGATTCATATCAGACTCCTTAATTTTTAGGTGTTAAAAAAATCAATGTTTTTCAGCTTTAGCCAATTTTTACTTAAAATTAAAACACAAAGTGCGAAATTTTTTTGATAAATTTAGTAACATGAAATGTTTACTAATGGTATAAATAAAAAAAATGGATATTCCTTTCATCGCAGATTAATTATTAACGAAATCGTGAAAAAAGAGAAATTTCAACTTCAAATGCATATATAGAGAATATTATCGCCGCTGTCAAAACGTGCGATATATCAAATTAAAGGGCATACATATTTCATCCTATTAAAATTTTGCAAAGAATAGCGTTCATACTTTTAATTTTGTATTCTTTTGCAAAAAGTTTATTACAAAACTGAATTTTTCTGCAAATACGGTTTTGCACATATTTCTTAAACTATAGCTAACTTTAAAATTCTAGTGGCATATTTGGAATCTGCGTCCCAAGGTCTATTAGAAATGATGTGTCGCAATCTCGATGCATCAAATTTTTCTAATTTTGTTCTACTGTGTAATTTATACCAAAATTCTTCTTATTTTGGGCCTAAAACTAAATCTTTTAAAATTTACAAATTTTTTAATCTGTCCCCAAAACGAAGTCGAAATCCCTAATTTGGGCCCAAATCCCCTTACCTAACAACTCTGTAAAACCTTATTTGACATAAAAAAAAATCCTCCCTTGACAAAATTTCCCAAAATAAAATCCTCCTTTGACAAAATTTCCCACATGCTAGCGACATCTACAGTTTGTTTAAGAAATTATCGATGTCGTATCTCTATATTATATGTCTCTGTATATATATTAAAAAAAACTATAATAAATTTAAAGTTGATATTTTGATCTGCTTTTGAAATATTTAAGGACATATCTAATGTTTTTGCAACTTTGATACAAAATAAACATATGTAGTACATTAAAGAGTTTATTTTTGTATTAATACAAAACAACAAAATCAATTAACTATTGTAATAGAAAGATTAAAACAAAAAACTAGGATTTTCTGAATTCTTACAAAATTCAGGAAACATCCTTGATCAAGCTTAACTTCTGCTGATTTCAAAAGCATTAAAAATTTTTTATCAAAACTGCTGAAAAACAGGGGTTTCAATAAAATCTAAAATTCGAAAAATCTCGAAAACTGTTAAATTTGTTGCCAATTTGTGTTGGCGCGTCAATATTATAAATATAAGACATATTGCAAGAGCAGGAATTTCAAAAAATATAAATTTGTCTACTACACAGAAAGAATTTACAAACCCGATCAAAAAAACATTATATCTAGCATATGTAACCATATATCATTTGATATAGGTCGACATTTAATCTTATCCAAGTTCATCTCAAAATTGGGGTATCCAGTAATATCCAATAAGATCCCTCAAATATATTACAGGATTAAATTAGATCCAAATAGATCTCAAAATTGAGAGATCCAATAATATCCAATAATATAAAATTAGATCCAAAAATATCCCATAGGATTAATTTACAGCCATTTAGATACAAATGGATAGGCTAATTATGGCAGATCGATTTGGTTAATTTGAGATCAAAATTTATCCTATGATATATTTGGAATTATTTAAATTTTAATAATATTTTAAAAATAACACAAGAAATTATAAAATATATTTAGTTATTAAAAAAATTGTTATTTCATAAAAAAACTCCGTCGGCAGGATTCGAACCCAGATTTCTGGAGTTGTAGTCGGCCACTTAACATTATTGCAAAAAAACAAAAATTAGAAATCTTAAATGTTTTTCAATGTTTGTTGGAGGGTCTATTTGGGCCACGATTTATGTGGGTCAAAAGTCTAAATATCAACAGTCTATATTTGCGAAATTAATAATGGGATAAGAACAATATACATGTTGTTGAAAAGGTAATATAAATGTCTTTTAAATAAGGTATGACGTGTATAGATTTAGCAATCCTTTAAAAAATACTCTTATTCAACACTTTTTCACAAGTTATTTTGTATTAAAAATAGTAGTAAAAAATTAAGAATATTTCCAAAATTTTATGTTAAAATATTACAATAAAAAACATTTTCAAACTGTAAGAACTTAAATTCAGAATTTTAACGAAATTATTATACATTACGATATTTATGTAATTATCAATGGCTCAATAAAAGTTGAAATTGGCAGGCAAAATGGCACTAAAAAATAGTAAAATTGGCACAAAAAATGCAAAAATGGCACGCTTATTCAAAAAATTTTAATGTATAATAGTTGATTTAAGTGTCTTTCTGAATGCTTTTAAAAAAAATACAATAATGAAGGAATTTACCGTGGAACTACTAAAGTGCATTCGCCGCATATTAGTATGATTAAAAAAAATCTGGAATTTTATTAAATATTAGAAAAAATACCGTTTTTTTCCAAAAATTCTAAATTTTATAACAAAGATCAATCTTTGTAAAAATTATTTACAAAGATTGAGTTTTTACTGAATTTTATATATTATGAAGTACTAAAAAAATATCACCCCTAAGTTTAGGGTTGCCATTTCCATTTTGAGAAAAAGAGGACGCCATCCTCAGAAAAGGAGGACATTTGTCTTCAAAAAGAGGACAATTTTTTTTATTAAATTGATTTTACAAAAATCAACAACGCGATAAAATATGCAAACAAAAATTTATTTTATAAACAAAAAAAAAAAAACAACAATTAACCAATTCATTGCATACATTTTCAGGAATGTACTTTTCTATAATTTTTTGGTACGAATTGTGAAGTTTCATGAACGTTTTTCAATGCTTCCAATTTTAATTAGTATACATAATACTGTCGCATTTATTCAAATATTCATAAAACTCTTGAAAATTCATATCAAAATTTCATTTGCCTCTAATACCATTTTTCTCAAACTTTAATAATTACATTATTAATTTCGATTTTTATGTAGTTTGTGGTGATTTGAATGTTAATTTGCAGATTGATGATGGATATAGTAACGAATTGTGTAACTTCATAAGATCTGTTGGTTTATCGATAGTAAATCGTGAGATGCCCATTCGTGTTTCCTCCAACAGTAATCCAAGTTTGCTGGATTTATTTTTACTGTCGGATTTGTACTCCTTGCTTTTGTTTGATCAGATCTCGTTTATATCTGATCATGATCTTTTGTTTTGTACTGTAAATATTAATTTTGGCAGTTAAAATACTTCTCAGCTGATAAATTATCGGGAATATAAGTCAATTGGTTATCAAAATCTATTCTCGGAACTTTCTGATTTGAATTTGACTGACTGTTGGTTTAAATCTACGGTAAATGGAAAATATAGATAATTTGCTCTCTTCTGTTAGCGATGTTTATGACAGATATGTTCCCATTTGTAGTTTTTATGTAAAAAAAACTTCATGGCTTGGTATACTCCATCTATAAGGCAATCAATTTGCGAGCGTATTATAATACATGGAAGAAACATCGGTACATTATGCAGGCGGTTTTCATCGCCTCTTTCGAACATTAACAGTTTGTATCGAAAAATGTTAGCCTTTGCAGACGTGTGTAATTCTTATGGCTGAATTTTTCGATACAAATTAAGAAGAGAGGGACTTAACAGAGGTAGGGAGAGTTGGGAAGTCTTAATTTATAGTCGTTGCATTATATACTGGTAAGAAAAAATAAAACCCAACAAGTTTTTTCATTTCATACACACAAAAAAATAATTTTCATATTTGAATACGAAAATCGCAGATTCAATAAAAAAAATTTTTGAATTTCCTGTGATGACGATTTTTGCAGAATTGATAATGAAAATTGTAAGCACGTTGTTGAAATTATTTTGTTTTTCTGTCAATAAAGAAAGTTGTTGATTTGATAAAACGCAATTGTTGAATTTTTGTGATTTTTTAATGAAAGAATGTGTTGATTTAACAAAAAGTTTTAATAATTTTTTAAATAAAAAAACATGTTAAATTTAATTTTATTTATTAAAAAATAAACAAAAACATCCAAAAGTATTAAAGGTGCAATAAAATTCTAAATCTTTCATATTACTATTATTTAATATTTTATTATTTATAATTTCATTAAACTTTTCCGGTTCACACATAATATGTGCAACCGCATCAAAGTCCAAAGAGCAACTAAAATATGAAACTACAAAAGTAATAGACAAACTTACAAAAAGAAGAACAAAATATAGCATGCCTTGAAAAAAATCAAAATAACGGCCAAAATTAAAAAAAATTGATTTTTACTTTGATTCAAGTATTATGTTTATTGAAAATGAAAAATTATTCAATTATTTGTTTATCAATGCATTTTGTTGAGTGTTATTTTTAAAAGTTGCAATAGTAATAAACATAATGTTTGAATCAAATTCAAAGGGTTATTGTATTTAACTCTTATATCAAACAAACGAGTTTGTTAAATTTTTTTCTGGTATATTTTTTTGTGTTTAAAAAAAAAATCGCAACAAAACTTGTTATCAGTCATATTAATTGAATTTAAGTTTTTTAAATAATTTCTCAGGATAAGGAATTCATTAAATTAATTTTCATTATTAAAAGCAATGTTAATCTTTTTTTAATTCAGCAGTTAGGTCACTGCTGATAAACTTCAAATTTGGCAATTAAAGTAAATGATGCCAAGTCAATTGAAATAACAAAGCAATAAAAGCGATGCCAACAATTCAAAACAAGTTATGGAGAAAAGTACAAAAAGTAGGACAACCCCGGACAATTACTGAAAAAGAAGTAGGACTGCCCCGGACGCCCTAAAAAAGAGGACGGTGTCCGGGGAAAAGAAGACGGATGGCAACCCTACCTAAGTTAAGAATTCAAAATTTAAATAAAAAATTTTTAAAAAGAAGTTGTACATAATTGTAACCAAGCATTTTAAGCCTTCTCATGAGTTTAATGTCAAATTCGATAAATAAAAAATATGGCTTGTATTTTCACAAGGTTTACAAGGAATTTACGAGTTATAATGAGTACGTCTTTTTTATTATTTGGAAATCATACATAAACATATCTCTAAAAAACATAGGCCCTTACTATAAAAGAGTATTTAAAATATAAAGTCGACTTTATTTTTAATCATACGGTTTTGTTCATTTTGTGTATGAAAACCCTACAAAAATATTTATATTTTCAAACATTTTGATTGGTTGAAAATAAATTAACCAATTAGAATGCTCCAAAAATAAACCAAGTGAAGGAATGCTGCCACCCAATATTTTAACTAAAGTCGACTTTAACTAAAATATACGTTTGAAAAATATTGAGAGTAAGGCTGATAGAATTTTTTTTAATATTGCGCTATACTTAAACATATCTAAAACAACTTAGAAAAAAAATTAACATTGAGCTTTATAAAACTTTATATGTTTTCCGATAAAGTCATTTTTTATTATATATGACGCTGTATTAAAATTGTCATAGCATATGTAACTAGATATGGTACATATTAATATATATGGGGACATATATATTTATACTGATCTATATATGACACCCAGTGGCGGTTCCAGCTTTGGATTTGGGGGGGGGGGGGGGGGGGAATTTTAAAATTTTGGTTATTACTCATACGTCACGTATAACCAATAGAGCTGCTATATAAGTCGAAACATTTGTTATTAACCACCTGTTAACCCATTTTTGCCCACTTGTTGTTCCACTGACAATTTTGTGACTACCTTTTTTAGAACAAACGATTGTGGGCCAGAACCCAATAATTTATTCTGAACCTTCAGCAATACGCGAACAGATTATCTGCCTAATATTAATGAATTTTTGCATAAAACCAATGCAGTTTCATTGAAACTCGTCAATTGAAACTTTTCATTGAACTAATGGAATTTTTTATAAAATATTGTGAAAATTTTTCTTTTATTTATTAAAAGTTCCATACACACAGAGAAAAAATATTCCATTTTCCAACTGAAGTTCGGTACCATCTACTAAAATAGGTTGGTGCAACCGAATATTGGTTTTCACAACAAAATTCTGTTTATACAACTGAATTTTAGTTGCAATACTCAAAATATTTAGCAATCACATTACAATATGGTTTCACCAACCTAATTTATTGGCTGTAGCAACCAAAATAGGCTTAACAATTCGGTTGGCAATTTTTTTCGTGTGTGTATACTTAATGAAAACGTACACACAAATTATTTTGAAGGTAAAATTAACTAAAAGTACAATTTAAAACGAATAAAATTCAGTTAACAACCGTTCTACTCACATTTTCATTTAATTGAACAATTTTTTTATTTGTTTTTGACTATCAATAATTGACTATAAGAAACCGTAAAATCAACTTAAAGTTAATTTATTTTTATTATAAAAATAACAAGCAAAATGGTGCGAAGAACTAAATTTATATTTGATTTTACTAAAAAATTTAAAATAAAAACAATTCAAATGATTGTATTGTTGCTTTTTTATTTCAAACAACTTTTACTACAAAATACCTTTTTTTGGTTTATTTTTTTAGTTTTACTTTAAAACAATAAAAATTGACTAGAAAATTTGACTGTTACAAAATATCCGTATTTTCACTTAGTTAAATTTTTAAATAACTTGTGAAAAAAGTTAAAAATTATTTTTCTTCTACTAACAACTGTTATTATTTTTAAAAACAACTCAACGGAAAAACTTCAGAAACAACTAACAAAAAGTGACTGTATTTATTTTGTGAGTGTAAGATTATATTATATCCCTACGGGAAATTTTAGCAAACTGTCACCGAACTGGCCCCTTTATATGAAATAGAATGGTCACTTTTACATGACGATGCCATAGAAGGGGGAATTGACCCCTTGTGACATGTCACAACACAAATCTTAGGACAGATTACTGAACTCTCATAAAAAAACAAAGTTCAGGGACCTGTTCTTTATTTTATTTTACTAATTCAGAGTGCCCACTAAACAAGCTTTATTACATTGAGCATTAATTATAATAATCATTAGTTACAATAATTATTATTGCTTTCGTTTAATATCAACATTTAAAAAGTCGTAAAAAATAATTAAAAATTTTTTATACGTAAATAAGAGTTAGAGGAAGATATATAAATAGATACCACCAGTGGTGGTCCACCACTTTACTAGATAAGTCACAACGGAGTAGTAACTTGGAAGATGACAAAGCAAATTGTGATAATTTTATGTTGTTTTTGTTATTTCTTTGGGTTTTAAGATGTTTATTAACGCTCCTACTTGAAAACATGAAATTCTCATTGAGTTGAAGCTAACAAATATTTCTAGAAATTCTAAAAGGTCGTCCCTTAATTATTTCCTTAGGCCAGAATGAAATCCGAATAGGTACAAGCCTACAGCAAATTATTCATCACAATTTTTGTAAAAAGTTTTGAGATTTTAGCACATTTACTTCAATAAAGAATTAATATTTTTAAAACATTTTTGTAATTTTCTACCAATTTCGATTAATCGATTATTCGTATGAAATTATTCGTATTATTCGTTATTCGAAATTTGGACATTTTAAATTATTTTTCTCAAAAATTGTTCGATTAATCGAATAACGATTGATCGATGAATACCCTAGTATAAACACAGGAAAAAAATTTCCAACCGAATTGTTAAGCCTATTTTGGTTTCTACAACCAATAAATTCGGTTGGTGAAACCGTATTGTAATGTGATTGCTAAATATTTTGAGGATTGCAACTAAAATTCAGTTGTATAAACAGAATTTTGTTGTGAAAACCAATATTCGGTTGCACCAACCTATCTTTTTCGGCAATTGGTTCGTATTTCATGTGAAGCAACTGTTGTGCTTCATAAAAAGAAAAATATTTTTCACAAAAATCAATTTCTTAAAAAATTGGGTAAAATTTCTTTTCGCGCAAATTTATTATTCAAGACTATTACTTTTCTTGAATTGTGGGTTTATATTTTGTCGTTAGTGAACAATATTTTATATCAAAATTGTGTAAACATTGGATATGCACTAAAATATTTAAAAACAAATCGAAATTATTACATAAATTTTAATGATTCCTTTATACACTAATAGAAAATGTCTGTAACAAATTTAGTTAAAACTACTAAAAATTAGTTAAAAATGATGTTGCGGAAAAATGATGTTGCAGATTACTCTTGCAATATAAACTAAAACATAAAAATAAGATAGGAACAGCAAAAATAAAACTGTAAATATACAAAATTTTACTAATATTTGAGTTAGATTTTTGTTAATAGAAAATAACAAATTAACGTACTAAAATTAGAAAAATATTTTTCTAAATTATTAGTAGCTTTAAAAATCCAAAAAAAATGTAAAATGTTCGAAGTTTTCTTTCACTTTTTTTTTAAACTGCAGTTTACAAAATTTTTAGCAAATATTGCTGTTGATTTTAGCATTTTAAACAAAATTTAGGTGAAAAAACAAAACTTTTGTAGATATACCAGTTTTTGCTATTTTCAGTCTACTAATATTTAGCAGAATTTTCTGCAGATTTTACAGTACAATTTGTCATTGTCAATTAACTAAAAGTTAACCTAAATATAACTAAAATTCTGTATAGTTTTATTTTTGCTGTTCTTATTTTACTAGTATTTAGATAAAGAAATCTGCTAATTTCAGCAGTTTTTTCTGCAACACCATTTTGAACCAATTTTTAGTGAATTATTTCTGCTATTTTTACAAATTTATTTCTATGAGAGCATGAAAAACTGTTGTTAACTGTTAAAACACTGTTTTTAATGTAAAGTTTGGTTGAAATTTTGATTTGCTATTTTCATACTAAATATTGTTCATTATAGTATCTACTTTTGTATAATGTAAAATTGTAAAAATGGTGATTAAACTAAAATATGAGTACTTTTTGAATCCTGAAAAAATCTTTGTACATAAAAATACATTATTATACTTGAATGAAAGCTTAACCTCGGTAGATTCCAAGACCATAAATAATTTTTAAAATTTTATAGTTAAATTCTACCTCATAGCGTTTTAATTAAATTTTTTTTTGTGTAGAAAATACTCAGATCTCGATCAAATTCTCATTAAAAATATGTATCTATATTTCTTGTAAAATAATAAATGGTTTTATTCACAATTTAAATAACCATTTGAGACCTTTAAATTTCAAGTTCGAGCGAATTTTTTTCTAGGAAAACGGGAACATATTTCTAAGGTTCCTGTAAATATGAAGGTTTTTAAGAGTTCGCACTAAATATGGAATCTTTAATTTTTACAACTATATAAAAAAAATGTTCTTGCAAAAACAATATCACAACTGATATTTAATTAAAGTTTATTAAAATGTTGGGTTTTAATTTTTATTCAAAAAAATAAAAATTGTTTTTTCGACCTTTTTATTAATTAATTAGAAATTTATTAATTAATTAGAAATTTATTAATTAATTAATTTTTTGAATAAAAATTAAAACCCAACATTTTGACAACGCTCGCAGTACGGAGAAATGTTTTTTGCTCCTTCCTTGTAATTGACAAAGAAGTGGTAAAAATAAAATTTGTATTTTATTTGTAGCGATGGTGCGAAATACAAAAACAAAAACTTTCATAATATTTCTATTGTTGGTTATGTCTTTGCAGAGACTTCGAAAACATATTTTATTGTTTACTCCATTCTCATTTCGTTGATGTAGTAGACTCCGTTTAATATGAAATTTTGATGTTTCAATTTGCATTGCACTATTGCCACCACTTTCTAAAGAAAACTGAAGAAGGGGACTTGGAAAATCCCCGAAACGATCGTCTTTTTATTCCTGAAAGTGTTAAGGTATAATTAGTTTGTACGTAACGTGCCGTGACGAATCAGCTGATTTGTTTTTGTTCTATGAAAAAGCATTTGAGTCGTTAGTTTGTCTGTAATGTAACGTGCCGTGCCGGATGAACCTGTTGAAAACAAAATTTTTGTTATCCGTTAAGCGACAGCGAGTTGACAGCTGGTATTTTGGGATCTGCGATGAGTGGCTTAAACCGGCTAAGCTTAGCCGCTGTCTAATTTTTGTCACCGCCGCCGTCTAAATTTTTTTATACGATAAAAATCTGAAAATAATATATATTTATACCCTACACCACTATGTGGTCAGGGTATTATAAGTTTGTGCTGATGTTTGTAACACCAAAAAATATTGGTCGTAGACCCACCTTATAGTATACCGATCGGTTCAGAATTTTTTTTTATTTCGATTTAACGATGTCCGTCTGTCCGTCCGTCCGTCTGTCTGTCTGTCCATGCAATCTTGTGCGCACTCTGCAGGTCGCAAATATTAAGATATTTTGATGAAATTTGGTACGCACACCTATGTTGGCCCAAGGACGAACAAGTTTGATTTTAGTGAACATCGGTCCATGTTTAGACCTAGTGCCCATATAAGGGTCCTACCAAAATTATATTGTTTATACGCTGCAGGTCGTAAATATTAAGATATTTTGACGAAATTTGGTACACAGACCTATGTTAGCCCAATAACGTAGACTATTGATTTTGGTGAACATCGGTCCATGTTTAGATCTAGTGCCCATATAAGGGTCCTATCAAAATTATACTGTTTATACGCTGCAGGTCGCAAATATAAAGATATTTTGATGAAATTTGGTATACAGATCTATGTTGGCCCAAGAACGAAGCCTGTTGATTTTGGTGAACATGGGTCCATGTTTAGAACTAGTGCCCATATAAGTGTCCCCCCAAAATTTGGTTACAAACTGCAGGTCGCAAATATTATTAAGATATTATAATGAAATTTGGTGCACTGACTCACATTATAGAAAATTTTGACACAAGCCCCATTTTAACCCATTCGAATTTCGGATCCAAACAATACACCAGACTGGTGTAGGGTATTGTATAGTCGGCATGCCCGACTTTAACCTTTTTACTCGTTTTTTATAATTTTCTTTTTTTTTACCTTTAAGCAGATGTTTTGTATATATCAACTTAAAGTTGGCTAGCCGATCAGCATTTGGCTCACAGCTAGGTTTAAGCCGCCGCTGCAATTTTTTAATTAGCCACCGCAACCGATTAATCTGGTTGGCGCAGATCTCTGATAAGAAAAACAACATTAAACAGCTGATACGTTGTTACGGAAAAGACTAACTACACAAAAGAGCCATCCGGCACGGCACATTACAGAACCGTCACGGAACGCAAAGACTAATGGAGCCTTTAGAGGTTTTTGAAAGCAAAAACTCTGTGAATTATTTGTTAGGAGAATATCCTGATGAAGAAAAATAGCAGTTTTTGGAAAAAAGTACTTATTATGTTAATTCATAATAAGGAAATTGGCCTCGAATTGAATTAATAAATTTCTAATTAATTAATAAAAAGGTCGAAAAAACAATTTTTATTTTTTTGAATAAAAATTAAAACCCAACATTTTGACAACACTCGCAGTACGGAGAAATGTTTTTCGCCCCTTCCTTGTAATTGACAAAGAAGTGGTAAAAATAAAATTTGTATTTTATTTGTACCGATGGTTCGAAATACAAAAACAAAAACTTTCATAATATTTCTATTGTTGGTTATGTCTTTGCAGAGACTTCGAAAACATATTTTATTGTTTACTCCATTCTCATTTCGTTGATGTAGTAGACTACGTTTAATATGAAATTTTGATGTTTCAATTTGCATTGCACTATTGCCACCACTTTCTAAAGAAAACTGAAGAAGGGGACTTGGAAAATCCCCGAAACGATCGTCTTTTCATTCCTGAAAGTGTTAGAGGTTTTTGAAAGCAAAAACTCTGTGAAGTATTTGTTAGGAGAATATCCTGATGAAGAAAAATAGCAGTTTTTGTAAAAAAGTACTTATTATGTTAATTCATAATAAGGAAATTGGCCTCGAACTGAATTAATAAATTTCTAATTAATTTAAGTTTATTCTTAAAAAATATTCATTTTATAGTTTGATAAACTTTTCATAAAAAAAAGTTCCCGAAAGAAAAACATTTCAAATTTTCTTTTGGAAAATGTACATAATCATATTCATTTTCAGTTTTTTTCTTAATGGAAAATTTCTAAAAAAAGTATTTAGTGTCGTAAGTACTTCCTCACTTGTGTATTCTTTTTCTCGTATTTGATTATTTTCTGATTATCTTCAGGATCTAAAAATTAGAGTATAGGGGAGATTTTTGTTAAATTGTTTTAGAACAGTTTTGGATTTTGGAACCACTTTGTATGTTACTTCCTGTTTTAATTTTTTTTCCTTTTCCTTTTTTTTGCTTCTCCCTTTTTTCTTTTCTTTTCCCTTTTTTCTTTTCTTTCCTTTTTTTCGTTTCCGATTTCGATTTGGGGGGGGGGAAGGGAAATTCCCCCCCCCAACTATTTTTACTCGGGAAATTAAAATATATCTCCACTATTCCTTTAAATTTCAAATTTGGTTTACCCCATTTCCCACCAATTTCTTCGGCTAACAAATTTAGGTTCGCAATTCACAACTCTACCTTTTTCCAAAAAAAGTACCTTTTTCCACAAAAAGTACCTTTTTCCAAAAGAAGTACCTTTTTCCAAAAGAAGTACCTTTTTCCAAAAAAAGTACCTTTTTCCAAAAAAAAAATGACCTTTTTCCAAAAAAAAGTACCTTTTTCCAAAAAAAGTACCTTTTTCCAAACTACTGGAGATAAGAAGTTGAAATTTGGCATAAAGATTCCTCCACTGTAGTAGACATCGACTAAGTTTGTATTTTTGAGATTCCCTACAGGATATCCCAAAAGGGGGATGTTTCCCACTTGACGGCCTGCCCAAACTGCTGAAACTATGTAGCCGCTTTCCGTCCGCTTAGGCGGAATTTTTGAAATTCCTATCGGGAGGGAGATAAGGGGAAAAGTATTCTCCTTGACGGCCTGCCCAATCCCTTCTGGCCAACCTAAGATTTTAAATATGTATTCCCTGGAGTAGGACTAACTCAGCGGCAACGTAATTTTTCTATTTTGGAACAGAAACATAGTAAAAATGTGGGTTGAAAGGAAAAAATGTCCCCAATAATGGCCTGCCCAAACCGCTGAGGCAATGAAGTTGAAATTTGGTATGAATGTTCCTCATCCATCGCAGACAGCCGCGAAAATCGAATTTTTGTAAATTCCTAAAGGGAGGGGCAAAAAGAAGAAAGCCTCCCCTTGGTGGCCTGTAAAAACCCCTTCGGCTAGAAACCTGAAATTTAAAATGTGGGTCCCTGGAGTAAAGGCTAACTTATTAAAAATATAGTATTTTGAATTTTGGACAGGGTCGTTATAAAATAGGGGCTCAAAAAGGGAAAGTGGCCCTTAACGACCTGTCCAAACTGTTGGAACTAGGAAGCTGAAATTCGGTACTTAGGTTCCTCTTCCAGCCTAATTCCAACCGGGAGGGACAAAAAAAGAAAAGGTGTCCCACTTGACAGCCTGCTCAAACTGCTGGAACTAGGAAGCTGAAATTCCCTGTCGATGGATTTTCGGAAATTCCTACCCAGAGGGGCACAAATAGTAAAAGTTGGCTAGAAACCTGAAATGTAAAACATATGTTCCTTGGAGTATGGGCTCACTTATCGGGAAGGTGCTTTGTGGAATTTTGGACAGGGACATTGCAAAAATGGGGATTAATGAAGCGAAAAGTGCCGCTTAAAGGCCTGCCCAACTGCTGGAGGTAGGAAGTTGAAATTTGGTACTAAAGTTCCTCCTCTATTGTAGACACCCGCTAAGATGAGATTTTTGGAAATTTCCACAGGTAGGGTCAAAAACAGGAAAAGTCTCCCCCTTAACGGCCTGGCCAAACTGCTGGGTCTAGGGAGCTTAAATTCGGTATTTGGGTTCCTTCTCCAACGTAGACGTCCCCTTAGACGGTATTTTTGGAAATTCATACCGGGAGGGGTAAAAAGTGAAAAAAACTTCCCCCTTGCCGAGTTGGGCAAACTGCTGGAACGTTCTCGGAATTTTTGGAAATTCCTACCGGGAGGGGTAAAAACGGAATAATTCTCCCCCTTGATGCCCTAACCGAACCCTTCGGCTAAAAACCCGTAATCTATAATATGTTTTCCTTGGAGTATGGGCTAACTTATCGACAAGGCATTTTTAGGACTTTGGACAGGAACGTGGTAAAAATGGTGGCTCAAAAGGGGAAAATTGCCCCCCTCCCTAAATATCTGCGTCTTTAGCTAGAAACCTAAAATTTAAAGAACGAGTGTATATGGAACACTAAAATTAAGAAACTAAATAGGAAACGAGTGGAATGGAAACACTACACAGGTGGAACGAAATGGATATAAACGTTGAACGGGTGGAATTGAAATTATAGACAATGGAAATGGATTGGAAGAGAAATGGACTATAGAACGAAATGGAATGAGGAGCGAGATGGCATAGAATGGGGAACGAGTGGAATTGAAACACTGCAGTTAAAAGAGAAATGGAACGGAGCAAGTGCAAAGAAATGGAATGGAAAGAGAAGCGACTGATATCAATATCGATACACAAGACAGTAGGAACGAAATGGAATGAAACGGGAACGAGTGGAATTGGAATAACAGATAATGGGAACGAAATGCAATGGAATGTTGAACGAAATGGAATCTTGGAAGGAGTTGCATTGGAACACTGAAATTGTTAAACAAAATGGAATGGAATTTGAATGACTCAAACTGCCGGAGTTTGGTACTTGAAATTTCGCATGCGATTGAGGCAGCTTATATATATTTGGGATTTTTACTGGGAGGAACAAAAAGGGGTGAAGAACCCCTTTTAATTACCTATTCAAACACTATCCACGGAATATGAAACTTATGTAGCATTGAAACATACTCTCCAAAAAGTTAAACAAATTTTCTAAAAGAGGAAAAACCTTAGAAAAAGAATGGAACTTATATATTCTGCTATTTAAACTGCAGGTAACGAAGCACCGGTAAAAGAAACCGACGCAGTAAATTTTCCAACTGAATTTGTGAATTTACTTGAATTGCCAGGTCTACCTTTACATAAACTGGAATTAAAAAAAACTTCAATGCACGCTTACAACGTAGATACGTGGCTTTGCCCGCTATCTTTAATATTAGAAATCGCTTGCCAACCCTGCTTTACGTTATTTATTTTCATTCAAAACACAAATGAATAAAACTACTTACGGGTCTATCTACCTAAGTTCGCACTTTACCAAATTATCTTGACATACACACGTATATTGCAATTTGTAATGGATTCATTAATAACAATCCACTTTCATGAGAAAAAGTGATCAAATATTTATTTATTTTAAACCCATTGTTGTGTCAGAATTATTTATTTGTGGTGGCTGGGTGAAGGCTTTTATTATAAATAAACAAAGCGAATTTACCCACCCAACCACGAATACGACCTATCTACGCCGATGGCTTGAACAACAGACAATTAGTTGTTACATGCTCACGTGTTGGTATACTAAATGATATTTATATAAAAATGATTTATTTATATAAAAGTGAAGGCAAAAAATAGTGTTTGTACTTAAACATTACAATAATTTTATCTTAATAACAAATATTGGGTTTTTTTTATCGAAAAGAAATTTAATTCTAAACTTTAAGGCACGCTAACAACGTAGCCGGCTGCTTTAAATGTTTTTTTTATTTTCATTTAAAACACAAATGAACAAAACTATTTACGGGTCCATCTACATATGTGCGCAAATTATCTTGACATACACACGTATATTGTCAAGAATTATTGTTGTGTCAGAATTATTTGTGGTGGCTGGGTGAGTGAAGGTTTTTATTATAAAAAACTGTATTTAAAAAAAGCAAATTTTAAGAAAACCACGAATACGACTTATCTATAATAAATTTACCTTAACAATTATTTTACCTTAGCAGCAAATATTGTGTTTTATTTTATATAAAAGAAATTTAAATCTAACCTTTAAGGCACGCTAACAACGTAGCGGGCTGAGCCCGCTAGTATATACATATTTTTAAAAATTAAAAATTATTGAATTTAAAAAAAAAAGTTAACAGAATAAAAAAAATGGAAACAAGTTATTGGTCCCGCCGGAAATTGATCCCGCGACCCTCTGTTTGGAAATGCCAAATGATACGAAAATCACTTTTTACGATCACTTTTAGAGCAATTACTCTTTAGCAGCAATACTTAAGTGATTTTTTAGAAGCAATGAAAGAAGTAATTTGTTGATGTTGTTCAGAATAACTTCTAAAAAAGCAGTAAAAATGCACTAACAGATACTTGTGAAGCAGTGGAAGAAGTAGTTTGTAAAGCATTGCATACAAGTGCAGGGACCTTTTAAAAGACGTTTGTCCAAAAAGTATTAAAAGATAATTTCACTATTAAAATCAAGTAACAAAACTATGAGAAATAGTATTTAAATTGTTTAATCAATTTTTTACCAACATATCTCTTAAGACACGTTTACCTATCCTTCTACGAAGTTTTGTCAGAAAATAATCACGGAATCCATGCTTGGCAGAAAATTGGTAAAACCATATACTCCATAACACAAACGGATTGCAGAAAATTTTAAGTATTGACAAAAACCTGAAATTTTTGAAAATTGAAAACACCTAAAAATCAAATTACACTTGAAATATATATTTTAGTTTAGAACTCAGAAAATGCGTTAGAAAATAAATTTTCCTTCATGGTTATTAACCACTCTTAGTTTTGTAATATTAAACAATTTTTAAAAACCTTTAGACCCTTACAGAAATTTTTGGGTTCTTACAGACATTTTTATAAAATTTTCTGCCTCTGTCTACTATTTATTAACTTCTCTTTTTACTATTAAAAAAAATTGTAAAAGGGACATCCGGTGTAATGATAAACAAATAACACCATTTTGAAAATTCTAAATTTTAATTAAGCAAAGATATACACAAAATAAAACTTCTATATATAAAAATTAACTGAACGAAGCCAAAAAAAAACTTTTAAATGCAAAAAATGTGTGTTTTTCTCGTGCGAGTTTTGAGACTAAAACTATACGCATTTTAATTTTTTTTTTCTTTTAAATAGTTTGGGTTAAAAAGTGATTTTGAGCGTTAGCGTACTTTGATAATTTTGACTTTTAGATAGAGGATTTTGTGATTACTCTCATTTTATTGAACTTTAAACAAAAAGTAAAGCAGCACACTTAACTTAAAAAAACGAGATTTTTTTAATTTTATGAGCAAAAAAAAAACGGAAAAATTTTTGGGGATATGAGCTCAAACTTTTCTGGCAATGCTGTATACAACAACACAAACCTTTGATATGATACAGTAAACAAACTAGTGTTTCCGTTTATGAAAAATTCTGAAGATTTCAACAATTTTAAAGTGTAGATAACATAGGAATATGATTTACATTAGCTTACATTACACGTTACATTACATTAACTTTTCTCCTAAAAACAATTCTTCTTAAATTTAGGGTAGAAAAAAAATTTGAAATTACAATTACATGTAATGTGTTATTAAAACTTTTCAAATTCAATTATAAATAATTGAAATGGAAATTTTTTTATTAATTCAATTATAATTACTGTAATTGTAATTAAAAAATTTTCAATTACAATTATACATATGTAATTGTAATTTTTTTGTTTAAATTTCTAAAAAAGCATAAGAGGAACAAGTCATATTAGGTTAACCCTAATTCGGTTTTTGTGATTATTTGTTTTCCCAATAAATAATATGTAATCGTAATTGATATTTTTTCAATTACAATTAATGAAAAACTAATGATATCCGCCAGGTTATGTTATGAGTAACTCAATATTTCTGTAGGGTATTTTTGACCGGTTTTGGAAATATCTTAGCTTACAAACTTGTTTAATTCCAATATTTTATATGTAAGTCAAATTTCCAATTAGCAGTCTGCCTGTGCCAGACACATATGTTTAAGTTTGAATTAATTAAATTTGCAAATCTGAAATCAAGCTATTTTTGGAGACATTAAAACTAATAGGGGAAGTGCGACACACTTTATCCGAAAATCTTCTAAGCTATTCAATACTTTTCCTTGTTTTAAATTTTGTTGGAAAGCTTTGTGAAATAAGTATATTTTGTTGTGAAAAAAATATTCTGGGTTTATAACTTTTTTAGTAATAAATAAAAATATAAATCATCATAAAAGGATCAAGTGAATACACTTGATCCCTATATGTAACACCCGAAGATCAAGTGTGTTTACGAAGACGTTTGATCCCGGTTTTTTAATAAAATAGAATATAAAATACTAATTTTTACTATGTGCTTTCTTTTCTAAGCTACCCGAGTAAAAAAAATGATATATAATCATATGTGGCATATATTACAATATAAAATTAGACATGTCATTATGTATTATTATATATGATGTCTTATTCCAAAATTTTTCCTTATATTATGCCATATATAATTTCATCTAATTAGATATCGGCCTTTATAATATTAGATATTGAATATATGATTATATATTACATAGCATGGCTGATCTTATTGCATATATAGTTGTATATAGAGCTATATCTTAATATATATGGCGGCATTTTAGGAATATATAATTATATATGGTATCATTTAAACAATATACAACTATATATAGTGCCATTTAAACCATATATTATTATATATGGTGCCAATTATACAATATATGGCCATATATGGTACCTCATGATCAAAATTTTTAATACAGCTCCAGATATGATAATATATGCTACCATATATAGTACCATATACTTTGATATATCGTATCATTTAAACAACCAGAGTAAAAATAGTATGTGGTGCGCATAGTTCGGAGACGTGGCCAAAAATGTACCCAAACTATGCTGTATATGAGTCACAAATATCTTGATACTATGCGCTAGACCTAGCAAGAGTTTGAGGACAGTCCCCAAACTAACCAAATGTCTCCATACTAAACACTTGATCTAAAAAACTGTCCCCGTAGCATACGCTGTGCATACATATAGTCATATATGTGATTAAATTATATCTGCCCGAGTAAAAAAGAGTATATATAACATATATTTTTTAATATTAAAATATATGATAATATCAAATATTGTATGCGACTTTATATGTTTTTATATGATGATATATTAGAAACATTTTTAGAAATTTTCTCATATATAATCATATTAAATCATATATCAGTATTTGCTTTATTGCAAATTGTTTATATAGGAATATATAATTGATAAAACCGTTCAAAATTTTATATATAAGGAGATACGAAAAATATTTTTGATTTTATTTTATATATTACAATATATTAGTTAATCTCAGACACAAGTTCGAAACTCATTTAATCAAAAACAATTTTTTATATGTTTTACTCAATTTTTTAGCCTAAAGCCTAAACCACATAAAATCAGTGTCGACGTCAGTGCGACGTTTTGTCGATAAAGCAGTTTCTGTATCTTCTCTATTTGTCACTGCCAAGAAATTAGAAAAGTTTCTATATAAACAAGAGCTGTTTTTAAACAAAACTCAAAAAGAAATTTTTAAAAATATTAAATCGTTTTCGCGAAATTGAAGAACAAAGTTTGACAGCACTGCCACTGTTCACTGGCAATTTCACGATGTGGTTTGGGTTTAGACCTCCTAAACGCAGTGCGACGTTTAATCGATAAAGCAGTTTTTTGTATCCTCTCTATTTGTCACTACCGAGAAATTAGAAAAGTTTATAAATAAAGAAAAGATGTGTTTAAACAAAACGCAATAAGAATTTTTTAAAAATATTAAATCGTTTTCGCGAAGTTCAAGAACAAAGTTTGACAGCACTACCACTGTCACTGGCACTATGTGGTTTGGGCTTTTCATTAAACTAATATTTTCTGAGATTTTTTTTACTTTTAGTTTTTTTTTTTAATTTAAAAAATCCAATTTAGAAAAATTAACATTTAAAAGCATTACCCGGCTCGTAATGGGTTAATAAGTCGAGGCATGTTGCATACCATTGGTATGGTGTTTCAAGTACCTTTCCAACGACATATATTGTTCTACACCCGTATTCAAAATGAAAAAGTGTATGCTAACTAACTTGCTGCTAACTTTTTTACATACAAATTCCCATAAGGGGAATATGCTTTTTGATTTTGTGTACGGGGGCTAATCTTTAAAGAATTCAGCAATAACGGATTTATACAATAACGTCTATAATAATTATCCATTATCAACAGTAGCCTGCGGCTGGTAGTACGTGAAATCTTGCTGCACTCCAATACAAAGTTTTTTTTATCATTTAGATTTAATCATATCGTATTGTATTAATTTATATCCAATTTGATCGGGACAAAACTCAGATATAAGTTGATCATTTGATATAACTTTGTATCCTTGTAAATATAATTATATCCGATTTGATACAATTTAATATAACCATTTTTCGGATGAAATTATATCCAGTTACATATTGGAAATATATCCATTCATACATAATTTTATATAAACTTTTTTACTCGGGTGTATAAATATTCAGTTTCATCCCAAAAATGGCTCGATATATTTTTATCAATTTTTATCTAATTGTATCAGTTTAGATCTGACCTGATTAACACATAATGTAGTGTTAATCAGATGAAATTGTATCCGATTTTTGACCTGATACAATTTTATCGGTTTATATGTAATGGTGTCAGGTTTGATCGTAATTGGTTAAATTTTATATAAATAAAATATAATTGTATCCGACATTTACCTTATACAGTAGTATCAAAGTTTTAAGCTGATATCAGGTCAAAATTGGGATATAACTACCCGAGTAAAAATAGTTATATAGGATTTTATATAATTTAATATGAATTAATATGTTTATATATAGTCAAGTGTAACACTATATCTTTGCGGATATAATTATGTATAGCTTTTAGTTTTTCAAAAATTTCTTATATGATGTCATATATAGATCAGTATAAATATACATGTCCCCATATATATTTATATGTGCCATATCTATTGACATATGCTATGACAATTTTAATACATCGTCATATATAATTAAAAATGGCTTTATCGGAAAATATATAAAGTTTTATATAGCTAATGTTAATTTTTTTTTCTAAGTTGTTTTAGATATGTTTAAGTATAGCGCAATGTAAAAGAAATTCTATGTTTTTTTGAGATATATTTATGTATGATTTCAAAATATAAAAGGCGTACTCATTATAACTCCTAAATTCCTTGTAAACCTTGTATAAATACAAGCCATATTTTTATGTATTGAATTTGACATTAAACTCATAAACATACCAGGTTTACACAGTTTACGCGTAGAATACAAGTTTATATGAGAAGGCTTGGCTACAATTATGTTCAACTTCTTCTAAATTTTTATTTAAATTTTTAATTCTTAACTTAAGGGTGTTATTTTTCAGTACTTTTTAATAGTTTTTGTTTTGATCTTGAAGTATGAAGCGTTATATAATTATGTCTTTCTACATCAAATTAGATATAATTATATCGGGTCAAAATCCGGATAAGATTCTATATGATTCAATATATTTAGATCTTATCCGATATAATTTTATCCACCATTTCTCGGATCATAGCATATCTCCAATTATATTAAATAAGATATCATTACATATAACATCATATTATTTTTTTTACCCGGGTATATAATTTTATATACAAATATATCTATTTGGACCTAAACTGATACCATGTGATATAAACCAATAAAATTGTATCAGGTCAAAAATCAGATACAATTTCATCTGATTAACACATAATTTAATCAGGTCAGCTCTAAACTGATACAATTAGATAAAAACTGATAAACAACTGATACAATTTTATCGGGCCATTTTTCGGATCAAATGGTAAATGGATGACTCTAAGTTATATATTACCATATAAAGATCCATATTATTTTTATACCCTACACCACTATGTGGTCATTATACCCTACACCACTATGTGGTCAGGGTATTATAAGTTTGTGCTGATGTTTGTAACACCAAAAAATATTGGTCGTAGACCCACCTTATAGTATACCGATCGGTTCAGAATTTTTTTTATTTCGATTTAACGATGTCCGTCTGTCTGTCCGTCCGTCCGTCTGTCTGTCTGTCCATGCAATCTTGTGCGCACTCTACAGGTCGCAACTATTAAGATATTTTGATGAAATTTGGTACGCAGACCTATGTTGGCCCAAGGACGAACAAGTTTGATTTTTTTGAACATCGGTCCATGTTTAGACCTAGTGCCCATATAAGGGTCCTACCAAAATTATACTGTTTATATGCTGCAGGTCGTAAATATTAAGATATTTTGATGAAATTTGGTACACAGACCTATATTGGCCCAATAATGCAGCCTATTGATTTCGGTGAACATCGGTCCATGTTTAGACCTAGTGCCCATATAAGGGTCCTACCAAAATTATACTATTTATATGCTGCAGGTCGTAAATATTAAGATATTTTGATGAAATTTGGTACACAGACCTATATTGGCCCAATAATGCAGCCTATTGATTTTGGTGAACATCGGTCCATGTTTAGAACTAGTGCCCATATAAGGGTCCCCCCAAAATTGGCTTGGTTACAAACTGCAGGTCGCAAATATTAAGATATTTTAATGAAATTTGGTGCGCTGACTCACATTATAGAAAATTTTGACATAAGCCCCATTTTAACCCATTCGAATTTCGGATCCAAACAATACACCAGACTGGTGTAGGGTATTGTATAGTCATGCCCGACTTTAACCTTTTTACTCGTTTTTTTTTAATATTGAACATACCATATATGGTGTCAGTTAAACAATATATTGTCATATATGGTGCCATTTAAACAATATATGGTCATATATAGTAACTCAACTACAATATTAACTGTATTTCAGAAGCTATTAATTGTATTTCAGAAATTTTAAATGTATTTATTTCAGAAATTATGGAATGTATCTCAGAAATTATTAATTGTATTTCAGAAATAATCAAATCTATTTCGGAACTTGTTGATTGTTTATCATAGTTAATAGAGAAAAATTTCAAAATTATATTTCATAATTTCTGAAATACAATTGATACTTTCTGAAATACAGTTGTGAATTTCGGAAATACAATTAATAATTTCTGAAATACAATTGATAAAACTGAAATTCAATTGACTAGTTCTGAAATACAATTCATAAATCTGAAAAATAATTGATAAGTCCTGAAATACAATTGATAAACCTGAAATTCAATTGATTATTTCTGAAATACAATTGATAAATCTTAAAAACTTGATATAATTGGAAATAGTGTAGAGTGTTGAAAAGATGTAAATAAAATTATTTTTTTAAAAAAATTCAATTTGATAAAAATAATATAATTTTATAAAAACATTTATAGAAAATAAAATTATAATTTTATAAAAAGAAATTCATTTTATAAAAAAATGCGTAGCCATGAACGGTATCGAACTCGTTACCTTCTGAGTGTAAACCTTATTTTAACAAAATATTGTAATTTTTATAAAATCAGTGCTCTGCCAGTGTATTATTTTTTGAACAGTTGGCAATATATGTCTGGGATCTTATTTAATCCCAAATAAATGGAGATCTTACGTAGTACCCAAATATAATGCGGGATCTAATTTTATCTGTCATTTTTCCGGATAGTTTAAGATGTTTATCCACAAATATATAGCTGGATCTAATTCGATCCGCCATTTTTCAGATCAAATTAGATCTAAGTTTATCCGCAAATATATAGCTGGATCCGCCATTTTTCGGATCAAATTAGATCTAGGTTTATCCCCGAAGATATTATTGGACCTCCCAATTTTGATATATAACTTGATCTTAGTTTATCCCCATATATACAATGGGATCTAATACGATATGATAGGATACACCCAATTTTGGGATCTAATTGGATCAGCTAGATATTACAGCAGATCTTAAACAATATCAAATTGGATATGATTAGATATTGCGCGAGATCAATTTTTTTTACTCGGGTATGGAGATTATCGCATTTTTGAAATTTAAATGAAAAAAACCGAATATGAGATTGTTCCGATTCAAAAACTGTTTGATAAATGTTTTTGGAACTGACTTTCTTCCAAGGTTTAAAAGATTACATATGAAAGAGCTCCATTTTTTGTAATTTTTCTGTTTCTCGTTTCCTTCAGATTTCGATGACGTTTGTATATGTGACAGAGAGGAAAAAATTACATAAATATCGATCCTAAACATATCGTTCCAAACAGATATTTATATGATAAAACTGAGGTTAAAAGTTGTTCGAATCTTTTTTGTTTAAAAATTCTTTCATATTTTCAAAACACCCCAGTAATTTTTTTTTAGCCGGTTAGCTCAGAATCTATTCCAGAATGGGTGCTTTTTCCACCATCAAAAGTCAAAATGTAAGGTTTCACTCTCCCAGAAACAGTTCTATAACCAGTTCTAGAGCCGGTTCTAAAGCAACCAGTTCTTGTTTGGAGGAAAAGAACCTACTGCTTCTAGGTCAAACTCTATATGAAAATAACCCGTTGTAGAACATAAATTAGGATGTATACGAAGGCAGTATAAGGTGTTTTGCAACCAGTTCCTTGGATTTTACCTTTTTGTTGGGACTATTCATAGATCTTGAAAATACCTTTCATTTGATGTAGATTTCCTTTAAACATATATGAAAAAAGAACCTAAAAACGAAAAACCGGGTAATTTTTTACCACACTTTTTATCTATCGAATATAAGATTGGACCTCTAAAAAGGCGCTCATGCTTATTTTTTCTGTCTTTTCTAAATACCACGTACCCAAATTTCACCCAAAGTCTTTTAATGGATCAAGTGTATCGCACTTTCCCTACCTGTATTCTATAATTTTAACATTAACGATAATAGGTCAATAACATGGCTTTTTCAGTTTTGGTATTCTGAGAACATTTTATTTTACATACATATGTAACTTGCTATATTACATAACGAATGCTTGTTATTCGGAGGTGTTCTTGAAAACGAACTCACATAAAATTACTCGTTTTCGTACAACTAGAACATATAAAGGTTGTTACGAGGGGTGTGTTAATTTTTATCTCTTTATCTCCCATTGGGCCATTAACAATAAAAAAAATTAGCCTAAAGTTTGAACTCACTTAGAGTTACAGATGTCAAATTCCATACAAATTTGAATTTTTCAAATTTCAGTTTGTGTTAACTTTAGGTTATTTGTTTATTGTTAATGGGCGATTAACTATAATTATATTAATTAAAATTTTTTCAAAATTACTTGATTTTTAATAATTTAAGGTCTTGTTTTGCAGTCAAAACAAAAAAGGATTTTGTCTTAAATAAAATTCGTCCCTAATTTTGACTATAAAAACCTGGCCCCCAAAATTTGTTCTATAACGAAGATTTTTCTAAAATAGTGTTAAAGGTGATATGGGAAAAATGGTAACTTTCACAATTTTCTCGAAGACCTCATTTTGAATGTGTACGAAAATATTGTGTTTTAAATATAAACTTTGCAATAATTTCGCAAAAAATCAATAGTCAATGAAATCTGATGTTTTTATAACAAAAAAATTCAGCAATAGTGCAGTAGATATTTAGTAGAGTAAAATATTTTTTTGTTCGTTTTAAGTCTAAATTTAATTACAAAAGGCTTTAAAATTGCACATAATTTGATAATGTAATATGACATATATACAAATTTCGGACCTTTTTCTTTCCAAATTGGCATTGATATTTAAAATCGGACTTCGTTTTATATTTAATTTATTTATTTTTAAAAAACCTTAAAAAATTTTGAACTGTGTAAAGCGTTTTATTTCCGAAGATATAGTTACTAAATTATAAATTTTTTATCGAAAAAATCCGCTGAAAAATTTAAAAAAGTTAAATTGCAAATTGTACAAAACTGGTTGCAGATTTTAAATCAGCACCCCCGAGTTATCCTAAATCCACTGCAATAACATTCACCTTTTTTTTTAGAGCAGTGATATTTAACATTTTTTGTTTGTAAAACAGGGTACGTGCAGTAGTTAGGCATAACTGCAGCATAATAAAAGTAAAATGTTCAAAAAAGCATCACTTGACAACATTGATTTATGTCAAACGTTTTTTTATGCAAACAATTGACAGTGCTGCCGCAAATTTTTGCAACTATTGCATCATTTTAATTTCTGATGCGCGTTCTAAATTTTTTTATTAGAATCATTTAATACAAAAAGAAAACTAAACGTTGGTGCATAATGGAGAGTAAGTAGTGCATTATATAAAAATTAACAAAAAATTGTCATTTTTACCATTAAGATTTTCAATAATATTTGTTAATGTTATTGAGAACATTAACAAAATTAATTAAATTAATTAACAAAATTAATTAACAAAAAATTGTTATTTTTACCATCAAGATTTTCAATAATATTTGTTAATGTTATTGCGAATATGTTTTTTTATTTTTTGCAAAACGTTCTAAAAAGCAAACTGTGCAGTTGTTAAGCAGTAGCAAAGCATCCGCAACAGCTGATCACGCATCAGCAACAAAACTTTGCATAACTGCCGCAGTGTTGCACAAATTTACTGCATTTACGAACGTACCCACACTTACGTAGTTTTGATTTAACTTCCTTTTTTTAAGTGCACATTTCTATAATTGCACAAAATTTTGGTTTCGTTTCTATTTTACAAAATTATGTACGCAGTTGTCTTCTTTAAGTGCACTTTTTGTTCCTGCGAATTTTAGATACCTGCCTCATATTTTTGGCAGTTTTACATTATTTTCATAAAAAAGGTCACCGTTAGCTGTCTCTTGTGTTTTGCTTTGTTTTTCAATTCTAGGAAAAAAACACACATAAAATAAATGTGTTGTCAACTTTTTTGTGACAAAAATATCCTACTTTAGTCGTTTTTTAACCACAAAAATCGCAAGATATGGTGCAAAGCACAAAGTTGTCATCATTAGCTTCATTTGTTTTCAGTCTGTATTGGTATACGTGCACAGTAAGGCAGGTAAACAATTTGACATAGCTGCGTTTTTGGCTTACCTGCACAAAAATTCTTGCAAAAGTTGGTTGTGCAGCTAAGTCAAAGTTACTGTAATTTATTTCAGCGTTTTCAATATTATTTTTGTTAAGTAGGCTATAGTATTATTATCTTTAAAAGATAGTAACTATATTTCGTCTCCGTGAATTTAAAGATCCAAAAAATGTTTATAAATTTAAGAAAAAAATTATTTTAAAGGTAAATTTTCCAAAAAAAAAAAAATAAAATTTTGATAGCATCAAAAGTACGATTTGTAACATCTATTTTTAGTAAAATATGCAAAAATATGCATTTATTGGCATAATATGCAATAAAATAGACATACAAAAAAATTGACAAAGACACTACCCAGCCAGAAAAATACAAACGGGAAAGCGGTGGCAAAGCAATTTAACAGGTGGTACAAGTACTGGCAAAAAGTGCTTTCCCATTCCCAAAATGATAACATCGTTAGACAAAAGGACCGGCTGTTCAAAAAGCGCCGGAAAAGCACTGGAGGAACAAAATTTTTAAACGTAGGCAAAACGCTGACAAAACCCATAAATAGGTGGTCTGGAAATATATTTTCCAAAATAAAATTTAAAAAAAGTTCATATGTATTTTTTTTGGTCCTGCCGTGATTTGAACCCCGGCCGTCAGATTGGCAGACGATTGCTCTACCCATTGAGCTAACGAGACATATAATATTTGATAGCTAAACACATAAATGAGTGACAATAGCTGGACAACTACTGCCTGTGCCAAAATGCTAGTACTGGCAAATAATTTTTTGTAACTAGTATGCCAGTGTTGGGAGGGCAAAAAAAGTTGGTCTTGAAGGAGCTTTCCCACAAACAAAAAAATTGATTTTATAAAACAAAAAAAATTTTAAATAAAAAAAAATCAAAAAAAAATTGTTTCCTTGCAACTGGATTTGAACTCGGAACCTCCTGACTACAAACATTTTTTAACGAAGCGTCAGCACTTTTATAAAATCATTGGTCTACCAGTGAATTGATTTTTGTACGCCTGGTAGCATTGGCAAGGTAGCGCTGGATAACCACTGGTTGCAAACCTTGGTATATCACTCTAAGCCAATTCTTTGCCAGTGGTTTTTTTATAAACCACCGAAATTTTTGCAAAACAAATACTGGTAAAACGCTTTTTGCAAACGCTGGCAAAGCGTCCAAAATGAGTGTTCTGCCAGTCATTTATTTTTAACACCGTGGTTACCCAGTGGTATGCCAGTGCTTGATTTTTTGTACCACTGGCGATTTCTGACTGGGTAATGTATGCCGCCAAACAGTTTCAAAAGTGGTAAATAGGTATCTGAAACACCTAACAATTCAAAGGAAGCCGGAACAACGACTGGTTATCGTAACATTGGTAAGGCATGTAAAGTTAAAAGCATCCTTAAGAGAGATCCTAACACATCTGGCAGAAAAACAGCTCGGTTAGCCCAATGCTCGGACTTTTTTGTACGAAAAGTGAAACGTAAGGCAGGACTAATGTCCTACAAAGTTCAAAAAGTTCCCGAAAGACCCGCTTTTAAAAATTTGGAGGCCAAAATCAGAGCTCGAAAATTTAAATCAATTTTTATACAAAAATACAACTGTTGTGTAATGGACGAAGAAACTTATATCCTGGCTGATTTTTCGCAGCTCCGTGGTCAAGAATTTTGTATTTCCGATGTTCGAGAAAATGGTGCGGAAAAATTTGGTCGAAAAAGCAAACGAAATTCCCTAAAAAATTCCTAGTATGGCAAGCCATATGTAGCTGCGGCGAAAGAAGCCAGTCATTTGTGACATCTGGCTCTATAAACAGCGAAATTTATATCATGCAGTGTTTGCAGAAGAGACTTCTTCCATTTTACAGTCAGCACAATGTATCCATTTACTTTTGGCCCGATTTAGCATCTTGTTACTACAGCAAGAAAGCGCTGGAGTGGTATAATGATAATAATGTGGTTTTTGTACCAAGAAAGGCAAACCCACCAAACTGCCCGGAGCTCAGGCCAGTGGAGAGATATTGGGCTCTTGTTAAATTAAAGGGCACGAAAAAGGTCCAGACATGCAGGGCAGGACATGCAAGATTTCAAACGTAGATGGACCACCTCCTCTAAAAAGGTGACAGAAACTACCATAAAATCCTTAATGGGAGGGTTTCCAGAAGAAGTGGATAACTTTGTTCGTAGTGGTTAGAATTCCATGCGGTTTTTTTTGTTTGATTTTGTATTAAATTAAATTTAATAAAAATTTGGTGGTTTGTTTTTTATTTAACTTTATGTGTGTTAACATTTTTATGATATCACTCCTTAACAAAAAATGTATAGCAGTAATAGTTGTTCCTTTCTGTGTGTTTTCTACTAATATTCAGATAAATTGTTGCTGATATGAGAAGGGTAAGTTGTCATTTAAAACGAATCAAAATATCACCCAAATATAGCTGAATTTTTTTAGATTTAACAGTTTTATTTTTTTTGTTTTTATCTAACTAAAATTTACTTTACTTACTACAGTCGGCAGTTTTTTCTGCAGGGCCATTTGTAATAAATTTTTAGCAGCTTTTTCTGCTAGTTGTACAGATTTATTTCTATCAGTATATTTGTATTACTGGTGGAAGTCATAAAACAAAGTGCAATTCAAACAAAATGTATGCCTTAAATTTGATTTCACTTAAATTTTTGTAGTGATTATTGGGTAAAGCTGAAAGCGTAACTTTTCCGAATAGCTATCTGGCGATCGTACAGATGATCGTACAGGACACAGAGGAACCAAAAATTTAAAAGGCATATAAAACTTTAGATACTTTTTTTTTGATAAATTAAAAAAAACCAAATTTTTATAAGACGGGGCTATAGCCCCCCCTAGAAAAATGATCTAGCTACGCCGGTGTACAGACTACTCGCTAAAAATAAAATTAGAAAATTAATACAAATTATTTAAGTAAAGTTTAAACATATCTTTTGAATAACTAAAATCTAAAACAGTTTTATTCTCTAATTTATTAAAATTTTTAAGCAATTGTGGATTGATGTTACACTTGATGTTGATCTAACGGCTTTTTCTGAAAAAACTGAAAAGGACGGATTCTAATGCCAGAGGTCCACAACTCAGGTCAAGTTTAAAATTAACAAATTTTAAATCAGACAACGAAGCATCGAAGTGGATCCATTTCATTTTTTGTACCCCATCCAATTCAGAATTACCACTATCACCAGTTATGAAATTATGTTTTTTAGGTTTTTTCTTCTTATTTGTAACATTACTCCAATTTGATGAACTTTGAGCATCAATTACGTTATTTAGATTAAAAACCTAAATTAGCAATACTAACAGATCCATTTAAATTAACAAAGGCGTTAATAGGTACTTTAATTACATCAGAAACTTTAATAGCAATATCATTAACAGCAGCAGCAGCAGCTTTAACAGCAGTAGTAGCCTTAACAGCAGAAGCTTTACTGTTAGTAACCATTAAAGCTTTTGTACTTACAGAAGGCAACTCATGATCAAGTGAAACATTAGCAGTAGTACGAACCACTGTTGGTAAAAGTGGCACAAAAGTGCCATTTGTTGCACTATTGAATGTTCAATGGCACTTTGACACTCTTCATAGAATTTTGGCACTTTTTAAGAAAATTTCTATATAATTTAATAAAAGTTCGATATTGCTGGTTTTTCATTAAAAGCCACGTCGTCTACTTAGAACGGGTAGCAAAATTAAAAAACAAACGCCACATTAAAAATTTCTACAATTTTCTGGACCACCTTCCAGTTCTTTGGGGACAATTTAATCATTATTTTGATCTTTAAAAATAAAAGCAATGGGGATAAAATTAGAAAATTTTTAATTGATTCTATTGTATTGTCCGTCACTGGAATTTTTCAAAAATTTGTTATGGTATTCTAGTTTTTTTATGACAAGCAAAATTTTTAAAAATTTCACCATACAATGGTGAAAGCTTTTTCTGCCAAAAATAAAATAAAATTATCAAAAAATTTTATTTTGTGAAAAATTACGATTTTTTCGATAATTTTATGAAATCTTAAATGAAATGAAAATTTAAAAAAATGTCCAGGAACCGCAGAACAGGAGAGAACTAGTTCTAATCACTTGGAGTTTCCTTTAAATTTTAGCATCAAGTATTTTGAGCTTATTCCTAACAACTTTAGCCCCAAAAATCCCATGTTACTACGTAATCTTTTGGAGGAATTTGCTGGAATTTTAGAATCGGTAAAAGGTTCGATGCATCTTAAAATAATATCTCAAAATATGAATGTGGTATTTCGTATTATATTTCTATGAAGAAAAATTATAAAATTCTTCAAAAGAAAACAAAACTTATATTTTAAATTGTTGACGAATGAAAATATATGTGCTTTTTATTACATGACAATTTTGTCAAGGTTTTGCTATGACAATTTTTCTTAGAATACCAAAATTATAATAATTTCCATTCACACCAGTTTTGTGACAATTTTGTTATTGTTATAACCCTGCAAGCATTTGGAAGATATCTTCCAAGAAGATATTAAAGCGATATCTTCTATTTTTCATTTGAATGAAAATAATCAAGTAGTCTTTTAAAATTGTCTTCCTTTTATTATTTGGAAGATAATTTGGTGATATTTTGAAAAAAGTAATTCAAAAATTGAATTTTTTGTCATAGGTTTTTATGATGATATTGCGGCAATATTACCTTCTTATCATCCGGAGGATAAAGAAAATTTGTTTGAAATTCTTTGTCATTTTGGAAAATATTAAAACAAAATTTGTATAAAAATAATCAACAAACACATAGGAAAGAAATTCCTTGAAACAATCAAGATCTAATGCGGGGAAAAAATCGGCTACGTTGAAATCAAGATAATTAATGTGTTGGTCAGTGGATTATGTATGCAGATGTTCTTTTTCAGGCTTAAATTTAATAATTAAAAATTAAAACCTTTATATTGTACCGGGGAGTTTATTTGGCGATATCACCTTTTTATCTTCCAGATGATAACTTAGCGATATCGCCGATTTATCTTCCTGGGGTATTGTTTTCGTGTTTCCTGAAAGTATTGCTTTCGGGTAACAGTTATTCCCGACGGAAGAAACTTCCGCAATACGAAATTGATATTGCCGGCAATAAATGTTTTCTTCCTGGCAATAAGATCGGAGAATCTTCTTCGTATTGCCATGCTTGCTGGGTAAGTTTATAATAAGGATGTAAATGTATAAATATTTGAAATAAAAGCTGAACATATTTTTTGAAACATTTGCATGTTGCTTAATTTTTTTTTGCACTTTTAAAGCTTTTCTTGGAACTTTTTTGGCATCATTAGGCACCAAACGAAAATTCTCAAATACCATCACTGGTACGAACAGTGTTTAGATTTTTGTATACAGCTTTGGCATCAACAAAAGCTGCTTTTGTTGATTGTAAAACATCCCAATGTAGAAACGGTAATGACATATCATTATTTTTTGGAGTACCAGTAATGACACCCACTTACCTTCTGCATTATTTTAAAACATATAATAATGAGTTACTGATAATGACTTATTTTTATCATTATTTCAAATAGAAAATAATAAAAATAATTTATAAATAATTATAAAATTTTTTGAAATCTATTTTTAGACTCAATATTTTTTAAACACTGGTAAGGATATATGTAACCACATATTTTTTGATTTTTTGTATGTTGGCGAGTAAGCTTACTTGTGTGCAGCAGGTCAAATATATTTTTATCTATTAAATATTACATGTCGATATAGCTCAGATGGTAGAGCAGTTGACTGGCAATCTGTAGACCCAGGTTCGATTCCCGCACCAGCAAATTTTATTTAAAAAAAAATACAGTAAAAAATATTTTTTTTTTATATAATTTATTTTTTTGAAAATCTATTTTTAGACTCATTATTTTTGTCAGTACTGGTAAGCTCATAGGTAACGATATATTTTTTGATTTTTCATATGCTGGTGTGTAACGGCAACTCATTATTTTTCGCGACATCGCCATATAAAAGTAATAAGAAATGTAATAACAAAAGTAACTAGTTACCATTACCAAGTATGTAGTTACATAACCACATATCTGGTAATGATTTTCTACACTGGGATCAGCAAAAGCAAACCAGAGCTTAAACCTGTTTTCAGCGGGGGTAAACTATAATGATTCTTGATTTTATTATTATTATCCAAAAAATTTGCAAAAACATCAGACTGCAAATTAGTCAGTTTGTTTAATAAGAGCATCATCCGAATAGGAGTTATTAGCACAGGGATGATAAAATTGGTACTATAGTACTTTTTATGGTACTATTAGAACCTCAAAAGTACTATAGTACTCCTATGACTCATTTAGTACTATTTACAAAATTTTCATATTTTATTCTTTTTTTTTAATTTTCGTACCAAATATTGTGTTTAAAATGAAGAAACTAACTACCAGAGTTTAAAAAAAAGGGTTGAAAACCCCAAGTAAAAGATTTAAAAATTGATGGAAACGTAATTCTGTGAAATAAATTATTGAAATATGTACACAAAAATATTAAAAATAAGGTGAATTTAAATTTTTTGAAAATTTCGTATTTTTTATTTAAAAAAAATTCTTAATAATAGCAACTTTAAATTGTTGTGATAATCAAGAACTTGAGTTCATCGAGGGTTATCTTAATTGAAGTGGTACTTAATTTAATGGTTGAATAAAGCAAACGAGCTAAATTGATTAAATGCTTTCACACGAAATTTAATACGACTTTCAGGGACTTCATTCTAATAAAAATCTGAATCAAACGTCAGCAAAAAGTTATTATATTCCATAACAAATAATCCATGATATAATCCCAGCAAAATATTTCATTACCAAATAAGTGGTTATATAATAGAAATTTATAGCTCCGCACAACTTATTTTTTGGCGTCTAAACTCATTATTTTTGTTTGGCGTGGTCGTTTTTATAAGTAGTCACGCTTACCCGCTCGCTTACGAAAAAATGAGAAGTAAGTAGTTATGAGATTCTGAATAATAAGTGGTTACGAACATGCTTACAAAAAGTTTAATTATAAGTAGTTATCCGACTGCTTACTTGATTCTTAAAAATAAGGAGTTACACAAATACTATTAGATTCAGGAAATACATTCAGAGAAATTAAAGTTTTTGCTAATGTGTAATTTTAGTACTCGTCATAAAAATTTTAACACAAAACATATTTACATGTAATAAATATAAATGTATAAAATTTAACTTTGTAAAAAGTACTTATTTAAACTATTGCGAGTAAGTCATTATTTTATATTTAAAAGCAATGACTACAATAGGCCGTTATTAGGAAGTCATTATTTTATATTACAAAATAATGCAAAAGGTAATGATATATCATTATTGGTAATGCAGACAGCAATGAAGTGTCATTACCAATATTTTGCTGGGATACTATAGAAACAAGTTTAACAAGTTCAAATATCGATTTTTCCGATAGTGGAAGGGATTGTAGTTCCGGGCTTATGCTATCTATTACGTTTGATATTAAAATTTCCGAATTGTAAATATCGGCTTGACAGTTTACACGCTGGTTTTCTAGCCGGGTCATACACCTAGATACTAGTCTAACAGTTAAGTCTAGATAGCGAATAAATAACAAAGAATAAAAAAATACTAAACAGAAATAAAATATTCGTAATTTTTCGAACTTTTCCGAGTACAAAACGCTGTAAAAAAGAGCTGGGAGGAACTACGCCAAATTTGAGCCTGAGTCTTTACCCTATGATCACTACCTCATTAACGAATAAAATTATATAAGACCCGTGAAAGAAATCTTATTAAATCGCTTTGATTTGGTTATACCATTAAAAACCAATAGATTCAATATCAGATAAGACCTCTTCATGATTACTAGGTCAAAACATGACCGATTTAAACCATTTTCAATAGCGTTAGTAATTGATGCAGTACAAACGTATTTAAAATGCGACCTGTAGTTTACTTATAAAGATGGTTCATTTTATATGGACAGACGAGCCGACATCATAAGCATCAACTCAATACAGAGTGGTTGAGATTAAAAAATAATTTTTGGTACTATGGAGGTCGAAAAAGTACTATTTTTTCAGCAGGTTGGTACTATTTTGAAATTCCCATTTATCATCCCTGTATTAGCATGTAAATTAAAGGCAGATTGAGAAGTAACATTTGCACATCCATATTTAACGTTCCTTAAGTGATCGATTACCACCAATTTTAACTCTTTAACTTCAATAGACAAAGCAGAAACCGTTGAAATTAACTTATTAGAAGAAATTAAACATTTATTACAATTGAATACAATGTTTTTATTATAAATTAATGATTTTAAAACGTATTCATCTTTCAAATTTATGCAAATATTATGAAAGTCGCGTTTACAAACAGCACAAGTAATTAATTCTTGCTGTGAAATATTATGAAAACAGAACGAAAAAATCAAATCCAGATTCGACATTATAAACGCGTCTTACTCAATCAAGAGTAAACTGATTAGGGTCAAAAGTCCAAACTGACTGGCCTATATGCGCCCGAGAGATCCAATTTTTATACACATATTATTTTTAATGCCCAAACTATCGGAAACTGCCGGTGGAGCGAACAAAAAAATACTTTTGCAAATTTGGGTGGTCTAATATAGATAGATTGACTATGCTACTCATGGTTCTCTCGATAATTAGCGAACTCGGGCAAAGAGAAAAATGCATAAGAAAACCTATTTATAAAAAATGCCACCAAATAAATTTAGCGAAGGTTGAGCGAGATAAGGTGGATAGATACCCACTGGTAATCCCCTTTTTTTTAAATAAAAAATAAAATGAAAACAAAACAATTTACGGTGCTTTGAAATAAAATTTGTTGAATTTAACAAATTATTTTGTTAAATTTAACAAATCTAAATTTAAGTAAAAAATTTGTAAAACTGCAGTTTATCTGTAATTATACTGAGTCGTAGAATTTATTCAAATTTAGAGTCTCGGGACCCTCATGTGAGGGCATATAAGGGCACTCCAATGGAGCAAACATTTTTTGGTACCCCCTATCGCATATCCCAATTTAATAAAAATCTGATAAATGTTATACTGTAAATTTCCTAGTGGGTTTTTTTATGAAAAGTGAGAAGATTGACCCTATATGGATGAAGATACTCAAAATAATAATTTTTATCAAGTGGAAACATTATTCATTTGAAGTGATATTTCTTCTAAAATTACAAAAGGTGTTATTCTGTGAATTTCCTAGTGCAGTGGTGGCAAGACTTTTTTCGCCAGACACGGACAATTTTTGTTTGTAAAAATTTCTCTCGTGCCACCTTAATTTTAGTTGTCTTTTAAGTCATTTTTTTTTAAATTTGGCAAATTTCTCTTGAAAATATTATCGCAGATGTACATATTTATCAGCGCTACGGATAACATGAAATTAAATAACCCCAAAGGGAAAAATTAAATAACATCCAAGAAATGACGTAAAAATGTTTTTTTTTTTCAAGAGAAGCAACACTTAGGAAATGCTTCCTATTAATTAACGTGTTGCTTCCTTTGGAAAGGCGATAGCGAAGAAGTGAAAGGTGGTGAAAAATGAAGGGCTTCAAATATGGCAACACTGTAATTGCGCGAGATGTTGAATTTTAGAACAGTTAGTTTAGAACAATACATATTAGATGTTGCCTTGGTTGGGGCTCGAACCCGCAATCTTACGTGTAACAGTCCAACCCGTTTACCATTACACCACAGCGCCCACGGTAATTTAATTTTTGGGGGTTACTTAATCATTAAATATTGATATTATTTCATTATGAAAAAATTCCCAATGAAATGAAATTAAAACAGTTTGAACATTATTGCCTTTTCATTTTTTTTGGGTTATTACATTTTTGGTGGTTATTTCATTTTGTTAAAAAAAAGTTAAATTATTGGGCGCCATTTTAATTTAAGTACGTAAGAAACTAGTTGAAAAATGTGCTTCAGGCAAAAATTTGATTTTGCTAAAATAAATCGCGCGGTTGTTATCATCATAATAATGAATAAAAAGCGCATATTATGGTTTTGAACAGTGAAATTTCTATTTCAGATGAAATGGCTCTTCGAAACACGATCAAGACCCAATTTCGAATTCCAACAAGGAGGTTATTTCATTATGAAACTTGTTTTCAGCATTTATTTCATTGAGGGTCATTTCGTAGGACCTCTCTTTAAAAAAAATTAATTTTTTAGATCCAATTTTATTACAAGTTGTTTTTCATTTTTGTGCAATTTTCTGGTACTTTTTATTTTTCCGATTATCAGGCATTTTCTCATCGAAATATTTAAACTTCTTTCAGTCTAGAATTTTAGAAATTTTTCCAAAATTTTCTGATAATCGAATTTGCGAGTTCTTTATTAACCATATTTCTTTACACAAAATATGTTGGTAATACAGAGTTTTATTAATTTTAAAAGACGATATGAAAAATTTCACCATTATGGAGTTAAATCAGAAATTTTTGTAACGAAATTTAACATTTAACTGAATTTTTTGCCGGTCTTCTAATAGTTCAAATTTTTTTTAAATATCCAACAAAACGTCGCGTGCCACTACTAACACGCGTGTCATAGTTTTGCCAGCCCTGTCCTAGTGGATCGTTTTTGGCCAAAAGTATAAAAATTAACCTCATATAGATCATGTTACATAAAATAATTATTTTTATCCAGTTGAGATTTTATTATCAATATAATGGCTTTACAATCCCGTAGTCATAATTAATATTAAGTTTCTTTTGGGTCTTAGGTCTATTCTGACCCCAAGCCACTAAAGGTTAAAGATTTTTTAAACAAATGTAAAAATAATTATAGTCTAAACAAATTTAAGTGATATTTTTCCGAAAAATATGTAAAATTTGATGAAAACATTAAAATTTTGTTAAATTTTTGACAAAATAAGCAATTTTTGTAAAATGTCCTGGAAAGTAGTCGCTCCAAACACAAATTCGAGTTATCATTTTTCCAATTCTTTTTTTTTTTTCTTTAATATCAACTCTTATGTGGTACAAATAGCAATCGGCATCGCCAAATTAGGCATTTTAAAAAATCTTTAAAATTAAATTAATTTTGTTTTTTCTTTGATATTTTAAATGTTTAATAATGCTCCTAGACGAGAACAAGAAATTCTCATTGAGTTTGTAATTTAACTTAACAAATATTTCCAGAAATTCTAAAAACGTCGTCCCCTGACGATTTCCTTAGGCAATAATAAAATCCGGATAGGGACATGCCTACAACGGATTATTTTTCACAATTTGTTAAATACGTTTGGGATTTTAGCATATTTAATTCCTTCAATGCAAAAAACACATTTTTGCATTTTTATCAAATTCGTGGGTCATTTTGGATTCCAGGCTAAAGTGGGTTAATTGTATCCGATGAAGTCAAAATTTCATATCTGAATCATTTTTACTATAATAATGAATAAATGAAATAAAAATTTATTTTTTTTGAAACTTATAATTTTGCGAATTTTTAATAGTAATACACTTTTTTTCCAAAATGGGCCATTTTCATCCAACTTTCGGCACGGGTTAACGTTTTAAAAAAAAAAATCGATTTCTTCCATTTGGGACCATTTCCAATAAAACTGGGGGGGTGTAATGACAAATCTATTTTTAAGGGACATTCTAATCTATATACGTAATCAATTTTCAACCTTTATATGAATACTTCAGATGCCAAATCGATTAACTCCATAAAGAAAAATGAATGAGTTTCCATGAGAAATACGAGGAAATAATATATATTAGTGGGATTCATTAAACCGCACTTTTTTACACAGTTGATAATTTTATGAGTTTACACGAATATTTAGATGAACGCACATTGTAATAAATTGTTTTTAATATAAATATATATATAAATAATTTTTTTTGAAACTTAGAATTTTGCGAATTTTTAATAGTAATACACTTTTTTTTCCAAAATGGGCCATCTTCGTCCAAATTTCGGCACGGGTAACGTTTTCCAAAAAAAAAAATCGATTTCTGCCATTTGGGATCATTTCCAATAAAACTGGGGGTGTAATGTACGAAAATCGACAAATCGTTATTTAAGGGTCATCCTAATATATACTCGTACATATACGTAATTACCTGTAAAGATCTTTCGTTTTTCTGCGTGAAAACATCCAGAGTATGCGATTCATCAAAATCGATATCACCCATTTGAACAAATAACACCCCACCCCGACCCCACAGTTCTATGGGTTAACACACACACGACTGAGGTCCGATTACTGAATGTCCAGTTAAAATGTAGCCGCCAGTTAAATTCAAATTTTATATGAGAAACAACAACAAGATCCAGTTAGTACAAGATCCAGTGATCAGACCTGATTGTGTCATTGATCAGACCTGATTGTGTCATTCATAATCTGCCTTTTGCCCCCCCCCCCCCCTCCCCGAGTCACCACAAGACTTGGCCTACTATCTATGGAAAATGAATGAAAAATTCTGCTGTAATCTGCGAAAGAGTATACTAATAAGAAAAACTTTGTAAATATCAAGAGATTTACACCCTTATTCTAAACTTTATAACAATTGTGACAACACTGACCATTCACCTCAGTGTTGTCATAGTTTTGTTATTGTTATAAAGTTTAGAATAAGGGTGTTAAAAACAACTTTACTTTCGCGGTTTTTCACAAATGCCTTTATTCTTTTAATTCATTACATAAAAAAAAACATTTTTAATTCATAGGTTTGAAACAAAATAAAAATAAGATAGAATAGTAGTAAATATAATAAAATAAAAGAAATTTCCATGTGCACTAAACGCAGCCATATTTTCTTTCAATTTACATTAAACGCAGTTATCTTATTTAATTATTAACTGGAGTTACTGGTTTTATAGTTATATTAGGTGGCAGAAACGCAGTACCAGCCGGTGTGAAAATAGCCGTCGGTTGAACTATAGATGTAGATATCGGTGGTATTATTGTAGACGGAAGTGGCGGAACTATGGCAGTTGTTGGGGGTAGCATTATGTTATGTGGTACAATATTTTTAATTGTGGCGGATGAAGATGTAGATGGTTCATTTTTATTCTTTTCTTCAGGTAATTCCTCTTCTTCTGATAGTGGTGATGATTTATCTTCTTTGAATAAAGCCAACTGATCAATAGCATCGTCTAATAGATTAGCATTTAAACGAAGAAATAGGAGATTATCTTTTGTGAATGTGGATAATTTCGAATTAGCATCATTTTGAGAGATATGAGAATAACGTGCTTTACTGTATATCTAAAACGATACGGGAAAAAATATAATCAGGTTAGTTTTTTTCATTTTAATGTTAATAAACGTCATTAAATTAAAATTTTAGATTTAATGAGTCCTGAAATCCATAATAAACTTGAAGGAAAAAGGGATTTAAAAACAAAAGTACGATTTTATTAACTTTTACATCTCTGAACACTGCCTAGTAATGGAATTACTTTTTGAAAATATGTAAACACTGAAGAGAGTATGGGAATGAAAAAAAAATGTATGGCCGACAGAAAATGAGCAAAATGAAATGCAAAAATTTCAGAAAACCACAAAAGAGAGAGCACAAAAGTCTAAAAAGAGACAGATATATACAAAAAATGCGCAATACAAAATGTATGGAGATGTTATATTGTTATCTCCTCTTGACATGACTTCCATGTAAACAAAACCATACGATTCGAGAATACTTTTTTGGAAAAATCAGCTGATTCATATTTGTATATTAATCTGTGGTTTTAATTTAATGAAGATCCGCAGTGCTTTTTTAAATACCAAATCTACATATAAAGAGGCCGCAAGGGACGCACCTATGCGTTCCTAGCAGTAATGGGATTTGTGGCACAATTGTGCCACTTTTGGCACAATAATTATTATTTTGGTATATTGTAGTTATCTCAAAAATCAAACAGAAAACACATTTAAAAATAAAATAACAAAAAGAATTCTTTAAAAGCACATTTAGTAAAAATTCTTAAATTTTTAATAATAATATTTTAAGTACAGTTAAAACACCTTAAATTTGTGAATAGACGGCAAAACTGCAGTTTATGGCGTTTCGTCAAAAAAAAAAAAAAAAAAAAAAAAAAACATGACCCCTATGGAATTAAAAAATAAAAAAACCGAAATTAATTTTGTGAGAAGCTCGGACTCGGCAGGCCCGTGGGGGCAAAAAACGGTGGAACATAGAACGAAAATGGTACTCAAGTGAAAAGAAATTTTCTCACGATTAAAAAATTAGGTATTTTTTACCAATCCGTTAGGCGTGAATCGAATCACAGGCATTTTGTTAAATTTTAAACTATCGAAAAATTAAAAAAGTCTAAAACCACGTTATTTTAGTTTTGGTAAAACCGTGTAAATGTCCAGATTTTGTTGCTGATTTTGAAAACTTGGAACATAAGAGGCAGTTGGTGGTTGATTCCTTTTGGAAATCACAAAAGGAATTGACTTTTAATTGATGAAAAATGCAATTTCAGAACTTATATAGTTTAACTGCGCCGCCGACAATTTTTTTTTTTAAATTTAGCTATACCCAAAATTTTTGGATGGTATAAAAATTAAAGTTTTAATGAAAACTTCAATTTCAAAAAAGAGTAGTTTTTTTAGTTTTTAATGCGTTGGAAGTCGTTGGAACATTTTGTATCATTTGAGTACCATTTTACCATACAAGAAAATTTCATCATTTTCAGTCCCCCCTCTTAACCCTCTAATGCTCTTTCTTCTGATTACAATAATATTTAAACCATATATTTGGCGTTGAAAATCTACTATGGAACAAATATTAAAATTTTAATTTATCGCTTTATTTAGGCGATATAGCATAACAAAAGTTGAAGACGTATCTTGAAACCCAGTAGTCAAATAATTTCGGTTTTTGTTGTAAACAGAGCTTTGAAGAATTAATTCCTTTTTGAATAGAATGAATTCCTTTTCTTAAGTAATTCACTGAATTCCTTCAACTGAATGCGTTCATCAAACAACAAATTCAAAGAATTAATTCAATTGCAATAGTTCTTTTTATTAAATGAAATGAATTAATTCACCGGTGAACGCGTTCAATTTTATAAATCGAAAGGAAAAAAAGTGAATTAATTCCTTACTGAATTAATTCACTACTGAATTCGTTCTATTTCATTTTCATTCAGTGAATTAAAAAAAATAAAATTACGTTCAGTGAATTAAAAAAAATAAAATTACGTTCAGTGAATTAAAAAATAAATAATAAGTTCACTGAATTGAAAAAAAAATAAAATAAGTTCACTGAATTAAAAAAAAATAAAATAAGTTCACTGAATTCAAAGCCTGTTTTCTGCCGTTCAGTAGAAGAAAACAATAATGTACAAATAAAATTTTTAAATAAGCAATTTTACAGTGTGTGCTAGTAAAAATTAACAAATTAGAAACCGGATGCTGTTTATCAACCTACATGATTCAAAAATAAAGTCTAAAAGCTTTACAGATATAGATAAATTCTGAAAAATATAACTATATAACTAATTTGAAAAATTAATAGTTATATTTTTTTTTCCAAATTTATCTATATCTGTAAAGTTTTTATTTTTAATAGTAAAAGGCTTTATTTTTGAATCATGTAAGTTGATAAACAGCATTCGGTTTCTAATTTGTTTATTTTTACTGGCACACGCTGTAAAATTGCTTATTTAAAAATTTTATTTGTACATTATTGTTTTTTTCTACTGAATGGCTGAAAACAGGCTTTGAATTCAGTGAACTTATTTTATTTTTTTTCAATTCAGTGAACGTATTTTATTTTTTTTCAGTTCAGTGAACTTATTTTATTTTTTTTTCAATTCAGTGAACTTATTATTTTGTTTTTAATTCACTGAACGTAATTTTATTTTTTTTTTCATTCACTGAACGTAATTTTATTTTTTTTAATTCACTGAACGAAAATGAATCTGAACGAATTCAGTAGTGAATTATTTCAGTAAGGAATTAATTCACTTTTTTTCCGTTCGATTTATAAAACTGAACGTGTTCACCAGTGAATTAATTCATTTGATTTAATAAAAAGAACTATTGCAATTGAATTAATTCGTAACAAAATAAATCGAACGAAAGCAAATATGAATTAATTCCATTCAATATATGGTGTTTAGTGAATTAATTCATCGAATTTTTAATTCAGAATTGAAAAATTGAATTAAGGAATTAATTCTTCAAAGCTCTGGTTGTAAATAACACTATCAACAAAATAAAATTACATACCAAAAATTGTTGATCAATTGTTGTTATTTCAAAAGTTATGGCGATTTTCGCTTTTTGAAAATTACGAAATTTGGCGAATTTGGCAATAAACATCAATGAATTTTGACGAAATTAGTTCTGCTTACTACTACCTCCAAGTATAGAATCTGTGTTTAATTTCATGAAAATCAGTTGGCCAGTTTTTGAGTTAGAGAGATATTTGTAAAACGTATCCTGGCGTTATCCTGTGAGCCCTGGAGAAAAAGTTTAACTGATTTCACAATTAGAGACCCTAAACTAGCTTTATTATTATCAGTATTGGCCGCCAGATCGTAAATGTATTTTTTGCAATTTTTCAAACATTTTTTCTGTTTTAAAAAGTTAATTTTATAAAATTTTCAAAATTTTGACTTTACATGCTTCTCGCTTGAAAACCGTTTCATATACAAGAAAATCTTGAAGGCAACAAAGGTGGGCAGTTAAGTTTTCTATGGATATAATACAACTTGTTTAATAAAATATTGCTATTTAGCCAAAAACTATTTAAAATCTGAAGACCGCCTTTTGGCGGCCTTGGGCATTAGAGGGTTAAGGGACTAAAATGGCTCTTGTTAGGGCTACGTTTTATGGATAAAAAATAACATTTTTGGAATCGTGGGATAATTTCTTTTAATTTGAGTACCTCTAAGAGATTTAGTGAGAGATAAAACCGTTAGTATGTTCCCCCGCTTTTTGCCCCGACAGACCTCCCGGGTCCGGGCCTCTACCAATATTAATTTAAAAAATCGCCACATTTTTTTTTGCTTTCCAAATATGCGCAATTATTTCACAAATGAAATAATCTCAATAACGATAATAGGTTAAAAAATGTTTTACTTCATTCATAATGGTTGGTAAGAGTCAAGGGTGTTTTTCACATAACATGGAAAAAAGTTAGGATTGACCCCAAATATGTTTGGTGTTTGAAGTGTTAAAAACTTGATATACATATATGAATCTCAAAATAAAGCTTTAAGTTTTGACAATATACCTATAAATAAGTACAAATTTTATTCTAATACAGGCCCTTTTATGAAAAAAAATGTTTCTTAAAAAAAATAAAAATCTTTCGGCGGGTCGTAATTGGTTAATAATAATAATAAAAAAAAATGTCATCTAAAAGACACTTCTATCGTATTAACTTTCCAATTGTGTCTATATTGTCCCAATCCGACTAAAAACAACGAAGATATAGTCAAGTCCATCTCAAATTTTGCAAAGAAAAATATAGGCTCAGCGATACTAAACTGTTACTAAATAAAGGGTTCTTCAATAAGAGCGCTACAAAAGTTTTTTTAAATAAAACAAAAACGGTTTCGGATATCAATGAAATTCTTTATTCCTGTGAAAGTACGTTCGATGCCATTATGTATGGAAATCGATCTCTTTTGCATGGCCACCACGGGGACGCTTGCAGAAGTCCAGACGCTGAACCCAATTTTCGACGGTTTTCAAGCATAAATCGGCCGATATTCGTACGAAGTTCATCAATCGTCTTTGGCTTGTTGGCATTGACCATATATTTGACGTAGCCCCACAGGAAATAGTCCAACGGCGTCAAATCGCACGACCGAGGCGGCCAATCGACTGGACCATTTCGTGAGATAACACGTTCTCCAAACTTGGTTTGCAATAAATTGATTGTGACATGCGCCGTGTGGCTTGTGGCACCGTCCTGTTGGAACCACATGTTCTCCAAGTCCATATCATCCAATTGGGGCCAAAAATATTCCTTATCATTGAACGGTAGCGATTCCCATTCACAGTAACGTGCCGGTCTTGATCATCACGGAAGAAGTACGGCCAATAACGCCGCCGGCCCATAAACCGCACCAAACCGTAATTTTTTCGGGATGCAATGATGAGTCATGGAGTACGTGCGGATTGCTGTCTGACCAATAACGCATATTTTGTTTATTGACGAAGCCATTCATTATGACGACCATAAATTGGACGTAGCGCTCTTAACGTTGAGGCCACTGACTCCGAATGTCGGTAGAAATTTTAATAATTTCGACTCGTTGTTGGCTCGTATATCTTTCCATCATGAAATGGCAAACTTTACTGAAGAGAAATGTCAAAAGAGCGGCAAGAAATATGGCGTCGTTTGCTGTCCCTGTCTTTCTACTTTTGTAGCGTCCCTGTTGAAGAACCCTTTAGTTGCTCAGGTAATACTAAATTCCAGCGCCCTCTATCGGTGAGTAGTGTAAGTTTTGATTTCCTATCTCTATAATTAATAGTCTCTGTTTATACATAGTACATTTGAATATTGTCAAAAATAAAACTATTTTGAATTTTTTTGTGTGTTGTTTTTTATTTTCTGTTTTATGAAAAGATCGAAAAAGTTGCTAAATGCAAAATTGAAATGTGAATAGTTTTAAAAGGTGCGTTCATTCAAATAAACATGTAAAGTTATAAATATACGCTATTACAAAAATACACGGTTTACGAGGGCATAAATCCAGTTAGATCAATACCACTTATGTATTCCTTTTTGTAAATAAAAATTCTTGAGAACGATATTTTTATTAAATTTTTTAATTTAAAGAGCAATTGAACTGGAAGCGGTAACTAGGTCTTTACAACAAATTGAACTAGAAAGAGCGCTCACTAAAACGAACTGTAATTCCCAAGCCTAAAGATTTTATATTTTTTTTTGCGCGAAATATGGTTTTTTGAGTGCGCGTACATACAAAAGTAGGTACATTCGTTTACTTTTCTCAGTCAAGTTCAGTAAGAATTACTTAGTACAATTTATCTCCAAATACCAAAATGTACTCGAACAGAAAAGGTACGTTCCTTTACGTTACCGCGGGAACCAGCGGGATCCCAAACTTACCCAAAAAGCGTTCCTGTACTCGAAAATTGGGTAAATGAGAGCATTCAAGAGAGTGCATTTGTGTTTCTCTTTTTACCAAAGTTACCCAAACTTTTTCTTCGGGTAACTTTGGTAAATTGTAAAACTAACAGCTGATGCAAGATAACCAAAAACAACAATTGCAAAAATAAATTGAAAAATTAAATTAAACAAACCAATACGCAAAAGAAATGTGTTATTTATAATAATTAATTGAACAAAATCAATAAGAACTTTTAAATGCAAATAAATATGTGTGTTTATTAAATTTTTCAAACTAAAATTATACGCATTTTCACATTTTTCTTTGAAATGCATTTTTGGGCTCGAAAAGTGGTTTTATGCGTTCCCTTACTGAAGGTTTCTTATCTTTTCCAAAATATATTTTACAATAAGTGTGTTTGGGTACCCACAAATTTTTTTTTTTTTTTATGTTTTAGACCACCACTCAGGGGATGCCCCCTACTAACGCAGTGCATTGTGTTGGTATTAGGAAAATAGGTTATGGGGAGGAGGAAAGAGGGAGTAGTGTTTGTGAATATTTGATTTAAATTTCTCAACATTGTAAGTAACAGGGAAGACCTCTGCGGGGAGTTTATTCCACATACGGCTGGTGCGACTGATAAACGAATTCTCTCTGTAATGCGTCGTGCGATCCGCTGGACAATCGACAACAAACGGATGGACTCTACTTGATAAGCGAGTATTACAAATAAAAACCTGGGCTTTGGGGATAAGTTCACTTATCTCAGCAGAGCACTTCCCATGGTAATATCGATAGAACAGGGTTACACAACCCACATTCCGACGATGCTCCAATGAATCAATAGAGCTGGATACTCTACTGTCATTGATAAGCGCCGACGACCTCCTTTGCACACGGTCCAGAAGCTCCAAAATAGACTTCGAAGCTCCTGCCCATATATGGGAGTTGTATTCCATCTTCGGTCGGATATAGGTGGTATAATTAGTGAGTAAATCGGATGGAGTGAAGTACTTCTTGCACCGACATAAAAAACCTAGACACTTGAATGCTTCTTTCGACACCTGAAAAACATGCTTATTCCATCGGACATCACACTGAATTTTCATGCCCAGAACATCAAGAGTATCCGATTCCTCAATATCGATATCACCTATATGTACAGATGGCAGTTTTGACCCCGCAGCCCTATGGGTCAACATACAACATTGGGTTTTACGCGCATTAAAATCCAGCTTGTTCGCATGACCCCACTCAGAGATTGCAGAGAGGTCACGATTTAGTGTGTCATTCATAATCTGCCTTTTGCCCCCAATCTCCTCAGGGCTTGCCCTACGATTGAAGGAAAATGAATGACAAATGTTGCTGTCATCTGCGAAAGAGTAGATAGGGTTGAAAGTTTGACCAAGAAGATCATTAAGAAAGATAAGAAATAGGGAAGGAGAAAGAACAGAACCCTGCGGTAGCCCTGAATTAAGCTGAAACTCGTCGGATGAGATCCCATCTATAACAACACGAATAGTGCGATCTCTGAGAAAGCTCGAAATAAAACGAGCGAAGTCATTACCCACACCAAAGGCAATAAGCTTCGAAATTTTGTACAAATTCGTACAAATTTTTACAAGTTTTTACTGGAAGGTATTTGTTTACACAATTACTCAATAAGGAGAGAGGAAAAATAGAGATTTAAGTGACAGTTCAATACCAGAGAACTTACAAGTTTTTACTGGATGAATTTTTGCTAGTAAGCATTTGTAAGAAAAAAAAAACATATTATTGAAAACATATTATTGAAAAAACAAAACATATGTCTAAATAATTTTTAGATAATTTTTGGTGAAATTAAAAAAATATTTAAATATAAGCTTCTTTACGATGGAAGAATGTAAGTAAGTGATCATTTTATTAGGTTTTATTTATTAATCCAATAATTTGAATAGGTTTATTTCACTATCAGCTATTTTAATAACTGTTGCCAATTTAGCTATTTTCTCGGCAAATCTAGCGATATTTCAACTCGTTTAGCGGGATAAAATATAATTTAGCTATTAGCTGGAAAACTAGCGATTTGTTTTGTCAGTCTGGACATTTTCTTAGCATTTTTTTACATTTATTTCCTTGACAGAATTTTTGAATCATTATTATTCAGCGATTTATCGCTAAATTTTTATGGAAAACTTAAAAGTTAAAAAAATTTGGCGATGTATCGATAATTTTTTAAGAAAGTTTTAAGAAGCTTGAAAAATTTTTGTGAAAAAGTTTGTGAAATTTTTCAACAGAACCTGAAAAGTTAAAGAAATCGCTAACTTTTTTAAGTTTTTTATAATTTAGCTATTTTCTAGTGATTTTTTAGTTTGATTTAGCGATATTTTTAGGAAAGAAGTTGGCAGCAGTATTTTACTAATTCTTACAAATTTTCTGTTTGCGTACATTTTTAGATATTTTTCTTTTTGAGAGTAAATTTTGCCTTACTCTCTGTAAATTTGTTACTGAGTAATTTTTACTGGACTTTACTGGAAAAGTAACGAAACACACCTAATATTTCTTACTTTGCATTCCACACAATGACATAATTGAAAAATATTTATTTCTTTATTTACAACAAACAAAACTATATTTTCAATCATGTTTTTCCTCCTGGAAAATTTTTACTGGCAGAAATTTATGCAGAAAAAATTTTAAGGAAGAAGAACTCTCATCATCGAACTGTCACTTTTTTCTCTCATTTTAGGTTTTGTTTACTGAGTGTGTTAACGAATACCATCCAGTAAAAATTTATAAAAATCAGGGATGATAAATTGGACTTTCAAAATAGTACCCAGCTGAAAAAATTGTACTTTTTCGACCTTCAGAGTACCAAAATTTTTGTTATTATAAATTTACAAAAACGTACACATATGAAAGTTTTTTTGTACATTAAAATAAAATTCAAAATATAATATAGATGTTAAAGCAGAGAACGAAGCCGATAAGAAATTGTCGGCGGCGGCGGCTGACCAAAATTATAGCCGGCGGCGGCTGAAAGTCGACTGCAGCCGACAATTTTTGAAAAATTTGAAATAAGGTTCTTAATTTATTAAAAAGAGTAAAACAAAGAAAAATTCAGGCTTTTATTGCTTATAGCATTCCCTGTAAGCATTTGGAAGTTATCTTCTATTTTTCATTTGAATAAAAATAATCAAGTAGTATTTTGAAATTGAAATTAATGTGTTAGTCTGTGGATTATGTATGCAGATATTTTTTTCAGGCTTAAATTTAACAATGAAAAAAAATAAATCGTTTATTTTGTGCCGGGGAGTTTATTGGGCGATATCACCTTTTTATCTTCCAGGTGATAAATTAGCTATATTGCCGATTTATCTTCCTGGGGTATTGCTTTCGTATTGCCTGGAAGACCTAGGAAGAGTTTGAGGACAGTCCCCAAACTAACCAAATGTCTCCATACTAAACACTTGATCGAAAAACTGTCCCCGTAGCATGCGCTGTGCATACATATAACAATATATCATTACAATGAATTAGTTTAGGTCGATGAATTAGTTTGAATAAATTCTACAATGAATTAGTTTAGGTCGATAGTAACAGTTTTACTATGTTCCTGTTGTCGTGCACAAATAATTGTTTATGTACACACATAGAATAAATCAGTTGGAAATCATTTGGAATTTCCATCATTTTACCACTATGATATAATTTTAATACCAATTAAATATTATCAATTGTGATAATAAAAAGTTTTTATTAATAAGAGAAAATTAGATAGTGCAACTGATTAAATATTATTTTGTGTACAAAATTCGGGCTTTCCAACCAATTAGTTCTAAAATAAAATATTTTAAATCTATTCGATAGTGCCAATTACTTTAATAATTCTTATTAAAGCACTTTCTGCCATTAGCTAGCTATTGCAATTAAAACTTGGTTGTAATAACTAAACTGCCATATATTTAAAGTTATTAGTTCTTTACTAGCAATTTTATATTGAATGTTGGCCACGTTAACCAATTTTAATAACACATCATAAATGTATTACTAGATTTTCAGTTATAACAACCAAAATAAAATTTGTTGAAACAACATTGGTGACCACAACTGATAAAAAGCACAACTTTAAACAGTTTTGGAAATTGTAACCGACATATTGGTTATTCTAAAAACATAAAATTTCAAACGTCAATAAAAACAAAAAAATAAGAAATCGTAATTTAAAAAATTTTTATAAAATAAAACAAACACGGTAAATATTAAAGTTTTAATCAATAATCAAGCTGAATTATTTTCTAAAATTTTCTTTTGTTGGTAGATGTACGACAAACAAACATCACAGGATAAAAATCGGTATGGAATATTAAATTTGTGGCTTCCAAAATAAAAAAGTTTGAGAACTTTTACCACCGCTTTTGCACGACGATTTTGCAGAAAATTGGAAATATACAAACATATTTAAATATCAAAGGTTTTATTCATGTTACAATTTTTATGTATCCCAATTATTGAAATAAATAAAAAAAAAAAATAAAAATAATTGATGTATCTAATTCGGTATTAATTCATTAATAAATTCGGTTGTATCTACCGAAAATGCAAATTCGGTTGGGTTTACCAATATAATGTTATATATATCAGTAGGTATAACTAAAAAATTTTTATTCTCAATGAAATAATGTAAGAACTGCAACCGAATAATGTGATAGTACATGTAACTACCAAAATTTGGTTGGCGACAAATTCGGTTACCACAACGAATCTGTTTTCTGTGTGTATAGTTATAGGATTCAGTCTACTTCTTTTCTCATTCAAACAGTTCCCTGCTGCAGAAAAAGCTTGCTCCTAAGAAGCGCTGTTTGCTGGTATTCCAAAACAAACATTGGCCAGTTGAGCTACATTTGTATTCTTTTTAATACTTATTTATACTCTTGCCACCAATCAATGAATTCAGTTTCGTTGACTTGAATAGCAAAATATTTTTTTAATTTCTAATTCCAATTTTTTGTAAAGAAAACCTTAAAAAAATATAAATGTGTTAAAATAATCGGCTTAGCCGACTCTATCCACTTAACATTTGTAGCCAAAATCAGCCGATTACTTCGGCGGCTGCTTCGCCGCTGCTCTGAGTCGCTCGATGTCAAGTTTGTCAAAGAAAAAAACGCAAAAAATATTCAAAAAAAAGGGTAAAAATGCACTAAACAAATTTTACAGCTTTTTCTATTGGACGGTTTTGACCCCACTTTTTCCCTATAAAAATGTGATTGGGCCGTTACGAATATACGTGTAACTATCATATATCCAAGTTTCATATATATCGGAAGAAACTCATCAGAAAAGCTCAATTGTGAGTCTCAGTTGACTCAAATAAAAATGGTAACCAACAACTTAAAGATATTTGAAGTTAACTGGAAATGAGTGTTATTTTTGTTCGGTTTTTAAGGTCAAATTTCAAATAGAATTCGCAATTAATTTTACAACAAATAGAGAGAAAACTTCCTAAAAAAAACTTTCCTAGAACCAATGCTAAAGAAAATATTTAAAAAACCATTTTTATGGCCGGAACATAATATTTATTATATTTTGCTAAGGCACAACGTTTTTATTGATGTGGAAAATTTTTGAATAAAGACTGAAGCTTTTGAAGATCTGTTTGCATAAAACACATTTCAAAAAATTTTTTTTTTAATTTTTATTATTTAGTTTTTTTTAATAAAATTATCTCATCAAGTGAAGTAATTGTTAACAGAATATTTGTATGAAAAATCTCATGATAATATAAGAGATAATGCAAAAACTTGAAAGATAACTGAAACCTCGTTCATGTGAATGGGGATTAAATTCATCTAATTTTTAAAAGTTTTTGTAATATCCCAATAAACCAAAGAACGATATGATAGCGAAAACGCTATCACTAATTGCTCCCGAAAACGATATCATATTTTAGTAAGATAATGATATAATTTTCGGTAAGATTATTTCGACGATACGTTTTAAAATTTATTTTGTTTTGAAGAAAACTTCAAACATTTTTCATGTAAATAAATATTGTATTCATTTTTTAAACAGACGGAAGTCTTTTTTGGATTTTGCAGTTTTAGTCCAGCAATTTATTCAATGGTAAGTACAATTTATTCTATTTATCATTCACGTGTTGCATAACTAATTAATTTGTTTTTATTATTAACAGATTGGATTGGCGAAAAAACCAACATTCATTCTAATTAAAGAAGGTTAATGATGCTCTTTGTGTATTTATGCAGTAAGTTTGCAAAACAACATAGTTAGAAAAATTTGGCGTTTTTGTATTTTTATATTAATTTGTATATAATTTATATATTGTATGTTATAAATTTATAAGCTGTGCGATAATTATAGATCCTTTTTATATAAAAAAACATTAACAAAATCCCATTATAGTGGAATATTAAGTGGTTCGTCAGTTTTAAGCCCTTTTTTTCAAATGTAGGAATTGCTATTACTTTTATCATAGATTATGATATCGTTAACGATGTATTTTCGATATCGTTAACGATGGCATTTTTGATATCGTTATCGCCTGAAATAACGATAGTTTTTCGATACAAAACTGGACTTTGCCGATTTTACTATCGTTATTCCAGGAAATTTCGAAAGCGAAAACGGTATCATAATTTCTTGGAATAAAGATATCGTTATAAAAGGTACATTTTAGAACAAAAAATCTATCGTTTTCGTATCACAAGTGATTATCATATATGATAATAAATATCACCTTGGTGATATCGTTTCGATATCGTTTGGTTTATTGCGATTTTAAAAACTTTATTATCACTTTTCTCAATTTTTCAAATAGTAAATTTTAAAATAGTACCAAATGAGTCTAAAGAGTACCATAGTACTTTTCAGGTTTAATACAGTTAAGTTGTTCATAAGGGGTGTGCTATCTGTTGTATCGTTGTATCGGCGTAACAAAAAACAGAGTTGTTAAAATTTTTATTTGTGTTTAACAAATATTTTCTATTCAGTTTTCTATCTGTTAGCACACTCAAACATAAGACATTAAACATACGTAACAATGTTGTATCGTGCTATTCTCAAATGTTGTATTTTTTCAATTTAATTTTTTGCAACTCTGTTTTTTGTTAGGACGATACAACGATACAACAAATAGCACACCCCTTGTGAAAACCCTTAGTGTGTTCACACAGAGAAAAATTATGCCATTTTCCAACTGAAATTCGGTTACATCTACTAATATAGGTTGGTGCAACTGAATATTGGTTATCACAACAAAATTCGGTTTATACAACTGAATTTTAGTTGCAGTACCCAAAATATTTAGGAATCACATTCAAATATGGTTTCACCAACCAAATTTATTGGTTGTAGCAACCAAAATACGCTTAGCAATTCGGTTGGCAATTTTTTTTCCTGTGTGTTCGTTTACTCGAAATTCTTACTACTTTTACTACAATTGGAAAGTTTTCTTTACTTTTTGTATTGAATTTTTCCAGATGTACACAAATAGAAAAAAGTCCTTTAAAAATTTAGTTAAAACTACTAAAAATTAGTTTAAAATGATGCTGTAGAAAAAAACTGCTAAATTAGCAGATTATTTTTTATATTAGTAATACAGGAACAAACAAACTGTTAAATATACAGAACAACTGTTAAATATATAGAATTTTAGTTATATTTGAGATAAATTTTTGTAATAGGAGAATAGCAAATTAACCTGCTAAATAATTAGTAGCCTAAAAAATCACATCAAGTTTTTTTTCAATTTTTTTTTAAATGCAAATAAAAATCGAGCTTTTTGAAAACAGCAGTTTACAATTTTTTAGCAAATATTTCTGCTGATTTTAGCAGAATAGACTGCTATTTGCATTCAACTAAATTTAGCTTAAAAATAATAAAAATTTTGTAGATTTAACAATTTATTTTTGCTATTTTTAGTCTACAAATATATAGCAAAATTTTTGCAGATTTTACAATACAATTTGCTATTTTCAATTAACTAAAAGTTAGCCTAAATATAACTAAAACTCTGTAAATTTAACAGTTTTAATTTTGCTAGTATTTAGTAGCTAGTATTTAGCTTTCTGCAGCATCATTTTTAACTAATTTTTAGTAACTTTTTCTGCTATTTTTACAGATTTATTTCTATGAGTGTAGTAAAAGTATTAACTTGTAGTAAGTAAACGAACACGCCTATAGTATCATAAAAAGTACTATAGTAAAAACTTTACCATCCCTGATACAAAGTCTCCGGTTATCGAACGCAACTATTCTTTTCGCTTTGTTAGAGCAGTTTTTGCTAACTCTCATTTTACCGAAATTTACCCAAAAAGTACGCAGACACAACGAAAGTATACAAAAATTTATTTTTAATATTCTCCCAAAAAAACCAAAAATGTTTTGGAACTGCTAATTCCTAAATTTTGAATTCCGTGTTAATTCACAAACTGACTCTAATTAAAGCACTTTGGAACTCAGAAGAGGGGTGATTATAATTACCTGTGTAGCTGGCATAGCGAAACATATCGAACTCAAAGCATGCATTTCAGGTTCACTAAATTTCTGTTCTCGCCAAAAGAACAATATATTCGTATCAACCATTTGAAATGGCAATTTAAGTCTTTCTAGTATATTATAAACGTCGGCTGTGGTAGTGTCTTTAGTCTGTACATCTTGACTTAAGAACTCATTGAGAAAAGCATCTTCATCATCATCGAATTGCTGGGCTGGCGAAGACTCTCCCATAGCACTTGGAACAGACTTTACAACATCGGCATTATAAAGCTTAGCACGACTCCATAAATTTTTCAAATATTCCAAAGCATTCGCTTTTTGTTGTAAATTTAAAGTGTGTTGAAAACGAGGATCTAGATATAGACAGGCCTCAAAGCGTTGCTGAGTCAATATCTCTTTTGATCTCCTTTCTATGTTTTTGAGTAATTCCGCCGAAATTAAAGCGATGTGGTTTTTCTGATTTTTATTGGCACTAACTAATTTTTCGGTTAGAAGTTTACACTTAAGCCACTGGGCATAAAAATCACCAAAATGCAATTCTTCGCTGTAGTATCTGAGTATAGATTTCTGTAGAAAGCTTAAAACTTTACAGTAAGCTTCTATGAATGACCACAAGTTATCATTTAAATTAAAATGATCTTCGGGACAGTCAAGTTTTTCATATTTAACATTTTCCAAAACTGATCGTGCCTGACTTAAATCATTGATCATGGTATAGGTCGAACCCCATTTCCAGGGTGAATCCAACCGCGGAATTTTTAAATTTTTCGTTTCAAATATTTCGTAATAGCCATTTGATTTATCATTGATAAACTTAGCCAAATTACGACATTCTAAAAAGGGTTGAAATATATTCGAGTTTTTGAATACATCCAATAGACACAGCTGAGCAATCACGCCAACATAGCGCTCAATTTTTACATCACCAATATAAATATCAGCATACGTTTCGAAATTCTCAATTTCTTTATGGTAATCTGAATTTTTAACTTGTTGTTTAAATTTTTTCTTAGTATTGTCAAAACAAGCAGCGATAATTTGATTGGTATCAATATTAAATTTATGTAAAACTTCTTTAATGTATATTTCAGACAACTGATCATTATCTTTTATATTAATCAAACCCAAAACTTTGGTCTCTACTTGACCCTCACTGACAAATAGAGCACTAACGCAATATGATTTGTGGGAAGCATTTAAATCTGTATCAATTTTTAAAGACAATAACCGCCAGTGTAAATCATTTGAAAAATCATTGCGCACATGATTGGCTACCAAACTAACAGCCCTTTCACATTTACTTGCATTTATCTTAAATTCTCTACCGTCCTGATCGGAGATGGCTTCGCACATAGGATTTAATAAGTTTTGCATATTTGTAGAATCAAACAGAGTTGGAGAAACACTTTCCTCTATCATAAGACCCATTACCGAACGTACAATAGTTTTTTTCTCCATCTCTATATACAAACGTCTTCTGGATCTCTTATCTGGAAAGATGCGTTCTTCATGCATTTTGCGTTTGGCCGCTTTTATCACAGCATTTATTTGATCTTCATCGTATGGTTGCTGTGAGAAGGGTGAGTGTACGTTAAAGTTTTCCAATGACTCTACTTCAATATTGTGTAGTTTTCTCATGTGTTGTCGCAGATTAAAATTTCGATTATTTCGTAGACGCTGTTGACATGTTTTACATACAGCGACTCCCTCTTCGACAACATTATCAAAATAACTCCATATTTCACTTTTTACCTTACGTACCATTTGGAATTCAAAATTTCAGTCTTTTTTTTAATATAATAGGTTTTTTTAATTATGTCTTATTTTTGCATAACCACTTCACAATAAATGAACACCAGAAATACGACTTAACTATAAATTTAATTCGTTATGTTCTCAGCGAAGACCTAAAGTATACTAAAAGAAAATAGTACTCTTTCAAACTCTCTAGTTGCTCTTGAGTTACTTAAGTTGAGTTAAATTATTGATTTTTTCTGTAATGCTCTTGTGCTCTTTTCTATATACATATTTTAAAGCAGTAATGAGAGAATATAAAAGTATATATTTTTTTCAGACATCTGTTTTACTTTTTTTCATAGTTTTATATAAAATAGCTTTTTCCCTGTATGTGTAAACGATGATACCCTGTTGGCCATGTCTGCAAGACATCCTTGAAGACGCGTGCACGACAATAGTAAATCGTAAACGATACTTTGGCGACCGTCCATGTAAATCGTCGACGACTTTTTCATACAAATGTCCGCGAAATCGTATACGACAATCTGGGCGACATTATCGGTCACAATGTCGTTGACGATCACATGGGCGACTATATGCATCACGCTGTCTTCGATTAATATATAGGCGACTTTTTTGTTGTATTATCGTTGACGACAATATACCCTACATTGTCGTCGACCAGAGTGTGAACGACATATATGTTTTTGTACACCAGTGTATATAACCGGACATATCCATATATAATTTTTTCTTTCTCAAAAAATTGTAATATGATGTCGTATTTAGTTGCATGTTATTACATATCGATTAGTACATAATTGTATATTGCATTTACAATTAGATACAGATAATCCAATTTTATATGACGTTATATATAACCATTTAGTACATAATCCAAAATAATATATGTTTTTATGTGAAATCATTTTTCAAAAAAACACGATTTCGCTTTGGATAGAATTATATATACCCCATTTAGAGTCACACTAGAACTCTTGTCAGTCGCCTTTTGGATATAATTTTATATTACATTGCCATGGAAAGAAATTGTTAGAAAATTTATATAAACAGTTTAAAGCAATGCTAAAGGCGTTTGTGCTTTTCTGTAAAATGTCCTTTTGTCAAAATCCAAAAAAGTTTAATAGCTTTCATGAAGTTTTAGGTCTAACAAACTCTCACGTAATTATTTCTGTAAACATTTAGGATTTCAGTGAAATTTATAGTAGAATAAACTGGATATAACAATATCTGATTTTCTATATGTTTGTAACATTTCAGATATCATTTTATACCACTATATAAAGTCTGATCAAATTATATCGTGCCATTATTCGGATACATTTATATCTGATATTATCAAATTATATCTGAATTGATGCAAACTTATGAAATTATATGGGCCCATTTCTCGGATAAAATTGTATAAAGACTCATGTTAAATTACATATGACTGTATAAAGCCTCATATCAATTTTTTTTCATCGGGATTGAAATTTTTCTCTATTAACTATGATAACACTATGGAACATTTTTGGGATTATTGTCTGGGGGGTGAGAAATTCCAAGTCAGGGTGATGGTACTAGGTCAGTATAGTAAAACCCTCAAAGGGTTTGGCGTTCGTATGTGTCATTTTTTTTATGACCTTTTAAATTTTTTCCTTATCTTGATGTTTTTTCGCTTAGTTGTAACTCGAGAACCACTTGTCCGATTTTGATGAAACAAATTTAGAAAAATTTAGAATTACAATTTCTTTAATCCGTTCATATAACATTTTTATTTATAATCAACAGTTTTGCCGGCAAAAATAAATTTGTGGAGAAAAAAAAATATTTTTTTGCCTAAAAATTAAATTTTTTTTTTTTTAAATTCATAAAAAATTTTAATTTTTAGGCAAAAAAATATTTTTTTTTTGGAATTTCTCACCCCCCAGATTGGCTGTTGTACTGTGTAATCAATCAACAAGTTCTGAAATAGATTTGATTATTTCTGGAATACATTTAAAATTTCTGAAATACAATTAATAGCTTCTGAAATACAGTTAATATTGTAGTTGCTGATGAGTTACCATATATGACCATATATTGTTTAAATGGCACCATATATGGTATGTTCCCTATTAAAAAAAAACAATATGGAGCTTTATATGGTAATATATAACTAAGAGTCATCCATGTACCATTTGATCCGAAAAATGGCCCGATAAAATTGTATCAGTTGTTTATCAGATTTTATCTAATTGCATCAGTTTAGATCTGACCTGATTAAATTATGTGTTAATCAGATGAAATTTTATCTGATTTTTGACCTGATACAATTTTTATATCACATGGTATCAATTTAGGTCCAAATAGATATATTTGTACACAAAATTATATAGTTATATCCCAATTTTGACCTGACATCAGTTTAAAACTTTGATACAATTGTATAAGGTAAATGTCGGATACAATTATATTTTATTTATATAAAATTGAACCAATTACGATCAAACCGATAAAATTGTATCAGGTCAAAAATCTGATATAATTTCATCTGATTAAAACATAATTTAATCAGGTCAGATCTAAACTGATACATTTAGATAAAAATTGATAAACAATTGATAAAAATATATCGGGCCATTCTTCGGATGAAACTGTATATTTATACAGATATAACTTAATCACATATATGACTATATGTAACTATTTTTACTCGGGTTGTTTAAATGATACGATATATCAAAGTATATGGTACTATATATGGTAGCATATATTATCATATGTGGAACTGTATTAAAAAAGTTGTTCATAAGGTACCACATATGACCATATATTGTTGAAATGGCACCATATATCATAATATATGGTTTAAATGTCACCACATATGGTAATATTTTGTTTAAATGATACCATATATCAATATATATTGCACTATATATAGTAGCATATATTATTATATCTGGAACTGTATTAAAAATGTTGTTCATGAGGTCCCATATATGAGCATGTATTGTTAAAATGGCACCATATATGAATATATATTGTTTAAATAGCACCATATATAGTAATATATTACTTAAATAACACCATATATAAATATATATGACACTATATATAGAATCATATATTATCATATCTGGAACTGTATTAAAAATTTTGATCATGAGGTACCATATATGGCCATATATTGTTTAAATGGCACCATATATGCTAATATATTGCTTAAATAACACCATATATAAATATATATGGCACTATATTTAGTAGCATATATTATTATATCTGCAACTGTATTAAAGATTTTGTTCATGAGGTACCATATATGACCATATATTGTTTAAATGCTACCATATATGATAATATATAGTTTAACTGGCACCATATATAGTTATATATTGTTTAAATGATACTATATATAATTATATATTCGTAAAATGCCGCCATATATATTAAGATATAGCTCTATATACAACTATATATTCAATAAGATCAGCCATGCTATGTAATATATAATTATATATACCTTATCTAATATTATAAAGGCCGATATCGAATTAGATGAAATTATATATGGCATAATATAAGGAAAAATTTTGGAAAAAGACGTCATATATAATTATATATGGATATACATAACGACATGTCTAATTATATATTGTAATATATGCCACATATGATTATATATAATTTTTTTTACTCGGGTGTATTTTTTGAGATTAGTTTTATGTTTTAAATTAATTTAATTAGTTTTTACTAAAATTATATTAAAAAATAAAATAGAAATTAAAAATTTATCTAATTATTTTGAAAATTACATATTAAAACAATTATTTTAGTAATAAGCATTTATTTGATTTCTTCGTGTTGGTCGTTTTCTTTGATTGCTCAACTTCGCTGTTTTTTCTTACTCTTAATTTCTGCCATCAGTCTTGCATTATCATTTGATGTGTTAAGTCATAGTTTATTCTGTTTCCTTAAAGTGTATAATAAAAGTTTACGGTTTATTTTTTTCTTTATTTCTTGTTGTCATTGTTTGTTAACAATATCTAAATATTAAAAAAAAAAGCAAAAACAAAATTAAACGCAATCGAGAAGAAGATGTTGATGCCTGTTCTGGGTATAACATGAATAGAAAAAAAGGCCACAAACAGCTCTCAAAGAGCTAGCAATTCAAATTATTTTGCACCTCTGCAAACTATCGATGATGACGATAATGATAAAACAATTATCGAACCAGCTGTTAAAATTAACATACCAGCAATAACAATCTTAAAATGTAAAATTGAACAAGTTCATGAAATGTGTAGAATTTTAAAAATCAAAGATTACTCTATACGTAAAATTTCCATCGGGCTAAAATTGTTTTGCAAAAATAACGTAGATTTTACTACCGTTTGCGACTCTCTCACTAAGAAGTTTCAGCTTGAATATTTCACATATGCTGCTAAAAACGAAAAGCCTTATAAGGCTGTACTATTAGGTCTAGATAAAACAGACCCATCAGTTGTTAAGTCCAGACTTTTAGACATGGGCCTTAAATGTATCGATGTTAAAATTTTTACTAGAGCCTATGCTGGAGCTAGGGAGAGTAACAACGAACAAATTATATTTATTGTCTACTTTGAGAAAAAGTGAATCACATTAAGAGAATTAAGGCAAAACTACTCAGCCATCAACTACATAAAAGTCAGGTGGGAATACCAAAAACCCAACAAAACTGACCCAGTGTTATAATTGTCAGATGTATGGACACGGTGCCAGCAGATGCAATGTTAAAACATTTTGTGCCCATTGCGCCGGGAATCACAAAACTGAAGAATGCAAGTCAACCAGTGTAAAATGTGCTAATTGTAAAGGCCCCCATAAGGCTAGGTCCCCTGACTGCCCTAATAGGGAAACATATAAGCAAATAAAGCAACGTGCTCAACCAAAGAGTACCAGCCAAAGAAGCCAACAATTCAACAACCAATCAAATTACAATGTTAATTTTCCAAATGCTTTAAATCAGAGCGAAACACCAAATCCATCTAGAACGGGTTATAACCAACCAATCACCCAAAATAACGATAATAATAATTTGTTCTCTTTAGAAGAATTAAAAAAATCTTACGTTTGAATTAATTTCAAATTTAAAGAAGTGCAGGTCTCGTGAAGAGCAATTTGAGGTTGTTACAAACCTTGCATGCAAATTTTTGTACCAATGAACAGCAACATAACGTTATTACAATGGAATGCTCGTAGCATTCGTACTAAAAAAGACGAATTATTCCATTTCTTGGAAAAAACCAATATTAACATTTGTTTACTTTGTGAAACCTGGCTAAATAAGAAAATTACAATAAAACATCAGAACTTCTACTGCTACAGATACGATCGACAACGTGGTGGAGGAGGTGGAGTAGCTATTTTAATTAAAAAAAACATTCAGCATCCACTTATACCTCCTATTAACACAGAACTGATTGAAAACATAGGTGTTAAGGTAAAATCTGGTAATGACTTTATAAATATATATTCTTGCTATTATCCTGGTTGGTCAACAAACAGGGACCCTAGAAGAAAACAAACATTTGCGACAGATATTCGTAAACTAACGAGCTCAAATATTAGGAGGAGATTTTAATTGCAGACATAGTTACCGGGTATGTCAAAGAAGTAATGGCTGGGGTAACATATTATATGAGAAACTCCAACTAAACCAAACACAAATAGTATTTCCCCATGAATATATTTATATTCCGGCTGATCCAAGTAAACAACCGTCAACTCTAGATTTTTTTCTAACTAACATACACTCTAATTAAATTCTGTTGAAATTTACCCAACTTATAGTAGGAAACTGAACTCCTACTATAAATTGGGTAAATTTACTCTATGTGCGTAATTGAAAAAAATACGCACATTGTGTTTAAGTTGGTGCACAAATAATTTGTTATTTTACATTGAAAGTGCGTAAAAATTAAATGAAATTTTTAAATTAGTGTGTTAATTTACTAAATTTGTGTGTAAAAAAGCATGTTTCACGTGTAAATATACGCATAAAATGATTAAAAATCCACAAAAAATGCGCAAAAATCCACAGAAAGTGCGTAAAAATCCAATATAATGCGTACATTTACAACAGTTGTGCTAATTTTAAGCACCACCCTAAAATTTTTTTTAAATAAAATAGCAAATTAATTTTTAGTACGTATTTTATTAATAATCGTTTTGGGATCTTAAGGCATTTGTATAAAATTCATATAAAAATTTGTTATAACTATTGGATGGGTGCTATGACTCCTGCTCAACAAAATGCCTTCTTTGAAAGGGAGGCAGTAACCGTCAACAATAACGGGAGAAAACGCCTTAAGAGAGATATAGCCTACGCAGGAACAAATGAGTGCAATGACTCCTGCTTAACAAAATGCTTTCTTTGAAAGTTAGGCAGTACTCAATGAATACTGACTTTGTTGAGCAGGACTCATTGCACCCAGTTGTTTTACCAAGGTCGTATCTCTCTTACGGCATTTTCTCCCGTTATTGTTGACGGTTGTTGGTTGACTGCCTCCCTTGCAAAGAAGGCATTTTGTTGAGCAGGAGTCATTGCACCCAGTTGTTCCTGCGTAGGCCGTGTCTCTCTTACGGCGTTTTCAATTTTGAAATTAGGTTTAGACTACCACATGCATTAGCAATAATTACCAAAAACAATTTCATGCTTATGTTGCTATTTCCAGACTCGAATTTGTTTGTGGAAATGTTGTAATTCACTAAAAATAATCCGTTTTCACTTTTTCTTTTTATTATTAAAATTTTTTTTTAATTTTTTCCAATTTGAAATGTCAGAGTATTTATTACTATTAAAGGATAGTATATTTACCAACTTTGTGCGTAAAAATTTTATTTAACAAAACAATAGTAATTTTAGGCACAATGTGTTTATTTATAAACACATAATGTCTAAAAATACTTTGTGTGTGTATTATTGTGTATGGAAGTGTGTATGAAAAAAGTTTATGCATTTTTTGTTTATATTTACCGAATTTTCGTAAAATAAACAAAATTTTACCCATTTTATAGTAGTAAATTTACAAACATTTTTTAGAGTGTATCTCAAAATATGTCCGCAGTAAAAGTTATAAATGACTTGAGTTCTGACCACCTACCAATCATTAGTACGATTAATTTGAATTATGAAATGGTAAACAATTTATGCTACGCTTTCGGCAAGGCAAACTGGCCGCATTTTATGAAATTCATAAAATTGAATCTTCCTGTGGCGGATAGTTTTAATGAAATAATCAAATCAAATTGACAACATGATAAATGTCTTTAATAGTGTGATGAAAATGGGAATAGATGAAAGTGTACCCAAACGTAGAATAGCACCAACCGGATAACATAAAAATTATGATACAATTAAGGAACGTATTTAAAAGAAACTGGAAGCGTTACAGAGATGTTAATGATCGTCGAGCTATGACACGTTTAAATAAAAATATTACGAATGAAATAAACCACTTCAGAAACCAAACTTGGAATAACATGTTGTCCTATTTGGACAAAGCATCTTCCCCTTTTTGGAAAGTTTCAAAAATGTTAAAGAAGAAATCTAGCAATATTCCAATTTTAAAACACAGCAATGTAGTATGTTTCACCTAGCAAGAAAAGGCTGAAATTTTGGCTCACAACTTTAATTTGAACCACTGTATTTCATCAAATTTAAGTGATACTACTACGATTACTGTTGCAAACCTTATTCGTAATATTAACCCAATCCCACAAAACTGTTACTTCACTACTACTGAAAAAGTTGGTTTAATTATAAAAAAATTTAAAAACAAAAAAACTCTAGGTTTAGACGGTATTAATAATAAATGTATAAAAAATTTACCTAATAAAGGCATCAACTATCTAACGAACATTTTCAATGCTTACCTTAAATTATGCTACTTTCCCAGTGATTGGAAAATCCCAAAAACCATTCCAATACTCAAGCCAAATAAACCTCCTGATTCTCCACTTTCTTATAGAACAATAAGTCTGCTCTCTTCTATAAGTAAAATCTTGGAAAAAATTATTAAGGAAAAGCTTATTAACTTTATCGATGCAAATAATATACTGCCATCGCAACAATTCGGGTTCAGAAGTGAACATAATACGTTCAACCCCTACTAAAAATCAGAAAACTAGTTAAAAATAATTTTCAAAACGGCAAATCAACTGGAATGATTTTGCTAGACATAAAAGCTGCGTTTGACTCCGTTTGGCATAATGGACTTATTTTTAAACTTTCCAATTGAACTCATAAAAATTGTTCAAAACTTACTTCAAAATAGATCATTTAGCGTTTACTTGGGTAAAACCTGTTCACAACAAGTAAATATCATTGCAGGATGTCCACAAAGTTCTTGCCTGTCGCCAGTTCTTTACAACATCTCTACTGCTGACATTCCAACATTTTCCAATTGCATTACGTCTATATTTGTAGATGATACATCAATTCTTAGTTCGGATGTATATTCAGCTGATATTATTACAAACTTGCAGTCTGCTCTTACTGGGTTGAGTAATTATTTTGATAAATGAAAGATTTTGGTTAACCCTGAAAAAACGCAGGCAATTTATTTTACAAGAAAACGTAAGTCTTGTTTTATACCCCAGAGTTTTCCTCGTTTCATGAACCATGATATTCCATGGGAAAACAACGTCAAATACTTGGGCGTAATGCTTGATACAAAGCTTAATTTTAATAATCATATTCCCTATGTAGTAGACAAAATTAACAAAATGATTAAAATAATGTACCCAAGTATAAACAGAAAATCGGAAATGAACATAAACAATAAAAAACTCATCATCAAATCTATATTCCACCCCATAATGTTTTACTGTGCTCCAGTTTGGTACACGTCTGCAAAATGACATATAAGAAAACTCCAAGTAGCACAAAATAAGCTACTTAAAATGATATTTAAACTACCATGGCATTATTCCACCCGACGCCTACATAGTATCGCTGGCTTCGAACTCGTTCTGGATAAAATCGAAAGATTGACTCTAAATTTTAATGGAAGATGCCAACTCTCACAATATGTACATTAGACCTGGCGTTAAAAACTTTTGTGGGTAGCGATAAAAATATGCGATTTGATGCCAAAATTGATGTAGCAAATTTTCAGGCTGATCGGAGGGTGCCAACCCGTGCCACAATGAGGTCAAAGGTCAAAATTTTGAAAAACCACCCAAATACTTTTTTTTTGAATTTGTAATAAGAAATACTGTAAATATAATGTTTTTTCTTTAATTTTTATTTAATAGGCTTATTTTTATTTTAAATCATTGAAGATTTTGTATAGGCTGGGAAGTCCTTACGGTAGCCCTCTACAATGTGTAACAAGTACTGTTCATCGTCTTCGTTGTGTGTTAAGCATCTGTTATAGTCAGTTATTAGTTTGACTTTTCTTTCGGCGGCATCATTCACAACAGTAATGCATTTTACGATTTGTCCTCCTTTACAAAATGCTTCGCTCTTAGGCCAGTTTGGCGGATCAAAGCGTAAGAAATCCGTAGAAATTTCCAGACGAGAAAAAAGTTTTTTGTTTTAGGAGTTACAAAAGGGCTTAAATCCTTGGATGTGAATAATTGTAATTCATCAACGCTTGCACACACTTTTTTAGAAGGGAAAATATCAACATCATCACCGATATGATTATCTTCATCGGAATCTATTTGCAACGCCAAAACCATCTTTTCATTTATTTTTGAGTCTACATGTGTATCAAAAAAGGCAAGTGCAACTGCTTTCTCTGATAAATACCACAGGTGGTTCCGAATTTTTTACAAAATCACTGTAGATATTTTTTTATCAAAATACCCTATAATCCCCTTTATTAGTGGCATATCTCTATTTGGCGCTTCAACTGCATTTGCGGTTCTAAACCAGTATGGGATGTAGAGACTTACTAAGAAAATGCACGTATTACGAATTCCATTCAACTGACTCGCAGACATTTTAAAGTGCTCGTTAAAAATATACATTTTGAGACAATAGATGGGCTTGGACATGAATCTTGCATGAGATGTCGCTCCAGGTGCACGAAATGTGAAATTGGGAATGCTACCACCAAGAAAAATAAATGCAAGTTGTAAGAGTTCTCTATAATCATGCCGAATGTGGACTTTTGCTAAATATTCAAGACAAAAGTGTTTCCTTGTTTCGCGTTCCTCGACAGATATGACACTCAAAACTTGTTCATCCTGCATACAAGTGCTGTATCCCTTTGAATTTAGTGTGCTCCATTCCCGTGTAAAACTTTCAAAAATCGCCACCTCTGGATCACTTGATTTTCCGAAATTTATTTCAAATACAGCTCTTAAGAGAATTTCTGCAATATGGTGGCGACATGGTAACCACCACAAATTATACCAGATATGAATCAGCTGATTTGGGCAATATGGCAGACAGAAAGTGAGCAAAACACGCAAAAATTTAAGAAAAACACAATAGATAAAGCACAATAATCTAAAAAGAGACAGATATATACACAAAATGCGCAATACAAAATGTATAGAGATTTTATATTGTTATCTCCCTCTTGACTTGACTTCCATGTAAACAAAACCATACAGTTCGAGAATACTTTTTTGACACCTGTCATTAGTTTCACATCTGGTATTAATCTGTGGTAACCACAATAAGCTGCGTTCCAGCACCACTATGAGAGCCAGTATTTGCAGCAGTTGTATCGAAACATATCATTTCTAATGAATTCAGCATATTCATTTTTAACAAATAGTCGTAGACTGATTGAGCGACTACAGCACCAGTTCCATCTTCAATGATGGGGATAGCTATTAATTTTTCAACGTTCTCCGACGTGAGCACAATAGCCAAGCGATCAACTTTATTTTTTACAGCAATTGCGGGAAATAGCTTTCCGTCCCAATGCAAAACAAATGTTTCAGGTATCTAAAAAAATCTTAAGCTCAAAGCAAAATTTATAACTTGGTCAAAATAAAAAAACTTACCTTGAAATTTTCAACAATTTCTTTGCCATGACGCCGACGATATTTTTTACGTTGTTCACGCAAACTTGTGCACTTCAGGACAAGATCCTCAATATTGTGACCCAACGCTTTGGCAGTTGCACTGATAAAGTGTATAGCTAATGGAGATGACATATTGCCAGCATCCATACAAGCCAGCATTCTGTCGTCAATAAAATTCTTTTTTCCACGTTTTCGAATAGGCTTACTGGAGCAACTTGGAATGTTGTCAGTCTGTTCTACATCCATCGCCTGCACATCATCTCCCTATTCATCACTCTCAAATTCAACATGTTTCATAGTCAAGTCTACACATGGAATTAAGTGAACAGCAAAAAAAATTGACACTTTGCTTCCAAATACTACATAATAATTACCTGAAGTGGCTTTTCTTTTTTCATAATTTTCTTTTCGACGTTTTTCATCTTCCAATCTTTTTGCCTTTCTTTTTTCTTTATTTGTGACATTTTGATCGACACAAGTCATGCTACCAACACGCCCATTTTCTCGCTGCTTTATTAAGAAGTCTCTATCTTCATGTATACTTATAAGCTTCAGAGCGTCAACGTGGGCAATGTCAAATAAATTGTTTAAATTTTCGTTAAAGTAATTTTCTTTTTTGCGATGACTTGGGAACGGAGATTTAAATACTTTTTGGACTGTTCTCCACTCTTCATAAAGTTTAATGAATTTTGCAGCACATGTTCTTTGATCTGGCGTTGGGATTCTAGCTTTTTCCCAAAAAGGCAATATTTCATTTAACACTAATCTTGCACTTTCTTTAACTGTTTTTTTTCACAACGCACATTATAAAAAAAAACACTGAAGCACTTGCTGCTTTGATGGTAATTTCACACCAACTATTTTAGGTACACATTTACCAATCAAGTACACATTTGTGTCAGCAGATTGAAGCCGTTCCAACGATAAATTTTTCTTCTGAGCCATGGAATTACGTAAAGTTACACAATATTTTATTTTACAATAAACTTCACTTTTCTCAACAATATTTAAATTCGCAATGACAAAATTTTACATATTCATATCAACAGCATTGCTATATGCTCAGAGCAGAGCGGAAAAAACGGTACTTTTAGACAAAAATGCAGTTGACGACAGCTCAAAGCTAGGAATATTGCTGAAGTTTAAAAAACAGCGACGAAAAAAAAATTTACCGTTTTTTCAATAATAGTTGTTGGTAGAAATACATATCGTTACCTGAAATGCAAAAGGGCGTAACAAACATATTCATTATTTTACAAGAAAAGCAAAAAAAAAACTTTCCGACATTTTACGAAATTAAGTAATGAAATCAAAACTATTTATTGTAGAAGACTATAATTTTGCGGAGAAAGGAAGCTTAATTATGTGCTTCATAATCAATGAAAAAAAATTTTAATTTTCTACATTAAAACCAAATTAAGAAGAAGAGCAAAAAGTTGGTTGTTTAGAATTTCGCTTATAAAATCTTTATTTTTGATATCAGAAAGCAAAAAACTTGTGAGGACACGTAGTTTATTGTCGTGCACCATAATCAGTCAAATACTTACACCTTCTTCCATTTCAGGTAACGATATATATTGTAAGCATATTTTGAATTCTATAAATATTTTTTTCTTACTATAATAACACCATACATTTTTACAACTGAGAGCTTAAATAAAAACTATAATGCATACATATATTTGTTTTTGCTTCTGGTGCCATTATATACTTACCCCTAAATTCATAAACGATTTGTAAAATCATAGGAGGGTAATTCAACAAATTTTGTATGAAAATGACGTTTTGTAAACCTGCTGTAACTTTACAAAACATTTATGAATTGAGGTGTTAAGCATTAATACTACTATTAACTAATTTACAAGTTATAAATGATATTCTAATTTAAAGAAGTTTTATTTTTGGTAGTTCTTAATAAAAAAAATTATAAAATGCAAAAAAATAGAATATTTTGGTGGTTTTTTAAAATTTTGACCTTTGACCTCATTGTGGCACGGGTTAGCACCATCCGATCAACCTGAAAATTTGCTACATCAATTTTGGCATCAAATCGCATATTTTCATCGCTACCCACAATCAAAATTCCAAAATATAAAAAACCCCATTTAGCTACGCCAGGTCTAATGTACATATCAATGAACTGATCTGATCATAATTTTATCTACTTTATTTTTTTTTCTCATTTTTATCTTATACCTCTGCTTTATAAAGGTTTTTGTAAATTTTTTCTTTTGGTTTAATAATAATGTACATAAATTTCATAAATTAAAAAAATATATTTATATATCTAAGTAGAAAAGGAACGAAGTTCCTAAACTCTTTGCTTCTAAGTCAAATGTAAATAATAATATAAATATTATAAGAAATAAATTGAATTGATTGAATTGAATAATTTCTGCCATTTACTCTATTAATAGTAGTTTTGAAACGATGGAATACTGAGCGAAATTCTTTTATAAAGGCTTCATAAGTTACTCTTTCTTTTGGTGGATTCTGCTATTAAGGCACGATATTAGATTTAGTTTTCAATTTGTCTGAAAATCATAAAAGAAAAAATTTAATTTTTTATAGTTACTTACCGTAAAGAGCATTTAATATAACAGCTATTAATTATAAAATGTTTACGAACGCGCACATTGAAATACGATAAGAAATATGACTTTTCACCCGCACTTTCGATAATCAACTGAATATTTTTACATTGTTTCTTACGCTTTTTGTGGTTCTTGTGTTGTTTTGGTCCCGGCATTTCAGGTTGGCATTTTTTATTAATAGAGCAAGTTAAAGACATTGTCGCTCATCAAGTCGCCAATGTTATATAATACGCGACAAAATAGATGGAATGGTGGCTCATTTTGTCCTTAATAAAATCTTATTACAGACAAGTTATAGACAATGTCACTCAGTTAGTCGTCAATTTGGTATGAAACACGACAAAATGCATGTAATGGGTGCTCATTTTGTCCTCAATAAAATCTTATTTTAGACAAGTTTGTGAATTTGTCGGTCATCTAGTCGTTAATAAGGCTGAAAACACGACAAAATGTACGATCTTGTCGACGAACTTGTCCTCAACAGAGTAATATACACGACAAATTCTAAAATGTCTTGAAGACATCCTTGACGACAATTTCATGTCAGACTATTTGCCCAACGGGGTAATGTAGTACATAAGAGCAACAGAGTAAATGGTAAGCGAGATTTGTTTTGTAAAGTTTATCATACTCAATATGCTTTTAGGTTTACTTTTTATATCATACGTGGGACTAGCTAATAGAGTAGATCAATTAATTGACGATTTCGTTTTTATTCAATTGGCATTGATCAATGCCAAACACAGCCAATTATAATGGATGATCACGATTGTAGAAAAAATATATACACAATTTGCACCATAAAATATAAATACAATAATACACCTTTTGCAATTGTAATTAAGAAAATATCAAATGAAATTCAGAAAATATTAACTGAAATTCCGAATTTGCATTTGAAATTCAGATTTCCATTTGAAATGCAGAAAACGTCAATTGAAAATGTCACTTGAAATTCAGAAAACATCAATTGATATTCAAAAAAACATCAATTGAAATTACCAATGGTAAAAAATTCATTGGCATAAAATTGTAATGAATACTTTCGGCACTAGCATTGATTACAATTAATCACAATCAAATTTCAATGCCAATGAAAAATTCCTAAGTATGGTACCCTACACTAGTACTAAGTTCGTGCTGATGTTAATAACAACCAAAAATACTGGCTTAGAATCACTTTCAGAATCGATGTAGCGACGACCGCACGTCTGTCCATGTAAACATTGGAATCAAAATACAGGTCACAAATAAAAAGATATTTAAATTTGGCACAGTAGTTTTCTCTTGGCCCCAGATTTTGAATTTTTCAGAGCACCGATTCTGAATGGTTTGCAATCGGTGAAGTGATAAAAACTGTCACTTTTTATAATTATATTTAAATGAGTGAAAAATATTTTTCACCGCTTCACGACTTCACAAACCATTTAGAGTCCGTACTCAGATTATATTCTGTTGTTTTAAGTGAAAAAACCACAGTATACTTGATAGTAAGATAACATGGTTGCACCGATCACGCACATAGATTAGTGACAGCAAACGGTTTAACCACAGGCTGCCATTCCCGCTCACGCTGCAATAACCTCACTCTTGGTTTTTATAATTGCAGATTAGGAAGGTTCGGTATAAGAAATTTGCTCAAATTTCAAAGAAAATAGGGGAAATTTGTTTTGAAATAAAAGAAATCTTCTCAGTTTGCAGACAAATTTGCTTTGAAATAAGGGAAATTTGCTCAAAAGAGAGGGAAATTCTCTCATTGGGGAGCCCGTTACCGAACCTTTGCAATCTGCATACAATTTTGTTGGGCCGTGAGGTTAAGCTCCCTTTATTGTATTCTTACTCTATGGTTTAACTTCTGAAGTTTACAAAATACATAATAAAACTGCAACAACACGACCCCCAGTCTAGATTAACGATAAATATCTTAGCAATAAGTTAAATGCGTTGGCAGAGTAACGGCATAAAATTGTTTTATTGTTAATTATGTTACGAGTAAAGCCTGGGTTAGCCAGACGTAAACGTAATGTATCTCGGCGTAGCTGAATTATTGAGTTAAATAAGAACAGAAGATGTGCTGTGTTTTTTTGTTTCATTCTTATGCATTCAATATAGAGCAAACGTAAATACATAACGAAAATCTATTCACAACAGATTTTTGTTGTGTTTTTACGTTTTCTATATTTTCAATGCATAAAAATGCAACAAATATTCTGTTCTTATTTAACTTATTAATTCAGCTACGCAGAGATACGTTACGTTTACGTCTGGCTTAGCCAGGCTTAACTCACAATTTGGAATAATTCAAGGAAGAAGGTTATGCGACGCTTACTTCCAAATCCAAAATTGTTATTTTTCTGTTTCTTTGTTTATAATTAGTTGAATAGTATCAGGGGGTATCCATTAAGGTGTTTTAAGATTTCTGAAGAAATTCACACACGAATGAGAAGAAAAACATAAAGAATTTGAAGAAATTTAACAGCGAACGAGAAAAAATGAAGGACGTCGCGATAACAATAAATTTAATAAAAACGTGTTTACAAGCAAAAAAATCATTAAAAACAATAAAAAAAATAATTAAAATTGATTATTTATTATTTATTTCACTCTTAAAGTTGTTTTTGTTACCGCGTTAATCAATAAACATTAGAAACAATAAAAACAGTGCCCTGTTAAATTTTTCGGTTTTCCTTTTGTTTCTCTTATTCTTCAAAGGAATTAACAGGCACCCAATCCATATAAATTTTAAAGGAACCAAAGAGTACACTTTTTTCTTATGGGAACTCTTTAGCCTATATCCTCGTCGATAGTATTTAATTCTTAATTTAATTAGTTTTATTTGTTATTCTTGCTTTATTTTATTAATGGCGTCCTTTTTTTATAAATGTCAAACTAAAATGTCATCTGAGTTTGACATTTTATCTCGGCAATAATTGTTAACAAAGATTCCCAAAGAATTATTGCGAGATATGTTGCCGGCAATAAATATGTACGCAATCGAGGGGTCTACACTGAAGATAACATAGTTTTGACATTTGCTGACATTTTTGACGGCATTTGACTTTATGTGCGACTTTTTCAAGCTAGTATAATTTTGCCAATTTTCCTAACTTTGTGGACTTTTTCCCCCTTTTTTGTAAAGGCAGTAATACAAATACATATTCTAATCTGATCTGGCACCTTATATAATTAAATAGAATAATATTTAATTAGATCTAAAAAGATCAGGTCAGATCTAACCTTTTTCACACGTGTAGACTAAATTTTAGCAAGCTGCTAAATATATGGACAATTTAAGTAAAAAATTTAGGCTAAATTCAACAGAAATTTTACTTGGTGTAAAAAATTTATAGTAAAATATCGCTTAAAATTTAGATTTTTGGACACTCCGGATCCTACCCAAGATATCACCATTTTTATGATTGAGAGTATAGATATGGGGGATTTCATGTCAAGTGACCCAACTTTTGAAATCGATTTGGATGAAATTTTCACCAAGATTAGTCCTATTGGATAGTAGTTTAGACACAAATTTTCAACAAGATCGGTAAAAAAAGTTTCTGAGTTAGAGGGGGTCAAAATTTGACATTTTGGCCAAACATGTGTTCCTTCTCATCCATGTAACTTATTACCTATTGGTGTAAGTAAAATTTGTCCCAAACAAATTATATAGCCATTTCTGCAATCTTTCGAAAAAAATTTTTTTTTCAATTTTTTTTTTTTTAAATAAAACTTTTTTTTTATTTTTTTTTTTATGGCTTAAAAGAAAGCTTAGGTCTTTTCCTTTCAGGTAGTTTTGGTCGCTTAGTGGGATATGTATAAAAGAATATAATTTCTAACTCAAGAAGAGCCCAATAAACAATGAAAAATTCAAGTGCAATATTTAAAATATTGCTTGAATTTAGCTTTATTTTAAGTATTTTTTTCCAGTCAAAATCAAGTTAATACAAAGTGAACTAATTTGTTTGTTTTTCGTTTATTGTCAGCAGGCACGTAGCTAGGGGGGGCTGGGGTCTCGAGCCCCCCGAAATGATTTGACAAATTTTAAAACGTAACAAAATAAGTCGAAAGCAACAAAGTTTTTAAAAAAAATGTAATAAAAAATATTTATTTTTTGTTTAAATCAAATAGCAAATGGCCAATTTTCTTAAGTTTTCATAAATATAAATCCAATTGTGAAAACTATTCTATTTAAAAAATTTTTAATATATTTGGTGCCCATAGAAACTGTTTTTGTTTATGGGTTTTTTTTGTAAAAATCTTGAATACTTAAATATGTATGCTAGGCATAATCAAAAAGGTTAGAAAATAAATAGAATGCAATTCTCCCATTTACTGAGAAAAAATTTATAAAATGTAGCTGGAAATGGGAAACTGAAATTTGTTTCGTACCTTTTAATTGATAAGTGGCTTTTTTTTATTGTCACTACTAATTAGAGTTTGCTAAAAACCGAAAAATTTGGAAACCGCGGTTTCGGTTTTTCAAAATTATAAAAACCGCGGTTTCGGTTATTTTTCGGTTTTCTTGTAATCTCTATATATAAAAGAATAACGTGACTGACTGACTGACTGAATGACTGACTGACTGACTGGGCTGGGCGATGCCCAAACCGCTGAAGCTAGGAAGTTGAAATTTGGTATGTAGGTTCCTCTTTCGGGGTAGACGTCCGCTAAGACGGGATTTTTGGAAATTCCTACCGGAACGGGCAAAAAGGGGGAAAGTGTCCCCCTTGACGGCCTGCCAAAACCCCTTTGGCTAGAAAGCTGAAATTTAAGATATGTGTTCCTTGGAGTAGGGGCTAACTTTTCTGGAAAGTACTTTCTAGAATTTTGGACAGGGACGTTGTAACAATGGGGGTTAAAAAGGGGAAAAAAGCCCCCCTTGACGGCCTGCCCAAACCGCTGGAGGTAGGAAGTTGAAATTTGGTATAAAGGTTCCTCCACTATCGTAGACATCCACCAAGACGGAATTTTGGAAATTTTTACAGGAAGGGGCAAAAAGGGGAAAAAGTCTCCCCCTTGACGGCCTGCTCAAACTGCTGTAGCTATGAAGTTGAAATTTGGTATGTAGGTTCCTCGACCGGTGTAGACGTCCGTTGAGACGGCATTTTTGGAAATTCTTATCGGGAGGGGCAAAAAGGGGACAAAAAAAGTACCTTTTTCCAAAAAAGTACCTTTTCCAAAAAAAAGTAGCTTTTCCCAAAAAAGTACCTTTTTCCAAAAAAAGTACCTTTTTACAAAAAGTACCTTTTTCAAAAAAAAGTACCTTTTTCCAAAAAAAGTAACTTTTTACAAAAAAAAAGTACCTTATTCCAAAAAAAGTACCTTTTTCCAAAAAAAAGTACCTTTTTCCAAAAAAAATTCCTTTTTCCAAAAAAAGTACTTTTTTCCAAAAAAAAGTACCTTTTTCCAAAAAAAGTACCTTTTTCCAAAAAAAGTACCTTTTTCCAAAAAAAAGTACCTTTTTCCAAAAAAGTACTTTTTCAAAAAAAAGTACCTTTTTCCAAAAAAATACCTTTTTCCAAAAAAAGTACCTTTTCCCAAAAAAAAGTACCTTTTTCCAAAAAAAAGTACCTTTTTCCAAAAAAAGTACCTTATTCCAAAAAAAGTACCTTTTTCCAAAAAAAGTACCTTTTTCCAAAAAAAGTACCTTTTCCAAAAAAAATTCCTTTTTCCAAAAAATGTACCTTTTTCTAAAAAAAATGTACCTTTTCCAAAAAAAAAGTACATTTTCCCAAAAAACATACATTTTTCCAAAAAAATAACTTTTTCAAAAAAAGTACCTTTTCCAAAAATAAGTACCTTTTCCCAAAAAAAGTACCTTTTTCTAAAAAAATGTTTCTTTTCCCAAAAAACATACATTTTTTCAAAAAAATACCTTTTTCAAAAAAAGTACCTTTTCCAAAAAAAAAGTACCTTTTCCAAAAAAAAGTACCTTTTCAAAAAAGTACCTTCTTCCAAAAAAAGTACCTTTTTCCAAAAAAAGTACCTTTTTCCAAAAAAAGTACCTTTTTCCAAAAAAAATTCCTTTTTCTAAAAAAAAGTACCTTTTTCCAAAAAAAAGTACCTTTTTCCAAAAAAAGTACCTTTTTCCAAAAAAAGTACCTTTTTCCAAAAAAAGTACCTTTTCCCAAAAAAGTACCTTTTTCCAAAAAAAGTACCTTTTTCCAAAAAAGTACCTTTTTCAAAAAAAAGTACCTTTTTCAAAAAAAAGTACCTTTTTCCAAAAAAAGTAACCTTTTACAAAAAAAAAGTACCTTATTCCAAAAAAAGTACCTTTTTCCAAAAAAAGTACCTTTTTCCAAAAAAAGTACCTTTTCCCAAAAAAGTAACTTTTTACAAAAAAAAAGTACCTTATTCCAAAAAAGTACCTTTCTCCAAAAAAAGTACCTTATTCCAAAAAAAGAACCTTTTTCCAAAAAAAGTACCTTTTTCCAAAAAAAATTCCTTTTTCCAAAAAAAGTACCTTTTTCCAAAAAAAGTACCTTTTTCCAAAAAAAGTACCTTTTTCCAAAAAAAAGTACCTTTTGCCAAAAAAAGTACCTTTTTCCAAAAAAAGTACCTTTTTCCAAAAAAAGTACCTTTTCCAAAAAAAATTCCTTTTTCCAAAAAATGTACCTTTTCCAAAAAAAAAGTACATTTTCCCAAAAAACATACATTTTTCCAAAAAAATAACTTTTTCAAAAAAAGTACCTTTTCCAAAAAAAAGTACCTTTTCCCAAAAAAAGTACCTTTTTCTAAAAAAATGTTTCTTTTCCCAAAAAACATAAATTTTTTCAAAAAAAGTACCTTTTTCAAAAAAAGTACCTTTTTCAAAAAAAGTGCCTTTTCCAAAAAAAAGTACCTTTTTCCAAAAAAAATTCCTTTTTCCAAAAAAAGTACCTTTTTCCAAAAAAAAGTACCTTTCCCCAAAAAAAGTACCTTTTTCCCAAAAAAGTACCTTTTTCCAAAAAAAGTACCTTTTTCCAAAAAAGTACCTTTTTCAAAAAAAAGTACCTTTTTCAAAAAAAAGTACCTTTTTCCAAAAAAAGTAACTTTTTACAAAAAAAAAGTACCTTATTCCAAAAAAAGTACCTTTTTCCAAAAAAAGTACCTTTTTCCAAAAAAAGTACCTTTTTCCAAAAAAGTACCTTTTTCAAAAAAAAGTACCTTATTCCAAAAAAAGTACCTTTTTCCAAAAAAAGTACCTTTTTCCAAAAAAAAGTACCTTTTTCCAAAAAAAGTACCTTATTCCAAAAAAAGTACCTTTTTCCAAAAAAGTACATTTTCCCAAAAAAAGTACCTTTTCCAAAAAAAAGTACCTTTTCCCAAAAAAGTACCTTTTTCCAAAAAAAGTACCTTTTTCCAAAAAAAGTACCTTTTTCCAAAAAAGTACCTTTTTCAAAAAAAAGTACCTTTTTCCAAAAAAAGTAACTTTTTACAAAAAAAAAGTACCTTATTCCAAAAAAAGTACCTTTCTCCAAAAAAAATACTTTTTCCAAAAAAAAGTACCTTTTTCCAAAAAAAATTCCTTTTTCCAAAAAAAGTACCTTTTTCCAAAAAAAGTACCTTTTTCCAAAAAAAAGTACCTTTTCCCAAAAAAGGTACCTTTTTCCCAAAAAAGTAACTTTTTCCAATAAAAGTACCTTTTTCCAAAAAAGTACCTTTTTCAAAAAAAAATACCTTTTTCCAAAAAAAGTACCTTTTTCCAAAAAAAGTACCTTTTTCCAAAAAAAGTACCTTTTTCCAAAAAAAAGTACCTTTTTCCAAAAAAAGTACCTTATTCCAAAAAAAGTACCTTTTTCCAAAAAAAAGTACCTTTTTCCAAAAAAAGTACCTTTTTCCAAAAAAAAGTACCTTTTTCCAAAAAAAAGTACCTTTTTCCAAAAAAAGTACCTTTTTCCAAAAAAAGTACCTTTTTCCATAAAAAGTACCTTTTTCCAAAAAAAGTACCTTTTTCCAAAAAAAGTACCTTTTTCCAAAAAAAGTACCTTTTTCCAAAAAAAGTACCTTTTTCCAAAAAAAGTACCTTTTCCAAAAAAGTACCTTTTTCCAAAAAAAGTACCTTTTTCCAAAAAAAGTACCCTTTTCCAAAAAAAGTACCTTTTTCCAAAAAAAGTACCTTTTTCCAAAAAAAGTACTTTTTCCAAAAAAAGTACCTTTTTCCAAAAAAAGTACCTTTTTCCAAAAAAAGTACCTTTTTCCAAAAAAAGTACCTTTTTCCAAAAAAAGTACCTTTTTCCAAAAAAAGTACCTTTTTCCAAAAAAAGTAACTTTTTCCAAAAAAAGTACCTTTTTCCAAACAAAAGTACCTTTTCCCGAAAAAAGTACCTTTTTCCAAAAAAAGTACCTTTTCCAAAAAAAGAACCTTTTTCCAAAAAAGTACCTTTTTCCAAAAAAGTACCTTTTTCCAAAAAAAATTCCTTTTTCCAAAAAAAGTACCTTTTTCCAAAAAAAGTACCTTTTTCCAAAAAATGTACCTTTTTCTAAAAAAATGTACCTGTTCCAAAAAAAAGTACCTTTTCCCAAAAAACATACATTTTTCCAAAAAAATAACTTTTTAAAAAAAATGTACCTTTTCCAAAAAAAAGTACCTTTTCCCAAAAAAGTACCTTTTTCTAAAAAAATGTTCCTTTTCCCAAAAAACATACATTTTTTCAAAAAAATACCTTTTTCAAAAAAAGTACCTTTTCCAAAAAAAAGTACCTTTTCCCAAAAAAAAGTACCTTTTCTAAAAAAATTTTCCTTTTCCAAAGGAAGTACCTTTTCCAAAAAAAGTACCTTTCTTCAAAAAACATACATTTTTACAAAAAAAACACCTTTTAAAAAAAAAATACCTTTTCCAAAAAAAGTACAAATAAAGTACTTTGTAAAAATAAAGTATCTTTTTCCAAAAAATTTCGTTTTTCCAAAAAGTACCATTTAAAATAATATATGTATAATTTCAAAAAAAACTACTTTTTTCCTCCCCCAACGGATATCTCCACTAAAACAAGGTTTCTTGATATTCGGCATAGACGTGCGCTAAGACGGGATTTTTGGAAATTCCTACCGGAACGGGCAAAAAGGGGAAAAGTTTCCCCATAAACAGTCTCACAAATTGGAAAAGTGCCTGCCCAAACCACGGGAGGTAAGAAGTTGAAATTTGGTATAAAGGTTCCTCCACTGTAGTAGACATCGACTAAGTTTGTATTTTTGGAATTCCCTACAGGATATCCCAAAAGGAAACTCGGTATGTGAGTTCCTCCTTCTGTGTATGCGTCCGCTTAGACGGAATTTTTGAAATTCCTATCGGGAGGGGAAATAAGGTAAAAGTGTCCTCCTGACGGCTTGCCGAATCCCTTTTGGCCAACCTAAAATTTTAAATATGTATTCCTTGGAGTAGGACTAACTCACCGGCAACGTAATTTTTCTATTTTGGAACAGGAACATAGTAAATATGGTGGTTGAAAGGGAAAAATGTCCCCACTAACGGCCTGCCCAAACCGCTTAGGCAATGCAGTTGAAATTTGGTATGAATGTTCCTCATCCATCGCAGATAGCCGCGAAGATGGAATTTTTGTAAATTCCTAAAGGGAGGGGCAAAAAGAAGAAAAGCCTCACCTTGGTGGCCTGTAAAAACCCCTTCGGCTAGAAACATGAAGCTTAAAATGTGGGTCCCTGGAGTAGGGGCTAACTTATTAGAAAGATACTTTTTTGAATTTTGGACAGGGTCGTTATAAAATGGGGGCTCAAATAGGGAAAGTTGCCCCTTAACGACCTGTCCAAACTGCTGGAACTAGGAAGCTGAAATTCGGTACTTAGGTTCCTCTTCCAGCCTAATTCCAACCGGGAGGGACAAAAATAGAAGAGGTGTCCCCCTTGACAGCCTGCTCAAACTGCTGGAACTAGGAAGCTGAAATTCCCTGTCGATGGATTTTCGGAAATTCCTACCGAGAGGGGCACAAATAGTAAAAGTTGGTTAGAAACCTGAAATGTAAAACATGTGTTACTTGGAGTATGGGCTCACTTACCGGGAAGGTGCTTTTTGGACAGGGATATTGCAAAAATGGGGATTAATGAAGCGAAAAGTGCCGCTTAAAGGCCTGCCCAAACCGCTGGAGGTAGGAAGTTGAAATTTGGTATTAAAGTTCCTCCTCTATTGTAGACATCCGCTAAGATGAGATTTTTGGAAATTTCTACAGGTAGGGTCAAAAACAGGAAAAGTCTCCCCCTTAACGGCCTGGCCAAACTGCTGGAACAAGGGAGCTTAAATTCGGTATTTGGGTTCCTCCTCCAACGTTGACGTCCCCTAAGATGGTAGTTTTGGAAATTCATACCGGGAGGGGTAAAAAGGGAAAAAACTTCCCCCTTGACGGCCTGGCCAAACTGCTGGATATAGAGACCTAAAATTATGTATGTAGTAGGTTCCTCCTCCAACGCAGACGTCCTCTGAGACGGAATTTTTGGAAATTCCTACCGGAACGGGCAAAAAGGGGAAAAGTCTCCCCATAAACAGTCTCACAAATTGGAAAAGTGCCTGCCCAAACCACTGGAGGTAAGAAGTTGAAATTTGGTATAAAGGTTCCTCCACTGTAGTAGACATCGACTAAGTTTGTATTTTTGGAATTCCCTACAGGATATCCCAAAAGGAAACTCGGTATGTGAGTTCCTCCTTCTGTGTAGGCGTCCGCTTAGACGGAATTTTTGAAATTCCTATCGGGAGGGGAAATAAGGTAAAAGTCTCCTCCTGACGGCTTGCCCAATCCCTTTTGGCCAACCTAAAATTTTAAATATGTATTCCTTGGAGTAGGACTAACTCACCGGCAACGTAATTTTTCTATTTTGGAACAGGAACATAGTAAATATGGTGGTTGAAAGGGAAAAATGTCCCCACTAACGGCCTGCCCAAACCGCTTAGGCAATGCAGTTGAAATTTGGTATGAATGTTCCTCATCCATCGCAGATAGCCGCGAAGATGGAATTTTTATAAATTCCTAAAGGGAGGGGCAAAAAGAAGAAAAGCCTCACCTTGGGGGCCGGTAAAAACTCCTTCGGCTAGAAACCTGAAGCTAAAAATGTGGGTCCCTGGAGTGAGGGCTAACTTATTAGAAAGATACTTTTTTGAATTTTGGACAGGGTCGTTATAAAATGGGGGCTCAAAAAGAGAAAGTTGCCCCTTAACGACCTGTCCAAACTGCTGGAACTAGGAAGCTGAAGTTCGGTACTTAAGTTCCTCTCAGCCTGCTCAAACTGCTGGAATTAGGAAGCTGGAATTCCCTGTCGATGGATTTTCGGAAATTCCTACCGAGAGGGGCACAAATAGTAAAAGTTGGCTAGAAACCTGAAATGTAAAACATATGTTACTTGGAGTATGTGCTCACTTACCGAGAAGGTGCTTTTTGGACAGGGACATTGCAAAAATGGGGATTAATGAAGCGAAAAGTGCCGCTTAAAGGCCTGCCCAAACCGCTGGAGGTAGGAAGTTGAAATTTGGTATTAAAGTTCCTCCTCTATTGTAGACATCCGCTAAGATGACATTTTTGTAAATTTCTACAGGTAGGGTCAAAAACAGGAAAAGTCTCCCCCTTAACGGCCTGGCCAAACTGCTGGAACAAGGGAGCTTAAAATCGGTATTTGGGTTCCTTCTCCAACGTTGACGTCCCATAAGATGGTATTTTTGGAAATTCATACCGGGAGGGGTAAAAAGGGAAAAAAACTTCCCCCTTGACGGCCTGGCCAAACTGCTGGATATAGAGACCTAAAATTATGTATGTAGTAGGTTCCTCCTCCAACGCAGACGTCCTCTAAGACGGAATTTTTGGAAATTCCTACCGGGAGGGGTAAAAACGGAATAATTCTCCCCCTTGATGGCCTAACCGAACCCTTCGGCTAGAAACCTGTAATATATAATATGTTTTCCTTGGAGTATGGGCTAACTTATCGACAAGGCATTTCTAGGACTTTGGACAGGAACGTGGTAAAAATGGTGGTTCCAAAGGGGAAAATTGCCCCCCCCCCTTAACGTCTGCGTCTTTAGCTAGAAACCTAAAACTTAAAGAACAAGTGTATATGAAACACTAAAATTAAGAAACTAAATAGGAAACGAGTGGGATTGAAACACTACACAAGTGGAATGAAATGGATATAAATGTTGAACGAGTGGAATTGAAATTATAGACAATGCAAATGGATTGGAAGAGGGAATTACCTGTTCAAACACTATCAACGGAATATGAAACTTATGTAGCATTGAAACATACTCTCCATAAAGTTAAACAAATTTTCTAAAAGAGAAAAAACCTTAGAAAAGGTATGGAACTTACAGTCACTCAAACAACTGTCCCAGTGTTTGTGTAATGCTAACAAAGATGAATACAACAACAAAGCTAATGTCTCAATCATTCTCATATTTGCATTGTTTGTTTATTGCACTTTTATTTACAACAACAATTCAATAACTTTGTTATAATATGTACCGTTATCAAAAATTAGCAAAACGTGGGTAATTAGTCATTGGGACAGTTTTTTGTGTTTAGTTACTTGTGGAAGCTTCACGTGTTTTTTTTCATAAAAAAATATTATAAAAGTTTTCATAGCTACATTTTTCTTGGTTGAATAACATTTTTGAAAAGGTAAGACTAAAATAAATTTCTTGTTTTATTTTTTATTCGATTTTTAACGTTTTTTTAAAGTTTAATATGGTTCGTGCACTGGCGTCGTCAAAAGTTAACCAAATTCACCAATTTTTACTCCAAGGTAAAAGTTGCCGTGAAATTTCATTACTTCTCAATATTTCCAAAACCAGCGTGGGGAGAGTGCGAAAGTCCTTGCCAACTTTACCACTTCCATCCCGAGGAGGCAGAAAAAAAATATTATCTGAGACCACAGAACGGCGAGTTTTAAGAGATCTTCGGCAGCAGAAAGTTGAAAACGCAGTTCAAATTCAGAAACAGCTTTCACAGAGTGAAAATATTCATGTTTGTGTTGAAACGGTAAGAAATACGCTGCGGTCTGCTGGCTTGAAGGGACGTGCCAAAGTGAAAAAGCCATTGCTCACCAAAAGGCACCAAAAAATCCGCTTGGGCTTCGCAAAAAAATATGCCTCGTGGACGGCGGAGGACTGGTCAAAGGTGATATGGTCAGATGAGACCAAAATAAATCGCCTTGGGTCGGATGGCAGGGTGTGGTGTTGGCGAAAGTCAGGAAGAACTTTGCAAGCCAAAGATGTCAAACCAACATTAAAGTTTGGCGGTGGATCCGTGATGGTATGGGGTTGCATGATGGCTAAAGGAGTTGGAACAGTCCACAGAATAGTTGGTACGATGACTGCGCAATCATACGTCGACATTTTAAGCACTAACCTCCCCGCCACTGCAGAAAAATTCGAATTGCAGACGGCGGATATCGTGTTTCAACATGATAATGACCCCAAACACACCGCCAAACTTACTCAAAAATGGCTAAATGACAACGGCTACAAAGTTCTTGATTGGCCGCCCCAGTCACCCGATCTTAACCCCATTGAGCACCTCTGGGGAGTTCTCAAAAGAGGTGTTGTTGGTACACCTGGAAATTTGGATGAATTGTGGACCAATGTGCAAGCAGGATGGAATGGTATTGATCCAAGCGACTGCAAAAATTTAGTGGACAGTATGCCGCGCCGTATAGAGGCTGTTATTACTGCCAAAGGAGGCTATACAAAATATTAAGCCTTAAAAAAAGTATAAATTTATTAATTAAAGTATACTCAATAAACTGTCCCAATAACTCATTAACACATGTTTTAATCATTCTTGTAAACATTACTTATTACAAAAAAGTTATTGAATTGTAGTTGTAAATAAAAGTGCAATAAACAAACAGTGCAAATATGAGAGTAATTGAGACACTAGCTTTGTTGTTGTACTCATATTTGTTAGCATTAGACAAACACTGGGACAGTTCTTTGAGGGACTGTATATATTCCGATATTTAAACTTCATGTAACGAAGCACCGGTGGAAGAAACCGACGCAGTAAATTTTCCAACTGAATTTGTGAATTTACTTGAATTGCCAGGTCTACCTTTACATAAACTGGAATTAAAAAAAAAAACTTTAAGACACGCTAACAACGTAGCTTTGCCCGCTATTTTTAATATTATAAAATGCTTTCCAACCCTGCTTTACGTTATTTATTTTCATTCAAAACACAAATGAACAAAACTACTTACGGGTCTATCTACCTAAATTCGCACTTTACCAAATTATCTTAACATACACACGTATATTGCAATTTATTATGGATTCATTACTAACAATCCACTTTCATGAGAAAAAGTGATCAAATATTTATTTATTTTTAACCCATTGTTGTGCAGAATTATTTATTTGTGGTGGCTGGGTGAAGGCTTTAAATAAAAAAACTTTAAATAAAAAAACGAATTTAATAAAAATTGTGGGAGGGCGCAGCCCCCCCCCCTTAACCTTTAAGGCACGCTAACAACGTAGCGGGCTGCGCCCGCTAGTAGTAATATAATTCTTTTAAAATAATTAAATATATCAATATCCTAAAAAATTAAATAATTTAATACGTCCAACATATCTTTTAAAATTCGATTGAATTTCTCACTCAAATATTTAAAGGCAATAACGCTATTTCGAAACCTTTTTAGGAGAAGAAATAAATGCGGCAACTAAAGCTGTATTTTAAAGAGTTTAAATTTAAATTTTAGCAATTTCTTTAAAACAATATAAAGTTAAAATTTTATAAATTTCGCGGAATACGAAATAAGGCTTTTTGAAAAATACGCGGTGAAAATCGTAACTGAATATGTGAAACTCAATATCTCTTAAACCACTTGACTTTTTGGTGCAATTTTTTTTCTAAAATTATAAGCCTCAGTTTATGTTATCCGTAATAACAAAAACAAAAAATTCTTTAAAGCAATTTTTAATGGAGAAAATGTGCATTACAATTAAATACAAAATTTTGTAAAATTGGAGCTGAAATTTGAAATTCAAGATTCAATAATATGCAATTTAATTAATTATTTTTATTGGTTAAAGTATTTGTTAAAAACCGACTTATTTTTGTCGGTTTTCGGTTTCGGTTTTGAGGCTTGGAAAACCGCGGTTTCGGTTTCGATTAAAACCGAACAGCAAACTCTACTACTAATAGTTTTCGTCATATTCATTATAATTTGGACTTAAAATTGATAAATTAACCTTTGGTTTTGAGCAGTTCCCTGCTTGCAGGCACAAGCTGTTACTATAGGTTGATAATTTGGCATAATTCGACATTTTACAATTTTTTTCCACCCTAAATTAAGCATTATAATGTTGGCTTGTCATAATTTTATTAAAATTAAAATTGTTAACTGTCCATTAAAAAGCGTACTTGAGGGGAAACAAGAAATTTATTCTGAAAAATATATTATACGGTTTTAGAAGATCTTGCAAAATGATCATGTCGGTCAGCATCAATGTTTTAAACGCGAAATGAAAGTACACTGTTTCTTGAACAAAACCCTCAAAGTGTTTTGCAAATCTAGCTCTGATTTTAAATTGATGGCCTCTTGAAACATGTGTCTATTTTAATCACGTTCTCGTCACAAATACTTTTTATTCAAATTGTTTATTATTTAGCAGTTTGGTGTTAAAAATTGTCGAAATCTATTTTAATTCCAAATTCTAACACAATGCACTCGGATTAGTTGCAGTGTTGCCAGGTTTGACGAATTATCGTCATTTTGACGATTTTTACTATCAAAAATGGCCAAATGACGATTTGACGATTTTTTCCTTAAAAATTACGATTTTTATTTAATATGAAATACAGAAATAAATGTGCAAAAATAAGGTACTTTTTCAATCTGTAATTCTGAATCTCAAGTTTTTGGTTTTTGAAATTATGCAGAATTGCAAACAAATTAATGTGCGAACAAACTAAAAAATCGCTGGAAAATCATATGATTTTTATTAAGAAAATCTATTCGATTTTTGAAAAATATTTTAGAATTTGAGATTAAATGTTCATATTGAAGTTCTAATTAAAATTATATCTAGAAAAAATATAAAAATTCGTTCAAATACATTATAATTTTTTATTTATTGCGAGACTGTCAATTTTTCTTTAAGATACGTATTTTAAAATGTACAAAACTTATAGGAAAAATAATCTCTATATATAAAAGAATAACATTACTGACTGACTGACTGACTGAATCAACATCGCCCACCCCAAACCGCCGAAGCTGGGAAGTTGAAATTTGGTATGTAGGTTCCTCTTTCAGCGCAGACATCCGCTAAGACGGGATTTTTGGAAATTCCTACCGGAACGGGCAAAAAGGGGGAAAGTCTCCCCCTTGACGGCCTGCCAAAACCCCTTTGGCTAGAAAGCTGAGTAGGGACTAACTTTTCTGGAAAGTTCTTTCTAGAATTTTGGACAGGGACGTTGTAAAAATGGTGGTTAAAAAGGGGAAAAAGGCCCCCCTTGACGGCCTGCCCAAACCGCTGGAGGTAGGAAGTTGAAATTTGGTATAAAGGTTCCTCCACTATCGTAGACATCCACCAAGACCGGATTTTTTTAAATTTTTACAGGGAGGGGTAAAAAGGGGAAAAAGTCTCCCCCTTGACGGCCTGTTCAAACCGCTGGAGCTATGAAGTTGAAATTTGGTATGTATGTCCTCGACCGTCCGTTGAGACGGCATTTTTGGAAATTCTTATCGGTAGGGGCAAAAAGGGGACAAAAAAGTACCTTTTTCTAGAAAAAGTACCTTTTTCTAGAAAAAGTACCTTTTTCCAGAAAAAGTACCTTTTTCCAAAAAAAGTACCTTTTACCAAAAAAATACCTTTTTCCAAAAAAAGGACCTTTTCCAGAAAAAGTACCTTTTTCCAGAAAAAGTACCTTTTTCCAAAAAAGTACCTTTTTCCAAAAAAGTACCTTTTTCCAAAAAAAGTACCTTTTTCCAAAAAATGTACCTTTTTCCAAAAAAAAGTACCTTTTTCCAAAAAACGTACTTTTTTACAAAAAAAAGTACTTTTTTCAAAACAAAGTAAGGTTTTCCAAAAAACGTACCGTTTTCCAAAAAAGTACCTTTTTCAGAAAAAGCATCTTTTTCAAAAAAAGTACCTTTTCCAAAAAAAGTACCTTTTCCAAAAAAAGTACCTTTTTCCAAAAAAAAGTACCTTTTTAAGAAAAAAGCACCTTTTTCAAAAAAATACTTTTTTCCAAAAAAAGGTACCTTTTTCCAAAAAAAAGTACGTTTTTCTAAGAAAATGTACCTTTTCCAAAAAAAGGTACCCTTTTCCAAAAAACATACATTTTTCCAAAAAAAATAGCTTTTTCAAAAAAAATATCTTTTTCCAAAATATTTCGCTTTTTCCAAAAAGTACCATTTAAAAAAATACCATTTAAAAAATATAATTTCAAAAAAAGGACTTTTTTTCCTTCCCCCACGGATATCTCCACTAAAACAAGGTTTCTTGATATTCGGCATAGACGTGCACTAAGACGAGATTTTTGGAAATTCCTACCGGAACGGGCAAAAAGGGGAAAAGTTTCCCCATAAACAGTCTCACAAATTGGAAAAGTTCCTGCCCAAACCACTGGAGGTAAAAAGTTGAAATTTGGTATAAAGGTTCCTCCAGTGTGGTAGACATCGACTAAATTTGTATTTTTGGAATTCCCTACACGATATCCCAAAAGCAAATTCGGTATGTGAATTCCTCCTTCTGTGTAGGCGTCCGCCTAGACGGAATTTTTGAAATTCCTATCAGGAGGGGAAATAAGGGGAAAAGTCTCCTCCTTGACGGCCTGCCCAATCCCTTTTGGCTAACCTAAAATTTTAAATATGTATTCCTTGGAGTAGGACTAACTCACCGGCAATGTAATTTTTCTATTTTGGAACAGGAACATAGTAAAAAATGGTGGGGCCTTGGTGGCCTGTAAAAACCCCTTCGGCTAGAAACCTAAAATTTAAAATGTGGGTCCCTGGAGTAAGGGCTAACTTATTAAAAAGATACTTTTTTGAATTCTGGACAGGTTCGTTATAAAATGGGGGTTCAAAAAGGGAAAGTGGCCCCTTAACGACCTGTCCAAACTGCTGGAACTAGGAAGCTGAAATTCGGTACTTAGGTTCCTCTTCCAGCCTAATTCCAACCGGGAGGGACAAAAAAAGAAAAAGTGTCCCCCTTGACAGCCTGCTCAAACTGCTGGAACTAGGAAGCTGAAATTCCCTGTCGATGAATTTTAGGAAATTCCTACCGAGAGGGCACAAATAGTAAAAGTTGGCTAGAAACCTGAAATGTAAAATATATGTTCTTTGAAGTATGGGCTCACTTATCGGGAAGGTGCTTTTTGGAATTTTGGACAGGGACATTGCAAAAATGGGGGTTAATGAAGCGAAAAGAGCCCCTTAAAGGCCTCCCCAAACCGCTGGAGGTAGGAAGTTGAAATTTGGTACTAAAGTTCCTCCTCTATTGCAGACATTCGCTAAGATGAAATTTTTGGAAATTTCCACAGGTAGGGTCAAAAACAGGACCCCCTTAACGGCCTAGCCAAACTGCTGGAACTAGGGAGCTTAAATTCGGTATTTGGGTTCCTTCTCCAACGTAGACGTCCCCTAAGACGGTATTTTTGTAAATTCATACCGGGAGGGGTAATAACGGAAAAAACTTCCCCCTTGACGGGCTGGCCAAACTGCTGGATATAGAGACCTTAAATTATATATGCAGTAGTTTCCTCCTCCAACACAGACGTCCTCTAAGACGGAGTTTTTGGAAATTCCTACCGGGAGGGTAAAAACGTAATAATTCTCCCCCTTGATGGCCTAACCGAACCCTTCGGCTGGAAACCTGTAATCTATAATATGTTTTCCTTGGAGTATGGGCTAACTTATCGATATGGCATTTTTAGGATTTTGGACAGGAACTTGGTAAAAATGGTGGTTCAAAAGGGGAAAATTGCCCCCCCCCCCCTCTTAACATCTGCTTCTTTAGCTAGAAACCTAAAATTTAAAGGACGAGTGTATATGGAATACTAAAATTAAGAAACTAAATAGGAAACGAGTGGAATTGAAACACATCCTTATCTTCGAGAAGTTGTCTTGTACCCTTAAATCCCTTTCTTGATAAGGATGGCGTTATGAGATTAAATGGTCGTTTAGTTAAGTCGCCCTCTCTAACTTATACCGAGCAGCATCCGATCATTTTGCCCTATTCGAGCAGATTTACGCTTCTTTTGACTGAATTCGTTCATTTGATTTCTATTCACGGTGGAAATCAGTTAATGCTACGTATACTTCGTATTGAATATTGGGTTCCCAGACTTAAATCTAAAATTCGGGCTGTCATCAGCCGTTGCAAACGTTGTATTATCGACAGGAAACGTACTTGCAGCCAAATTATGGCAACGCTTCCGCCGGAAAGAACTCTCCTTGATAGGCCTTTTACTACTACAGGTGTTGATTTTGCAGGTCCTTTTGATATCAAAAGTTTTACTGGTCGCTTGTAGAATAACTAAGGGTTACGTTTGTATATTTGTTTGCTTTTCTACTAAGGCAATACATTTAGAAGTGGCATCAGATTTGTCAGCGGTTACCTTTTTAGCCGCCTTTCCATGCTTTGTTTCGCGACGTAGATGTCCGGGCACAATATTTTAGGACAACGGCACGAACTTTGTAGGTGCGTCTCGTGAATTGGAGAAAGATTTTCGGACTTTTCTTAGGGAAAGTCAGGCCACCGTGAGTTCTTCTTATGGAATTCAAGGTCTCTCATGGCGCTTCATCCCAGCTGGGGCCCCTCATATGGGCGGTCTTTGGGAAGCCGATGTGAAAAGCTTTAAACTTCATTTTCGAAGGGAGGCACAATCGTTCAAATTTACATTTGAAGAACTCTCGACCATTCTTGCAAGAATCGAGGCTTGCCTCAATTCACGTCCGCTTTGTACTATGACGGATAACCCTCAGGAACCGGTAGCGCTGACCCCTAGTCACTTTTTAATTGGTTCTCCAATTTTAGCTCCTCCGGAGCCCGAGATCACTGATCCTCCGATAAGTCTTGTTAATCGGTTTCAAAAGATGAAAACTCTATCTCAACATTTCTGTCTTCGGTGGAAAGATGAATATTTAATGAGCTTGCACAAACGTTATAAATGGAAAAATCCTGAACGCGAACTACAGGAAAATGATTTATTCGTGATAAGGCACGAACTACCTCCAACATCATGAAGATTAGGTCGAGTCGTAAAATTATACCCGGGTAGTGACGGTTATGTTCGGGTCGTGGACGTACGAACTGCGAACGGGGTTGTAAGACGTCACGTCGCAAAATTGGTTGTTCTGAACAACTGATTATATCACAATAGTTTTTTCTCGTCTCTAATATTAATTGTTTCTTAGAATTATGGACGCATTACCAACCTTCTTTGATGATGCTCTTCTTGAGGACTACGATGAGGCAATGGAAATTGCGGATCCTGAAGTTGCTACAGCCTCTTCAGGTGCTAAAACCTCGTCAACCACGCCTACGTTATCGGCTGTAACAACCTCGCCTACGTTAGTGGAGACATCGACTCCACTTGACGTACCTTCTCCGACTGTAACGACTACCTCAGTTGTAACTCCAATCATCGCGTTGACTTCTGAACCTTTATCGGATATTAAGAAACCATCGGGCTCGGAAAGTGTGTCGTTTGCCAGTCCGCCATATTGTCAGCTTTTCTCCTACTCTGGTAGCCAAATTATATTTACCGAGGTTAGCTACATTTGTGAAACTTTGGTACATCAACTTCGGCTACCCGTTTCAAAGGTGGATAATGACAAGTATTGTCGCTTAACTGTTGGTTCTTCGTACGACCCGGACCAGAAAATTAGCTTTACCGCTAAAGTGTGGAAGATGAGGGGAATAAATACTCCTTCGGAGTCGGTTTCGGACACAATCAAAAGTCAGTTTAATGGGTTCCTACTTGCTGACCCAAATTTTAATCGAGCTTCACGGGTTGCTTTAGTGTTAGGACCTGAACTTACCCCTCAGAACTGAACTTACCTCAAAGGTAAAACCTATTCGAGCCCGGGTCTTCCAATTGCCCAACTTACCATCTTTGGTTGGGTCATTTCTGGTCAGTCACCAGTACTTAAGATCATCCAGCTTTGCTGGTCAGGTCCACTGGACCTCTTAATAAGCTGCAGCTTTGCTGGTCAGGTCCTAAAAACTCCAGTTTATTGGTCAGGTCTACTGGACCTCTTAATAAACATCCGGCTTTGCTGGTCAGGTCCCTTGGACCTCCTAATAAACATCCGGCTTTGCTGGTCAGGTCTCCTGGACCTCCTAATAAACTTTAGTTGTAAGTGTTTTTTAAGAAAAGAGAATATCAAATAAATGAATTACTTAAAAGCTCACATGAACTATACGTTTTTTTTTAGCCTTTAATTTTAAGTCTACTTTTAAGATTTAATTACAACACATTTCAGTGTTGCAAGGAGGCCGGCAATGTTTAAACGCAAACACTTAACTTAAATACATTCGTATCATGTACTCTTCGGTTTACCCCTACCCTTTGTAGGGTTAATAACTTGTTAAAGTCTAATTTTTACTCCCCTTTTTATATAACATTGGTGGCAGTAATTACACCAAATCTAACGAGTAAAACCGCTCGCGTTGCTCTTTAAACATTGTTGATTGCCTCTTTATACTCTCTCACATAATTTTCAACCACCACTTGTTGATCAACCATTTTAGCTTTACAAGCAGTTTTGTATATTATCCTTGCATTAAGGTAAATTATAAATTTTAAATAAACAGAGACCTTTTCTCTAACAGAAAATCGAATTTTTGTCTTTTTCTTTATTTTTTTCCTTGGAACCTGCATCTACGGCAAACTCATTGAAAAACCGTCGCATCCCACTAAGCGACCAAAAGTACATTAAAGGAAAAGACCTAAGCATTCACTGTAAAGAAGAAGGGTAAAAATAAAATTTGTATTTAATTTATACCGATGGAATGAAATACAAAAACAAAAAACTTTTATAAAATTTCTATTGTTGGTTATGCTTTGCAGAAGACTTCGAAAACATATTTTATTGTTTGCTCCATTCTCATTTCGTTAATGTAGCAGACTACATTTACCGCCTGTTTTTATAAAAAGAATCAAAGGAATTCGTTAAAACATTTGTGTAAAAAACACAAACCTAAACAGATTTATCTTCAAATTTTTTTAGCCGCATTTGTGCTACATGGAAGTCGTAACAAATTTGTGGAAAATTTTTGAAAGAAAAACGTTTCTAAATTAGTGTTTTTCACACAAATTTGTTAACGAATTCGAATTATAAAAACACCCAGTTAATATGAGATTTTGATGCTTCAATTTGCATTGCACTACGCCACCACTTTCTAAAAAAACTGATGAGGCGGACCTGGAAAATCCCCGAAACCATCGTCTTTTCATTCCTGAAAGTGTAGAGGTTTTTTTTGAAAGAGAGTATCCTGGTAAAGAAAAATAGCAGTTTTTGGAAAAAAGTACTTATTATGTTAACTCATAATAAGGAAATTAGCCACGAACTGAATTAATAAATTTCTAATTAAATTATATGAATCCCTACAAAAAAGTGTTAAATTTGGTAAATTTTTTCATAAAGATGGCAACTCTTAAAAGTAATGATTTGACAATGCAAATGATAACCAGGTGCGGATACAAGGGGGCTATGGGGGCTGAAGGCCCCCCCCTTGAGGACCAAAAAAAAATTTTTTTTCAAATGATGCTATAATGGACAACATGATTAATTTTTTAAACATACGCTTAGAATTTCATATTAAATAAACATTTTTAATTTAGAGATTTTGTGTAGATTCTTGGATTCAAGAATTTGTTTTGTTCAGGAAAATATTTTTCAAGAGATACTTGTAATTCCCAAATTTTGTTTTATAATGTTTTTTTATAGAATAATGGTGAAATCATTAACTATTTTTTGCAATTGAACAAATGTTTTGAGGCAGTTAACTTAAAATTTAATATTTAGGAACAGTTTTATTGTCAGAACTTAGATCGTTTCCAAACAATATTTCTTACTTAAGAAGTATTTAAGAAAATCCTTATGTTCTAAAGTGAACTTAAATTTCATATCGGCCCTCAGATTTTTTGATATGAAAATTCTCAAATTCTAAAAGTTTTTCGGAAGAAATTCCATATATTTTTTTTTACATTTTATCGTAGAAAAATTTTACATTAAAAAAAGACTGTTAATTCTAAGGCATTTAAAAAATATCAAAGGGGCAATTCTATAAATTTTTAACGACAAAATTCGGTAGTTAAATTGTCAAGTTTTCATAGTAACAACTTAACTACAGAATTTTGTCGTTAAAAAGCTAGAGAATCCCACTACAGTTTCGAATTCATATTTTTATAAAAAAATCCCATATCTAAGCAAAAATTACGCAATTTAAAATATTTTTATATGCAAATTCATAAATGCTTTTTAAAGCTATGATATAAATAAATTTTGTATCAAAAATTTGTTTTGTAAACCTGCTGTAACTTTATAAAGCATTTATGAATTTACACATTAGTGTTTTTTCGTATTATTTAAAAAAAATTGTAGACAAATTAAATATCAATGCATATTTTCCAGTGTTTTTAATTTCTTTTATTCGAAAAAAAACTGGCGTTTTTAAAAACATTTACGGTGGCGTCATACTGTAGGTTTAACTTTAACTTATTAAACAAAAGAAAATGTCAGAAAATTGTAGGTATACAAAACAACAACTATTAGTTAGAGCTTAAAACTGCAGTATGAGACTCACCGTTAGTTATTAATTAGAAAATTTTATTAAATTTAACAAGTAAATACAAGCAGTTTTCAAAAACTATTAAATATATTTTGATTAATTGTAAATGTAATATTAAAAGTATGTTCATTTTAATTTAAAATTTAATACACAATATAAAAAATATACAGACGGCCCCATGCTCTTTGTGGGAGTAAAAGGAATCTATATACAAAATATTGAAATTTAAAAAAAAACTTCATTGCTTTAAACCTACAATGAGAGAATTATCTGCAAGATATTAATGAATTTTGCATAAAACCAATGCAGTTTAAATTTTCATTGAATTAATGGAATTTTTCATAAAATTTTGTGAAAATCTTCATTTTAAAAGTATTATACACTCAATGAAAAATTTTAATGAAATATGTGAAGCCTTTTCATCAATTCTAAGCAATTTTTCATTTATTTCGTTAAGAAAACTTCATTAGTTTAATGAAAAATTTCATTAAAACTCGTCGAGAAAAATTCGCTCTTTGTACGGGTAATGAGTGTTTTGTAGGGAGTTACCTCGACCGATATGTCTTTCCTAAAATAATAAATTTTATAATAAAAAGTCAGAGGTTACCTACCTTAATGTCTTCTTGCAAAACTCATTAACGGGTAATATGAAGGTTTTATTTAGATTCGTATATATGGCGACTTTTTCCGGAAAGCTTTGTCATATATCCGAATGTTATTAAGATCGGGATAGTTTCCTCATTGTTTATTTTTTTTTTTTAAATTTATAGGTTTTGTTTCCAAAAGTTTCCTATTGAAAATATTTCAAATTTTAGGACATTCTTCTTGTAAAATAATTTTTTTATTTAAACAAAGACTGATATTTTCTTATATATTTTTCATTAAGAAATTTTGTTCTCAGATAGATTTTTTTGTTAAATATTTCTTAAATAAAAAATTTTCAAAGATGCTAGTTCTGATTTAAAATCTGCCTCCCTTAAGCACTTCTTCAATATTAAACCTATTACATTAGGAACCATTGTTGTATTCGAAAAACTATTTGACACTGAAATATTTTTCATATTCTAGATCTATATGAAAGTTGTATGATTTTGAGTATATTTTCTTATAAAAGGATCACAGCCTGCAAAAAATTTTACAAATTAAGGCATATTCTTATTATCATATTCTGAGAATTTTTAATATCAGGATCTCCATTTCCTACGCAAATATAATTTAATTTTTAAATCGGATTCTGCACTGCGATTTCTTAACTTATTTATCACAAAATTCGATAGTTAACGAACAAATTTGTTGAATATAGAAAAAGATTATTGCTCTAACTTTATGTTGACAATTTTTTGGTAAATCTTACATTTTCAAAACTAATGCCGTTTTCTTTTCTGAAAAAAGTGTTGCCTTTTTTCTGCCCTTTTTTTTAAAAATGTATTTTTGTGCATAGAAATAATAAGTAAATATAGGCATATTAGGTATAAAATTAAAGGTATTTTAAAAACCTATTTAACTATGCTTCAAAAATGTCCAACAATATTCAACTTATTTAACTAAACTCCAAAATATAGAAAAATGTGACATTTTGTTAAATTGCACGAAAATTAGGGAATAATTAGACATATTTTATACACGGTTAGATTGATATCTGAAATACCTTTAATTTGATACCAAATTTGTCTATGTTTACCTTTTATTACTATACACAAAAAGGCATTTTGTAAAAAAAGGGCAGAAAAAAGGCAAACTTTTTTTCAGAAAAGAAAACGCCATAAAACTCAATTTAATTTTATTGGTTTTTCTTATAAAAAAAATTACTGAATAAGCTTTACGTTGACTTAGCCGACAGTTGTCTTGACTTAAGCGGGGTTTGCATTATCTGATTTTTCATTTGATTTCATGTCTGACAAATCAAATTTAAAATCCTACGAAATGATGTGATTGTCAAAAAAAAGCTTGCATAAGTGCAGAGACTATTAATTATAGAGATAGGAAATCAAAACTTACACTACTCACCGGTAGGGGGCGCTGAAATTTAGTATCACCTGAGGAACTATTTAGTATCACTTTAGTATCAGCTGAGCCTATATTTAAAAACTCAAACTTTGCTGAAAACTGCGCAAAATAAGAAAATATCAACGTGAAATATGTTCAAATAATAAAATTTGAGAATTCCTTTTTTTGTTTTGCTTTTTTATTTGTTATTATTTCAATTTAAATAAAAAATGAAAATTGTCAATTTTTTGAACAAAGTGCCATCTAGTGATAACGATGTCGTTATAACTTTTGTTTTTGGTGATGCCATACCCCTGCATAAGTGTTTACACCATCAAATGCAATCAGATGAAAACAGCTGTTACAATTCTCATAATTTTATGAAATATTTTAAAAACAATCTGACTATCAAAATTTCAATCGGATTTTCAGTACGTATCAGACAAAATGTGTCTAACCTATAGGATTTAGGTTATCTAACTCACTTTTTTGACAGATCCTATGACTTATGGTATAATGTAACACCAGCTTTAGCTATATCAAAGACAGAGGGCAACACGAATGGCAAACATATCCTATTAAATTTGCCACCACTGTATGTTCCAGTAATAAACGCTAGGGTCGCATACTGAAATTATTTAAATATATAAGTAAAAAGAATCACATCATTTTGTTTTGGCTACTTAGATCAATCGGTAACGCGGTAATGTTTACATTCTGGTGATTGCGGGTTCAGGGGGATGTCAAAAACGTAAGACAAAAAAGAAATAAAGACATATAAAAATAAAAATTAAATAAATAATAAATAAAAAAATTAATATATTTAGTTAGAATATTCTTCTACCTCAAGTCCAAATTCTAATATGATATTGTCATATTAGATTTTTATTTGTTGTTTCAAAAAGGGTTGATCATTTTCATGATAGACAATACAATTGTTTCGTAGACATCACTCTACTCTTCAGTTGTCCGCTAAGAAAATGATAACTTTCCTACTCAAACCGAGACATTTTTGAAACAACAAATAAAAATCTAATATGACAATATCATATTAGAATTTGGACTTGAGGTAGAAGAATATTCTAACTAAATATATGAAAATATAGAAAGTCCGAAAAAACAATTTTTGTATTTTTTAATGCAAAAATTAAAATAATTGTTGAAAATAAGCACACCAAGGCTAAAATCTCATTCAAATGTTTATTTTGTTTTGAGTTTAAAATTAGTTGTTTTTACAAAATGTATTGACAACAGACATACATATAAATAGTACCCAAAGGGTACTTTTATGTAATTGTTGCTTTCAAAAAGGAGTTGATATATAACTGGTTTTACCAAATCAGACAGTTCATATACGAAAGTACAAAATTCTCACCCCGTTGGTTTTTTGTACCTTATGTAATGTCTCGGTTTGAGTAGGAAAGTTATCATTTTCTTAGCGGACAACTGAAGAGTAGAGTGATGTCTACGAAACAATTGTATTGTCTATCATGAAAATGATCAACCCTTTTTGAAACAACAAATAAAAATCTAATATGACAATATCATATTAGAATTTGGACTTGAGGTAGAAGAATATTCTAACTAAATATATGAAAATATAGAAAGTCCGAAAAAACAATTTTTGTATTTTTTAATGCAAAAATTAAAATAATTGTTAAAAAAATTAATATTAAAAAAAATTCCATTATTATTTTCCATTTAATGGATACATTTCATTGATTTAATGAACTCGTTCTTTGGGGACATTCCAATGAAACACATCATTGGATTAATGAACAAATTCGTTAATACTATGCACAAAATTCTATCAGTGTAGGAATTTATAAAATACCATTTTTCAATCCCCGCGATAGGTGAGTGAAGTGTTGCTGATGTGATGAAAGCAGATGATTTTCAAAATTAGGACATAACAGTTTGTATCGAAAAATATTAGCCTTTACAGACATGTATAATTCTTAAGGCACATTTACACGCGAGAGAAAACTGCTAGAGATCAGAGCTTCGAAGAATTAATTCCCTAATTCCCTTTTTTTGAACTGAATTTATATTTTGGGAATGAATTCCCGTTTAATTCAAGGAATTAAATTTATTTCGTTTAATTCCCTAAGGAATTAAATTTTTTCGTTTAGTTCCCTAGGAATTCAATTTTTTTCGTTTAATTCCCTGAATATAAGTTTTCAATTCCTAGGGAATTAAACTTGAATTCCTAGGGAATTAAACGAAAAAAATTTAATTCCTTGAATTAAACGGAAATTCATTCCCAAAACATAAATTCAGTTCAAAAAAAAAGGGAATTAGGGAATTAATTCTTCGAAGCTCTGCTAGAGATATAGCAAAAAACACCTCTAAGTGTAGCTATTGTGAATGATTTAAGCTATTTAGGGTTGCTTATTGCTCTATCTCCAGCAGTTTTCTCTCAAGTGTACATGTGGCTTTATGGCGACATCAAGCTCTATGTAAGTCTCTCACGTACTGTTACGCGCTCTCTCACTGGCTCTGGCTAAGTTCTCAAGAAGGTAAATTTCAGCTAACGAGTTTAGTTTTTTTATTATATTTTTTCATATTATGCATATTTATTGAAACAATTTTTAATATTTATTAAAATTTAACTTTTAATTTCACAATTTTCTTGAGCGTAAGGTTTGTTTTTTATTTATAAAAATTCTTTATTTTCGATATTTCGCTACTCCATTGTGTAGCATCTTCAGGAAATAACAATTAAATTAATAAATTAACAAATTATAAATAATTTGAAAGTTTGAAAAAATTTTTGAAAAACATTTGTCAAATATAAATTGTATGTATACATTTATACCAGTAAACAAAGTCTTTGGTATAAAAGTATAACAAATAAAAATATTAATAATTAACAATAAAAAATGTATTAATATAATGTGTTATAAATTAATGTAATGTGTGCTATTTCTTTTGTATTAAATATCTATAATTCTGTGCTACATTTTCAGTATCTGCCTTAAAGTTAATTCTATTTGTTGTGGGTGTATTAATTATCTGTAACATTTCTAATATATAACGACGTTTATAATTATGTTCTGTGTTTAAAACTGATACATTTTCAAAGTCAGGATAGTGATTTAAATTTGAACAATGAGAAGATAATGCTGTCTTTTGTGAATTAATATGTCTATATTTCTGATCTGATCTATGTCCAGCTATTCTAGTTCTCAATTTATTCTTTGTTGTACCTATATATACCTTATCACAATTCTCTCCGTCATTTCCACTACATGGTATTTTATATACTATATTTGACATGTCCAATTTCTGTATCCTATCCTTTGTCTTACTGTATAATTTATTTACTGTATTGTATGATTTAAAAGCTATTTTATATCTATTAGTATCTATTATCACATAGTACATAGACCATAGATTTGTAAATTTTTTGTTCAATTAAATTTCCTGTGTTATTATCATACATGGGACTAATTAATTAGGTGGACTAATTAATTGATGATTTCATTACCATTACATTGATATCAATTGTAATGAAATTATTTTCATTACCATTTTTTTAATTAATGGTAATGATTCTAAAATTTAATTTCATTGATTAATGACAATGATTTTAAATTTCATTACCATTGATAATGAATAAATTAAAAAAAATAATTGCCATTGACAGAAAAACGTAAAAATAGAGTAAAACTTGCTGAAATCGAAGATGGAATATGCGAATTCAGGCACATGCTCATTTGAAATTAAATATTACTTTCCATTCCGTTGTTATTTGTATCCAGGTAAATTTTAACGGAATTAAATGGATCATCCTTAATAAATTATGTTTTATAACTTCCCTGGCCAAACCAGTTGTTCGTTTTCATTTGTCTGAATTTTTTGTAAACAAATGGTTTTTAATCAATTGTAATTAAAAATTAAATAAATAAAAATTAAATAAAAAATTTTTTATGAATTTAAAAAAAAAAAATTTTAATTTTTAGGCAAAAAAATATTTTTTTTTCTCCACAAATTTATTTTTACCGGCAAAACTGTTGATTATAAAGAAAAATGTTATATGAACGGATTAAAGAAATTGTAATTCTAAATTTTTCTAAATTTGTTTCATCAAAATCGGACAAGTGGTTCTCGAGTTACAACTAAGCGAAAAAACATCAAGATAAGGAAAAAATTTAAAAGGTCATAAAAAAAAATGACACATACGAACGCCAAACCCTTTGAGGGTTTTACTATACTGACCTAGTACCATCACCATGACTTGGAATTTCTCACCCCCCAGACAATAATCCCAAAAATGTTCCATAGTGTTATTAATATTTTTGTTTGTTATACTTTTATACCAAAGACTTTGTTTACTGGTATAAATGTATACATACAATTTATATTTGACAAATGTTTTTCAAAAATTTTTTCAAACTTTCAAATTGTTTATAATTTGTTAATTTATTAATTTAATTGTTATTTCCTGAAGATGCTACACAATGGAGTAGCGAAATATCGAAAATAAAGAATTTTTATATATAAAAAACAAACCTTACGCTCAAGAAAATTGTGAAATTAAAAGTTAAATTTTAATAAATATTAAAAATTGTTTCAATAAATATGCATAATATGAAAAAATATAATAAAAAAACTAAACTCGTTAGCTGAAATTTAACTTCTTGAGAACTTAGCCAGAGCCAGTGAGAGAGCGCGTAATAGTACGTGAGAGACTTACATAGAGCTTGATGTCGCCATAAAGCCACATGTACACTTGAGAGAAAACTGCTGGAGATAGAGCAATAAGCAACCCTAAATAGCTTAAATCATTCACAATAGCTACACTTAGAGGTGTTTTTTGCTATATCTCTAGCAGAGCTTCGAAGAATTAATTCCCTAATTCCCTTTTTTTTTGAACTGAATTTATGTTTTGGGAATGAATTTCCGTTTAATTCAAGGAATAAAATTTTTTTCGTTTAATTCCCTAGGAATTCAAGTTTAATTCCCTAGGAATTGAAAACTTATATTCAGGGAATTAAACGAAAAAAATTGAATTCCTAGGGAACTAAACGAAAAAATTTAATTCCTTAGGGAATTAAACGAAATAAATTTAATTCCTTGAATTAAACGGGAATTCATTCCCAAAATATAAATTCAGTTCAAAAAAAGGGAATTAGGGAATTAATTCTTCGAAGCTCTGATCTCTAGCAGTTTTCTCTCGCGTGTAAATGTGCCTTAAGAATTACACATGTCTGTAAAGGCTAATATTTTTCGATACAAACTGTTATGTCCTAATTTTGAAAATCATCTGCTTTCATCACATCAGCAACACTTCACTCACCTATCGCGGGGATTGAAAAATGGTATTTTATAAATTCCTACACTGATAGAATTTTGTGCATAGTATTAACGAATTTGTTCATTAATCCAATGATGTGTTTCATTGGAATGTCCCCAAAGAACGAGTTCATTAAATCAATGAAATGTATCCATTAAATGGAAAATAATAATGGAATTTTTTTTAATATTAATTTTTTTATTTATTATTTATTTAATTTTTATTTTTATATGTCTTTATTTCTTTTTTGTCTTACGTTTTTGACATCCCCCTGAACCCGCAATCACCAGAATGTAAACATTACCGCGTTACCGATTGATCTAAGTAGCCAAAACAAAATGATGTGATTCTTTTTACTTATATATTTAAATAATTTCAGTATGCGACCCTAGCGTTTATTACTGGAACATACAGTGGTGGCAAATTTAATAGGATATGTTTGCCATTCGTGTTGCCCTCTGTCTTTGATATAGCTAAAGCTGGTGTTACATTATACCATAAGTCATAGGATCTGTCAAAAAAGTGAGTTAGATAACCTAAATCCTATAGGTTAGACACATTTTGTCTGATACGTACTGAAAATCCGATTGAAATTTTGATAGTCAGATTGTTTTTAAAATATTTCATAAAATTATGAGAATTGTAACAGCTGTTTTCATCTGATTGCATTTGATGGTGTAAACACTTATGCAAGCTTTTTTTTGACAATCACATCATTTCGTAGGATTTTAAATTTGATTTGTCAGACATGAAATCAAATGAAAAATCAGATAATGCAAACCCCGCTTAAGTCAAGACAACTGTCGGCTAAGTCAACGTAAAGCTTATTCAGTAATTTTTTTTATAAGAAAAACCAATAAAATTAAATTGAGTTTTATGGCGTTTTCTTTTCTGAAAAAAATTTTGCCTTTTTTCTGCCCTTTTTTTACAAAATGCCTTTTTGTGTATAGTAATAAAAGGTAAACATAGACAAATTTGGTATCAAATTAAGAGTTGCCATCTTTATGAAAAAATTTACCAAATTTAACACTTTTTTGTAGGGATTCATATAATTTAATTAGAAATTTATTAATTCAGTTCGTTGCTAATTTCCTTATTATGAGTTAACATAATAAGTACTTTTTTCCAAAAACTGCTATTTTTCTTTAACAGGATACTCTCCTGACAAATACTTCACAGAGTTTTTTCTTTCAAAAAAAACCTCTACACTTTCAGGAATGAAAAGACGATGGTTTCGGGGATTTTCCAGGTCCCCCTCATCAGTTTTTTTAGAAAGTGGTGGCGTAGTGCAATGCAAATTGAAGCATCAAAATCTCATATTAACTGAGTGTTTTTATAATTCGAATTCGTTAACAAATTTGTGTGAAAAACACTAATTTAAAAACGTTTTTCTTTCAAAAATTTTCCACAAATTTGTTACGACTTCCATGTAGCACAAATGCGGCTAAAAAAATTTGAAGATAAATCTGTTTAGGTTTGTGTTTTTTACACAAATGTTTTAACGAATTCCTTTGATTCTTTTTATAAAAACAGGCGGTGAATGTAGTCTGCTACATTAACGAAATGAGAATGGAGCAAACAATAAAATATGTTTTGGAAGTCTTCTGCAAAGCATAACCAACAATAGAAATTTTATAAAAGTTTTTTGTTTTTGTATTTCATTCCATCGGTATAAATTAAATACAAATTTTATTTTTACCCTTCTTCTTTACAGTGAAGGCTTAGGTCTTTTCCTTTAATGTACTTTTGGTCGCTTAGTGGGATGCGACGGTTTTTCAATGTGTTTGCCGTAGATGCAGGTTCCAAGGAAAAAAATAAAGAAAAAGACAAAAATTCGATTTTCTGTTAGAGAAAAGGTCTCTGTTTATTTAAAATTTATAATTTACCTTAATGCAAGGATAATATACAAAACTGCTTGTAAAGCTAAAATGGTTGATCAACAAGTGGTGGTTGAAAATTATGCGAGAGAGTATAAAGAGGCAACCAGGGTAATGAAAAATTCCCATGTATGGTTATTATTCTTTCTAAATTTATATTGATTTATTAATGAACAAATTAATCCTATCGGAAAATCATTATCCCTTAATAAATCCTTAATTATTTCCTCATTCTTTCTATGAAACTCTCTGTCACTAATATTCAATACTTTTTCTATCAAATTCTTCGCAGTGTTAATAATGATTTTCCTATTATGTTTTGAATAAAAATTAATAATTCTACCTGACGCTATTGGTTTCTGATACCAATCCATTATCAAATTATTACCTCTTCTTATTACCAAAGTATCCAAATAAGGAAGTTTAGAATCACGTTCCTTTTCCATGGTAAACTTAATATCAGAACTAAATTCATTTAATGCTATCAACATATTATCAATTGCATCTTCAGAAATGACACAAAACAGATCATCCACATATTTAGTCATTATCTTTGGCTTAACATTAAGTTTTTTAAATTGAGTAAATTGTGCTAGATTATATTAATACGAAAACGTGTTCTCCACCCTTACCCTGCAAACATTTGGAAGATATCTTCCAAGACGATAATAAAGCGATATCTTCTATTTTTGATTTAAATGAAAATAATAAGGTAGTATTTTCAAATTATCTTCCTTTTATCATTTGGAAGATATTTGGAAAAACCAAATCAAAAATTGTGTTTTTTGTCATAATTTTTTTATCATAATATTGCGGCAATATCACTTTTTTATTATCTGGAAGATAAACACAATTCGTTTATCTTCCAGATGATAAAGATTTTTAAATACCTGTTCAAATCCGACCACAAATCACGCAGTTATAAGCAAGTCCAACTTCAAGTTTTGGACCGAAATAACTCCCGAGATAGGCCAAAACCGAGAAAATCAAAGTTGTTTTGCAAGCCAAATTAAAAGTTTTACCTGTGGTAAAAATTTTGACCCGATCGGAGCAATTTTTTTTTAAATTTTTTGGGTAAAATTTATATGCCAGCACACATTTCTGCACATTAAACCAATTTCTGTGCTTTCAAACCAAATTTCTGCAACTTCATACCAAAAATTCCCTTAAATAAGGGAATTTTTACTCTGTGGTTGTTTATCGAGTTGGGGACAGCTGGCGAACAAAATAAAAGAGTACCAATTGAGTACGTAAAAGTAGAATGGATTGAGTCTGATATTAATATAGATATTTTTGCCGGTATGCTGTCGACGCTTTCTATAACATGAATTGAGTTTGGGTACCCAAAAATTTGTACTAATTTGTACAAGTTTTTACTGGAAGGTGTTTGTTTACACCACAAATTATACCAGATCTGAATCAGCTGATGTGGGCAATATGGCCGACAGAAAATGAGCAAAACAAACCTCAAAAATTTAAGAAAAACACAAAAGATAAAGCACAATAATCTAAAAAGAGACAGATATATACAAAAAATGCGCAATACAAAATGTATGGAGATTTTATATTGTTATCTCCATCTTGACTTGACTTCCATGTAAACAAAACCATACGGTTCGAGAATACTTTTTTGACACCTGTCATTGGTTTCACATCTGGTATTAATTTGTGGGAGAGAGGAAAAATAGAGAGGAAAGTGACAGTTCAATACCAGAGAACTTACAAGTTTTTACTGGATGCATTTTTGCTAGTAAGAATTTGTAAGAAAAAAAAAAAAAAAATGATTGAAAACATATGATTGAAAAAACAAAACATTTGTCTAAATAATTTTTTGTAAAAATAAAAAATATTTAAATATAAGCTTATTTACGATGAAAGAAGTGATCATTTTATTAGGTTTTATTTATTAATCCAATTATTTGAATAGGTTTATTTCGCAATCAGCTATTTTAATAACTGTTGCCAATTTAGCTATTTTCTCGGCATATCTATTAGCGGGAAAACTAGCGATTTTTTTTAAGTCAGTCTTGACATTTTCTTAGCATTTTTTACATTTATTTCCTTGGCAGAATTTTTGAATCATCATTATTCAGCGATTTATCGCAAAATTTTTATGGAAAACTTAAAAGTTCGAAAAATTTGATTTAGCCATATTTTTAGGAGAGATGTTGGCAGTAGTATTTCACTAATTCTTACAATTTTTCTGTTTGCGTACATTTTAAGATATTTTTCTTTTTGATAGTAAATGTTGCCTTACTATCTCTAAATTTGTTACTGAGTAATTTTTACTGGACTTTACTGGAAAAGTAACCAAACACTCCTATTATATTAATGTCTAGTGGAGACTCAGAGTAATGTAGACTGGGGCTAATCAAACAACAACAATGTAACAAGAAGCAGCATTTGATCACCATATTGAGGAAAATAACATAGAGTGACTCGCAGGGAAAATGACCAACATTTAAAAATTTTACAATCTTTTAGATGGCGGATAAATTTAGATACCTCCATTAACCATTAGTCTTTTAGGGCAAATATTGCACTGCGCTGCATTTTCCTTTTTTGGGAAGTATTTCCATACTCCGGACATTTTATTCTTTAAAATAAAAGAATATATTAGTTTGAAAGCAGGTGTATTAAAATAAAGTAAACTTACTTGAAAATATCACATTTATTAATGAAAACGTTACTTATAAAATAATTGGCCCTTAATATAAAGGAGTATTTTAAATTTAAAGTCGACTTTATTTCTAATCATACGGTTTTGTTCATTTTCAGAATGAAAACCTTACAAAAATATTTATATTCTCAAACATTTTGATTGGTTGAAAATAAATTAACCAATCAGAATCCTCCAAAAATAAACCAAGTCAAGGTATACTGCCACCCAATATTTTAACTAAAGTCGACTTTAACTAAAATATACATTTGAAAAATTTAAAAAATCCTATTCCAAACAAAAACAATTTAAAAAACTTACTATTTTTAAAATTTCCCGTTTTTCCGACAAACTTTTCCCGGGATTTCCCGAGAATTCCCGCCCGGGAATTCCCGAACCCCAAACCCTAGTGTTGAATGAAAAGTATTGCAATAATACACAACACAAAGTTATAAAAAAAACAGAAATACACGAATTAACGGTATTTAAAAAGTAAAATATATTTTCCAGCACAATAGAAACAATTATAACACAACTTTACATTTCTAAGAATTTTATTTTTTTTAAGTTAAAAATTAATAAATTACTTAAACACAATTTTAAACGCACTTGCAATCATATTTTATTGCTAAAATAAAGATATTTTTAAATTTCAAATATATTTATAAACAAATTGTTTTATTTTTTTGTTTCCTTTTTTGTTTACATTTTTATTTTATTTTTAAGAAATGCCAAGAATAAGTTATATGAATCCCCACAAGAAAAGGCTAAAATTTGTCCATTTTTGCAAAAAGATGGCAACTATTAAATGTAATGATTTGACAATTCAAGTGATAACGTAAAAATCAATCACGAATACGTAGGGATTTATAAAATACCATTTTTCAATCCCCGCGTTAGGTGAGTGAAGTGTTGGTGATGTGATGAACGCAGGTGATTTATAAAATTAGGACATAAATAAAGTTTATTTGATTTTTAATACAAAAAATTAATTATTTTTAAAGTTTTAAAAACACAGCATTGATTTTTAATATTTTTGAAAAATTTATCTCAAGTTTTAGTTCACAGTGAAAATGGCCGAGTAAATTTTTGGTTTAAAAAATTGGTCTTTTTCATACCCTAGTACTTTGTTGGGAATGCTTTTTGCGCAATGACACATTTTAGTAAGTTGGTGATCGATTCCACTAACTTTTTTTGTAAAATCAGTGGAGATTTTTTTCCCATTCATCTTGTAAAGCCTTTTTGAGGTCGTTTATGTTAGAAATCGGATGTTTGCAGATTTTTAGCTCTAGTTTATGCCACAAGTTTTCGATTATGTTGTAATGGTTAGCGCATATTTGAAGCCCTTCACCTTTCAGCACCTTTCACTTCTTGTCTATCCCCTTTCCAAAGGAAGCAACACGTTAATGAATAGAAAGAATTTCCTGAGTGTTGATTCTCTGCTGATTTTGATGACCCTTGGACAATTTTGCAATAACCATTCTCTTATTATTTCAGTGGTATGTTTGGGGTCGCTGTCTTGGTAAAAGTGAAAAGTGTCATTTATACTATTGTTTCCAATTCGGTTAATCGATTAACCAATTCCTCGATTAATCGGCTATATTTAGTTTAATGTCAAAACAAATAATTTAAAACTCAAATAATTATTCGACCCGAATAATCGGTTAAAATGAGTCGATTAACATGTTAAATTTTTAATATGGATTTGTCCCATTGTTTTTTCCCAAAACTTCCTAACTTTCTTAGCTTTGGCTAAAAAATGACAAGAAAAACTAGAATGTCATGAAATTCTTTTAAAATAGATTGAAAAAAGTCGTCGATTGGCCTTCAAATGTCACATGTGTTTTTTAATATATTTTCAGGAGAGCGAAAAAACTTTTAAGATATTTTATTGGCATCATATGCCTTAATGATTAACGACCTCATTTAGTAAAATCATCATTAAGGCATATGATGCCAATAAAAAACCTTAAAAGTAGATTTTGTAACAGTTTTTTCGCTCTCCTGAAAATCTATTAAAAAACACATGTGACATTTTGCAGGCCGGTCGACGAAGTGCTAGTAGAGTATCCCGATAAATGACTTATTTGAAAATTGGTTCAAGTTATAGTACTAGTAAGGCAAAAAAGTAAAAAAAAAAGTTGGAAGGTGTCTTTAGTCCCCTTAAAGATGACGATGTTGTGTATTTTGGCTAAAAATAATTTTGGACTTTTTTGTTAAAAGTTGAGGAAGGACCAGCTTGTTATCGGACCAGCATTTAAACATTTTTCATGGAATAACTGTAGTCCACTAACTATTTAAAACGCAAATTTTAAACTTTTTGTAAAAATTGGCTTAAAAAATTGCGCCTGAGGAGTATAGTAATTTTAAGTTCTCAACGAAATAATTCTAGTACACACTTGCCTTTAAAACAAATAACAAATATTCATGCATGTGTTTATTACAAAAGATGCATTAATGGATCCAAGTGGCTGAAACAAAAACTTTGATACCAATTTTTTGCAAAATTTTAATATATTTTTTTATCAATATACAAAAGCATCAGGAAAATTGAAGATGTAATCAAAAATGTTTAAACTATTTTTCCCGTCATCATCGCATTAATACGCATTTGAGTGCTATATATATATTTGTTCCTTTTACTCCTGCAAGGAGCATAGGGCCGCATTAGCATTTGAGTGCTAATACACACAAATTATTTTAAAGGTAAAATTAACTAAAAATGCAATTTAAAATGAATAAAATTCAGTTAAAAACCGGTCTACTCACATTTTCATTTAATTTAACAATTTTTTTATTTGTTTTTGACCATCAATAATTGACCATCAGAAACGGTAAAATCAATTTAAAGTTAATTTATTTTATATTTAATTTATTTAAAAATAACAAGCAAAATGGTGCGAAGAACTAAATTTATATTTGATTTTACTAAAAAACTAAAAAAAAAATGAATTGGATAACTGTATTGTTTTTTTTTTATTTCAAACAACTTTTACTACAAAATACCTTTTTTTGGTTCATTTTTTTAGTTTTATTTTAAAACAATAAAATTGACTAGAAAATTTGACTGTTACAAAACATCCGTATTTTTATTTAGTTAAATTTTTAAATAACTTGTGAAAAAAGTTAATAATTATTTTTATTCTACGAACAACTGTTATTATTTTTAAAAACAACTCAACGGAAAAACTTCAGAAACAACTAACAAAAAGTGACTGTATTTATATGTATACATTATTTAACACAATTTTTAAATATTCAGTACTTTAACCAACAAATAATTAAAATAAAAAAATATTATATTTTAATAGACAAATTTCGTGTTGATAACAACAATTTTTAGTTAACATGCAATGAAATTTCTGCTATGCAAAAAAATGTTTTCATTTGCTTTCCCGAGCCACTCACACTACAACTAAAAACCGTGAACTCTGTAGTTACTCTATTAAAAATATGTATTCTCTCTAACAAAAACTTAACTCAAATATAACTAAAATTCTGTATATTTAACAGTTTTATTTTTGCTGTTCCTATATTACTAATATATAGCAAAAATAATCTGCTAATTTTAGCAGTTTTTTCTGCAGCATCATTTTTTAATTATTTTTAGTAACTTTTTCACTTAATTCTATGAGTGTAATAATGTTATTACTTTAGGCATGGAGAATCACTTCTATCCAGTACTTGTACCACCTGAAAAGTTTTACGACTTTTAAAGTTCAAAACACCCCAAAAAACAGAAAGAGTAAGGTCCGATGTCCAATCCGATATCGACTGACTGTCTAACAGCGCCATAATGCTCTGTCCGATGTGCGGGCCGATAGCGTTTGCATCTCCTACACTCACCAAAGAAAGTTAGTACAAAAGTCTGTTAAACGCGTTCTAATTCAGTTGAACTAATTTTTCCTGCTGTTTTAGTTTAAATCCATTGTTTAGCTAAAGCTGTTAGTTATCCATTTTCACCACAAAAACATATTTGTGCTGTACTTGAACTAATTTTTCCTCCTGATATTTAGTAATTTTTTTATAAATGATTTTGACAATGTATCAGCTAATATAGACAAATTTGTTGGCAACTTTTTTAATATTTGTGTTTTCAAAAGAAAACGATAGGGGCGCTAGTGTATAGTGCTCGATGATGCTTAATGGTTTTTTTAACCTAAGTGTGCATTGGTGAGTTTGCCGACTAATACAAATTAGAAAATTTCTAGTAAGTGTATTTTAATATGTGTGAAGAGTCATCACTGATGACGCTAACCAAAACAAATAAAAATAATATGGCGCTTGTTAAGAAAGTTCTAGTAAATAATATAATATGATAAGAGCATCTTTTAGTCAGCAAAGGAACGCAAAAGAAAACGGAGGTATATTGGACATTAACATTTTGCAGTTAAAAATTGTATTGAAGAAATAAAATAATGAGGTTTGTTTTGTAATATAAACTATATTTATTTACGGGAATGCTAATCAATATGTTATTGTTTTTCTTTTATTTCAGCCCTTTAACATTTTCATCTAAATTCTACCTGCAGATAGACGAGAAAAGGAACCAATTAATGCAACTTCCGCTGGCACACATATTGGCAAGAAAGTAAAAGTGATATTTAATGCAAATATTGTTTTTGGATTGTGTACACTCATAAAAAAAATCCCGTACAAATAGTTAAAAATTCTGCTAAAATAACAGGAAATAGTACCTGAATTTTTGCCAGCAGAAATTTCAATGATGTTGAGAATCATGGTTTGCTAAATTTAGGTGACCTAAATTTTAAGTAAAAAAGTTAGTTCAAATACTATAATTTATAAGAAATGTTGTTTAATGGAAATGAAAATTACTCAGCTGAAATCAGCACATGTTTTCTGCTAAATTCTAGTTGGTTATAAACAGGTAAAAAATTCAGTTAACATTCAAAAGTTTAGAAGAATGTTCGTTTAATAGAAATGAAAGTGGGTCAGTTCAAATCTGTAAAACATGCTGCTAAAATTACAATCACTTTTTGTTATTAATTGAATAAAAATAAATTAATGTAAATATTGTTAATTTTATTTTTGAATAAATTACACAATCCAAAAACACTATTTGCACTAAATATCACTTGTATTTTCTTTCCAATATGTGTGCCAGCGGTAGGTTGAATTTAGATGAAAACGTTAAAGGGCTGAAATAAAAGAAAAACAATAACATATTTAATAGTATTCCCGTAAATAAATATGGTTTATATTATAAAACAAACCTCTATTATTATTTTTTAAACAATTTTAACTGCGAAATGTTAATGCCCAGTATACCTCCGTTTTCTTTTGCGTTCCTTTGCTGACTAACAGAAACAAAAGAAAACATGCTCTTGTCATATTATTTTATTTACTAGAACTTTCTTAACGCTCCATATTATTTTTATTTGGATTAGTAAGCGTCATCAGTGATGACTCATCACACACATTAAAATACCCTTACTAGAAATTTTCTAATTTGTATTGGTCGGCAAACTCACCAGTACACACCAGAGTACCAAGCCGACCGGCGCAAAATCGGCGGCGCGCTGGCGTTTCAAACGACTCGCTTCGGCTCAAAAGGGCAACCGACCAAAACAAGAGCCGCCTAATTTTTTTCGCGCCGCCATTTTTTTAAATTTATTTTTCTTATTTTAGAGATTAATCAAAACTGGGTCGACAACGACAATTGCTTTTTCATATATTTTGTATGGCTAACTAACTGGTAACTATGGTTAAGCACTAAACTCAGTTTATTTTGAGATAAGTTAACAGGTCTTAAGCGGATTCAATCAGAAAAGAATTAATTTTTCATAGCTCTGTTATACAGTCCATAGAAAACAATTCGAGCCGTCAATCCAGCCGCCGCCGGTTTATATACATAAACGCCGAAGCCGCCGTAGTTGTTTTGGTTGCGCCGCCGCCGCCGAAAATTTTGGGTCGGCTTGGAACCTTGATACACACCTCACCATCAATCACTATACACTAGCGCCCCTATCGTTTTCTTTTGAAACCACAAATATTAAAAAAGTTGCCAACAAATTTATCTATATTAGCTGATATAGTGTCAAAATCGTTTATAAAAAAATAGCTAAATATCAGGAGGAAAAATTAGTTCAACTACAGCACAAATACGTTTTTGTGGTGAAATTGGATGACTAACAACTTTAGCTAAACAACGGATTTAAACGAAAACAACAGGAAAAATTAGTTCAACTGAATTAGAACGCGTTTAACAGACTTTTGTACTAATTTTTTTTATGAGTGTAATTTATTCGAAAATAAAATTAACAATATTTACATGAATTTGTTTTTATTCAATTAATAACAAAAAGTGATTGTAATTTTAGCAGTATATTTTTCTGATTTCAACTGCCCTACTTTCATTTCTATTAAACGAACATTCTTCTAAATTTTTGAATGTTAACTGAATTTTTTACCTGTTTTTAACCAACTAAAAATTAGCAGAATACATGTGCTGATTTCAGCTGAGTAATTTTCATTTCCATTAAACAATATTTCATATAAATTATTGTATTTGAACTAACTTTTTTACCTAAAATTTAGCTTACCTAAATTTCTGCTGGCGCAAATTCAGGTACAGTAGACGCTCGCAAATTAGAGCTTTCAGTAATTCGAACGTCCAGAAATTATAATCAATGTTTGCAATACATTAAACGCTCTGAAATTCGAATTTAAAATTCTAATTTCTGAGCGTTTTTTTTTTTTTTGGTTATTTGAATACACAGGAAATCCCCAATTTATTTTTATTCTGTTTGAATAAAGTAAAACTAAAAAGGGGAATCACCAAATTATATATGTTTTCCCTATTTGTTTTTTTTTGTCGCATTTATGTACATTTTTGGCTAGTTTATTTCTGAAATTTGATACGCATGTACATATTATTTGGCAGTCTCTATTAAATAGTGAAAGTGTATCATTTAAAATGTTAAATAAACGTAAAAAAAAACACTTTATCATTGGAAACGAAACGAAAAAAACGTCCAGAAATTAGAATAATTCAGAAATTAGAATTGCCTCAAAAACAAAGCGGTTCTAATTTGCGAGCGTCTACTGTACTATTTTCTGTTATTTTAGCAGAATTTTAACTATTTGTACGGGCGTAGTTTTATCGGCTTCTTGAAATAACCACATCATGGAGCTATTTATTTTGCATGGGAGCTTACTTTATAAACGTATTTTCCTTAACTATCCACTAAGATTTTATTTTCATAATTCATGTTACATATTTTCGGGAGGTTTATTACCATATGAAATCAAAAAAGCCGTAAGTTATATTTAAAAATTTTTACAGAAGAAGCAAAAAACTTCCTAAAATGAAAAATAAACCAAATTTTTTAAAGGTTTTTCCAGGTTGAGCTTATTTTTTGTTATCGAATTAGTATTCGAAGAAAAATTTCCAAATTTTGTATTATTTACGGAGCTGTGGAACTTACGCCTTTGAGGATTAGTTTTTTCTGAAACCGAAAAGGACATAAGTCAAATTAAAAAAATGGTTTTGGTAATTTTTAGGAAATGTTTTCCTATTTTCTTCATTTCATAGATTTAATATAAAACCTGTTTTTATTTTCGGATTGCCTGCAAGCAGTGCTATGTGTTTTTCACAAGTTTTCAGGAGAGCGAATATAAATTAGGAGGATAATATAAATTAGTTTTTTCGCTCTCCTGAAAACGTGTCAAAAAACACATAGCACAAATTGGAGGCAAGACGACGATTTATAACCCAATAAACCAAACGACGTCATCACGATATCGAAACGATATCACCTAGGTGATATTTATTATCATATATGATAATCACATGTGATAAGAAAACGATAGATTTTTTGTTCTAAAATGTACCTTTCGTAACGATATCATATTTCCAAGGAATTATGATACCGTTTTCGCTATAGAAATTCCCTGGAATAACGATAGTAAAATCGTCAAAATCTGGTCCAGTATCGAACACAATCGTTATTTTAGGCGATTTCGATATCGAAAATGATATCATATATGATAACAAAACCGGAATACTTTTAAAATGAGTTGAAATGAAGTCATAATAAGAAATTGATAACGAAATCGTCATATTCATACGAGAAGTCGAACTCATCTAGATTTTGCAACTACAATTGTCCAATAAAAAAGATTATAAATAGCTAAACGAAGTAAAAGTTGCAGGTTTTTATAAATTTTATTTGTTTCTAAAAACTGTTTGAATTTTTGTAAATAATGAATATTTTGAAGAATACTTTATCATAAAACCTTATCGAAAACGATTTATAATCTTATTGGAATATGATATCGTTTTCGAATATTTAAGGTGATAGCGATTTCGCTATCGTATCGTTCTTTGGTTTATTGGGAACTAACAAAACATAAAAAGTAATTCACAAAACACAGAATTTTAAATAAAAGGAAATTCATATCTTAAAGAAATAAAAATATGAATATGGGCAAATCTACGGAACCGGGCGATTCCATGTAACTCGGGATTTAAGCCATTTTAATAATAATATATAATATTTTTGATGGTATCAGCATTTTCGAGGCAACGAATTTAATCAGGCGGCATCTTAAATTTTAATATTTATACTGTTAATATCAATTAAAAACTCCCCTAATTTACCTAATTTTGCTTGTAACTTTCAAAAGTTTTTCAACTCTTTTGGGTATAACTTTTTCAGCATAAGAGGAAATCGCTTGAAACCTTTGGTGGATAATTATTCTGATATTGAAAAATCTCACGCTTGTTGAAAAAAATAGGTGCCCTCATTTGGGAACAAATGGCAGTTCTTTAAAATCTGTAACTCTGTTTTTTGAATAAAGAGTAATTTCAGAGATTTTTAATTTTTGCGCTTTCAGCCTCAATGTAATTAAAAATTTTTTCCAACGAACATATAACTGACAAATAAACAAAATAAATGAGGCCAAATTGATTAGTGTGCCTTCAGAAATAAAGAAGATATGATAATAACAATCTCTTCATGTCTATGCGTGACGAACATAAAATTTTGTATTTTTTGGAGGGTACTTCCGCAGTTTGAGAAATAATTAGTTGCAGTCCTGCGTGATCAGAGCCAGATCTCAACCATCAATTTTATTATCTGTGGGTGTGTCAGTCAATTAAAAGTTGAATTTTTAGAGTATTTTGCAGCGAAAAGTGACGTAGAGCATAAAAAAAATCCGATCTGTTTAGCACTTTCATATAATGATAGTTATGACATCATCTACCATTCCAGATTGATTGGAACTTACTTATTAAACCTTTCGAGGTGCTTTCAATTTGAATTTAACCTTTTACCGATTTTTGGAGAAAGATATGCTGTAGAGAATACAAAATTCATTCGAACCATTTAGCACTTTCACATAATAATAGTAATGAAGATATGTACAATTCAAGACATATTTGATCACATAATTTTTAAACCGTGAATGTGCCATTAAATTTTGTGCTGCAATTTTGAGGGAAATTTGTATGGGCACTAGGTCCAAACATAGACCGATTTAAACCAAAATCAATATACTTCATTCTTGGGCCGATGTAAGTCGGTCTACCAAATTTCATCAAAATATCTTAATATTTGCGACCTGTAGCATGCGTACAATATTACATGGAGAGACAGACGGACGGACGGAAAAGTTAAAAAAACAACATTACTTAAAATCAATAATAGAGATGTATCGCGACCATACATTTTCGAATAAACTACCGTGATGATTGCAGAATATGTGTCATATTTTTTCATTAAGTCGAGGTAAAATTGTGTAAAAACCACTGAAAAATATCCAAAAAAGGTTTTTGTTAACTTTGACCTTAAATTTCTCAAAAACCAGATGTATTGGAAAAATTTGGAAACCAAATTCGGACTCAGCACGGAGAGGTTACTTAAAAATATGTGGTCACATGCTCGAAAAATGCAAAAAATTTTAAATATTTACTAGCGAAAATGTGTACGGTTTTTTTGTTTATAACTTTTTTAGCACTCAAAAAAATTGATTCACGCGAACAGATTACTTACTTCTTTTTAATGCATTTTAAATAAGTTATTCTAGAAAAAAAATGTATGCCACTAATTTGAAATTTTTCATTTTAAAATCTGAAATCGACCTGTTTCGTAGACTTTCCCATATATATATACAAAGAGTTGCACAAGAATATTGCGTAGTGTATGGACAGCTTAACGCATTCTTCACAATATAATTTATAAATTTGGCTGTATGATTTAAAATTTGTTTGAAAATAGAGTTTGTTGGTGTATTGTCTTCGGTAATGGGATTCAGTTCGGTAATGGGGACTAGTTTTTAATGAGTTAAGACGATTTTTTTCATTAATCAATTTTTTTCTTTTAGGCAGTACTTTATTCCATTGTGCGTTATTTAAAATGTTTGCATCTACCCAATTTCTTATCATTTTTTCATTTATGCCAAGAGTTGACATAAACATTTACTGGCAAACTTGGATACGGTTGTCTTAGATTTCAAATAAAAATGTTTAGATATCGATCGCCGTGAAAATATTTTACGATTTCATGGTTTTTCAAAAACTTCTACTTGATTTGTTACATTCACCTTTTTTTCTCCCCACGTCATAATCCAAAATCGATCAAATATTTCTTGGCGTATATTTTCAGCAAAGTGGGAGCAATATCGCAATGAGCTCTTTGCACAATATTTACGAGGGCAGTACGAAATGTTCTTAGCCTGACATGGAGATGTCGGTATAAACAGCAAAAAGCTTTGTTTAATGGAAACTTCCATCCGTCATATGAACACATGTTAAATTTCATTTCGATCTGTCAACTCATTCGTAAAGTAACAGGTGTAAAAAAAGGCGCTTCAGTGATTTTTTTGTAATGGAAAAATTATAAATTCGTGGTGTGATTAAATAATTACATAAAAAAGATTTATCGGGACAAGAAATTCATAATGATATGGTGAATTTGTTAGGTAAAAATGCTCCTTCATATGCAACAGTAAAAAATTAGGTTGCTGAAATTAAATCATAGCTAAAGTCCATGATATGATATTAGACGATCGACGAGTGAAAGTGTGTGAAATAGGGAATGCCATAGGCATCTCAAATGATCGAGTGCATTTTATTATGCATCAAGAATTACAAATGAAAAAGCTTTCTGCAAGATGGGTGTCGCATTTGAAAAAGAAATACCATGTCGTGTAACAGCCAAAAAGTTATTTAGGGGAAACTTTGTTTTTCATACTTTTTGTATGTCAGCATGTCTGAAATTTATGAAATTTAAAATTATTTGCAAATAACGGGAATGTACTTTGAAAAAGGAAAATTATGATACCCACATTGCCTATATTAAAAACTCAGAAGTTCCCAAATCTTTAAAAATGTCGACCTTCGGGAAACTTCTTCTCAAATCCTAAGTAGGCCGAATATCGGAAAAAACCGAAACACACTCTACCTTAAATATTACAAGAATAATTACATGTGGATTTGACCCTAGATCATTTTGATCACTGTTTTTAACCCTTTAAAATGAGATTTGCTAGCTAAAAAATACGTAGGGGAAGTGCGACACACTTGATCCGGAAAAAGTTGAAGCCGAATATCTTCTAAACTATTCAATATTTTTTTTTGTTTTAATTTTTTTTTGAAAGCTTTCTGAAATAGGTATCTTCTGTTCTAAAAGAAATATTCTGTGTTTTTAACTTTTTGAGTAATAATTAAAAACATAAATCGCCATAAAAGGATCAAGTATCCCTACTGGAAATGAATCAGTCACAGAGCTGGTCTGGAACTTTGTGGGAGTTACCGGTCCTCGATTCGTTTTTTTTATATGAAAGTAGCCGGCAACTTTAACATGGGCTTGTCATAGGAGGTGGCAATTTCCTCCTTTTGAGCTACTTGTGACTTGTCACAAAGCTTGTCGATTATAACATATCACACTACTGGTTTAAGAGAGTATGCAATATAACAACCCGAGTAAAAAAAATTATATATAATCATATGTGGCATATATTACAATAAATAATTAGACATGTCATTATGTATATCCATATATAATTATATATGACGTCTTTCTACAAAAGTTTTCCTTATACTATGCCATATATAATTTCATCTAATTACATATCGGCCTTTATAATAGTAGATATGGTATATATGATTATATATTACATATCATGGCTGATCTTATTGTATATATAGTTGTATATAGAGCTATATCTTAATATATATGGCGGCATTTTAGGAATATATTATTATATATGGTATCATTTAAACAATATATAACTATATATGGTGCCAGTTAAACTATATATTATCATATATGGTGGCATTTAAACAATATATGGTCATATATGGTACCTCATGAACAAAATCTTTAATACAGTTACAGATATGATAATATATGCTACTAAATATAGTGCCATATATATTTTTATATGGTGTTATTTAAGCAATATATTAGCATATATGGTGCCATTTAAACCATATATTATTATATATGGTGCCATTTAAACAATATATGGCCATATATGGTACCTCATGATCAAAATTTTTAATACAGTTCCAGATGTGATAATATATGATTCTATATATAGTGCCATATATATTTATATATGGTGTTATTTAAGTAATATATTACTATATATGGTCCCATGTGAAAATCGAAATATATATGAGCATACATGATCATACATTGGCTCGTATGTGATCATGCATGGGCATACATTGTCATATACGTACATGCAAAGTTCAATGTATGACCATACATGATCTCATATATTTCCATATATCTTTGGATCCGAAATTTGAGGGTATATGACCGTACATGTTCATATATGACCATATATGCTCACATATGATTCATGTATGCTCATATATGATCATATTTGGCCATATACCTCCATATACCCTCAAATTTCGGATCCAAGGATATATGGAAATATATGAGATCATGTATGGTCATACATTGAACTATGCATGTACGTATATGACTATGTATGCCCATGCATGGTCAAATACGAGCCAATATATGATCATGTATGCTCATATATATTTCGATTTTCACATGGGGTGCTATTTAAACAATATATATTCATATATGGTGCCATTTCAACAATGTATGCTCATATATGGGACCTCATGAACAACATTTTTAATACAGTTCCAGATATAATAATATATGATGCTATATATAATGCAATATAAATTGATATATGGTATCATTAAAACAATATATTACCATATGTGGTGACATTTAACCATACATTATGATATATGGTGCCATTTCAACAATATATGGTCATATATGGTACCTTATGAACAACATTTTTAATACAGTTCCAGATATTATAATATAAACCATACATTATGATATATAGTGCCATTTCAACAATATATGGTCATATATGGTACCTTATGAAAAACATTTTTAATACAGTTCCAGATATGATAATATATGCTACCATATATAGTACCATATACTTTGATATATCGTATCATTTAAACAACCCGAGTAAAAATAGTTACATATAGTCATATATGTGATTAAGTTATATCTGTATAAATATACAGTTTCATCCGAAGAATGGCCCGATATATTTTTATCAATTGTTTATCAATTTTTATCTAATTTATCAGAGTTTTGACCTGATACAATTTTATCGGTTTGATCGTAATTGGTTCAATTTTATATAAATAAAATATAATTGTATCCGACATTTACCTTATACAATTGTATCAAAGTTTTAAACTGATATCAGGTCAAAATTGGGATATAACTATATAATTTTGTATTCAAATATATCCATTTGGACCTAAACTGATACCATGTGATATAAACCAATAAAATTGTATCAGGTCAAAAATCAGATACAATTTCATCTGATTAACACATAATTTAATCAGGTCAGATCTAAACTGACGCAATTAGATAAAAACTGATAAACAACTGATACAATTTTATCGGGCCATTTTTCGGATCAAATGGTACATGGATGACTCTAAGTTATATATTACCATATAAAGCTCCATATTGTTTTTTTTTAATAGGGAACATACCATATATGGTGCCATTTAAACAATATATTGTCATATATGATGCCATTTAAACAATATATGGTCATATATGGTAACTCATCAGCAACTACAATATTAACTGTATTACAGAAGCTATTAATTGTATTTCAGAAATTTTAATTGTATTTCAAAAATAATCAAATCTATTTCAGAACTTGTTGATTGTTTATCATAGTTAAAAGAGAAAAATTTCTATCCCGATTAAAAAAAATTGATATGAGGCTTTATACAGTCATATGTAATTTAAAATGAGTCTTTATACAATTTTATCCGAGAAATGGGCCCATATAATTTCATAAGTTTGCATCAATTCAGTTATAATTTGATAATATAACTATATTATATAGTGGTATAAAATTATATCTGAAAAGTTACGAACATATAGAAAATCAGATATTGTTATATCCAGTTTATTCTACTATAAATTTCACTGAAATCCTAAATGTTTACAGAAATAATTACCTGAGAGTTTGTCAGACCTAAAACTTCATGAAAGCTATTAAACTTTTTTGGATTTTGACAAAAGGACATTTTACAGAAAAGCACAAACGCCTTTCTTTAGCATTGCTTTAAACTGTTTGTATAGATTTTCTAACAATTTCTTTCCATGGCAATGTAATATAAAATTATATCCAAAAGGCGACTGACAAGAGTTCTAGTGTGACTCTAAATGGGGTATATATATAATTCTATCCAAAACGAAATCGTGTTTTTTTGAAAAATGATTTCATATAAAAACATATATTATTTTGGATTATGTACTAAATAGTTATATATAACGTCATATAAAATTGGATTATCTGTATCTAATTTTAAATGCAATACACAATTATGTACTAATCGATATGTAATAAGATGCAACTAAATACGACATCATATTACAATTTTTTGAGAAAGAAAAAATTATATATGGATACCCAGCAAAAATAGTTCTGCCAAAGAAGCAATAAAAGCATCACTACTATGGCAAAGGCTTCACTTCTTTTCTAATGGTTTCATCGATGAATTTAACGTTGGCGTGTCATAGGACGGAAGCATTCAAATATGGCTTCTTACCATTACTCAAGCTTTTTATTCTAAAGAAGCAATCCAGATGCTATGTTTAGATATTCTCTAGTATGCCTGAAAAATATGCATATATTTTGTAGTATTTAAGCTGTTATGAAAATTTAATTCATAAGAATGCATTAAAATAATTTTTTAAAAAGCGAATTTTATGCAATGATGTATAAGTACTTTTTTATTAGTACAAATAAATGCTTCTACATTAGTGTAAAGAAACACTTTCACATTGATGATAAAAAACGTTACTCGGTTGATGAATTTCAAAAATACATTGCTTTTACGAATATGAAATGAAGATAAACTTAAAAAATATTCATTTTGAGATTTATTAATAAGAAGAAAAATGTTTTCGTTTTGAATTTTGAAAAAGTAAAAAAAATATCATTTCAAATTCAGAAATTATGAGTTGCAGTAGATTTTATAGTTTTTGAAATTTATTTTTTTTGTAAAACTGTATAAGTGGATCTCTCATAAAAGTTTTCACAAAAGTATAAAAAAAAGATTTTATAAAAAATGAAAGTTCATTAAAACATTTTTCTATAAAAATTTTTTATTTGAATGATAAGAAAATATTTTGTACTATGGTTTGAAAAACTATAGAAATATAAAAACGTATGCTTCAGAAGCAATTAAAAGGGTAATTTTTTAAGATTATCATAGGTTTATATCCAAATCACTACATTTGGAACATGAACGCATGAATACTTTCGGAAGTTCCTTTGAATAACTTCCAAAAAGCACTTAAAGCATACTAACTGAAACTAAGGAAGCAATGAAAGAAGTTATAACCAAAGAATGAATATCGCTTTTTTTTGCTGGGTACATATAATTATGTCCCGTTATATACACTGGTGTACAAAAACATATATGGGTATATAAAATTATACATTATTATATAAAAACGTTTTTACTCGGGATATTACATTTCCTAATTTCTGAAATACAATTGATAATTTCTGAAATACAGTTTGATAATTTCTGAAATACAGTTGTGAATTTCGGAAATATAATTAATAATTTCTGATATACAATTGATAAAACTGAAATACAATTGACTAGTTCTGAAATACAATTCATAAATCTGAAAAATAATTGATAAGTTCTGAAATACAATTTATAAAACTGAAATTCAATTGATTATTTCTAAAATACAATTGATAAATCTTAAAAACAATTGATACAATTGGAAATTGTGTAGAGCGTTAAAAAGATGTAAATAAAATTATTTTTTTTTTTAATTCAATTAAATAAAAAAAAATATAATTTTATAGAAACATTTATAGAAAATAAAATTCCCAGCCAGCAATTCCGGAGCGCTCATAAATAAGATTTTTAAATGGCTCATAGAAATGATTATTGTTTTTCTGAAAACACTTTTTTTTTGGTAGAAAATATGAACCCTCAGAAAACAATCCTAAAAGTTGTCTCTACAACCTAAAAAGCTGTCTAAAAACGAGGGTTCATTTTTCGGACTCAAAGAAGATTCCAAAATTATTTAAATTTATGAAGAAAATTTCGATTTTATACGTTCTTTTTTCTGAGTCATTAATGATCATTTTTGTTTGCTGGGTCCTGCCATTTTTCTTGATAGTTTTAGATGTCAATCCCCAAATATATTGCTGTTTCTAATTCGATCTGACATTTTAATACCGAAATAAATTGCTGCCCGAGTAAAAAAAATTGATCTCGCGCAATATCTAATTATATCCAATTTGATATTGTTTAAGATCTGCTGTAATATCTAGCTGATCCAATTAGATCTCTAAATTGGGTGTATCCAATCATATCGTATTAGATCCCAATGTATGTATGGGGATAAACTAAGATCAAGTTATATCTCAAAATTGGGAGGTCCAGTGATATCTTTGGGGATAAACCTAGATCTATTTTGATCCGAAAATTGGCGGATCCAGCTATATATTTGCGGAAATTTTTAGATCTAATTTGATCCGAAAAATGGTGGATCCAATTAGATCCAGCTATATATTTGGGGATAAACTTAGATCTAATTTGATCTCAATTTTGGCAGATCAAATTAGATCCGGCAATATATTTGTGGATAAACGTATATCTAATTTGATCCGAAAAAGTGGCAGATCGAATTAGATCTAGCTATATATTTGGGGATAAACTTAGATCTAATTTGATCCGAAAAATGGCACATCGAATTAGATCCAGCAATATATTAGTGGATAAACTTAGATATAAATTGATCTGAAAAATGGCAGATCAAATTAGATCCAGCAATATATTTGGGGATAAACTTGGATCTAAATTTATCATAAAAATGGCAGATCGAATTAGATCCAGCAATTTATTTCGGTATTAAAATGGCAGATCGAATTAGAAACAGCAATATATTTGGGGATTGACATCTAAAAGTATCCATAAAAATGACAGATAAAATTAGATGCCGCATTATATTTGGGTACTACGTAAGATCTCCATTTATTTGGGATTAAATAAGATCCCAGACATATATTGCCAACTGTTCAAAAAATAATAGACTGGCAGAGCAGTGATTGTATAAAAATTACAATATTTTGTTAAAATAAGGTTTAAACTCAGAAGGTAACGAGTTCAATATGCATTTCTTTTACAAAATGAATTTCTTTTTATAAAATTAAAATTTTTTTTTCTATAAATTTTTTTATAAAATTATATATTTATTTTTTTATTAAATTGAAATCTTTGAATAAAATAATTTTATTTACATCTTTTTGACGCTCTACACCATTTCCAATTGTATTAATTGTTTTAAGATTTATCAATTGTATTTCAGAAATAATCAATTGAATTTCAGTTTTACCAATTGTGTTTCAGAACTCATCAATTATTTTTCACATTTATGAATTGTAGTTCAGAACTAGTCAATTGAAGTTCAGTTTTATCAATTGTGTTTCAGAAATTATTAATTGTATTTCCGAAATTCACAACTGTATTTCAGAAATTATCAAACTGTATTTCAGAAATTATCAATCGTATTTCCGAAATTATGAAATGTATTTGAGAAATTTTTCTCTATTAGCTATGAAATTCTGAAATAGATTTCATTATTTCTGGACACAACTAAATAAATAATTTAATTTGCGTAATATTGTAGTTTCTGAAGTGCAAATAATATTTTGTGATATACAATTAAAATTTTCTAAAATACATTTAATAATTTCTGGAATACGTTTTTTCGATGCTTATAAGTTAGCTCGAAATGCTTTTATCATTCATTTAATTTGTAGCTATCACACATCTGTAACAAGTCTCGTTAGATTAGAGTGTAGAGGTCTTGGCTGACAATCTGGTGGACTGGGTTAAATTTCATGTTTTTAAAAGCAAATATTAAAAAAAGTTTTCTCAATTTTTTGAAAAATGTTTTTTGAAATCTATTTTTTTTTGCCAAGATAGTTAATGCAACGTTCTGCCAACGCATAACCGACCATCGCCAACGGTTTGCCAGCATTGTGCCGATTATATTTTTCTGTCTGGGATGTTAAACTTAAACCTATTGTATATTAACATTAATTAACACTATATTTTTATTTTTAGGAAAT